>CM040124.1:71236684-72436684 GCA_022559845.1 Amorphophallus konjac | reverse complement strand
TTAATGATATGATGTAAAATGCAATCTACAGGTGAGGGAGCTAGCAGCAGCAGTGGTCGAGGCCAGTCAGGCGAGGGCAGAGGCAGAGAGAAGCCGGGCTGAGACTGATCGAGCCCGAGCAGAGACAGAGCTTGTACGGGCAGAGATGGCTCGGCTGAGAGCGGAGGCCCCGCGACGCTCAGATGATGCAGAGATGGAGCAACTACGGATAGAGTTAGCGCGAGCACAGGCTGAGGTGGAGCAGCTCCGTATCGGGACGGCGGACCTGGATCGCTACCGGACCGAGGCGCGGGAGACGTGGCGTCAGATCTTCACGCTGAAGATCGAGCTGCAGACGCTGGAGCGGACGGTCCGGATGATGGGCCGGGGACCGGAGCGGAGTGCTTCTCAGAGTGGGGCACGGCGGAGTGCTGCCCCGAGTGGCTCGGTAGGGGATTTCCTTGTCAGCTCCTCCGACCAACGGAGGAATGAGAGGGCGGAGCGGGGACTGCAGGAGGAGAGTGCCTCCATAGCGCCACCACCCGCGAGGAGACCCGAGGATAGAGAGGATGATGGCGGTCCGGCGGATAAGCCGGCCGAATGATTTTTATGTTTTCTTATCACTTGTATGTAACTTTAAAAAAGGAATGAGATCATTTTTTTGAGTTTTCCGTTTGTTTAGTGAATGAAAGGATGTGTGTTTGATTGTGCAGGGACGGATGAAATGAATGAATGGATGAATGAGTCATAGGCAGGAATGCGTGCGTGAGTTATTTGCGGGAATGTATGTGTGTGAAAATGCAGAGAGAATGAGGTGTACAATGCGAGAGACCGCCAGGTCTAGGCAAGGGCAGAAGGAATAGCCAGAATTCAGCAGCAGAGAAAGTAACGGTCTAAGCTCAGACCGTCATAATCAAACGACGCGCCGGTGAAAGGCCGTTACTCATAACAGGGGCCCATCCTGGTAGTAGGGCTTCAGGAGAAACGACGGCCAACGGGAGGTGCGTCAAAGACAAATAACGGCCAAAGACTAGACCGTTGATCATGGCAGAACGATGGTTGTCAGGACAACTAGCAGAAAATGCGACGGCCTGAGGGAGACGCGTCAGAGTGAAGCAACGGCCAAAACCAGGGCCGTCAGGAAGTGCTTAGCCTAGAAGAGAAAGGACTGAGTGGATGAGAATATAACAGCTCAAGATTCGCGCGTTACAAGAAACGACGGTCAGGCCTTAGACCGTTAATCTTCACAGAACATGATCGGAGAATTAAACCCACAGGAAAAATGCGACGGCCTAAGGTTGGCGCGTCGGAGTGAAATAACGGCCGTACGATAGACCGTTAGATCCTGGGTTGTATTCTGAGATGGATTGAGCCGTGAGAACTTAAACCCGAGGTTTAGCCACCTAATCCCTTACCAGAACTTATCTAGATTGAAGATAAAGCCTTTTAACTCAAGTCTTATCCTTTTAAAGCTAAAATTAAACCTTTAAAACTTGGATACTCAACCAAAATCGTATCTTTGTTGAAAACCTCTGCTTTAGGGTTGAAGAACCTCTCCTAAGGGCAGAAATCAAGATGAAGAGAAGCTTTGAGGTGATGGCCATGGAGGAGAAGGTCTACAACGGACCTAAAGCTGCTAGAAAAGAACATGGAGAGCTCCAACGGTTGACATCAATTCCCAAGCACTTAAGCTCCAATGTTCAAAGGGTGGTAAGTCCCTCAACAACACATCCAAGTTCAGAAAATTCTGCACTTCAATCTGTTTTATGACTTCTTCTTCTCCTTCTTTCTTCAAGCCTCTTCCTGGCCCAAGATGCTACTCTAATCTGAAGTGGGTGGCTCCCATGGTAAAGGCCCTCCCTATAGAAGTCACATCAATCCTTAAAGCTTGGCACCTTCAACCACTCTTGTTTTTAGGCAAAATTTCTAGAAATTATCCTTAGATTGGCCAAGTATTTCAGCACTTGTGGAGTTATGGCATCCACAAACTCATACTTTCATCTTCCCCTCCTTTGAAGCGACCGTCCTATTAGAGGAGGTAGAAGCCTACCTAACCCTTCCTAAGACTAAGGTGGGGGATGAAGACCGGGTTTGCTATACAATAGAGCCCATTGACCCGTCCTTGATCTTGAGCGACTTCATTCATAATCCAAAGGACGTGAGGACCATAATCAGCCCGCATCATGTTCACTTGATACCCCTGGCACAATGGATAGTGTCTCATTGTAAAAACAAGTGGGAGAGACATGAAGCAATAGCCAAGGCGGTGGCGGTTTGCTTGTGCGGGGTCTTCCTTTTTACTACGACCGACCACCTCTTAGACATCCAAAATCTTAGCATTATTAGCGGACTGTGGCGGGGAATGTCTATCTCTCAAGCGATCCTCTCATACCTCTATGAAGGACTAAGCTCGGCTTGCCTAGGAGGTCCTTTGTTCGGCTCCATGATACTCCTTGAGTGCTGGATGGGAGTGAGAATCAAATTCCTTCCTAAGGAAGACATAACTTCAGCTAGCCGAATCTTCGGGAGCCACCCTCTCTTCTTCATTGGAGGGGCATTTGGATATTCTTCTCAGGTTGAATGCAGGACGGCGGATAAGAAAACTCGAGATGAATGGCGCCTCTTTTTCAACACTTTGCCAATGGACAAGTTCATTATGCGACCAACAATCCTTCGAAGCACTCTTCTCAAAATACCACGACGTCAAGGCCTGGACCTCCAGCTAGTGGGGAATACTACCATGGCGATCTACAACCCGCAACGGTGCCATCTTCAGATCGGACTACCTCGAACCGGCGTTTCTGCACTATCACACTACCCTCCCCTTTTACCTAGGAAGATGGGGACCGAGCAAGATGAACGAGCAGTCCGGAACGCGCTGATCATGTGGGAGATCAGCAAGGTGCGCCCATGGCAAGCAGAAGTTGAAGAGAACGACGAAACACGCCGAGATTATGTGAAAGAGTTGAGAAGAATCCGCCCTCTTGCAGATAAGAAATTGAATGTATCTTGATTTTCTTTTTGTTCATGAGAGATGTTATGTGTATTTGATCATCAGAGCTTTGTTTATCAAGAATTATCTTTCATTAAGCTTGCTTGAGTGAGATGAAATTGCCACAGTTGAATGGACTTGAGTTTCGTGGTTTGAATGGCTGGAATGATGTAGACAGGCAGAGCCTCTAGAGATAGCAACGGATATGCAATGGGCCGCTACAAGGAAATAACGGTCTTACTACAGGCCGTCAGAATGAGAGTAACAATAGAACCCTGTCTCTGAAGGATATGACGGATAGGCGTTGGGCCGTTATAAGCAAGTAACGGTATTCTCCAGACCGTTATAGTGATGGCTAGTGAAAGAAAGAAGGCCCATGCCTGAAGGAAAATAACGGTCGAAGAGGGGGCCGTTATGCGACTGTAACGGTCTGATGTTGGCGCGTTACATACCTTGAACCTGCATAGTCATGAACCTTTTTGCTTTGAATCTTGTCCCTGCATTCTGCACACACTTTAAACATGAATCAAGTTAGATCTGTTCTTAGACTCAACCCCTTGCCTTGAAGCAAGTTAGATAATGGCCGTTTCTTGATATTCGGTCAAGGGGTGGAGCCTTTATTAAATAGGCGGAAACATAATGAAAATGCAAATGCATGCTATGCACATGATGATATTTTTGGGAGTTTTGGAAAATATTTAATGTTTTTGGATTTTTTTAAAAAAAATATTTATTTTGTTTTGGATTTTTTGAAAATATTTGATGTTTTTGGATTGAGAATATTTGATGTTTTTGGATTTTGAGAATATTTATTTTTGGATTTTGAAAATATTTAAATTTTTGGATTTTGAGAATATTTGAATTTTTGGATTTTGAGAATATTTGTTATTTTTTTGGATTTTGAAAAACCAGTGCCTCTCTAGCAACGCGAACCCTTCCTTGTTTTAGATTGAGTCCCGAGATTGGCGTGTAATAGTGGGACAACCCCAGGCCAAGACCTAATCATCCTGACGGTGTTTCTACCAATGCCATACCCAGGGTACTAATCTTAGTCCTAAAAGAAAAAAAGATCATGGGGGTAAGCTTAGGCCAGATATGGGAGTTTTTAGGACTTGATTTTCTCACCGCACAACCCTATTGGAGATTTGGTCTGTTATGCCGGGGCTTTTTGCGTCCGTCATCGAACCTTTGTCCACCCTAGGCATGCATGCGACCGGGCTCATAACGTCCCGCGGGGAACTGTACTGCCACTCTTGTCATGCCTAGCTTCCTTTTCTCCTTGGAGTTTTTAGAAATTCGGAATTTGTAGACCTTTGAGATATCGCTTTTGATTTTGTCGTAAAAAGCAGTCCTTTTCTTTTCTTTTCCTTTCTTTCTTGTGGCGTCAGGTCATAACGGACTTGCCCCTGTTTGAGACCTCCTCTCATTAGGGTGTTTGGATTGGTTGTCGCCTCCTTATTCACTCCTTGCCCCTGGATTCAGCTGAAGAATGAAGCGGACAGGGACTTCGAATTTTCCCCTAAGGCATGGCCAAGGAGAAACGGTGTCTTTTAAACAAGGAGCCTGACCAGGGATGTCATGTGGTGTGTGATTGCCTTACTCGGGACCCTTCTTTTGAAAAAATAGGAAGGAAGATCTTGCTGCCGGGGAAGCACGTGGTTTATACTCTAAGGAAAGAAACGCTTAAGATACAACCCATTCCACGGGTGAGAGAGCTCCTCACCTTCCGCATTCATTAAACGATAAGCATTCCCTGGATAAGCCTCTTTTATTACAAACGGCCCTTCCCAGTTAGGTTGCAATTTAGACCTAGGACCTGCAGATCGAATGAATTTGCGTTTCAAAACAATATCACCCGTCATAAACTTACGTTCAATTACCTTCTTTTGAAAATAACGCGAAACCCTCTTTTGATAAACAGAAACATGATCGGCCGCATTCATCCTCTTCTCATCTAAGAGTTCCAACTGAACCAGCAACGCCTCTCGACGTTCATCGAGATTAAGTTCCTTATCGAGCTGCACTCTAAGGGAAGGGATTAAGATCTCATATGGGAGCACCGCCTCCATCCCATAGGTCAGGGAATATGGAGTTTGTCCCGTAGGAGTACGGACGGAGGTGCGGTAAGCCCACAGAGCTTCCACCAATCTTTCTGGCCAATCGAAAAATTTATAAGATTCACATGTTTTTTTGATGATTTTAAGAAGGGTTTTATTAGTGGCCTCGGCTTGACCGTTGCCTTGAGGATAATATGGAGATGAATGATGCAATGCAATTTTGAACTTCTTACAGAGGTCCTTAAGCTCTTGGGAGACGAACTGGGGTCCGTTGTCGGTGATGATGCTGCTTGGCACTCTGAACTGCGAGATGATATTCTTCATGATAAAGCGGCACACTGTTGTAGCTTTGATCTCTGCGTACGCCTCGGCTTTGGCCCATTTGGTGAAGTACTCAGTAGCGGTGAGGATAAAAGATTTCTGCTTGATCTGAGAATTAGGATCACCGAGCGGGCCGACAACGTCGAAAGCCCACATAGAGAAAGGCCAAGGAGCAATCATAGGATGGAGAGACGAAGCTGGAGAGTGAATTTTATCAGCATGGAGTTGGCATTTAAGACACCTCCGGACATAGAGGGAGCAATCTTCCTCTAGAATGGGCCAATAGTAGCCCTGCCTAAGGATCTTCTCTGCTAGAGCCTGGCCATTGACATGACTCCACACTCACTAGAATGGGCCGCTTCAGCCACTTTCCAAGCTTCTACATCATCCAAGCATCTCATGAGCATTCCATTAGTAGCGCGCCTATACAGCTCTCCTGCAATGATGGTGTACCTTGCCGCTGCTCTTCTTATTGCTTTACGCTGCTCGGCTTTTGCCCCTTCTGGGAATGACCCTTCCTTGCAAAATAATTCGATTTCATGATACCAAGGCAATTCTTCTTCATCTAGAATCTCCTCTAGTTCTGTTAATGAAACTTCCTTGTGATCTTCCTTCTCAGCTCTCGCCTCTACAGCTTTCCTAAGGTTGATGAACCAAGGGTCTTGAAGAGAGGGTGCGTCCAATCTCTGGACGACGATGGTCTCAGTGCTACGACTGAGAGGGAAAGCTAAGGAGGAAGCAAGAGATGCCAAAGCATCAGCTAGAATGTTCAGAGAACAGGGAGTATGGATATAGATCAGCTTACGGAATCGCTTAGCAATGAGTGTGACCAAATCTTGATAAGGCTTGAGCTTGGGGTCACGAGTATGGTAAGTGGACAGAACTTGCCGTAGGACGAGCTGAGAGTCTCCTATGATGTTCAAATAACGCGTGCCTAGAAGATAGGCGTGCTTCAAGCCGGCCAGGAGAGCCTCATACTCAGCGATGTTGTTGGTAGCAGGAAATCGAAGTTGATAAGCGAAGGGGATGGTTACTCCCTCTGGAGTAAGCAAGACAGCACTAATCCCTTGGCCTTGGGAGTTGAGTGCACTGTTGAAGTGCAAAGACCAAAAGGGATGATGAGAAAGGACAGAGAGATGCTCATCAGGGAAATCATCCTGAATAGAATCGGTGTGAGGAATAGGGAGATGTGCAAGATGCTCAGCATATCTTTTGACTGCCTTCTGAACAACAAAGGTGATGTCGAACTGAGAGAGGAAGCTCTGCCAGCGAGCTAACCTACTAGAAAGGATGGGTTTTTCTAAGAGATAACGGATCGGGTCCATTCTAGAGATCAACCTAACTGGGTGGGCGAGAAAGTAATGTTTAAGCTTCTGAGCTACCCACACTAAGGCGGCACAAGTCTTCTCCATAGCGGTGTACTTGGATTCAGCTGGATTAAACAGTCGAGAGAGGTAGTACGCAGCCCGCTCCTTCCCTTCATCATCTACTTGTGCTAAGACCGCCTCTAGGGAGTCCTTAATAACCGAGATGTATAGGATTAGGGGTTTCCCAGGGACAGGAGGTTGCAAAATCGGGGGATTGGATAGATACTCTTTGAGGTCCTTATAGGTCTTCTGACAATCTTGATTCCATTCGAACTTGACCCCCGCCTTAAGCAATTCATAAAACGGATGGCACCTCTGAGAATGCTGAGATATAAATCTTCTAATGAATTACAGTCTACCAATCAATCCTCGAAGGTCCGAAATGTTCTTTGGCGGAGGCATGTCCATGACGGCCTGTGCTTTATTAGGATCAATCTGGATCCCCCGTTTGCTTACTATGAATCCTAACAACTTCCCTGAGGAGACTCCGAATACACACTTCTTCGGATTCATCTTAAGCTTGTACTCCCTGGCTCTCTGCAGCACCTTAGCCAGGGTAGAGGGGTGTTCTTCCTTAGTTCTTGACTTCACCAGGATGTCATCCACGTAAGCTTCCATATAGATATGCATCATGTCGTGGAAGATGGCCATCATCGCCCTTTGATAGGTGGCACCGGCGTTCTTTAGACCGAATGGCATAACCACATAACAATACGTGCCCCAGGGCGTGGTGAAGGAAGTTTTCTCTTGATCTTCCGGAGCGAGACGGATCTGATTATAGCCCGAGTACCCATCCATAAATGACAGCGCCTCATACCCGGCAGTGTTATCCACTAGGACATCTATATGGGGTAGCGGGAAATCATCTTTGGGACATGCTTTGTTTAGATCCCTGAAATCAATGCATATGCGCACTTTTCCATCCTTCTTGAGAACAGGGACTATGTTTGCCACCCACTGAGGATACAAAACTACTCTGATGAATCTGGCTTTGTATAGTTTGTCGACCTCTTCTTTGATCCGTAAGGCCATGTGGGGGTGAAATCTTCTTGACCGTTGTTTCACAGGTGTTGCCCCTGGTTTAAGCACAAGTCGATGATCCACTAAAGAGGGGTCAAGACCTGGCATGTCCTCGTAAGACCAGGCGAAGGAATCGCTATACTCCCTTAGGACCTTAATCAATTCGTCTTCCACTTGTGAAGGGAGATTAGCAGCAATCATGATGGGCCTTGGGTCTTCTTCGGTTCCTAGATTGATTTCCTTCGTAGGTTCGTCCACCGACGACGACAGCTCGTCGAATCTTTTCAATCCATGTGCGTATATGTCGGCGGTGTCATCTACATCGCTGTCTTCATTAATTGGATCCTTCTCATCCACAATCTCATAGACGCCTAATCCGTCATTGCTCCACACCCCTTCTATTTCCTCTTCATCCCCAATCACGATTGCTGTAGTGACGAATTCCGGACACTTCAAAAGAGCATGGCAGCGCTGAGCTAAATCTTGCAAGAATCTATCAGGAACAGACCGAGAAGGATGCTCCAGCGAGCGCGGCTCAGCAGAGGAAGGGTTAGACGACCTGGAACAAGACCCTACTTCTCTAGACCTGACTGACTCTACTTCCCTAGACTCGACGGACCCTAATCCTAACCTAGGGGACAGAAGACCTAGTGGAAGGGAAGGTGCAGGGGACTCGTGCCCCTGGGGGGAAGATGGCGACAGGATAGCGTAATCTTCCACTGAAATCTCCGTTTCAAATTTGACGTTTTTTTTTGGAGATCAGCGGAGACTACACAGCAAGATGGAGGAGGTGGGAGCTGCATAGGGAACAGCTCAGGGAAAATGCAGTCGAAGAAAGGATCGGAAGAAGAGAACCACATCTCATGGAGTTGGGCGTTGGGAGGAGGAGGAGTGAAGAGAGTGGATAGATCAATGGGTGGGCACTTCCCGCAAGCACAAGGAACAAATAGAATCTCGGGTGGATCAATGAAAGATGGATTTATTATGATGGGAGGAAGGCGGGGTATGAAGTCCCCTTGCTGGAAAATAGATTGGAGGCGTGAGGGAGACCAAGAAAAGGCAATTGGGGGGCTCCCCTTCTTCTGTAAATCAACAATAGGCTGCTTCTTCGGCCTCCATTGCACCAGTCGAACCTCTTGCCTCTTCTGACATTCTTCCTCATGAAAGAGCTCCTGCAAGGCCTGACTGTAGTCGAGCATGTCATCATCTGACCCTCCTGGCAAGGGCGGCGGACTGGCAATTGGACAAACTGTATTCCTTTCTTGTTGAACCGGCTTTGGAGCTAATGTGCCAGGCTGGAGAGGCCCTTTGACAAAATGCTGACGATAATCCCAGGTGAGCGGCCCAGAATCACCCATCATAGATAATGCTGTCTCTTTGTAGCCGAGACCTCTCCTACCCATTTTTCTTCCCTTCGGTATAGGCTTAGTCATCCCTTGCAGTTGCGCACCGAGGCCTCTCCCCGGTTGATAGCCCAGTTTCAATATAATGTACCACCCCTTTGAATCTCGAATCTGCGGCTTCACCTTGACATTAACTGGAATAGCGACGGGCTTAGGGGATGTGTAGGCCCAAGGAAAGTTCAAATCCAACACTGACAGAACGGGCCGGCTGCTTGGCCAGAGTGTGGGAAGAACCTGCTCTGAAATAGCCTTTACTGACTGTACTGTGGATAAGCTGTTAACTTTGACGACCCTCCCTTGGAAGGGGAATTTAATGCACTGATGTGCGATGGAGGGCACGGCGCCGAGTATGTCAATCCAGGGACGACCCAAGATAGCCTTGAACATAGGGTCGATATCAAGAACATAGAATTCCACGGCCATAGTAAGGGGCCCGAGCTCTGCCTGAATGGTGACTACCCCGTGACATGCTCGCCTTGAGTTGTCATATGCTACTACAGTGGTGGGGGTAGGCCGTAGTAACTCTTCAGATATGTTGCATGCTCGGAGGGTGCTGAGCGGGCAAACATTAATTGAGGCCCCTGTGTCAACCAGCGCTGCTTCAATGTCGAATTTATTCAGGGTAATTGTTATGCAGAGCGGCATTTGCCGAGCCTCCGGAGGTGCAAGCTCGATTTCAGAGAATGTGATTGCCGGCCCTTTGGAGATAGTTGCCAGTGCCGTTGGTAGGCTATCAACTGCCATGTCTTCGCTAACCATCACCTTCTGTACGAAGTCCCTCAGCGCATCTTGATGAAGGGTGGACCTTTTGATCAGCTCCAGCACAGATATTTTGGCGAGTACTCGATCCAGATGATGCAGCAAGTCATATTGAGTACCCGGCAAAGGTTCAGTTTCTTCTTGCTCGGCCACCGGCTGAGAGGACTGGGGATTAGAAGTAGTAGCATAATTCCGATGGAACATCTTCCCGCTCCTTAACGCACAATTTGCCATGGCATCTGAAGATAGTATGATGGACCCTGCTGGATGGATGAATGGAATAGGTGGTGCGGGGGAGGCGGTTTGGTGAAGCGTAGGGTTGGTGAGGTTAATGGGCGGTGCGCGGATGATGGATGAAGGATTGGTGGAAGGCAGGGTGGTGAGGAATGTTGATGCTGGTGGAGGGAAGGTTAGCGGTTGGGTAAGAATGGGTGAAGGATTGGGTGGTGGTGTGGTGACGGTGATGGGAGCAGGCGATGGAGGGTATGATGGAATGGAGAGTGGTAGAGGATTTGCTGGAGTGGGTATGAATGGGAGGACGAGTTGAGAGGGCGTCGGCTGCGCAGGGACGATGAAGGGAGGATTGCGATGATTATGGTGGAGGGCCATGACCCGCGGTGTGGCGCCATCATCATCAAAAGACCATCCGGCGTTGGGGGCCGGTGGCTGGACCATGTTTACTTGCGCTGGTGCTGGCGGCTGCTGCTGAGGAGCGGGTGGATGATTTGGCATCAGGTTCTGATGGATGCCCAGGTCTTGTACTTGCTGTGGTTGCTGCTGTTGTGGCGGCTGCTGCAGCTGCGATGCTTGATGCTGCTGCACTTGCTGCCCCTGCGGCTGCCTTCTCTTTTCTTTAATCTCAACAATGGCCCTATGCATTTCGGCCCAGTCGATTCTCTGCCCTTCATGTAGGTCATACACAAGATCTCGGAACTGAAAACATCCTTCTATGGTATGGCCCGGCTGCCGGTGGAACATACAATACTTAGTCTGATCGACTGTCGGGTTCCAAACGGGCCGTTCCGGGGGAAGTTGGATTGCATTTACTAACATGAGAGTCGAGAAGATATCTGTAAGTGTCTCCGGCAATGGAGGATACTGGGCTCTCCTGGGAGCCGGGCGCTTGCTATTTGGATTGTTGTTGTTGTAGCCGTTGGGTGGAGGGACGTTATGGTATTGTGGTGGTGGTGAGGGTTGTTGTGGTGTGGCGAAGGTGTTTTGCGGAATGGTGAAGGCGAGGGGAGGGTTTTGTGGAGTGGCTTGGAAGTTTTGCGGAGCGGAGTTTTGTGGATTGCGGGGGTTTTGGTTGTAGCGGAAAGGTGCGGCCTGATATGGAAAAGCAACGGCTTGTACTTGCTCATTTGTTTGGACTCCCTCAGTAACCGGCCCTTGTGGTTTCTTGTGGTACTTGGGCTTTTGGTTTTCAAAGAGGGAATGGATAGGGGAGTCCTTGAATTGAGTCTGGATGAAGCGCGCCCGGCTATAGAGTTGATGCATGTTGGCTATGTCATTCATGGCCAGGATGTTGCGGAAGGTCGGGGTGGCATTGGAAATCAGCAGTTTGACCTTTTCTTCCTCCGGAATGTGGCCCGGTACTCTAGCGGCCATTTGTCTCCACCTGTCTGCATAGGTGGCGAACTCTTCATCCGGCTTCATCTTCTCGGCCACTAGATCTGTAAATGAATATTCAGGGCCGACCCTGTCTTGGAACCGCTGGATGAATTTGTCCTTTACTACCTTGAAACTCTCGGCCTCCTCCAGTGGTAGAGAATAGAACCATTCCAGAGCAACACTGTCCAAAGATCGGTGGAATAAGTACGCCATGAGGCGATCATCATATTGGAACTGCGCCGATTCATAAAGAAAATCCCTCACATGGATGAAGGGATTGCTATTCCCGTCGTACTTGCGATAGTTGGGGAGCTCTGATTACGGAGGGAACCGGATGTTCTGGAAGCTCGGAACAGGAATATCGGCCAAGGATTGTGGGCCAACCCTTTTCTGGGGAAAGTCGAGTTGTTGCTGCATGGTGGCCCACTTGTCAAGCAAGTCCTTCTCTCGGGAGGGAGCAGGGGTAGTGAAGGATGCCGATTGTATTTGAGGGGCAGATGGAACGACTGTAGCAATAGGTGGGAGCCCGTAAGAAGGAGTGGAAGGATAGACAGTGGAAATAGGAGGCCCGTAAGAAGGATATTGGGCCTGAGATAGACCCGGATTAGAATGATTTTGGGCCACTCCTTGCTGAGGGCGTAAGAAATCGGATGGGTTCATAAGGAGTTGCGGAGCTACTGAACCAGAGTTGTGATGATCCACCTGAACAAAGGAAGGGATGGGTGAGTTTCCTTTATCGAAAGATTGATGGGCTGAATTAGAAGACTGGCCCATCTCCACGCCAGCGAAAGTGATGGTCCGGGGTTGGACCGGAGTGAGATCAATCGGAGCGGGCTGAACGGACGGCCCAATAATGGAAGGATTAGATTGACCTTGGATAGTGGTAGAGGGAGAAGCATTGGACCCTTGCATAGCTTGATATAGAACTTGGAGTTGGGTTGGATCCAATTGGGCCATCATATGAAGGACGGAGCCCACGGAAGGAGTAGAGAGAGAAGGGGTAGCTTGACCACCTTCCATAGGAGTGGAGGATGGGAGAGGGGCAGTCCCCTCTCCAGAGGAAAATGTAGTAACCCTAGGGGGGTTTTCAAGGAGCCCCTGAGGAAGAGAGTCCTCTTGGGAGCGAGGAGGATTGAAGGATGCCATGGTGGACTCGAAGAGGGGATTAGAATAGAATGTGAGAAAGGAACTGACTCGAGGAGATGATTCAGACGGACGAAAACAACTCCACATGCAACGGACAACCTTGACAAATGCAAAAAACAACCAACACAAAAACACTCAATAATCAACCAACTTAGGTGACCCTAACAAGATGTAAATGATAAAAGATGAAGACACCCAAAATCAACCAAGTTGTTTAAGATGATGCAACAAGGTTCTTATGATTTCTCTTTAGAACTTTAGTGGATTGATTGATATGTGCTCTCAATAATGGGTTCCTAGTAGGAGATGGATATGGGACTTGGTTTGACTCTCAGTGGGATCACTCCTTCACTTATGCAACCCTAGACATGTGGTAGGAAAGGTACAACCGGCCCGGCGTCTGTGTGGGAATCCACGGCTCGTGGGGACTTATGGAGGTCCCTGTTGTGATTTCCTAGTCGGCCCCAAGGAATATGGAGACGAGAGGTCCTCACAACAAGGTAGGAAAATGCAATCTAACGTATGAAAAGGTTAATGACCCTATGCGCACCGGAGTGCATGCAAAGTCTAGCCTAGAATCTACAATCAATGGTGCATACAATGATATGGAGATATGAGCAAAGCAAGAAGGAGGTCAAGTATCACCCAAGCAATAAATCACAGCAAAAACTGCGAAAATAAATGCACCTCGGATGCGTACCTGCCAGGAGAATAACGGTCGAAGGACCCTGCGTCAGAGCACAATAACGGTCGAAGGCAAGACCGCCAGATAATATATAACGCAGGGAAATGAGACCGTCAGATGAGCCAGGGAACCAAAACCAGATAAAAGTAACCGGAAAGCCCGTGGAAGCTCACACAGCAGAACCAAAGCGGCGGTCTAATGCCCCTGCGTCAGAGAACTCAGAAAACCAGAATGAGCAGTAAACAAAGGGGAAACAAAAGGTAACTCAACAAGCAGATGATGGCAGGTTTAAACAAGAATCAAAAGCACGATTGGCACAAGTTGTCCCACCGTGATCGCCAAAAAATTATCTGTTGATATTTATTTGTCTATCTTCTATCTTTCTTTTGAAGTTTGAAAAGTGATATGGTAAGATGACAAACAAGTAATCAAAGATCTACTCAAACCTATGAACATGTGATCATGAACCTAGGCAATCATAGCTAGCTCTAGCACGGGCATGCTATCTCAATCAAACTATGCTAAAAAAAAGGAAAACTCACGCCGGGGCGTGGAGCAAGGAGTAAACAAAAACACACCGTGAAGGTGGAACAAGAAAGAAAAAATAGAAAGATATGAGGAAGAAGACAGCTAATGCCCAATACCAAGGAAAGATGTGATCGCCACCAAAGTAAAAACAAGTCAAAGACCTGAATATACCTTGGAAATAGGTGGATGAAACACCCGCCCACGGGAGAGAAAACTAGAGAAAGCCTGCAGATCAACTTAGAAGTGACGGTCAGAACCCTGTGCGCTACTTGGAAGTGACGGCCACACGATAGACCGCCGGAAGAGAGTGACGAGCCTGCACAAGGCCGTCAGATAACCTGCAGTAACAAAGCTTGAATTCTTTTAACTCCAACTCTTCCAGCCGGCTAGAAGACCTGGGCCTCGTGTTAATGAACCTGTAAACCTGCCAAAGATGCAGAAAGACCAAACACAATAACCTCAATTAGTCCTTTTCACAAGCATAGCATCAATTCTCAAAGGACTTAACATCATCAAAAGGAGAGTGGATTACCGGGGAGTTTTTGGTTTTTTAACCCCTCTGGGTGTTTTAAAAGCTTGGGAAGATGTTTATATGCTTAGAGCACAGTGAAAAACATGGAGAAAGAGGAGGGACAATGCTTTGATTGAGGAAAAACCAGGGAATAACTCAAGCATGCAATGATGAACTTGAAAGACCAAAACCTAAAGTACTCCCTTGATTATGAGGTGGATGGACGTGGGAAGCAGTTCCTCCTGGATGAAGATGGCTCCTGAGTTCGGCAGCACTTCATCGTGAATTCAAATCTTCCTCTCCCCGGGCCATGAAGTCAAGGGTTCTATTTATAGACCCTCAAACTCTCAGGTCGAGCAGAGGATAATCAAGCAAGATAAAGAGATAACTCTTAGCAAATCCTCGAAGATAATATCACCAAGAGTCCATAGAATCGAACGGAAGGTCCTGAGGATCAGATTTGCAAGAGATATCGTCAATCCAAACCCTTATCTCGACCACGGAGTAGCAGAGAAAAGGCCCGAACTGTCAGGACTCTCGAAAGGAAGTAACGGCTGCACGACAGACCGCCACTTGGAAGCAACACATCAAGGATCGTCCGTTACTATCAACCTTATCCCTAAAAGATAAGATCAACGGGAAGAAGACCCAATAAGTTGGACTCTTCAAGGAAGCAACGGCCAAGGCATAGGGCGTCAGAATGAAACAACGACTGCACGACAGACCGTTATTATCAACGTGGAATCAAAAGGATAAGCTTTACAACGAGGCCTTAAGCCTTACGACTCTTCAAAGAGTAACGGTCCAGGCCCCATGCGTTATAATGAAACAACGCGCCTGGTTCGGACCGTTATTACCATTGAGTTCCAAGAATAGCAATGAAGGGTTGCTAAGATGTTGCCAACGAAACGCCACCAGGAGCCAATTCTTAATCCAGGAATTAAGACCCAAGAAACAGGCCTCAACTGATCAGAGATTCAATGAAGAGTGAACAACTCATAGCATCATATAGAATGAAACAAGGAGATGACCCGACTTATTGGGTATAAAACGGGTGTCAACACCCGCGAGCCGTGGATTCCCATACGGACGCCGGGCCGGTTGTACCTTTCCCACCCCGTGTCTAGGATCACATAAGTGAAGGAGTGATCACATTTAGACTCAAACCAAGCCTTACACCCTCTCCTATTAGGAACCTATTGTTGAGAGCACATCCTAATCAATCTACTAAAGTCCCAAAGGAAAAATCATAAAAATCTTGTCACATCATCTTAAACAACTTGGTTGATTTTGAGTGTCTTCATCTCTTGTCACTTACATCTTTGTTAGAAATCATCTAAGTTTGGTTGCTCATTGTGTGATTGTTTGTGTTGTTTGCATCTTGTCAAGGTTGTCCGTTGCATGTGGAGTTGTTTTCGTCCGTTGGAAGCACCTCCTAGGGTCAATTCCTTCTCCAAGTTCTACTCAAACCCGCTTTTCGAGTCCACCACGGCTTCTTTCAATCCTCCCCGTTCCCAAGAGTATTCCCTTCCTCAAGGACTTCTTGAAAACCCTGCTAGGGTTACCTCATTCCCTTCTGGAGAGGGGACAGCCCCTCTTCCGTCCCCTACACCCATGGAAGGCGGTCAAGCCACCTCTTCTTTCTCTTCTCCTTCTGCGGGCTCCATTCTCCAAATGATGGCCCAATTGGATCCAGCCCAACTCCAAGCTGTCTATCAGGCCATGCAAGGATCCAATATCTCCCCTCCCACGATTATGCAGGGTCAATCCAATCCCTCCATCGACCAACCTAGAGTTGGTGGGCCTTCCATCTAGCCCACTCCGATTGATCTTACTCCGGTCCAACCCCGGACCATCACCTTTGCTGGCATGGAGACGGGCCAATCTTCTACTTCGGCCCAGCAATCTTTTGACAAGGGGAAGTCTGCCATCCCTTCTTTCATTCAGTTGAATCATCATATGTCTAGCCCAATGGTTCCACAAGTCCTTATGGGCCCTTCAGATTTCTCGCGCCCTCAACCAGGGGTTGTCCAAGCCCACTCTAATCTGGGTCAGTCTCCGGCCCAATATCCTTCTTATGGGGCCCCTGCCTTGGCCGTTTATCCTTCTGCTCCTTCTTGTGGGCTCCCACCTCCTGCTACAGTCCACCCTTCCACTCCTCAATTTCAACCATCATCTCTCACTACCCCTACTCCCTCCAGAGAGCAGGAATTACTTGATAAATGGGCCACCATGCAACAGCAACTCGATTTCCTCCAGAAGCGGCTTGGCCCACAATCCTTGGCAGATGTTCCAGTTCCTAGCTTTCAGAACATTCGGTTCCCTCCACAATCAGAGCTCCCCAATTACAGAAAATATGATGGGAACAACAATCCCTTCATTCATGTGATGGACTTCTTATACGAGTCGGCTCAATTTCAGTACGATGATCGCCTCATGGCGTATCTGTTTCGCCGATCGTTAGATGGTGTTGCACTGGAATGGTTTTATTCTTTGCCGTTGGAAGACGCCGAGAGCTTCAAGACAGTGAAGGATAAGTTTATTCAGAGGTTCCAAGACAGAGTTGGCCTGGAATATTCATTCATAGATCTGGTGGCCAAAAAGATGAAACCAGAAGAGGAATTTGCTACCTATGCTACTCCGACCTTGGGAGAAGATGGCTACTCCGACCTTCCGAAACATTCTGGCCATGAACAACATAGCCAACATGCATCAACTTTACAGTCGAGCGCGCTTTATTCAGACGCAGTTCAAGGATTCCTCCATACACTCATTATTTGAAAACCAAAATCCCAAGTATCACAAGAAACCTCAAGGGCCTGTCACCAAGGGGGTCCAAACGAACGAGCAAGTTCAAGCCGTTACTTTCCCGTTCCAAGCCGCACCTTTCCGCTTCCCTCAAAATCCCCGCACTCCACAGAATCCCGCTCCCCAAAACTTCCAAGTCACTCCACAAAACCCTCCGCCCACCTTCACCACTCCACAAAATACCTTCGCTGCACCACAACAACCACTACCACCTCCACAATACCACAATGTCCCTCCACCCAACGGCTACAACAACAATAATAACAAGCGCCTGACTCCCAAGAGGGCACAATATCCACCCTTGCCAGAAACCCTCACAGATATCTTCTTGGCTCTCATGTCAGTTAATGCTATACAACTTCCTCCGGAACGGCCCAACTGGAACCCGGCCGTTGATCAAATGAAGTATTGCATGTTCCACAGGCAGCCGGGCCACACAATTGAAGGATGCTTTCAGTTCAGGGACTTGGTATATGACCTTCATGAAGGACAGAGAATTGATTGGGCCGAGATGCACAGGGCCATTGTTGAAATCAAAGAGAAGAGAAGGCAGCCGCCGAGGCAGCAAGTGCAGCAGCAACAAGCAGCACAGCCACAGCAGCAGCCGCCACAGCAACAGCTACAGAAGCCGGTTCAGGATCTAGGAATCCACCAGGACCCGATGCCGAACCATCCTCCCGCTCCACAGCTTTAGCCACCGGCACCAGCCCAGGTGAACGTAGTCCAACCCCCGGCTCCTAATGTCGGGTGGTCTTTTGATGATGACGGCACTACGCCGCAGATAATGGCCCTCCACCATAATCACCGCAACCCTATCACCTCCTCCATCGTCTTACCTACACACCCAATACCTTCCTCGCTTGTTCTCCCATTCACATCCGCCCCAGTGAACCCACCGCCACCCGTAATTCCATCACCCTCGCAACTGGTTACCCCCACCACCCTCATTACTCCGTCACCCAGCCATCCACCCGTCACTACACCTCCGCTAGCCTTTCCTCCGCCCGTACCAACATCCATCATCACCTCTCCGTCTTCCACCAATCCCTCATCCATCATCCGTTCACCACTTATAACCTCCACCGACATCACATCCCACCAAATCCTTTCTCCTACACCACCTATTCCGCTCACCCACCCCACCGGGCCAATTATATCATCCCCTGATGCCATGCCGGCACAAAACCTTGCCCTACGGAGCGGGCGGTTGTTCCATCGAAACTATCCTACTACTTCCAATCCCCAGTCTTCTCAGCCGGCGGCCGAGCGGGAAGAGGCCGAACCTTTGCCGGGTACCCAATACGACCTACTACATCATCTGGACAGGGTGCCCGCCAAGATATCGGTCCTGAAGCTTATCAAAAGGTCCACCCTTCACCAGGATGCTCTCAGACATTTCTTACAGAAGGTGATGGTTACTGAAGACATGGCAGTTGACAGCTTACCTACGGCATTGACAACAATTTCCAAAGGTCCAGCAATCACATTTTCAGAAACTGAGCTAGCACCTCCAGAAGCTCGGCAAATGCCGCTCTGCATTACAATCATTCTGAATAAAGTCAGTATTGAAGTAGCACTGGTTGACACAGGGGCATCAATTAACGTGTGCCCACTCAGTAACCTTCGGGCTTGCAACATATCTGAAGAACTACTGCGACCTACCCCCACCACCATAGCAGCATATGATAATTCAAGAAGAGCATGTCACGGGGTAGTCACTATTCAAGCAGAACTTGGGCCTCTTACCATGCCCGTGGAATTTTATGTGCTGGACATTGACCCTATGTTCAAGGCTATCTTGGGTCGTCCATGGATTGACACACTCAGTGCTGTACCATCCATTGCGCATCAATGCATCAAATTTCCTTTTCAAGGGAGGGTCGTCAAAGTTAAAAGTTTATCCACGGTCCAATCAGTGAAGGCTATTTCAGATAAAAATTTTCCCACACTATGGCCAAGCAGCCGGCCTGTTATCTCAGTGCTGGATCTAGACTTTCCCTGGGCTTATGCACCCTGCAAACCCGTCACTACAGCGGTTAATATCAAGGTGAAGCCCCAGATCTGAGACTCCAAGGGCTGGAACATTATATTAAAACTGGGTTATCAACTGGGGAAAGGTCTCGATGCTCAATTGCAAGGAAGAACAAAGCCCATACCCAAGGGAAGAAAAATGGGCAGGAGAGGTCTCGGCTACAGAGAGACCGCATTGTCTATGATGGGTGATTCTGGGCCGCTCACCTGGGACTACCGTCAACATTTTGTTAGAGGGCCTCTCCAGCCCGGTACATTAGCTTCGCAGCCAGCTCCACCAAGGAAGGATACAGTCTGTCCGATTGCCAGTCTGCCCCCAGTGCTAAGAGGGATACTTGATGATGTGATTGACTATGGTCAAGCCCTTCAGGGGCTATTTCATGAAGAAGACTGCCAGAAGCGTCAAGAGGGTCGGCTCGTCCAATGGAGGCCGAAGAAGCAGCCAGTTGATGATCTGCGAGAGAAGGGGAGCTCGCCGATTACCTTTTCTTGGTCCCCTTCTCGCTTTCAATCTCTCCTCCAGCAAGGGGAATTTTTACCCTATCTTCCTCCTATCATGGTAAATCCATCCTTCATTGATCCACCTGAAATTCTATTCGTTCCTTGTGCTTGCGGGCATTGCCCGCCCATTGATCTATCCACTCTATTCACTCCTCCTCCCCCCAACGCCCAACTCCACGAGATGTGATTTTCTTCCTCCGATCCATTCTTTGATTGCATCTTCCCAGAGCTATTCCCCATTCAACTTCCGCCTCCTCCATCCTGTTGTGTAGTCTCTACTGATATCCCAAAAAAAATGTCAAATTTGAAACGGAGATTTCAGTGGAAGATTATGCTACCCTGTCTCCATCCTCCTCCCAGGGGCATGAGTCCCCTGCTCCTCCCCTTCCACTAGGTTTTCTTTCTCCTAGGTTAGGATTAGGGTCCATCGAGTCTAAGGAAGTAGAGTCAGTTAGGTCTAGAGAAGTAGGGTCCTGTTCTAGCTCGTCCAACCCTTCCTCCTCTGAGCCGCGCCCGCTTGCGCGTCCTCCCAAATCCGTTCCTGATAGGTTCCTGCGAGATCTAGCTCAGCGTTGTCATGCTCTTTTGAAGTGTCCAGAATTTATTGCTATGGCAATTATGATTGAGGATGAGGAGGAAATAGAAGGGGTGTGGAGCGATGACGGATTATGTGTCTATGAAATCCTGGATGAGAAAGATCCAATCGTTGAGGACAGCAACGTAGATGACACTGCCGATCAGTACGCGCAAGGACTAAAGAGATTCGATGAGCTGTCGTCGGCAGTGGATGAACCTACGAAGGAAATAAATCTGGGAACTGAAGAAGACCCAAGGCCTATCATTATTGCCGCTAATCTCCCTCCGCAAGTAGAAGAAGATTTAATTAAGGTTCTGAGGGAGTATAGCGATTCTTTCGCCTGGACTTATGAGGACATGCCAGGTCTTGACCCCTCTTTAGTGGAACATCGACTTGTGCTTAAACCAGGGGCAACACCTATGAAACAACGGTCAAGAAGATTTCACCCCCACATGTTCTTAAGGATTAAGGAAGAAGTCGACAAGTTATACAAGGCCAGATTCATTAGAGTTGTTCTATATTCTCAGTGGGTGGCAAACATAGTCCCTGTTATCAAGAAGGATGGAAAGGTGCGTATCTGCATCGATTTCAGGGATCTCAATAAAGCATGTCCCAAAGATGATTTCCCACTGCCTCACATAGACGTCCTGGTCGATAGCACCGCCGGGTACGAAGCTTTATCGTTCATGGATGGTTACTCAGGCTATAATCAGATCCGTCTCGCTCCGGAAGATCCAAAGAAAACATCCTTCACCACGCCCTGGGGTATGTATTGTTATGTGGTTATGCCGTTCGATTTGAAGAACGCGGGTGCCACCTATCAAAGGGCGATGATGGCCATCTTCCACGACATGATGCATATCTATATGGAGGCCTACGTGGATGACATTCTGGTGAAGTCAAAACCTAAAGAAGAACACCCCTCTATCCTGGCTAAGGTGCTGCAAAGAGCCAGGGAGTACAAGCTTAAAATGAATCTGAAGAAGTGTGTATTTGGAGTCTCTTCAAGGAAGCTATTAGGTTTCATAGTGAGCAAACGGGGGATCCAGATTTATCCTAACAAAGCACAGGCTGTCATTGTTGTGAATGTGATTTTGATGATTACAAAATGCCTTTGTTGCTTGACCTTGTGTGGATGCCCTTGTTGCTTGGCCTTGTGTGGAAATGGTTGTGGAAATGACGTTGTGGAAATGATCACAAACTACTTTTATTGGGATATCATGTCGATGCATTTGTGACTCTATAAGGCTCATATGTGCTTTGATGCTAGCACATTGCATTGTGAAAAACATGCTTGGATAAATGTCATATTGAGCCTCATATTATGCATGGTAATGCTAAATGATTGATATCATGCATGGTAATCCTAAATGATTGATTGAGATGCAAATACCATTGCTAGCCCCCAAGGTAATGATGTGTGGATTGATGAGAGTTTGGATGATGATCAAATTGAATGTGACTCAATATTATTTTATGTGGCTTGGCTCCTTACTCTTTGAATTCTAAATCTATACTATCATGCTATGGTGAATGATATTTGGAATTTCATGACTATGTGTATGAATGACTCAACCAATCAACAAGAAATGTGAACTCAGATAAAACAATGAGGTAAGTGTTGCTCTGAACTGAATTTGGAACTCATATGAGGATCTTAAGATGAAAATGTTATCAAAGTATTTATGTGTCTCATGCAAGTGTTTTCATGTTCATACTTCATGTCATTTGGGTCTCGGCCTCAAAACGAGCTTCCTATGTTAATGCATGACCCATATATTTTGATCTTGATCTAACATCTTGCTTTATCATATTTTTCAGGATGAAAAATCAAGGTGGATCTTCATGGGATTATGGTAATATTTAATCAATTGTTTCCCATTGATTTGATGATATTTTTAGTGGTTTTTCAGGCCCAAAGAAGAATGGGTCGACCCATGGGGTCGACCCTCTCAGGTTCTGTTCAAAACAGAACCATTTTTGTGAAAGCTGCCTAAAGGGTCGACCCCTGGGGTCGACCCCTGTAACCCAGAACCAAAGTGTTGGTTTTGTTTGGGTTCTGGAAACCTGAGGGTCGACCCCTGGGGTCGACCCCTGTAAAACAGAACACAAAATAAGTTCTGTTTGGCTTCTGTGTGCCCGAGGGTCGACCCCAAGGGTCGACCCCTTCAGTTCCGACCTCCAGCCGCCGTTTTTGACCACCGTTTTCTTGCTCCAAAAGTCTTCCAATCCGAGTTCAACTTCCACAAATCACTCCATAACTTGTGGATCTTGTCCAAGGGCTGTCTCTTGACCATCCCAAACACTTATATACTTCTCTTTGGGTCACAAACTCTAAGGAGAGAGGTGAGATCCGATTTTTGGGTGTGTTTGCTAACCCTAGTGAGTGCAGGTCGCAGGTAGCAGCTCCATGGCTTCTTCCACGTTGTTCTAAGGTTGTATGTGAAGGGAAGAAGAGGTTTCAAGTCTCCATGCAACCATCTACTAGAAGCTGCGTGGAAAATCAAGATACAAGCCTTGTTCGTCCAAGAATCGATCATCTTCCTTCAAGAACGTTCTTCATCCTGCAGAAAAGCTTAAGCCTATTCGATGAAACAAAAAGGGGGAGCTCTATCCACTGAAAAATCCATTTGCCTTTGTTTCTCCAGTTGCTCTTAGTTTTGTTCTAGATCTTGGCTATAAACATCATCTCCTTGAACTTGTTTATATGTTCTTTGTTCACTCTCTTGCATGTATATATATATATATATATATATATATATGAGCTGTGATTTTATGATACAACAATCCTAATGCTCATGTGTTCTTTCAGGTGAAGAAGAAAATAGAAGAAGAAGAAGAAGTGCAGCCATAAGGTCGAGAGGAGAGGAGTTTATGAGGCTAATCACTTTTCTGATGAATGAAGGTTTGATTGAAGCTAGCATTTGAAGGAAAAGAGGAGCAGCTAGAGGAGAGGAAGAAGATAATGTCTAAATCATGATCATCCATCAATGAGCCAAGGAGAATCAGATTTTGTTGAAGAAGGGGGAGCCTGACACTTAATGCATCTTTCTAGTTTTCATATATAGAGTTTGCTTGGAGGTCATATCATATATCTGTTTTCATAAACATTTGTGAGAATACTTTGTGTGGGTGTTAGGAGAAAGGGTTCTCCGAGTGTGTGTGTTGTCGTGTATGCATCGTTTTGTGCGAAGTATATCCGCGTGTGTGGTTGGGAGTTTACTCCCGTGTGGTTGTGTAGGCATTGTCCTACGTGTGTGTGGACGGAGTTGTGACTCCGTTTGAGGAATTTGTCCGGGGTGTGTTCCCCAGTGGTGTGTGTGTGACTGCATGCTGTTGTGGCAGTAGGTTGAGGCAAGGCCTCATGTGTGTGGTTTGCTGCGAAAGCAGTGTGTGTGTGTTGGGGTTCATCCCCGTGTTGCTACATTTTGTAGCGTGTAGTGAAGCCTCACCGGTTTGGTGAGGGGTGGACGTAGGGAGCCCGTCGTGGTCCCGAACCACCTTAAAAATCTCCGTGTCTTGTGGTTTGATTCTTGTGATTGTGTGTTCACTATCCTATCTGTTTGTGCAATCGTGTGAGCTCGGTGAGATTGAGTGAATCTAGTTTAAATATGTTTAGATTAAATTACTCAATCTTGTATATTCCGTTGTGTAGTAGTTGTGTTTTTAATTGGACAAAGTTTTTAGTAGAAGGATCTATTCACCCCCCCTCTAGATCCGTATTCTTGCACTTCGGGACCCAACAATTGGTATCAGAGCGAGGCTCTGTTGTCCCTAGATCTTGCGATCTATAGAGTGATCCTAGTGCATTCTACAATCATGAATTTTTCTGAACATATCTCAATGAATTGTCTGCCAATCTTCACTGGTTCGGATTTTGATTCATGGCTAGGTAAACTATGTGTGGTGATCAATTCTACTAATCCTAGTCTTTGGAAATTGATTTATCATGGTCCACACACATTACCTCTAGATGAGATCAAGTGGTCTAATCAGGATAAAATGATGCACCATGACAATGTTACTGCTTTGAGTTTATTGAAAGCTTCTGTAAGTACTAACAAGTATCCATTTGTGTCTTCTTGTAGGACGGCAAAGGAGCTTATGGACAGGTTGATCAAAGCTCAAGAGAAGGAAAGACAAAAATGTCTCATGGCCGATGATGCTGATCAATAAAGTGACAAAAATGCAGAAGAGGTAAATTCAGATTCTGAAGAATTCAGTCTTGATGATCTTGTTGAAGCTTATGATGAGTTGGAAAAATAATATAAGAAAGTCAAGTCAGAAAACAAAAAATTGAAAAAGAAATCTGAAAACTTGGTCCATGAAAATGGTTCTTGTGATAAATGTTCTGAGCTTGTTAACTTCAATGAACTTTTAGAGCATGATGTTGAATGTCACAAAGAAACTATTGCTTGTTTGAGAAATGAAAATGTTGCCCTCAAGAACATAATTGATCAATTGGAGAAAACTGAAAAAGATCTAAGAAACAAAATGGAATCAAACTCAATTGATCAGGATATTTACAATGAATTGATTATGAATGATAAACCTGTAAATGAAAATGAAGAAATTAAAAGGAAAATAGTGCTATTTTAATTCAGATATCTCTGCTTGAAGGCAGCATGAAGTTTCTTGAAAAAGAAAATGCTTTGTTAAAATCTAAAAATGAAGAACTGAAGCATCTAAATACAACCATATCTAAAAAATTACTTACTTTTGAAAAAGGAAAAAGTCTAGCTATTGATGATTGTGAAAAGATGCATGTGCTAGAACAAATGATGGAGAGCTACAAAACCATCAATGCCCAATTGAATGAAAAATTCATTTCCTATGACAATGAGATCATTTCCTATGAATTGCATATTTCATCACTTGAAAAGGAAATTCTTGATCTGAATGCTTCTTTGTCTAAGTTTGTGAATGGGGAAGAAAATTTGAACAAGATTTTGGGGACCAAGGTAAATTTTCAAAGAGAAGGTCTTGGGTATGAACCCACCAAAAAGAAAGTCTTTGGGCTAAAGACTCAAACATCCTTTGTGCATGCTTCATGTTCCTCAAATATGTCAAATACTTCTCGTGTTGAGAAATCAAATCCAAAGGCTCAGGCTCAACCTAGGAGCAATAGGATTCATGCTCACAAAAGTCACAAAAACTATGCTCCAAACTCAACAAATGTCAATTGTCATTATTGTGGTAAGCATGGTCATTTGATGAATGATTGTTTCATTATGAAATCGGATGATTTGAAAGCATGCAAAAATGAACTTGTTTCTAAAAGAAAAAGGGTTGGTTGTTTTAAATGTGGAAAGCTAGGACACCGTGTGTCACAGTGTTGGCAGGCTAATGAAAGAAAGAATTTCAAAGTCAAAAACAATTATACTTTCGCCAACCCACAGAAATTTCATGCTCATCCTGTTGTGAAGAAGAGAAATTTTCATGCTTATAATGATAAGATTCATGCTAAATCACAGAAATTTGTTTATCATGTTTATAAGAATTCTGTGAAGTCTCTTGGTTGTTGTCATTATTGTGGTGAGTTTAGGCATACCATGTATGATTGCTCCTTAATGCATTTTGATGATATGCATGCCCAAAAACTGTAGAAGGCACCCTCTAAAGGTGCAACTAACTATCCGGGATCCAAGAAGGTTTGGGTACCCAAAACTATCAAATGAGAACTTTGTTACAGGATTACCTTGAGGCCAAGAGGAAGACTTTAAGTCGACTTGGCCAGTTCGGGTGTGATGTCTTGGTAAACATGGGTTTGTCCTTGAATTGATACTAATTTGATTGTAGAGGCAGTCTTATGTGTTTCATGTGCCGTATATGCATAGACTTGACTCTTTGCACATGTTGGAGTAAACCTGAAATTTTGAAATTAATTTTGAGCTCATGACAGCTTGAGTGAATCACTTGTATTGATAGTTGTAATTCATCATACATACTTGCAGCTCATAGGAGATTGTCTTGTGGAAGAAAAACACTGAAATTGGTCTTCTCACTTGTATTGAATTGAGATTGATATGAAATTGAGTTTCTGATATTGCAGGTTGAGAGAGAGAGAGTCTTATGTGATGAAAAGCCTTGAAGTTAGTTTCTTCAATATGCTTTGGCTTAATATTGACATGAATTGAGCTCTTTAAAGTGCAGGTTTGATTATGACCATCAACCCTTGAAATCATGGTAAGAATTCAAACGCTTGAATGTATCACCATATGCCTAGATTGAGTTTAATTCATGTTTGGCATTTCTAGGCTCAGATTAACTGTCTTAGGCAGTTTTGTTTGTTCCTCAGTTGGTGTCGAAATGCCCATCTTGAGGGCCGATTGGTTTGAACTTTTACCCCATTACCCTTAGGGTCTCCCTTCTTATCCTAGAGGGGTTTTGAAAGGGTTTGGCATGGGGTTCTTGATCTTATCATATCTTTATCTGCTGCCCTATATGAAATACGAATTTGGGGTCTCAATGGAACTCCTTTGGCTAATATCGATATATTTCTTGCAGGAGAGAAAGAAAGGAGCTCAAGAGGACTTCAATGCCAGATTTGATCTACTTCCATTTCTTCTGGCTAATATCATTCTATTTCTTGCAGGAGATAAAGAAAGAAGCTTATTGATGCAGAAGACAACAAGGGGAATAAAGTAAAGAATCTGAAAATGTCAATAAAGGTAACTCAAGACAAAGGTGAGAAAATAAAGTGTTTGTTTGAAGCTCTTTGGTCTTGATGTTAATGCCATATCTTGACAGACAGTGATTTTGAAGTTTTGAATACCCTTTGGTTGCTGTTGACAATGTGGATGATGAATGGTTGGCTGAATGGTATTGAAACATCTGAGTAGTATATATGAGAGTGTAGCTATTGAATGCTTTTTGATAAACCCCCGATGTCAAATGAGAATACATTTATTTCTGATCATCATTTCAATGATCACATGGTATATAAAATGGTGACATGTGGAAGGGTAGGTCAAGCTTGTCTGAAAGCTATCACCATGCGTGAGAATGTGTCTCCGCCCGGTACCATGAATCATCTATGCATATGGCATCAAACTTAAATGAATTTTCTGAAATCATGCATTGATTATGGGGGAGTCTTGCAAGCTGAAAATTTTGAGATTGATGTTTTCCATTCTCTCAGCATGATGATATTGTTCTGTGGCTGAACATTTTGAGGACTGAAGTTGATCAATGTTTCATGGTCTTTACCAATGTGCCACTCATCTTTTTGGATAAAAGTACAACTGTTTTCAAGAAAAATTCACATGTGATGATTTTGATGCTTTGCATGAATTTTCTGAATTCCCTTTTCAAAATAAAATTGTGTCCTCACATTTTAACAATTGGTAATGCATGTCATGCATCAGTTGCATTAGGTGCATATATAGTGTCATGTGAAATCTGAAATCTTGCATCACATTGCATATTTACATATCATTATCTTCACATCATCTACATAATACTTTTGGAAGATGAAGCTCATCATGTGTCTTGTTGCATAGTTGGAATTTTCAGCATACATATAATGCATATTTTGAAATGCATCATTTTGAATATTCCATGTTGCATAAATGCCAAAAATGAATTCTTCCAACAAAGGTCTCATATCTTTAGGGCCAACAATTCAAGAACTGAAATTACATATCTTTTCATTTTGCATTGCAGATGCATATCTCCATTATATGCTTGCATGTTATTATATGCTATTCAACTCCTTCCTTTGAAACTTCTAAGACCAAACACTCCATTATTAACTAATGTTGCATCTGAGTCTTAACAAGTGTGCTTCATGTCAAACTCTCAGGGAGACCATTTCATGCTTATTACATTTACATAGGGGGAGCTACACTATCCTGTTCTAAGTTAAATTTTCTCCATACATGTTAAATCAAATTCGTACACTTCATGCACTTTAATGTGAAATTGAGAGTTATTCATAAGGATATAGGAATTTCATTTCAACACTCTAAAGTAATTCAACTTGCTGCATGGATGATAAGAGACAGTTGAGGAAAAAGCTGCCTACCTTCACATACAAAAAAAATGGTTGAAATGAAAGGCAGAGCAATGCTAAGTCTCACTGAGTAAACTTGGCACATGTCACCTGAGACGTGATGTGGTTCATTTCTGAAAAGTGTTGACTTAAGTATCTCTGTTCAAATGAGGTGACAAGGTTCAGTATTCTGAGTAACCGGGGATTCTGGCATGAGCTCCATGTGTCTCCTCGCGTAAAAAAGAATTATTTGAACCTGATCCTTCTTAGAAAAATTCAGATTGTCAGTATGAAAATTACTGATGATAATTTGATGAGGAAGAGCGAAGCCTCCAATATGCTGTTCTCTATATTGAAATGTAGTTTGTGAACTTACTATCGTGTTTACTTGAAAATCCGATTATCCATATGGCTAAGATTCATACTCATGTTACTCACTTACACATGGTAATTTGATTTGATATGTATTTTGAAAATTTGATTAATTGCTTGACCTGCTGTACATCTTCTCCTATTTATCTGCATAATCCTCTAGGTGTAATCATGAGCATTCTGAACTTAATGACTCACTTGCACTTTTCCTACACCTATCCCCTCACTGTAAATCAATTGGTATCACTTCTTGTGAAGGAGTTATGTTGCATGTATCTATAGATATTTGCTTGATTACATTGTATGCATTTCATCTCTCATCATTTTCATACATCCTGTTTCATGCATTTCACACGAAAACTAAAAATCAAAAATTTGAAAATCAAGTCAATCATCTAATGTGTCCATGTCAAAGGGGGAGCTTTGCATGTGATCTTATCTGCTTAAGTCATCAGGACTCGTATAAGTCAATACCTTATGGGTGTTTGAGTGCTTATTTGCTTGCTCATTATTGTCATGCCATACACCATTTCCAATTGCTGCAACTTGTGAGCATTTGCATATCGTTTTGTCATCTTGCCTACTACATGACCATATTGTCCACATGTGCATTTCCAATTTCAATAATTGGTTTCCAACATAGGTTCTTGCCATTCTGGATTTCCCGTCCTGCTCCCCATTTCTGATTATGTCAAAGGGGGAGAGAGCATTATAGCATAATATTTTGTCATCATCAAAATGGGGGAGATTGTTGTGAATGTGATTTTGATGATTACAAAATGCCTTTGTTGCTTGGCCTTGTGTGGATGCCCTTGTTGCTTGGCCTTGTGTGGAAATGGTTGTGGAAATGATGTTGTGGAAATGATCACAAACTACTTTTATTTGGATATCATTTCGATGCATTTGTGACTCTATAAGGCTCATATGTGCTTTGATGCTAGCACATTGCATTGTGGAAAACATGCTTGGATAAATGTCATATTGAGCCTCATATCATGCATGGTAATGCTAAATGATTGATATCATGCATGGTAATCCTAAATGATTGATTGAGATGCAAATACCATTGCTAGCCCCCAAGGTAATGATATGTGGATTGATGAGAGTTTGGATGATGATCAAATTGAATGTGACTCAATATTATTTTATGTGGCTTGGCTCCTTACTCTTTGAATTCTAAATCTATACTATCATGCTATGGTGAATGATATTTAGAATTTCATGACTATGTGTATGAATGACTCAACCAATCAACAAGAAATGTGAACTCAGATAAAACAATGAGGTAAGTGTTACTCTGAACTGAATTTGGAACTCAAATGAGGATCTTAAGATGAAAATGTTATCAAAGCATTTACGTGTCTCATGCAAGTGCTTTCATGTTCATACTTCATGTCATTTAGGTCTCGGCCTCAAAACGAGCTTCATATGTTAATGCATGACCCATATATTTTGATCTTGATCTAACATCTTGCTTTATCATATTTTTCAGGATGAAAAATCATGGTGGATCTTCATGGGATTATGATAATATTTAATCAATTGTTTCCCATTGATTTGATGGTATTTTTAGTGGTTTTTCATGCCCAAACAAGAATGGGTCGACCCCTGGGGTCGACCCCTGTAACCTAGAACCAAAGTGTTGGTTCTGTTTGGGTTCTGGAAACCCGAGGGTTGACCCCTGGGGTCGACCCCTGTAAAACAGAACACAAAATCAGTTCTGTTTGGCTTCTGTGTGCCCGAGGGTCAACCCCAAGGGTCGACCCCTTCAGTTCCGACCTCCAACTGCTATTTTTCACCACCGTTTTCTTGCTCCAAAAGTCTTCCAATCCGAGTCCAACTTCCACAAATCACTCCATCACTTGTGGATCTTGTCCAAGGGCTGTCTCTTGACCATCCCAAACACTTATATACTTCTCTTTTGGTCACAAACCCTAAGGAGAGAGGTGAGATCCGATTTTTGGGTGTGTTTGCTAACCCTAGTGAGTGCAGGTCGCAGGTAGCAGCTCCATGGCTTCTTCCACGTTGTTCTAAGGTTATATGTGAAGGGAAGAAGGAGGTTTCAAGTCTCCATGCAACCATCTACTGGAAGCTGCATGGAAAATCAAGATACAAGCCTTGTTCGTCCAAGAATCGATCATCTTTCTTCAAGAATCTTCTTCATCCTGCAGAAAAGCTTAAGCCTATTCGATGAAACAAAAAGGGGGAGCTCTATCCACTGAAAAATCCATTTGCCTTTGTTTCTCCAGTTGCTCTTAGTTTTGTTCTAGATCTTGGCTATAAACATCATCTCCTTGAACTTGTTTATATGTTCTGTGTTCACTCTCTTGCATGTATATATATATATATGAGCTGCGATTTTATGATACAATAATCCTAATGCTCATGTGTTCTTTCAGGTGAAGAAGAAAATAGAAGAAGAAGAAGGAGTGCAGCCACAAGTTCGAGAGGAGAGGAGTTTATGAGGCTAATCACTTTTCTGATGAATGAAGGTTTGATTGAAGCTAGCATTTGAAGGAAAAGAGGAGCGACTAGAGGAGAGGAAGAAGATAATGTCTAAATCATGATCATCCGTCAACGAGCCAAGGAGAATCAGATTTTGTTGAAGAAGGGGGAGCCTGACACTTAATGCATCTTTCTAGTTTTCATATATAGAGTTTGCTTGGAGGTCATATCATATATCTGTTTTCATAAACATTTGTGAGAATACTTTGTGTGGGTGTTCGGAGAAAGGGTTCTCCGAGTGTGTGTGTTGTCATGTGTGCATCGTTTTGTGCGGAGTATATCCGCGTGTGTGGTTGGGAGTTTACTCCCGTGTGGTTGTGTAGGCATTGTCCTACGTGTGTGTGGACGGAGTTGTGACTCCGTGTGAGGAATTTGTTCGGGGTGTGTTCCCCAGTGGTGTGCGTGTGTGTGTGTGCTGCTGTGGCAGCAGGTTGAGGCAAGGCCTCGTGTGTGTGGTTTGCTGCGAAAGCAACGTGTGTGTGTTGGGGTTCGTCCCCGTGTTGCTACATTTTGTAGCGTGTAGTGAAGCCTCACCGATTTGGTGAGGGGTGGACGTAGGGAGCCCGTCGTGGTCCCGAACCATCTTAAAAATCCCCATGTCTTATGGTTTGATTCTTGTGATTGTGTGTTCACTATCCTATCTGTTTGTGCAATCGTGTGAGCTCGGTGAGATTGAGTGAATCTAGTTTAATTCTGTTTAGATTAAATTACTCAATCTTGTATATTCCGCTGTGTAGTAGTTGTGTTTTTAATTAGACAAAGTTTTTAGTAGAAGGATCTATTCACCCCCCCTCTAGATCCGTATTCTTGCACTTCGGGACGTAACAGTCATGGACATGCCTCCGTCGAAGAACATCACGGAACTTCGAGGACTGATTGGTCGATTGCAATTCATTAGAAGATTCATATCCCAACATTCTCAAAGGTGCCGTCCATTTTATGAATTGCTTAAGGCGGGGGTCAAGTTCGAATGGAATTAAGACTATCAGAAGGCCTACGAGGACTTAAAGGAATATCTATCCAATCCCCCGATTTTGCAACCTCCTATCCCTGGGAAACCCCTAATCCTATACATCTCGGTCATTGAGGACTCCTTAGGGGCGGTCTTAGCACAAGCAGACGATGAAGGGAAAGAGCGGGCTGCTTATTACCTCTCTCGGTTGTTTAACCCAGCTGAGTCCAGATACACCGCTATGGAGAAAACTTGTGCCGCCTTAGTGTGGGTAGCTCAGAAGCTTAAACATTATTTCCTTGCCCACCCAGTTAGGTTGATCTCTAGAATGGACCCGATTTGCTATCTCTTAGAAAAGCCCGTCCTTTCTAGTAGGTTAGCTCGCTGGCAGAGCTTCCTCTCTCAATTCGATATTACTTTTGTCGTTCAGAAGGCGGTCAAAGGGTACGCCATCGCTGAGCATCTTGCCCATCTTCCTATTCCTCATACTGATTCTATTCAGGACGATTTCCCTGATGAGCATCTCTCTGCTATCTCTCATCATCCCTTTTGGTCTCTGCACTTCGATGGTGCACTCAATTCTCAAGGGCGAGGGATCGGCACTGTTCTGCTCACTCCAGAGGGGGTGACGATTCCTTTTGCTTATCAACTTCGATTTCCTGCTACCAACAACATCGCCAAGTATGAGGCTCTCCTGGCTGGATTGAAGCACGCCTATCTCCTAGGTGCGCGATACTTGAATATCATAGGAGACTCTCAGCTCGTCCTGCGGCAAGTTCTGTCCACTTACCGCACTCGTGACCCCAACCTCAAGCCTTATCAAGATTTGGTCACGCTCCTGGCTAGGCAATTCCGTAAGCTGATCTATATCCATACTCCTAGGTCTCAGAACATTCTAGCTGATGCTCTAGCATCTCTTGCTTCCTCTCTATCTTTCCCTCTCAGTCGGAGCACTGAGACTATCGTCGTTCAGAGATTGGACGCACCCTTCTTCAGGATCCTTGGTTCACCAACGTTAGGAAAGCTCTAGAGGCAAGGGCTGAGAAGGAAGATCTCAAGGAAGTATCTCTGATGGAGCTAGAAGAGATCCTGGAGGAAGAAAAATTTCCCTGGTATCATGAAATTGAGTTGTTTTGCAAAGAAGGATCGTTCCCAGAAGGGGCAAATGCCGAGCAACGTAAGTCAATAAGAAGAGCCGCCTCAAGGTATACCATTATTGCAGGAGAATTATACAGGCGCGCTACCAATAGAATGCTCATGAGATGCTTAGATGATGATGAGGCTTGGAAAGTGGCTGAAGCAGCCCATTCTAGTGAGTGTGGTGGTCACGTCAATGGCCAGTCTCTAGGAAAGAAGATCCTTAGGCAATGCTACTATTGGCCCACTCTAGAGGAAGATTACTCCCTCTACGTCCGGAGGTGCCTTAAGTGCCAACTCCATGCTGATAAAATTCATGCTCCAGCCTCATCTCTCCATCCTCTTTCCGCTCCTTGGCCATTCTCTATGTGGGCTTTCGACGTTGTTGGCCCCCTCAGTGATCCTAATTCTCAGATCAAGCAGAAATCATTTATCCTTACCGCCACTGAGTACTTCACCAAATGGGCCGAAGCAAAAGCATACGCAGAGATCAAAGCTTCAACGGTGTGCCGCTTTATCATGAAGAATATCATCTCATGGTTCGGAGTGCCAAGCAGCATCATCACCGACAACGGACCCCAGTTCGTCTCTCAAGAGCTTAAGGACCTCTGTAAGAAGTTCAATATTGCATTGCATCATTCATCTCCATATTATCCTCAAGGCAACGGTCAAGCCGAGGCCACTAATAAAACCCTTCTTAAAATTATAAAGAAAACATGCAAATCTCATAAGTTTTCCGATTGGCCAGAAAGATTAGTGGAAGCTCTGTGGGCTTACCGCACCTCCGTCCGTACCCCTACGGGACAAACTCCCTATGCTCTTACCTATCAGATGGAGGCGGTGATCCCATATGAGATCTTGATCCCTTCCCTTAGAGTGCAGCTCGATAAGGAACTTAATCTCGATGAACGTCGGGAGGCATTGCTTGTTCAGCTGGAACTCTTTGATGAGAAGAGGATGAATGCGGCCGATCACGTATCCGTTTATCAAAAGAGAGTTTCGCGTTATTTTCAAAAGAAGGTAATTGAGCGTAAATTTCAAAAGGGTGATATGGTTTTGAAACGTAAATTCATCAGGTCTGCAGGTCCTAGGTCTAAATTGCAACCTAACTGGGAAGGGCCGTTTGTTGTAAAAGAGACTTATCCAGGGAATGCTTATCGCTTAGTAAACGCAGAAGGTGAGGAGCTCTCTCACGCATGGAATGGGTTGTATCTTAAGCGTTTCTTTCCTTAGAGTCTAAACACGTGCTACCCTGGCAGCAAGAGGTTCCTTCTTTTCACTAAAAAGGGGTCCCGAGTAAGGCAATCACACACTACATGACATCCCTGGTCAGGTTTCCCGCTTTAAAGACACCGTTTCTCCTCGGCCATGCTTTGGGGGAAGGTCAAAGTCCCTGTCCGTTTCTTCCTTCGGCTGAATCCAGGGGCAAGAGGTGACTAAGGAGGCGATGACCGATCCAGGCACCCTAACAAGAGGAGGTCTCAAATAGGGGCAGTCCGTTATGACCTGACGCCACAAAAAAAAAGGAAAGAAAAGAAAGCAAAGGAGTAATCTCCATGACAAAATCGAAAGCAATATCTCAAAAGTCTATTAATTATGATTCCAAAGCTCTAGAAAAAAAGAGAAAGAAAGCTAGGCATGGCAAGAGGGGCAGTACAGTTCCCCATGGGACAAATGAGCCCGGTCGCACGCATGCCTAGAATGGACTAAGGTTCGATGACGGACACAGAGCGCCGGCACAACAGACCAAATCTTTGATGGGTTGTCTGAAGAGGAACCCAAGTCCTAAAAGCTTCTAGATCTGGCCTAAGCTTACCCCCGTGTTCCATTTTCTTTTTTAGGATCAAGACTAGTACCCTGGGTATGGCCCTGGTAGAAGCACCGTCATGCGAGTTGGGCCTCGGTCAGGGATTGTCACTTTGTTGCACGCCAACCTCAGGAACTCTCGTTACAATAAGAAGGACCCACACTGTCAGGAGAAGGCACTAGTTTTCAAAATCCAAAAAACATCAAATATTTCAAAATCCAAAAAAACATCAAATATTTCAAAATCCAAAAAACATCAAATATTTTCAAAACCCAAAAATGTCAAATATTTTCAAAATCAAAAAACATCAAATATTTTAAAATCTAAAAAACATCAAATATTTTCAAAACCCAAAAACATCATATATTTCAAAATCCAAAAAACATCATATATTTTCAAAATCCAAAAAAAAACCATATGTTTCAAAATCCAAAAAAACATCAAATATTTCCAAAATCTCAGAAAAATTCAAATATTTTCCAGAACGCCAAAACACCATCACACGCATTACATGCATCGCATCATTTCTAGTATGTCTTTCCGCCTATTTAATAAGGCTCCACCCCTTGACCAAATATCAATAAACGGTCATTCTCTAACTTGCTCCAAGGTAAGGGGTTGAGTCTAAGAACAGATCTAACTTGTCTCTTGTCTAAGTGTGTGTAGAACGCAGGTTCAAGTTCAGGGCTGAAGTCTCACAACTATGCAGGTTCAGGACTGTGATGCGCCAGGTTCAGACCGTCACACTCATCTAACAGTCTGTTCTAGACCGTTACATTCCTTCAAAGCAGTGGCTTTGGTTCTCTCAGCAGCTCTCTCTCTAACGGTCTGGATCACGACCGTTACCGCCTTCTAACGATCAGTCGTTGGACCGTTACATCCTCCAGAGAACTTGTCTCTCAAGTCTTTCACCCTGACGGCCTATCTCCCCACCGTTATATCTTTCTAACGGCCCTGCTCAGGACCGTTACATTCTTCAGAGGCTATATTCTTCAGATCTTTTTTTAGCCAAGTCAAGCCACAATTCATGTCCATTCAATTAAGGCAATCCTATATTATTCAAATGAACTTAATGCAACATAAGATTCATAAAATTTCAAACTCTGATTGTCAAATACATCATTCAAACAACATCTTTCATAATCAAATTACATTCAGCTTCTTGTCCGCAAGAGGCCGGATCTTCTTCAACTCTTTCACATAGCTACGGCATTTTTCATCGTTCTCTTCCACTTCTGCTTGCCACGAACGCACCTTGCTGATCTCCCACATGGTCAGCGCGTTCCGAACTGCTCTCTCATCTTCCTCGGTCCCCATCTTCCTAGGTAGAAGGGGAGGGTAGTGTGATAGTGCAGGAGCTTCAATCCGAGGTAGTCCGATCTGAAGATGGCACCGGTACGGGTTGTAGATCGCCATGGTAGTATTTCCCACTAGCTGGAGGTCCAGGCCTTGACGCCGCAGTATTCTAAGAAGAGTGCTCTGAAGGATCCTTGGTCGCGTGATGAATTTCCCCGTTGGCAAGGTGTTGAAGAAGAGGCGCCATTCATCCCGTGTTTTCTAGTCTGCCGTCTTGCATTCAACCTGAGAAGAGAATCCAGAAGCGCCTCCAATGAAGAATAAAGGGTGGCTCCCGAAGATCCGGCTAGAAGAAGTAATATCCTCCTTGGGATGGAATTTGATTCTCACTCCCATCCAACACTCGAGGAGAATCACGGAGCCGAATAGAGGTCCTCCTAGGCAAGCCGAACTTAGTCCTTCATAGAGATATGAGAGGATCGCTTGAGAGATGGACATTCCCCGCCACAACCCGCTGATAATGCTAAGATTTGGGGTGTCTAAGAGGTGGTCGGTAGTGGTGAAAAGGAAGACTCCGCATAAGCAAACCGACACCGCCTTGGCTATGGCTTCATATCTCTCCCACTTGTTTTTACAATGAGAGACTATCCACTGTGCCAAGGGTATCAAGTGTATGTGGTGTGGGCTGATCATGGTCCTCACGTCCTTTGGATTGTGGATGAAATCACTCGAGATCAAGGACGGGTCGATGGGCTCCACCGTGTAGCAAATTAGATCTCCATCCCCCGCCTTAGTCTTAGGAAGGGCTAGGTAGGTTTCTACCTCCTCTAATAGGACTGTTGCTTTGAAAGAAGGGAAGATGAAGGTATGTGTTTGTGGATGCCATAATTCTATAAGGACTGAAAGGCTAGGCCAATCTAATGATACTTTCTGGAAATTCTTGCCTAAAACTAAAAGAGGTTGAAGGTGCCACGCTTTAAGGATTGATGTAACCTCTAAAGGGAGTGCCTTTACCATGGGAGCCACCCACTTCAAATTGGAATAGCATCTTGGACCGGGAAGAGACTTGAAGAAAGAAGAAAATCATGAGAAGAGGATGAAGTGCAGGAATTTCTGAACATGGTTAGGGAAGAGAGCTTACCACCCTTTGAGCATTAGAACTTAGATGTTTGGGAATCGAGGTTAGTATCTGCAGTTCTCCGTGCTCTTTTCTCACAGCCTTAGGTCCGGTGTAGACTTTCTCCTCCATGGTCATCACCTCGAAGCTTCTCTTCATCATGTTTCCTGCCCTTGGGAGAAGTTCTTCAGCCTTCTAGCAGAGAATTCAGCAAAGATACGATTTTGGCTAAGTTTCCAAGTTTTAAAGGCTTGCTTTTGGCTTTAAAGTGATAAGGTTTGGATTAGAAGGCTTTATCTTAAGTCTGGGAGAAGTCTAGAGTGGATTGAGGGTTTCTTATCTCAGATTTTGCCTCTCACGGCACAATCTGTCTCGGAGTACACTTCATTCTCTGACGGTCTATCGTAGGGACGTCACTTGTCTCTGACGCGCCAGCCCTGGGCCGTCACATTTCCTGTGGGTTTCTTTTAGCCCAATCTTGTTCTGTCAAGCCTGACGGTCTAGCATCAGACCGTTACTTATTATGGCACGTTCCCTCTGAGCCGTTACAATCTCTGCCGTTCAGTTTTGGCTTCTTCTTGTTCAATCATTCCTAACGGTTTTGCACATGGCCGTTACTCACATCTGACGCGTCGCCCCTGAACCGTCACATTTCCTGCTAGTTGCCTGATATCCCACTGCTCTGCCATCTTTAACGGTCTAGTATTTGACCGTTACTTATCTCTGACGCACCAGCTATGGACCGTCACCCTTCCTGCTGTTCAGTTCTGCAAATTTGGGCTCTATCCTTTCTGACGGCCTCCATATAATGCGTTACTTGATCCTGACGGTCTGAACCTAGACCGTCACTTTGTCTGCTGCTGTGGTTGTGTTATTCTTTTCTGCCTCTGTTTAGACTTGGTAGTCTTACACATTTTCCATTCCATTCTTCCTGTCTAGCCGTTCATCTACACATCATTTCATCCACACATTTCATCCACACATGTCCACATGCATTCCCTACATTTCCCAATCACATTTTCACATGCATTTTTGGCATTTTCCATTCATTTCTACATTTACCACATATACACATCCATTCATTCACATAAAAAGAAGAAAAAACAAAAGACCAAAAAGAAATTCTCATTCATTTTTCATTCCATTTTCATCATAAGTCATGTACAAGATAAAAGAAAAAACAATGCATCATTCGGTCGATTTTTCTGCCGGGCCGTCGTCATCTCCACCCTCCGGCTTCCTCGCCGGAGGCGCTATGGAGGCACTCTCCTCCTGCTGACCCCTCTCCGCCCTCTCATTCCTCCGTTGACTAGAGGAGCTGACAAGGTAGTCTGCCACTGATCCAGCACGAGCAGCACTCCTCGGCGCTCCACTCTGAGAGACGCTCCGCTCCGGTCCTCGGCCCATCATCCGTATGGTCCTCTCCAAGGTCCGAATCTCGACCTTCATGTCGTGGGCCTCGAGTCACGCAGCCCGTGCCTCGGATCAGTATCTCTCTAAGTCTGCCGTCTGTGTAGCCGTCCGCTCAAGCTCTCCTTTCAAACGGGCCACCTCTGCTCGGAAGACCTCTGCCTCAGCTCGATTCCTCTCCGCCTCAGTCCGAGCCAGTTTTGCCTCGGCCGCTGCTGTGGCTAGCTCTCTCGCCTGTAGTTTGCATTTCATATGATTAGTCACATAAGCATTTAATAAGCATAAGCATTTAAGTCAAAGCATTAAGCATCTTACCCGCTCCGCGAGGGTGGCCTCCGCCTCCTCGGCCCGAGCAACCGCTCGAGCGAACTCGGCATCACGCTCGGCCCTGCCTCCCGCAGATTGTGATGATGATGACGGAGCATTTGGTCCCGCTCTTTGGGCTCCTTCAGCCCGCTGCATTTAGAAATCATGGTCAGTCCATCATTCGCATAATCATAAGCATAATCATTTTTTTCCATGGTTTTGGGAATGTTACCAGAAGCTCCAAGGCGGTCCGGTACTCGTCCCACTGCTAGACGATGGCGTGGAGTAGCCCCTCGAGCTCAGCTATCCTTGCCTCGGGGTCTAGCTGCATTTAGAAAGCATATGAGTCAGTACATGTAGAATAAAATTTCCATATTAAAGCATTTAGATTTAAGGGTTTAGAAGTTGCATACCGGTTGTCGGGTACCTCGGTACACCCGATCCCCGTACAGTCGAGCAAAGGCTTTCAAGTACGCCTCGTCGCTCTCGTCCCGCTCCTTCACCACTCTGCCCCGACGGTTCCAATCATGGACATACTTCGCCTTTCGGGCGCACCAATCCACGTCACCGCTAATGCCCTTTGCTGACTTGCCCGGGCGTTTGTCACCACGGCGTGGAAAGGTCACCTCAGGCTAGTGTAGTCCCCGAGTCCGCAGGATCAGCCGGTAGTGGAGTGGCTCGATGACATGGATGCAGTGCAACCATATGTCTCATCCCTGGTACAAGAGGGTTGCCTCCACCCATGGCTGTCCCTCGTAGCTCTCACCTCGGTATGGGGTCCATCTCACCTAGAAAGCATATAGTCCATGTCAGCATATTCATCAACATATAGAAATATTCGGAACATTCATAGAAGCATTTAAAGCATTTAGGAAGCATTTTTGAGTTTGGGCTTACCGCCGTGTGCGGGAAGGAATCCAAGTCGTCCTGGATCGCCCGAGTCAATTTAATAATGGACCCCGGGTCCCTCGCAACCACCCATCGTCTGGCGATCAGGATCCGCCCAAGGTGGAGTAGTGTGCCTCTCCCGATGCCCGGGAGGTACATGTAGCTCCAGATCTGCATTTAGAAGTCTAATATCAGTCGGTTGCATAATCATTTTCATAAGCATAATCATAAGCATAATAGAAAGCATTTAAGTTTACCTGTAGGAAAGGCAAGAAGCCGCCCAGCATCGTCTGCCGATCCGTGGTGTTGAGGGACTCGAACAGGAAGGCTAGCACTGCCGCTCCCCAAGCATGTTTCCCGACTCTGCATAAATCTCTGATCATCGACAACAGCCTGCAGCTGATGACGTCCGCTCGAGTCGCGAACAGGAGCTTCCTGAACAAAATCATAAGGAAGCGCCTCAGGACTCGATCTCCCTCTGGTCCCGCCTCTACCGCCACATGTGGGTGCACCTGCTCTATCACCCGGTCAATGTGCTCCTCCGGTAGCTCGCCCACAGCTATGGCTGCTCCTCTCAGCCCTAAGCTCTCCTGCAGTCGTGATCTCGAGAGCTGAGATGATGTCTGGCCCAGCCTGATCAGATCTAGCCCAAGCAGCTCTTGGGCCATCTCTCGGTAATCCTTGTAAGTCCACCCCGTCACTGCGGCTCCATGGACTCTCAGCCCGGCAATCCTCGCCATGTCTTCCAGTGTGGGTATCATATGACCCCACGGGAAGATGAACGCCCTGCTAACTGGATCCCATCTCTCGTGCAGAGCATACAGCAAAGGTGTGTCCATCCTGGTCACCTCAATGCTGAGCACCTCGGTGAACCCCATCGATGCCAATCTCTCTCTCTGATAATCAGGCAGTGCTTGGTACACCGCCCAGATCTGAAGCCACGAGATCCTCGTCCGTCTCTTTCCCTGCATTCATTTTAGAGCATAAGTTAGTCAATTGCATCATAAAATCATTGCATAGCATTCATAAAATGAAAACAAAAAAATGAATAATTGAAAACCTAAAAATAGTTCTGGGTCACTGGTGACTGTGACGGCCCTGGGGTGGGGCGTTACATGGCTCTAACGCACCACGGGTGATGCGTTAGGCTTGTGACGGTCTCTAGAAGGACCGTCACATTCCCTGCTAGAGGGCATTCTCCCCTATGCATTCTGTTGGCTTCTCACCTTGGCCAAAAGGCCTACAAATGATCCTAATGGGTTCGTAGACCCATCTTCTACCCCCCATTCACACATGCATACACATAAAAAACCATAAAAATTAAAAATTGAAAGATTAGGGTGGGCAGCCTACCTCTCGGTCTTGGCCCCTCTTCCTCTTCTTCTCTTGTTCCTTGGGCTCTCCCTCATCCATGGGGATTTCCCCTTGGTCCTCCTCGGCCGTGGGAACCTCTCCTTCCTCCGTTGTTGGCCCCCTTTCCCTAGTTTCTTCTTCCATGGGCCTTGACACCTCCTCTCGTTCTATTCGGCGGTGGAAGCGTCGGATGGCCTTCTTCTTCCCTCTCTCCCTCTTCTTCAGCGGCGGTGGAGGCTCGTCGCCGGCCATTTCGTCGGTGGTCATAGGTGGTCACCGGTGCCCTTGGTGGCTCTCGGTTGGGGTTTTTTGGGGGCGTTTGGTTGAATGAGTGTTGAATGAGGTTTGAGACCATTCGGTTTTATTTTTTTTGAACGCTCAGGAAATGTGACGGTCTATCTCCAGACCGTTACATCCTCTGACGCGTAGTGTTTAGACCGTTAGGTCATTTTTGAATTTTCATTGAAGAATGTGAACTGCCATTCTCTAACGGTCCTCGCCTAGACCGTTACTTGGTGTGACGCTCCCTCAGTAGGCCGTTACAGTTTGCAAGTTTCTTGATGAATAAAATGGTCTATTTTGATGCTTGAATGATTACATTTTCTTCCATGGTGCACATTATTGATGCTTCTCATGCGTATGAGTGGTTATGCCTTGTTTCATGCCCATATTTATTATCATTGGCTAACCTCTTTTCTCATGGATGAAGTTATGAAAAACATCATGCCGTTCGTCAGGCAGGTAAGTAAGATATTGTATCCCGATCTCTTGTTCCTTTAATGCATTACTATATGATATCTATGATATATTACCTCGAGAACCGGCTGGTCATTCATGTGTTCTGGGATCTGATGTTCCCCTTAAACAAAAATGATGATGATCTAAGTTCACATGTTTAATCATTGGATAGGCCGTTAGGTTGGAAAAGTTTGAGGACGATGGTTCTATCTTGCACGCTGTGGTTGCAGATAGTGTCCTGACCCTGATTTCTCCGGTCTAGCAATATTATTCTCGAATATCTTATTATTTTATCTTTCGTTGCATTTGTTTTAATGATTTCCTTTTGTTTTAGCACAGCATGCATCATACGCATTCTTTGAGCGTTCATGAGCCTTGACTATTCAAGGCATCTCAATGTTGGTGAATAGCTGTGTTCTTGATCTTGAATAAGGAGAATCATTCCACTCTGAATTAGAAGGTTTCCTTCGCTCTATTCAGTTGATTTGGTTAGCTGAAGATTCCTGTCTGGAGTTTAGTCAGTTATCTCTTTCCTTTCCATTGCCTCCGGCGGCTAGTCGTGTTTTCCTTTCCTTAGTTAATTCCTCCAGACATGCGTCCTTTGGCTGGCTATTTCCTTGTGATTGGTTCGAAGTTTTCCAAAAAATTCCTAATCGCTTGTTGGTAGGACGGGTGTCGTTTGCCTTAACGCCTGCTTTTTCAGTCCGCTCCACTTCATTTTCCGCTTCATCTCCATGTCCCATTTCGCTTTCGCTTCACCTCCGCTCGCTCCCCTGCAAAGAGGACGTTAAGGAGGGGCATCTATTGACACCCGTTTTATGACCGATAAGTCGGGTCATCTCCTTGTTCATTCTATATGATGCTCTGAGTTGTTCACTCTTCATTGAGCTTTCTTGGTCAGTTAGAATTCTATTTCATAGGTCTTCTCCTCTTGGTTAAGTTTGGTTCCTGGTGGCGTTTTCGATGGATGAAGCTTAGCAAACTCTTATTTCTTTTTTGATCCTTATTGTTTCTAACAGTCCATTCTAGGGGCGTTACATCCTTCTGACGCATCAGCCCTGGACCGTTACATCTTGAAGAGTCCTGAGACTTAAGGCCTTTGTTTCAATCCTTATCTTTGGCCTATCCATTGATTCTAACGGTCTGTCGTGCAGCCGTTACGTTCCTCTAACGTGTCCTCCCATAGCCGTTACATTCATTCAAGAGTCCTATTATTTGAGCTTTCCTCCGTTGATCTTATCTCTTTTGAGATAAGGTTGAATGTGACGGTCTCTCCCTGGGGCGTTACATTCATGTGACGGTCTGTCGAGCAGTCGTTACATCAAACATAGAGTCCTGGCAGTTTAGGCCTTTTCTCTGCTACTCCGTGGTCGACATGAGAGTTTGATCTTCTGATTTCTCTTTCAAATCTGATCCTCAGAACCTTTTGTTTGTTTCTATGGACTCTTGGGAGTATTATCTTCAAGAGTTTGCTAAGAGTTATCCTCTTTTCTTGCTGGATTATCCTCTGCTCGACCAGAGATTTTGAGGGTCTATAAATAGCATCCTTAACTTCATGGCCAAAGAGAGGGTAAATCTGGAGTTTGCGTTAAAGTGCTGCCGCTTTCTGGAGCCATCTTCATCCAAGAGGAGTCTTCTTCCACGTCCATCTGCCTCACAGTCCAGGGAGTACTCCGGTTTTGGGTTTCAAAGTTCATAATTTGCATATTTGTGTTCTCCTCTTCTTCCTCTCATTACAGCATTGCCCCACTCCTTTCTCTCACGTTCTCCATTGTTTTCATCATCTAAACATCCTTCCCACGTTTTAAAACGCCCAGAGGGGTTAAAAAGCCAAAACTTCCCCGGTATTCCCCTTTCCTTTTGCATGATCTTAAGTTCTTTAAGAATTGATACTATGCTTGTTTAAAGGGCTAATTTGGGATTGTTTTCTTGTGTTTCACGTTCTTTGGCAGGTTCACAGATTTCATTAGACGAGGCCCAATCTTTCTGGCAGGCTGGAAGGTTTGGAGTTCAAAGAACTCACAGGTTGTTGCTGCAGGTTCTCTGACGGTCTTGTGCAGGCGCGTCAGGCTTCTCTAACGGTTCATCGAGCGACCGTCACACTTCTGTGACGCACAGGGTCTGGACCGTTACATTCAACAGATCTGCAGATTTTACTGGTTTCTCTCTCCCGTGGGCGGGTGCATCATCCTCCTATTTCTAAGGTATTGATCAGGTCTTTGGCTTGTTTTATTACCTTGGTGGCGATCACGTTCTTTCCTTAGTATTGGGCATTGATTTCTCTCTCATATCTCTTATTTCCTTTGCTTGTTCCACCCACGTGGTGTGTTTCTATTTACTCCTTGCTCCACGCTCCGACGTGTGTTTTTGTTTGCCTTCTTTAGTATAGTTCGATTGAGATAGCATTGCCCATGCTAGAGCTTGTTCTGATTGCCTAGGTTCATGGTTCACATGTCCTTGGGTTGATAGAGATCAATGATTTTTGATTATCATCTTTATCACCACAAATCATAAACAAGAGAAGGAAGCAAAACAAATCAACAGCACACAGGTCGGGCGCAGGAGACCTGGCCATTTCAGGGAAAGCAACGGCATTCTGTTTGTAGAAAATAGGGGACCGTAGGAAAGATGGGATGCCTTGAGGTTAAACCGGAGCGGGGTTGTGCGTGTTGGATTAGCAACATGAATGGGGCGCGTCGGTTACAACCCATTGAATGGGGCGCGTCGGTTTAAATCTATTGAACGGGGCGCGTCGGTTTAAATTTATTGAAAGCGGCGTGCCGGTTTAAATCTATTGAAAGGGGGCGCGCCGATTTAAGGCTATTGAAAGGGGGCGCACCGGTTTAAGGCTGTATAGGTGCAGCCATGCCGATTTAAGACCCATTAGATTTCTTCCCAGCTTAGCGGTGATTCGGATGGACGCCTGCCCTCCCGTGTTGCTTTGGTTGTGGCGTCAAGCCCCCAGGGTTTTTCTTCAGAGCCTCCAAGTCCCGGTTCAAGACATTGAGTGATTTCCAGTGTGTGCCGAACATGTGTTTGCATTCCTGAGTTTCTTCTGATTTGGCCTTCGGTAATGCCGACCGGGGAGCCGGGGCCATCTCTTCTACCTGAAGGGCTTCTCGTTGGGTGGCGGAGCGCCGAGCATATATATATTCGTCCTGCTTGGAGGAGGTATGGGGTTTGTTCGGCCCTTCCGTCTTCGACTCGCTCTCGGGGTGTCGAGACGTCTGTGCCGCAGGAACATTCCTTTTCTTCTCTTCTTTTTTGTTGACGTCCACAAATGCCCCCCACTCGTGGGTGGTGCAAGCGAGGGACGAGTGCACGGGGGCCGCGAGTGTAGAGTTCTTCGATAGGATATATGTTCTTCTGAGTCGGTGGGAAGCTAGTCCGGTGTGAATTCACGAGAAAGTGCTCACTCCTTCAGCGAAGGGATGAGGGGATCGCTTCACCACATATGCACACGAACCGACATGTCAGTGTGGGGGTTTAGTCATTGGCATGGGGTGAATGCCGAAGCGAGAAGGAAGGGTTTATGCGTCGTCCCCGGCAAAAGGCCCAAAATGACTTTGATGAGGCCAATCCTAAGGGGGAGTAGGTGAGTCGTGCTGGGTTTAGGAAAGTTTTTCATTCATCGATTCGGACGGAAGGTTCAAGCCAAGTAAAGGGGATGCATTTTTTGTTCATGGACTGGGACGGAAGGTCCAAGCCAAGCAAGGAGGGGTTTCTTTGTGTTCATGGACTTGGACGGAAGGTCTGAGCCAAGCAAAGAGGGTATTTATTGCGTCGGGGTTGCCGACAAAACGAGGGATCTTTTGTTCTCTAGCTAGACGAAGGGTCCGATCCATAGTGGAAGGGTCTTTTTATTCATAGCCTCGAACGAAAGGTTCGGGCCGTGGGTTTATTCGTCGGTGGGACTGGAAGTTGTAATATTGGGGTGGTTTATTCATTGACACGGGATTAGTGCCAAAGCAAGGGTCTTTTGTTCATGACTTCAGACGGAAGGTCTGGGCCACTGGTTTTTTGCATCGGAAAGACTGAAAATATTTTGATCTCCGGCGGGAGTTGACGAGTCGACATCCCTCGGAGGGTTCGATGATGATTTTTCTCTTCTTTTTTTTCCTTTTCTTCTCCTTTTTTTTCTTCTTTTTTTCTCTCTTCTGTTTTTCTTATTCTCTTCTTCTTTTTTTCTTTTTCTCTTCTTCTTTTCTTTCCCTTCTTTTTCTTCTTCTCTTATTCTTTTTCTTCTTCTCTTCCCTTTTTGAACAACTTTGGGTAGCTGCCGACATGGATGCCGATTGTGAAGAGCTGCTGGCTCGGATGCCAATAGTCGGAAGCTGTTGGCCTGGACGTCGATAATTAGGAAGCTGTCGGCACGGACGCCGATAAATCTGAAAGCTGTCGGCTTGGATGCCGATAGTGAGAGAGCTGTCGGCTAGACGCCGATAATGACATAGTTGTCGGCTAAACGCCGATACTCAGATAGCTGTCGGCTAAATGCCGATAATGACGTAGCTGTCAGCTGAACGCCGATATTAAGATAGCTTTCGACATGGACGCCGATAATGGGATAGCTGTCGGCTAAATGCCAATATTGAGATAGTTGTCGGCTTGGACGCCGATAAATAGATAGATGTCGCCTTGACGCCGATAATGAGATAACTGTCGGTATGGAAGCTGATAATGAGATAGCTGTCAGCATGGAAGCCGATAATGAGATAACTGTCGGCGTGGAAGCCGATATTTGAGATAGCTATCGGCATGGAAGCCGATAATGGGATAGCTGTCGGCATAAAAGTTGATATTGAGATAGCTGTCGGCATAGAAGCCGATAATGAGATAGCTGTCGGCACGGAAGCCGATAATGAGATATCTATCAGCATTGAAGCCGATAAAGAGAAAACTATCAGCATGAAAGTTGATATTTAGATAGCTATCGGCATGGAAGCCGATAATTAGATAGCTGTCGGCACGAAAGCCGATGTTGAGATAGCTATCGGGATAGAAGCTGATATTGAGATAGCTGTCGGCACGGAAGCTGATATTGAGATAGCTATCGGCATAGAAGCCGATATTGAGATAGCTGTCGGCATAGAAGCTGATAATGAGATAGCTGTCGGCTTGACGCCGATAATGAGATAGCTCTCAGCATTGAAGCTGATATTGAGATAGTTGTCGACATGGAAGCCGATAATAAGATAGCTATCGGCATGGAAGCCGATATTGAGATAGATGTCGGCATGGAAGCTGATAATGTGATAGCTCTCAGCATTGAAGCTGATATTGAGATAGCTATCGGCATGGAAGCCGATAATAAGATAGCTATCGGCATGGAAGCTGATATTGAGATAGCTGTCGGCATGGAAGCCGATAATGTGATAGCTGTCGGCATGGAAGCAGATAATGAGATATATTTTATTACCATCATTTCATTTATTTTATTCATTTATTCTGGTTCGTTGTTTGTTTATTTTTTTGTTTGTCGTTGTTCTTTTTGTTTGTTGTTTGTTCGTTCTTTTTGTTTGTCGTTTGTTTGTTCTTTTTGTTTGTCGTTTATTCGTTCTTTTTGTTTGTTTCTTTTTGTTCGCGTTTATTGTTTGTTTCTTTCTTTCTTGTTTGTTCGTTTATTCGTTTGTTTGTTTATCTTTTGCTATTTGTTTGTTCTTCTTTTTTTGTTTGTTATTTGTTTGTTTGTTTGTTTCTCTTTTACTGTTTGTTTGTCCTTCTTTTTTGTTTGTTATTTGTTTGTTTGTTTGTTTGTTATTTTTGCTTGTTTCTTTTTGTTTGTGTTTTTGTTCATTTATTTGTTTCTTTGTGTTTTTTGAGCATGCAAGCATCCGCTAACATCAAGCATCAAATAGATACATAGTATATCCCCTATATCGAGGGTAGGGTAGGGATGAAGCCCCAAATTCACAGACCACGTGCAGCTCACGAGTCACAACTAAAAGAGCTGTGCATTCGCCGAAAAGATATCGCATAGCCTCTGCATACAGTTTAAATCATGATTTTCACCCAAAACAAGTGTTCCGTGGTGTGAGAGTGCAGGCACGTGTGCCATGGCCCCGAAACATAGGGATGTACAGACGTTCTAAGCAACACTAAAGGATTGCTCTACCACCTACGTGTACATTTCAGGCTTTCGATTTTTGGTAGCTTCACACGGCCCCCTAATTATTTAATTTAGATTCTGGACTTCACCGTTCGGCGCGAGTTTCCTCATTTGTTTCAGTGGAGATTCCCGGCTACTAGGATTTGTCCTTTAACGTAATTCACTTCCCCATTTTCACGCGAGTCTCCTCATTTGTTTCAGTGGGGATTCCCGGCTACTTGGGTCCACATTTGATTTCTTCATCAATTTTTCACACAATTTTTTTTAAGGAGGCAGGTAGCTTTTTCCTCACGATTACCGTTCATGCGAGCGTAGGAAATTCAAGCATCTGCAGAGCATTGGGAAGAAATTCCGCGATCCCTACAGTTAGAAACCACTTATTGCATTGTGCTTAAAATGTGGGGACATCGTCTCGAGTGTATTTTGTGAGTTACGCTAACAGCAAAGCTATGACTCTTCTTCTCGACGTATGCACTCGCCACGATGTGTTTTTCTTCCTTGGCATATGCCATGGCACACGCAAGTCTATGATCGGGGCGGCATTATTTATTCAAGGAGATGCGGTCTTAGGAGGTTCAAAGGAGGTGGATTAAATACAATATAAACAATCATGCAAGCAAGGCGAGCACACGTTCAAAGTTTAACTCATGCAGCGTTTATTGTAGTGTTTTTTGTTTTGTTTGTTTATCATTTTTTTGTTGTTATTTTTTGTTTTCTTCTTTCTTTTGTTTGTTTGTTTTTTTTGCTTGTTTGTTTTATTATTCACATATTTTCTTTTATTCTTTATTCTTATTATTTATTAATTTTATTATTATTGTGTATTTTTTTATTCTTTCCTTCTTTCAATTTTGTGATCTTTCTTTTTTTTTCTCTTTTTTTTTGGTTTGAATATCTATAAGCATATGCTGGTACGAATGCCAGTGGTTGAGTACCTTGTGAATTGCTATTGGCTCGGATGCCAATGATGAGATGCTGTTGGCTTAAGTGCCAATGGGTGGATTGCTGTCGGCTTAAACACCGATGGTTAGAGAGCTGTCAGCTTTAAATATCGATAATTAAGAAGCTGTCAGCTCAAATGCCGATGATTAAAGAGCTGTTGGCTTAGAGGCCGATAATTGGAAAGCTGTTGGCTTAAAGCCAATGGATGAAGTATTTATTAAAATAATACCAATGATTGGTAAGTTGTCGGTTTAGGCACCGATAATTGGAAAGCTGTTGGCTCGACGCCAATAATTTTGTTTGTTTTTTATTCTTTTTTTTGAACATCTTTGAACAGCTATTGGCCTGGACACCGATGGTTGAGGAGCTGTCGGCTCGAAAGCCAATAATTAAGAAGATGTCGGCATGAAAGCCGATGATTAAAGAGCTGTCGGCACAGAGGCCGATGATTGGAAAGCTGTTGGCTTAAAGCCAATGGATGAAGTGTTTATTAGTTTAATGCCAGTGACTGGTAAGTTGTCAGTTTAGGCACCGATAATTGGAAAGCTGTTGGCTCGACGCCAATAATTTTGTTTGTTTGTTTATTCCTTTTTTTTTTAACATCTTTAACAGCTATCGGCCTGGACACCGATGGTTGAGGAGCTGTCAGCCTGAAAGCCCATAATTAAGAAGTTGTCAGCATGAAAACCGATGATTAAAGAGCTGTCGGCACGCAAGCCGATAATTAAAGAGCTGTCAGCATGAAAGCCGATGATGAATATTCATTGAAAAGGTGCCGACTAGGATGTCGATGGTTGAAAAGCTATCGACTTAGGCGTCGATGGTTGAACAATTTGATTGATTTTTTTTTTGAACGTCACTAGATAGCTGCTAGCGGGGGTGCCAGTGGTTGGGTACCTTGAGTACCTTTGGGTATTTTCAGATTTACCTACTGGCATAGATGCCAATGCTTAAGAAGCTGTCAGTTTAGGCACCGATGGTTGAGAAGTTAGTTGAGGAGCTGTTGTCACGCCCCGACGCGGAATATCGAGGGCGCGACGAGTCGTAAATAAGCGTGTCGATCAGAGCATGTACAATTTTATTTCTAAAGTCAGAAATGAATGGGAAAATGATACTTTTATTCAATCAAAATGAAGTTTACAACACTAATTGATAAGCCATAAAGGCAATTACAACTTCCAAATCCAAATTACAACATTCTTGTAAAATCACTAGTTGATCTACATAAACCTAGGTAAAAAGGAAAACACTCTTTCACTCTTGTCGATTCCCTTGTTCAATTTCATTTCCTGCAACAATTAATCAAAACGTAGGGTGAGCTAAAAGCTCAGTAGGATTTTATATCTCTATGAACCAGGCAATCTTTAAGTGTTAGCAATTTAAATAATTTTCTAACTTGTATCGGGAAGTGTATAAACATGAATGGAATTTCCAAGTAATTGAGATGATATGATATCAAGATGAATTTCCAAGTAATGACTTTGAACAAGTAAAGAATTTCATGAAATTGACCATTTTCACACAAGTCAAGTAATTCATGTTATTTTTCAAGTAAACAAGTAACAAGTAAACAAGTACGAATAGTGAGATGCCGTATCAAGTAAATCTATCATGCACTTCGGTGCAATGCCACACCATTGGTCAATCAACTCCCATGGGCACAAGTACTTTCGGACGCTCCCCCCAGGACCAGACCGGGCCCCATTAATGCCAGGTATTGAGTCATATGGATCCGAAGATCCCAAGTATGTTTAGACATCCACTTAATGTATATGGCCAAGAATTTCAAGAAAATGATGTTTGTAATAAGCACAGAATTGACAAAATTTACAGAAGTTGCAAGAAAATTAGATAATAATTTAAGGCATAATGTTTAACGACATTAAGTCATGGAGTTCAAAAATGAACGGTAAGTAGGAAGAAATTTGAAGATAATAATGTTATTAGAATTATTTTTAACTATCTTATCTTAATTTTATAATCACAAAACATCAATTTTTAGCTATGGAACTATATGTGTTTTATGAATTTCAATCACGAGTTTAGATATTAGTATTTATTCATACATTAATTAATCTTATGATAAGAAAATAAAAGTGTATGTCAAAAATAACTTTAACTTGCTGAAAATAATCTTAACATGTTGAAAAAGATGTTTACATGCAAAAATAATAATTTTATTTTACAAAATAAAATTTTAACTTGTCATAATAATCAAAACATGCTAATATTACCATTTATTACTTTTGGTGATTATATGGTGATTATATACATGTAACTAATGTAGATTTTCAAGTGATATAGTTCATGTTGGATAGTGGCTAAAGTTTTGTCCCATATTGGAAGTTACAAAAAACTTGCATAGCTTTATATGTTGGAGAACTCACCCTTGGGTCAGGACCCAAGGGGCATAGGATGTGGGCTCGAGTTGTGAGTTGATACAAAACCAGTAATATATATATATATATATTTATTTATTTGTGCCGAGCAAAGCCGAGCCGAGGTAGCGGTCGCGGTGCGGTGCGGTGCGGTTGGTTTTCATGTTTCTGTCTGTGAACGCGCTATAGCACAGGGTCACGTTCAGAACATTTGATTGACAGAAATGTTTCTGGAAACAATTTTATAAACGCGTTATAGGTAGCGAGCGCGTTCCTCAAGAATGCGCTATATGTGGATGGCGCGTTCAGGAACAGAGGGGTACATTTAAGAATTTTGAAAACTAGGTTAAAGAGATGGGTTCTGGTTCATATATTTAAAACTATTGAAATTAAAGAGATGTATCTATTTTCTAACTCTTTAGTATATGTATCTATTTTCTAACATTTAATATATCTATTTTAGAAATACTATAATTTGACCCTCAGTCATTGGATTTTTAAACTATGATCGCGCTATACATCCATAGCGCGTTCATGATGAACGCGCTATGTTCCTATAGCGCGATCTTGAATTTTGCACTATATTATTATACGATTATATTTTAAAGTTTGGTCAAAGGGGCAGGGTCTATATGAACACGTTAAGAACGCGCTATATCGGGCCAGCGCGTTAAGGACGCGCTACTAATGTATAGCGCCTTAAGATTCCGAAAACAGAACTGAAATATCAAGGGGTAAAATGATCATAACTTTCTCATTTCTCAATGGAATTTAACAAATGAGCTATCAATGGAAAGAGGACAGAAAAATGAACAAGATAGCATGCATTGATTTGAGTTTAGCCTGAGAGACACCTACCTTTTGACGGATCTAAGATTATCCCCAAATATATAAAGAAAACCCTTGATCTTCCAAATCCTCCTTCAAATCTCCACGAATCTTCGCAGCAGTATAAACTTAACTTCCAGGGATGATTTGAGGGTCGAATGGGGTTCTATTTATAGTCAAAACTTGGCAAAATGGGTCAAAATTTCCTTACCTAAATCCACCAACCCCATGAACTCGTTTTAGTAGAAAAATACAATTTCTCCTCTTAATTTAGACCATCTTAAGTGTGAATTCAGTGTAAAAATGGCTGGTCCAAGGTGGCTGGTAGGTAAGGGTCTATTTTTGAGTCAAATCTTCTAGAAATGGGGTTATTATAATCCCTTAAATTGCATATTACACGCATGTTACGAATTTAGGTCAATTTATCTATTAACAAATCCTTTAATCCATTAATTCAGCCCATTTTGGATTATCCAATGGGCCAATTGTGATCCTAGTCCATTACATGGACTTTTATTGGACTTACTATTGATTTATCTAAGGTGCAAAGCATTTAATCTCTATTTACTTCTAGTTGATTCAAGTAAATTCAATAAACTAGCTTATTTCATATAGTAAAAATAAAATTTGATTATTTCATGAAAATTTTAATTACATAATCAAATTAAAAATTTTATTTCATATTTTTAAATTTTGGGTTTCTACAGCTGTCGACCCCAAAGGCCGATATTCAAAGAGTTTTCAGAATTGTTGAACATTCCGTAATTTCCTTCCCACGCAGAATGACCTACAAAGGGACCGTGACGAATGAGAGCACATCATCCTCGAGAAGCTGCGGTCATCTTTGTCTTTATTAGCTTCAACATTTGCCCCCAGAACAGGACACTGCTTGGGTTCTGGTTCTTCTTTGGCTCCCACCGTAATTCAGGAAGCTTGAGGTGCCCCTATGGATAGATTGTTCTTCGGCTTGCGTGGTGAAGCTGTGCCGACTGTCTTTTTGAGCCTGGGCATTTAGTGAGGACACGGTGGGTCCATTCTATCCTCGCCTATCTGTAGTTCTCCCCTCCGAACCAGGCTTTCAATGATATCTTTGGACACATAACAATCTTCAATCTAGTGCCCCCTGTATTGGTGATAAGGGCAAAAATGAGGGTCATCTTTCCATTTGGCATTGCTCGGCCTTTTGGGCTCCGGGAGGACAACCCTGCCACATGCACGAGCCCATTCGAACAACATACGAGTCTTCTCCTTAGGGAAGGAATAAGGTTTCTTCATCTTGTCCCTCAGCGAGGGTGCTTGTTCGGCAGGCTGAATGGGCGGAACTCCGACTGCCTCTTTTGTTCGCTTTTGTTGTAGCTCAAAATCCTTAGAATCTAGGGCGCATATTCCCTTCTGCGCTCGGTGCAGTAATAGCTAGGGAATATTTTGCCAAGAAGGCCTCAACATCAGCTGTTAGCTCACTTAGCTGTTCGAAGGTTCTGACTTCGATGCCCATCACCCTTTGTAGGATTTCATCCTTCAGATTTCTTTCACATTTCCGAATGATGTCCTCGTAGCTCGGGGGGCTCCTGCATCTCTCATGGTAATCTCTTGTTTTTCTTACATAGTCCGGGGCAGACCCATCGTCTCTTGACTTGGTCTCATATAATTTTTCCCTGGTCGTTTCTTCTTCGGTTGGTTCTGCTCCAGCTGTCTACTCCATACTTGGCTCATTCATTGCCGACAGAGCTGTTAAATTCGGGTGCGGGTCGGCTGAGCCCATACCCATTTCACTCATTTTTTTCTTCATTGTTTCAATTTCCTGGCGCAGCTCCATCATTAGGGCGAGCGCAAGTTGGCAGGAGCAAGAGCTGGAGGTAGACGCCTCGGGTTGATTCGGCCTTGTCGGCATAAAGCATATTTCTTCATTTTCTTCTTCTTTCGCCGTTCGGCTTGCGTCAGAGGATGCCGACGATGTATTGCAAGAGAGAACAACTCCCCTCCTCTTATTTCTTGACTTCTTTTTCTTCTTCTCATCCGAAGTCGGCATGTGCCCCCATGATTGGTGATCTTGTGATTGTCGATGTATAGACACCATGTTGACAGCTTTCTTAAAATCGGGAAGCTCGTGAGGGCGTAGAGGATCAACTCTGGATTCGCCCATCTAGAGTTCTCCCCTCCCGATCATGCCTTCAGCCATGTCTTTAAATACATAGCAGTCTTCAATGGAGTGCCCAAGCATTCGGTGATATGGGCAAAAGTGGAGTTCATTTTTTCTTCTAAGATCGCCTGGCCTCTTCAGCTCTGGAAGGGTGACCTTATTGTATCTGGTGGCCCATTCAAACAAGAGTCGGGACTTGTCCTTCGGGAAGGAGTAGGACTTCATCATTTTGGCCCGCAAGGGAGGCCCTTCTTGTTATTCGACACGCCTGGTCGAAGGAGGGTTGGCAATACCTTTATCTTTAGTTCTTCGCCGCTCGAACGTCCTGAGGTTGACTATATGAACTTCTTCGGGTGTGGGCCGTTTATTTACTAATTTGACCTCTTCTCTTGAGGCCATAGGGGCAGAAGAGAGGAAGGCCTCAATTTCTGCCACCACATTGTTTAATCTGTCAAATGACCTAATTTCGATCCCGATCATCTTTTCGAGGATCCTTCTCTTCAAATTTTATTTGCAGATTTGCACTGCCTCTTCTTGATGTAGCGGCCGCCTGCACCTCATGCTGAGATTGCGCCATCTCTCAATATATTCGAGAGGAGTTTCATCATCTTTCTACTTGGAAGCATATAATTCGGTCATGGTTATTTCTCTTTCGGCAACGTGAAATCGCTCCCGGAACTTCCTTTGCATATCCAGCCAGTCGTTGATAGACCCAGCTGGTAAGTTAGAATACCACTCAAAAGTGAATCATGTGAGGGAGGACCCGAAAAACTTGAGTAGGTAGGATTCATCAGCTGCCAGGTCACCCATTGTGCTAATATAGTAAGCTATGTGCTCCTTCGGTGAACCTTTTCCGCAAAACTTTTAAAACTTCGGCAGTTTATTGGCGCTGGGAGGTAGCCTCTTGGCCGCATGATGGACAGGGTAGGGTACCTTGTACACATCAAAAGCGGCATACGAAGCATTGCCTCTATCGGCCAACTTCTTTTCAATCATCTGTTCTATGATTATTTTATTCGCCATGACCTGGTCAGTCGGGCCTAGGCAGAAGTGGGCCTGCTGCATTTGCGATGTCGCCGTTGTTCCCTGAGGTGCTGCTGCAATCCCCTGGTGTAGAGTAACCAAGAGTTGTGCTGAAGTTGCATGTTGCTGTGGGGGAGGAATGCCCCCTGTGTAATCAGGTGCCGGCTGAGACGCGGCCGCCTGTAGTGAAGCTTCAAGGGTTTGGCCCTCATTTCCCAGGGTTTCAGGAGGGACTTCCACCTATCTGGAGGTAGATGCTTGTGCGTTCTTTTCATTTAGCTGCTTTTTCAATGTTTCAACCTCTTGCTGATATTCTTGTAACAACATCAGCATTGCGGGGTCATGCATGGTGGGGTTGAGAGTGACACCTCCTTCCCCAGCTAGATTTTCTTCGGACGACGTGGGTGGTCTCCCATCATTGCCTTCAGCCGCAACTGCATTGACAGTGATGACCGTCACAGTCTTGTCATGGATGGTTTCTTCAGCAAGCGTCTGCAACGCCTCGCCGGTTTGCACTAGAGTTCGGGGCCATGATCGCTCAGACACCCTGATATGTTTGAATCTGGTTGGCTTCGGGGCCAGCCCCCCTTTTGGTTTGGCTTCGAAGTGAGCCAACTTTTCTTGGGCCAGCACTTGGAAGGTATTGCGTACTGGCACCGTTGGGATTACCCTATCGGGCGTGATTCTGGCTTGCCGACCATTTAGGAAGACCCGGACGCCTTCGATGAGCACGGATTTACCCGAGGTAGATAGTTGGCTTTGCAGTGTGCCGGGGTTCTTCTTTGCCACCCTCCTGGCAGCTAGTGCGCACTTCTCATTGGCGGTGGCACGAGAATCAACATGGCGAGCATGATAGCCCATTGCAACAGCTTCAGTCGGGGTTGCCTCGATGACGTTGACCAATTCCATCTCCTGGATATGCAGGAGCTCCACAAATGCGACCCCCAAGAAGTTGGGGAAGCCGGCGACTGGCGGGAAGGTGCCGAACTGGATCGGCACAGCCAAATAGCCATGGGTGGCATGGCCGGTGACAACAAGGGGTCCGAACGACACGGCCATCCTAGCTATAGTAAAGTAGCCTGCGGGATAAAAATCATATAGTTAAAATTTTAAGAAGAGGCCATTGGGCCCCAAATCCTGGCAAGGAGATGAAAGAAAGTTCAGTCTTACCAGGCATTCCAGACTTGTGGACGCACTTTTTATTTAGATCGTTGTTTATTTGTTTATTAGGTTTATTAAGTGCGTGGGCGTGCCAGTCACAAAGTGACGATTTATTCGTGCTTCGATGAAGCCCATGGTGCGCCCGATCTGACTAATCAGATGATTGTGTGGTTCGTGTCCAGACTGAGAACCTACCGTACTATAAAGGCTACGCCATTAATTACATCCCCTCGGAGAGGGGAATACCCTTGATTGATTGCCAGAAAAAGGGGCCCGATGGCCAAAAGTTCATAGTAATGAAGGCGAGAGCGAAAACTCGGATTGCGTTTGAACAGACCCCGCGTTGGGGCATAAACGTTCATGGATGCATGCATGTCGGTCCCTCACGGACCACTCCATGTACGGATGGAAGTCCGCATTAGTAGCACCAAAGACGACGATAAAACCGTGCAAATGTCTGCCGCAGACACGGCAAGCTTAATGCGGGTGCGGGATTGAATCCCGATAGAAGCGGGTCAGATTAATGCTCTATTGGCCTGAGATGGTTGCGGACTATGGCCATATCGGGGTCCCCGAGGTCCACGTCCGATGCCATGGGACGTCATTGATTTTCTCTTCACACACAGTCCAGGGAAACGAAGGTCCCATGGTATGCGTGCATGTCGGTCACTGGCGGACCATTTCTTGTTCAGACGGAAGTCCGCGTTTGTAGCGTAAGAGATGGTGACAAACCGTACAAATGTCTGCCGTGAGTACGGCAAGTTTCATGCAATTGCGGGATTAGATCCCGATATATATGTCGGTCACTAATGGACCATTCGTCGTTCGGATGAGAGTCCGCATTTGAAGCATCGAAGACAACGACAAAGACATATGGATGTCTGCCATACGTACGGCAAGTTTAATGTTGGTGCGGGATTGGATCCTGATAGAGGTGGGTCAAATAGATGAACTATCGGCCCAAGATGTGCCCAGATCATGACCATGTCGGGGATTCTGAGGTCCACATCTGATACCATGGGGCGTCGTTGCTTTTCTCTTCACGCACAGTCCGAGGAAGCGAATTGTTAAGTGTGAAGCCTGAACTCGCCAACGTGCGCCTTCGCACGCGGATCGACCTGTGGAGGGTTTTGCGTGTGAAGTTAAACCGGTGCGGGGGATACCACGCCGGGTAAGCCCGCGCCGGATTAGGGGCGCGCCGGGTTAGGTTCTGTGGGTTCTATTTCACTCTGTTTCTTCTTTCCTTCACCCGCAGGTTACTTTGATCATTGATTTGTTCATCCAATGGATGGATTGGGCTTCTAGAAAGAAAGTTTAAGTGTTTTGATCATTTGTTAAGGTGGATGAACATGAAAATCTGAATGTTTTATTAGAAGGGTTTGTTGTGCAAAGATTCAGAGGTCTAGTTCAAGTTTGATTCAGGGGCTTTCTGAGTTGGGCAGTTCTTGGCAGGAAGAATTCTAGTTTGTTCATTTGTTCCTGTGCATCTTTGTTCTTGGTTTTTATGGTTCATGTTCCTGGTGAAAATTGGGAAGCATCTCCCCCAGACTGAGGTTTGCTAGAGAAAAATAGAGAATCACCAAATGGATTGCTCTGGGGTGAACCTCAAAATGTAGACCTCACGGCGGTCCGATAACCCAAAGGTGAGTGTGGAAAAGCTCGAGGACTAGCATTCAAGAGCTCTCATGACTCACGGGTAATAGCTTCACGTATGATCCAACGGGACGAATATTGGCTAGGGGAGGCCATGAATGTTCATCCTTTCGACGGGTTACTTCGAAGGTCATGCTATAGAGAAGCAGGCTTCGAAACACCCTGGATGAGTGGAAGGTGAGAAAGGGAAGGTGGAGGATAAGAAGGAATCAAACACCGTGCTTATCAAAAATACTTTCTATTATTCATCCAACTGGGGGACGTTTTAAATACAAGATAGTTCAACCCAAAGTGAAAAAGGGATACATTAAGGGGAAAAGGAAGAGATACACTGATAGGAGGAGATGAGATGCGAGAATGCATTCACCCCAGAGCAGAAAAAAACTACAGTAGGGGGGGATGGATACATCAGAGCGATAGAGAGAGAGAGAGAGAGAGAGAGCACAAGCTCCCCCCAACTCACCTCTCACTCTCACCCTTTACCTCTCTGACGGAGTCTCTCTTCTTCTTCCTTCAACCCAGAACCCGTGGAGCTCACGAACACTAGATGCCTCTCTCTTTTTCTTTTTATCGAGATTCTTCTTTTCTGACTCTCTCTCCTTTCTGCTTGACGGGTTCATTACATATATATGCAGGTTGGGGGGGAGAGGTCTCTGAACCCCCCTTCCCTTTCATTCCATTCTTCTTCTCCTCTCCGTGTTTGAAGCTGTCGAGTGGCCTGCAGGTGGAGGGGTTGATAGAGTAGGCATGGTGCCTTCAGTGGATTGGTCGACGGCGACCGGTGGAGACGCGACGGCCGGTGCGGAGCTCGAAGATTGCCATTCCAGGGAGCTTGAGTGGTTCAGGTGGTTGCACACAGGTCGGGCGCAGGAGACCTGGCCATTTCAGGGAGCTTGAGTGGTTCAGGTGGTTGCACATAAGTCGGGCGCAGGAGACCTGGCCATTTCAGGGAAAGCAATGGCATTCTGTTTGCAGAAAATAAGGGACCGTAGGAAAGATGGGATGCCTTGAGGTTAAACCGGGGTGGGTTGTGCACGCCGGATTAGCAACATGAATGGGGCGCGCCGGTTACAACCCATTGAAAGGGGCGTGCCGGTTTAAATCTATTGAAAGGGGGCGCGCCGGTTTAAGGCTATTGAAAGGGGGCGCATCGATTTAAGGCTGTATAGGTACAACCGCGCCAGTTTTAGACCCATTAGATTTCTTCCCGGCTTAGCGGTGATTCGGATGGACGCCTGCCCTCCAGTGTTGCTTTGGTTGTGGCGTCAAGCCCCCAAGGTTTTTCTTCAGTGCCTCCGAGTCCCAATTCAAGACTTTGAGTGATTTCCTACGCGTGCCGAACATGTGTTTGCATTCCCAAGTTTCTTCTGATTTGGCCTTCGGCAATGCTGACCTGGGAGCCGGGGCCATCTCTTCCACCCGAAGGGCTTCTCGTTGGGTGGCGGAGCACCGATCATATATATATTCGTCCTACTTGGAGGAGGTATGGGGTTTGTTCGGCCTTTCCATCTTCGACTCGGTCTCGGGGTGTCGAGACGTCTATGTCGCAGGAACATTCCTTTTCTTCTCTTCTTTTTTGTTGATGTCCACACCTCCCCTTTGTAAAACTTCTGTCCCTCTTGATCAAGAGCCGCAGGGGCTTATTTATAGGGAGAATGTGTGGGTTTTAATCTAAGCACAATTAGGATGGCCATTAGAGTCCCTTCCGAAGTGGAAAAGGGCTCAAAACAGGGAAAGAACAGGGGCTCCGGTGCAGTTCGAAAGGGTATTGGAAGGGGCGACCCTGAGGAAGGTCGAAGGGTATAGATCCCTCTTTTAGTAGAATTTTAAACAAGGCAGCTCTGGATCAATCGACCAAAGAGTTAAAACAAAGGAGACAAAACGGGAAGGTGGCAGACACAATGGAAACGGATTGAAAATGGCGACTCGGAGACGGTTCAAAAATCTAGAGGAAATGATGACTCCTCACGCGGTCGTTATTTGAAATAACGACTTGCAAAGTGTCGTGAATCAAAACAAATTAAGAAAATGCCAAAAAGAAATAACGCCCCTCGTTCGGGCGTCATTTGAAATGACGCCCCCGTGAGGGCCGCTACTTCAGATTATGCAAAACATGGCCATTTTTTATTTCTCATTATTATTTTCTCATTTTTTCGGTGGACGTGCATCTAATTGTGTTGATTTCAATTCCTATTTTTTCGTATTTTTCTGAAACCCGAAAAGCCACTAAAACACCCCTGAAAGAGGGCTGAAATATATATTAAAACATTAACCAAATGAATGGATGCCTCCTCACGGAGGCGTCATTTCCTTTTGTATTTTTTCATTTTCTATTTAAAAAGTAAATAACGCCTTTCCTCATGTCATTAATTCTTAAAAAATTGATAAAAATAGAGAAAAATACCCAGAAAATCTAGAAAAATAGGAAAAAAATAAGAAAAAGTAGAAAAAAGGGAAAAATATAAGAAAAATGGGAAAAACCACTCAAATAAAGTCTATTTGAGGCTCAAATTGGGGCATTATGAGTCAATATAAGATGTACTCACAGTAATGTCAATTTTAGCGTGTCTACAGCTGCCCCGCCTTGGCGTCTACTTTGTAAGGTAATAGAGTGAACTGAGAAGTAGATGCCAATGTGTGATGAGACACGCAATCTACATCACCTGATGAGAATTAAATCTAAAACTCGAGATGAAACAATCTCGAGAAATTCAATGAAATCAATGATGTTTGGATAAGAGAGGGAGTAAATGTTCGCGCGGGCACGAGGGAGATAAAAGAAGATGATCAACTTCCAGCGTGGTGGAAGTACCCCAAGTCACAAACCTGTAGGTTTCACCATTGGAGAGCGGTTACCAGCCAATGTGGACGTGCTACAGCCAAGGCGGATCTACGGAAAAAGAGAGTGAAAATAAAGGATAGAAATCCAAACAAAGAGCTTTCGAGAAAATGACCCGAAACAGCGACAAAACGAATTGAGGATTCCATTCAGCAATGCATATCTCATATCTGGAAAGATTAAGATCAATTTGACTCTTAAAATCAGCTTATCAGAATGATTTTTCACTGTTGATTCAAATTCCTACGTGAATGCATGTTGGGTTAAAAGGGAAAAAATTAAAACAAATGAAAATATAAGATAATCAAGGATAATATCGCTAAGCTACCAAGACTGAGTCAAGAAACTGATTTCGCGAGCTGATATTAAGCCGAAGCCCATTTATCCGCGTATCAACTCGTAAAAGGGAACCATCATCCCCAGTCTTGGACGGCTCAACGGCCTATTCGTGTGACTAAGGTTCCTCTGAAATCATCATTATTTTTGATGAAGGGGAACTCAAATTCCAGATTTACCAAAGCCACAAGGTCCTTGATATAATCTAGTAGCGTAGATAACATATAGTAGGAATGCATATAGGGAAGATGGTGATAGCAATAAGCATGAGGGCACTGAGAAGGAATGCAGTCACCGTGGGACTTGGAGGATGATGCCCGGATGGTGGGACCAAGAGCTTCTTTCCTGCGCTCAAAAATTTCATTAGCCAAGATATAATGAAGAATGAATAAGCAATAAAGCGATCAAAGCAACCATAGCATATATCAAAGCATGAATCATAGCATTGATAGCATGTAAGTATAGTCATGAATAACATAGCTAGTATAGCTAAAGTGTAGCAGCAAAGCATGGATAGTACAACATTGATCATAAAGCATTATTGTTGGTTATATTATTTAACCTCCAAGGATGACAAACTTGGCCAATCGAGAAGATTTATGCATAAAAGATCAGGATAATGTCATAATGGTTGAGCAAAGCTAGCAGGTAGCCCTGTCAATGGATCGGATCCGGGTCGGATCTGTTATCATCCGAATCCGGATCCGATCTCTTTAGAGTCGGATCTGAACTGAATCCGAAATGAAATGATATTTCGGATTCGGATCTGATCCGAATCCGAACTCATAATTTCGGATCCGAATCTTACCTGAATCCTAATATGTATTTTTCAATCTTGTAATCCTATTTTTGGATCTGGATCTGGATCCTACTCTAAATCCATATTTTTTGGATCTGGATCCTACTCTAAAACATGAATGAAGGCTTACCGATGGTAATCCGAATCCATAATTCTATTTTCAGATCCACATAACACACACCACTAGATAGTTTTATTTTCGGATCCACATAACCCTGCGTATACACTGAAAGCTACCTGAATGTACTCTTCCCTGGCCTTCTCCAGCTCTTGTAAACTGAAGGATAAAACATGAAAGTAGCAAAACCACAGGTGCATTGATCACCACGTTTGAGGGGCTGCCCACTGGGATGAGTTGAAGTTGGTGCTGCAACCGGAGCTGAAGCTGCTTGCTGGAGTTGAAGTTTATCAATAGATCAACTCTATCATACAGTCAGCAACAACTGGCGAATGTCACTTACTTATCTCTTGCTGGGTTGCATCAGAAAGTCATTCCACTGTAATAGAGAAAAGGAAAAGTAAGGCATGCAAAGCTGATATACTATTAAGAATGAAGATTGCAACACTCACATTGCATATCTTGCTCATTCTCTGCGCATGCTTCTCCAAGATCTCCCTAGCTTCATTGACAAGCACATCCAATTCCTCAAAAACAGGGATCAAGCCTTGAAGAACCAACAAAAACAGAGATGATACATTACATGGTTGGCCTTAGACTGTCATTCACATAAGTAAAAAATATCAATAGCTAAAAAGAGTAACAACAGCAACAAATGGGATAAGAAAAAGAAAGAAATTGATCTCCACTGGGATTCATCTTATAAAGGGAAAGTGCTCACACAAAATACAGATGTACACGTTAAACTATGAAAAATTTTCTTCTATTTTTTGATATTTAGGTGATTAAAGTCCCATAGCAAGCAGCATTAAGTAGCTTTGAAATTTTCTCCAGAATTTTTTCTGAAAAATGCTTAATCCAATAGAGATGAAAAGAATAAATCTCCAAGACAGTCACAAAATAACATAGCAGTGCAGCACTTGTAAAGTAGGTTTAAATGTGATCTTACCTGCTCTAGAAAGTGTGAGTTTAAAACCCAGATCTATAGTGTTTGCAAACATCAGAACCTTCTTTTGAACAAGATCCTATGGCAAACCATGCCCATCTTGGGATCAGGTAAGCTTGACAATACCACTGACAAGTGAGGTCCATCATCATTATGACCATAGACTACAAACTACAAACTATGAAAATCTTTCCATTTTCTCACAGATGCAACCAGAACCTGGCACACTCTTGTAAGAGGGCTTCCTCTAGGTTTCTGAAATCTATAAAGTGGGGTCCCTGAGATAAAACTTCCTATGGCCAGGGCCATGAATAAGGTTGGAATCCCAAAACCTAATTGAAAAGGAGCCCTTCTTCACTCTCTCTCTTGAATCTGTATCATCAAATTGATCTGCTCCAAAGGATGACACGCAAGGTTTGACACCCCCAGTATCCAAAGCTATCAGATAGAGACCCAGAAAGAACACATTATACTGAGCTGCAGTTGCTTCTAACGACCAAAGAAATGTGGTCTGCAGCACTTTTAACTACCAAAGAAATTACAGCTAATGCCAATCAATTTAACTCTATATGTACATGTACATGCATATGTAGTCAAGCTTTTTGAGAAGACTAATAACATCATCCCTGGTATATAAATCATCTCCAAATGGCAGAACAGAATCAATATCATAGTGATACCAAGGGAGGTATCCAAATAGAACATGCATAGAACTGGAAATCAATGTGTGATGGCCTACCTGGTTCAATGCCTCCTGGATCCTAACCAGTGTCTCAGAGAAACCAGCTTCAATTGGGGTACTTAAATTGATCCCTTGTTCATTCAACCATCAGAAAACAAGGTCTTCAGATCCAGATTGGAGCTACTACATCCACTTAATTCTGCGGGAGGACAACAGATACTCCCGTCTCCATTTGCCTGCCACTCGATCTGAGCATGAATTTGATTTACACCACTAGGTATTACACTCATAATTAATGCTGCTAGGAATGAGATGGCAATATTCATTGTACCGCCTTCATATCCATACACTGGTTATTTAAACAAGGAAGTAGCAAGAGTCGAGAACATCATCCAGCAAATATATCATGCCAAAATAGTAAACTACTGCATGATGGCATCACTAGCATGACTTTAAAATGTCTGAACACCTAGTAATACTAGTGATATTATAAATTTTTAAATCATGGGTAGCTATTCATTTCTGTTGTTCCATCATATGTATGATAGCAATAACATCAATAGAAATAGTGGTGGAGAATAGGGTCATGCATGAATGTGCATAACAAATGCAGTGCATGTCAATGTGACAGACCAAAAAATTCAGATGCTAAGGCATTTGTTTTACCGACCACTAGAGAGGAAACACTATAATACAATTATACAAACTTGAGCCCCTTTTTTAATACTAAGAGTAAACCCACCCACCCCAGATCAAGCCTGAATCATTAGTAGCCCGAGTTGCGGGCAGAAATGTTTCTCCTTATATCAATTACAATATAATACTCTATACATTAACTATATTAGCACTAAAACTAATAATATATCAAAATTAATATATCAAAAGTAATACACAAATATACATGACAAAGCAGTTTCAGAATTTAAAATTTATACCTCGTTAGACAAGAGAAATGACTGTCTATGAAAACAAGTACAGATTAAAGCCAGACTTCGGAGAGGTAGCTCTAGAACCATCATATGCCAAACTACAAAACCAAGTATCTCACATGAACGTCAAAGACGAGTTTTGACGGGAGCAACAGAGGCGGAACTGATAGTCCGAGTACCTCTCGGAGTAGGACACGGATCCGCACACATAAAGACGTGTTCTACTAATGACACGGATTCTAGAACTGTCACCGAAGAGAGTACCGTTGAAGACAAAGATTACCCTCCTTCCCCTGTAAATGAAAAAGAACCTGAGACAGAAGAAATAATTGATTCATTAGAAAGTCAGGATCATGTCTTTCCTTGTCCTGAAGTGGGAACCAGATTGGAGGAAACTGGAGAAACTATATGTGCTATTTCTGGTAATAATACAACACCAATTACTGAGGTGGAAAGTGGAGAAGTTACATATGCTATTCCTGCTAATGATGCAGCACCGATTACTGAGGAAGAAAGTGGAGAAAATGTGTCTGCCATTCTTGCTAATGGTGCAACACCAATTACTGAGAAGGAAAAGCAGACGGTATGAATGCTTGAAATATTGGTCCTATATTTCTCATCTGGCCACATTTACTGAAACTATCTACATTGTATTTCTCCTAGACTGTTTGTGCTGAATATTGGCGAAAGGTTGAAGATGCAAGAAAGGAAGACAGAGCTATAAGAGATGCATTAGGTTCCAAGCGTCAAGAAATAGATTCTATTCAGGCAATCCTTGGCAAACTTAAGAATGCAGCCTCCACATTTAAAAGAGAAATCTGAAGACAACACCACAGGTAAGCTAAGATGCCCAGAGTCCATGTCACAGTGAAGTCATAAGTCATTGACAGACAAAAGACATATGTCAAAATTGTGCAGTAGGGACTAAAATTTTTTATAAACGATGCATGATCCAATAATTCAACCAATTAAATAGCAAAACTTCCTTTGATACCACACGATGTCTCATAAATTGTTTGCTTATATGTTTAATTCATGCATTAAGTTTTCTGAATAAATGGTCCTTTCAACAGCTTCTTTGCATGCATGGCTCATAATACACTCTTATTTTCTTCCAACGCACAAAGGAAAATGGTCCAAAGGACTTTTAAGGATCAAACAATCAGGATTTTCTAAATGTTACAACTACCATTGTGCAACTGTACTACAAGCATCTCACTATATCAAATATGATCCACCGAAGCAGACCAAGGAGGTTATCAACTCACATCAACTGTGTGATAATAGAAAAGGGCCCAAAAGGTATCCACCTACCTTGGCAAGTAATTTCATGCATTCGAAGGGATTATTTTTAGGTTTAATCAGCCTACACAAGAGCAAGGCTCAATTGACCCACAGAACCCTGCATCACAGAGGAAATGAATTTTCCATGCAGACCCCATATTTGACAGCACATCGTTCATTTTTTAAGATAACTTGTTACTTAGAAATGAAACAAAGGAAATCCATACATTAGAAACAATCAAGTACTCTAACATCGAAGCCAAAATTTCACCCTTATGAAACTGTATACAAGAATCATTTGCAATGAAACATACAATATCCCACTTAATTTGGTTACGGTTCATTTCTTGGAGGACAGTTTAGCCTGCCTCACCTAAACTAGTTGAACTCTAATCCTACATTACAGTGCAGGCATGTAAAATAAACCCAAAGGCAGTGAAAAAAAAACAATCTTCCCTCCACTCATCCCCTACCAGACTAAGTTGTTAAACCTATAAAATAATGTGTAACTGTAGAAAATCTTACTATGTTTGCTGAATTTGGAAAATATTGTCTTGGGTTTCGTAAGATAAGAAGAGACAAATGAGAAAACAAATATACCTTTTAGATGAGAAAATTAGAGAGAGCAAAATGACTACTTGTCAAATCCCATAGTAAGATATCATTCTTGTAACCAATATCATCTAACCAACATTAATAAAAAACTAATCAGATGGATCAATATAAGTCCAGACACTATCAAAATATGGGCCAAACTCAAATCTTTTGTAAAACTTCACAAAAACATCATCATTCTCAACAATAATTTCAACCGTCTTAGAAGGCGTATCAACATCAGTCTTAGAAAAATAATTATGATGATTGATCTCATTGAAAATAAACTTGATGATTTTCTCATTAGATAGAGAAACATTTGTTCAAAATATAGTCAGAGTATCCATAACGCAATGAACAATAAGGATCCTGATTTATAAAAATAAATCAATTCCCTAACCTTTGATATTAGTTTGATGTAGCGCAGCATTCATAAAGAGCAAATATAGAACACTTGCAGGACATTCATGTGTGTTAGCGGATGAGGTCGAACGATGCCGTGTCAAAAGACCAGCCCTAGCTCTAGCAGCGTAGTGAAGGCCAGAGTGGAGTAGTCGATGCGTCTTCTCACTACAACACACAATAACCCTAGCTGCTTCAGGGCATGAGAGGCAACAAGGCACATGAGGCATCCGTGAAAGGGAAAAATGAACTTTTCAAAATGACACCAAATGATTTGGGAGAGAGAGAGTAAAGAGATGGTTCCGGAGAGAAGAAGAGAAAGGGCAAGAGAGAGAGAGAGAGAGAGCATACCCAGATCGCCTTCGTCAGTGTCGAGATCACCGCAGTTCATGGCTATCGTCGGGACCAAGCAGGAACATCGTCGACTCAGCAGAAACCCTAGAGGGTAGACGGGAGAGAGAGAGGAAAGAAAGAGAATCGACGATTGTAGAGAACGTCACCGCCACGGGTGGCCGAAGAGATCGATGCCGTCGGGGTCGCAGGTGGCCAAGGAGATCGTTGTCGTCGAGATGCCGCTGCTGAAACCCTAGAGAGGAGTAGAAGGGTAGCGGCGCTGTCGCTGTGGGGATGTGAGGCCGGAGGAAGTTTTGCTCGCCCCGATAGTGTGTTTATGGCGCCCCGATAAACCTATCGCCCCGGATGTGAGGCCGGATGAGGTTTTCGGGTCAAAAAAAGTTGCCCCGGAATGCCCCGTCACGGATCAAATGACAGGCTCCGAATCCAATTTTTTTTTTCGGATTCGGATCGGGTTCACGGATCTAACGAATCCGTTTACACCCTTACTAGCAGGAATAGTTAGAGAAGCTGGCTCTTGAATGATTGGGGTGATGCGTAGAGCATCAGAGATAATCAGATTGACGTGCATAATCAGAGTGATACCCCAAGTGACAGGGATGATCAGATTGACATGAATTGCTCAAAATGATGGAGTGATGATGATCGAAGTGCTTAGGGCGACATATCATGAGAATATTGGGAAGAATCAAATGATGGATAGCAATGAATGAAGAGAACTCATCCCGTATTCTTAGTCCTTGCAAAGGAATACCATCAGAAAAATATAATGCATTTTTTTTTGATTTTTGGAGTATGCAAATTTTTAGGGGTTTTGAAAAGGTATTCCAATTTTTTATGGATTTTTAAGAAATATTTGGATTTTTTAGAATTTTTCTGAGAATATTCAATTTTTTTGGAATTTTAGAGAATATTCAAGATTTTTTTGCAATTTTTGGAAAATATTCAATTTTTTGGAATTTTAAAGAATATTTGAGATTTTTTTAGAATTTTTGAAAATATTTAATTATTATTTTTAGGAATTTTTAAAAATATTTAATTGTTTTTTGGTGACAACTGTGGGATGGGTAGACTCGGGGTGCACAGACCTATGAATGCACAGACATGGATTGCTTAGACTTTGGAGAAATATGCTTAGACTTTCGGAAGATATGCTCAGACTTTGGATGCACCGACCTTGTATTGGCTGAGGCTGAGAACTGCACCGACCTGGAGTGTGCATCGACGTTGACTTAGGAGTGTGGCTGCACCGACCTTGAGTGTGCACCGACGTTGGGCCGAGGAGCTGAGGCTGCACTGACTTTGCTGGTTGAGGAGCTGCATCAACTTGTATGGATTAGGAGGACATGGGAATGCACCGACCTGTATTGGGTTTGACATATGAATGCACCGACCTGTGTTGGGTTTAACATATGAATGTGTTGACCTTGGCTTGGGTAGACATATGAATGCACTGACCTTAACATTGCTAAGACGGAGCATGCAATGACCTTATGCTGCTAGGACTTGCAATGCTAAGACGGGGTGCACAGACCTTGGGGTGGATGTGCTTGGACTTTGGAGATGAAGTGCTTGGACTTTGGAATTGAAGTGATTAGACTTGGGAAGGATATGCTTAGACTTAGGATGAACATGGTTAGACTTAGGATGAACATGGTTAGACATGGGAAATATGGTTAGACATGGGTGCTGAGACTTTGGAGGAATGCACAGACTTTAGGAATGCCTTGGACTTAGATGCTAAGACTTTGGGACATTGCACAGACCTTGGGACATTGCTTGGACGTTGGAGATGCTATGGACCTGGACATGCACATGGTTAGACTTGGAGGAAGGTGCTCAGATGTGGGTTGCCCATGGTTAGACTTGGGCATTGGTTAGACTTGGGGAATGGTTAGACTTGGAAATGCACATACGTGGGAATTGGTTAGACTTTGGATTTGGTTAGACCTTGGGATGATGCACAGACGTTGGGTTACTTAGACATGGGCATTGGTTGGACTTTGAGAATGCTAAGACTTGGACATTGCACCTACGATGCTTAAACTTATGCAAAAATGTGCATCGAAATGCGTGTGAGCCAGTAATGAAGAAATGCGAATGGGCGGACATTATTTGAAAATAGTTTTTTAAAAATGAAATATGCTAATTTTTATGAGTTTTTTTGGAAAGTTTTTAATTTTTACGATCTTTGGAAAATATATGATTTTTTAATTTTGAATTTTGACTTAGACTTTGCTAATACAGCATCGGAGGGATGTTTAAACCACTGGCTACGGGTCCTCGTTCCTTCCCCTTACGCTAAAAAAAACTACCCAAAGCCGGGCGTGCATTTAAAGGTGGCGCCCTACAGCCGACTGCCCATGGTTAACGGTGCCCCTACCAAGGCCATACCCGAGAAACATTCGGTCTTAGAGGGAGAAGAGAAGAACAATTGGGGATAAGCTTCATGCAGGATGGGAGATGTCGGGACTTGAAATCCTTCCAAGGTATTACCCCTCAAAGAGGTAGTCTGTTGCGTCGGGACTTTGTGCCTTTGATTTTTAGACTCTTGACATGCATACGACCAGGGTTTTCCCTACGGGGACTTTGCCACTCTTGACATGCCATAATTCATAATTTTGAATTTATTAAAATTTTGACTTGATTTTCATAATAGCCCTTTTTTGGCTAGATGTGTCATGAAAATTCACTTTAATTTGGGTCAAGACTGCCCCTATTTGAGACTCCTCTCGTATTGGGGGAGTACCTAGGTTGGTCATCTCACCCGCCAACCTTTAACTCTTGTTCGACCCTGGTTTTGACAATGACAATCTATGAGTCATGGTGAAATCAAAATGCATAAAAATTGCCTTTTGCATCATCATATTGCATTATAGCACATGATCATTCTAAAGTTACCTCATGCACACTTAGTTAATTAGCTTAGCATAGTCTGTGCATAGTCATGTTTGCTCTGTATTAAGTTGATGCATATGTTCGCTAGGGTGCACCAAGTCCATGCATGTGTTGCATACTTAGCGAAATAAGCCTGTTCATTTAAGTCATGCAGTAGAGCTAAGTCGTTGCATTTCTAAAAGTCCAAAAGTCACAGTGTCATTGCATTTTCTATCATGGCTTTCATTAGATCTGTGCAACTCCTGGTCGTGCATGAATAGAAGTCGATGCATTTCGTGCTGCAGAGTTATTGAGTCGGTGCAACTTAATGTTGCCCTTTCGATCAAGTCTGTGCAAACATTGGCGCTGCATGATAGTGAGTATGTGCAATACTTCTTCTTGCACGATCACCTCGGTGTAGGTCCTGCTATCTCTCGCATTATGTCGGTGCATAGTTTGGCTTGTATTCTCATACTTGGTGCACTGTCTGCTCAGTGTCTCATTGAGTCGGTGCAACCTCTGTGGCTGCACGCGACCAAGCCATTGAAATGTTTGTCCGTGGATGAATTTAGTCGGTGCATACTTTACGTATGCAAGACCGAACTTGGTGCATTTCTCATTGTTGCATACATACAAATCTGTGCTTCTCTTACCGTAGTGTGTGCATAAGTCGGTGCATTCTTACCGTGTGTTTCTACAAGGTTTGTGCATGGTTGCACGTATGCTGATTACGTCCATGCACATCATTGCTATGAGATCAACCCGAGTCCATGCATGTGTGCGCTTAGTCTATGCACATTTACTTGAATGTCTCAACCAGTCTATGCAATCTTTATAACTGCCTGATGTTTATGTCTTGACTTTTTAACAGGTCAACTGCTTCTGACTGTCAAGAAGGGCACGTGATCCCAGCCGCACTATCCCTGACGGATGACTGGCACGTGAAAGCTGTTGTGTCCAGATTTGGACACGTGGCTGAGAGCCTTCTGGAAGCAATTGGGCGGGAGTGTTTCCTCCACACGCCCAATGCGTGAACACGTGAGTCTGAGACTGAAGTCATATAAAAACTTCCTATTCGGAAGAGTTTCAGAGGTGTGAAGAAAAGAAGAGAAGAGCACACAAAGGAGATATCTGAGAAAGAAAGAGGAGAGGAATCAACGAAACGAAGAGAAGATCAGAGACAGAGAAAAAGAAGAAAGAGGAGCTCGTAAGATTTAAAGAAGAGTTGAAGAAAGAGTGAGATCGAGAGAAGAATCGTTGATGTTCTGTTCACTGGTACTTGGATCAAATCCAGGCCAGGTTGCTCCTGCGTGAGCGATATTCATTGGGTTTTATTGTCAGCTTTCAGTCGCTATTTTCATCGTTCTTGTTTCTCATTTTCATCTTTATTCAAGTTGTGAGTCAGCAGAGCAAGCTGTGATGCTTAGCGGGCAAGGTGGTCACCTTGGACATCAAGCTGTGATACTCAGCGGGATAGCAAGCTTTGATACCCAGCGGGATGGCAAGCTGTGAGGCCCGGCGGATGTAAGCCAAGCTGTAATGCTCAGTAGACGCAAGTTGTAAGGTGCAACGGTTCAAGCTGTTTGGCAACAGTAAGCCACACTCTGGTTTGAGTGTGGGGTGGACGTAGGTCTACGGACCGAACCACCTAAAAATCTCTGGTGTTGTGAGCTTGCTTGTGTTTCCGTGTGAATGTGTTCCAGATCATCTTAATTGCTTCCGCTTGAATGATTTGCACAAATTGATTGGGGCACATACTCTTGCAGATTAAGTGTTTGACCTGCATTCGAGCCATTTGTGTCTCACACATTTTTCAAATTAGCCAAAAAGTTTTAAAGATCCATTCACCCCCCCCTCTGGATCAACGCTTGTCTCAATATCTGGACCTAACATTTGGTATCAGAGCAGGTCACTGATTCATCAGATCCAACAATCTGTAGTGGATCCTGCTATTTTCAGTGCTTTGACTGGTTGTGTAGAGTGTTTATATCTCGCTTATTTGCCATGGACTCTATACCTGAAGTTCCAATGTTTGACGGAATGTGTTTCTCTGATTGGCTTAGTCAGTTTAGGGAGTATGTGAACTCAGTCGATTCAAATCTGTTAGTCTTAATTGAACATGGTCCATATGATATTCCAGTAAAAAGATCTGACTGGAATATTGGTCATGAATTGATGAACGCTGAGAATAGAAAGGCCCTGGAGCTAGTGAAAGGGGCGATAAAAACTAATGTGATTACATGCATGTCTGAGTGTAGGAGCGCCAAGGAGGTGATGGACGAGTTGAATGTCAAATATGGTGAAGAGAACCTCAAGTGTCTTATGACAAGGGATCACTACAGTGATCAATCTGATGACTCTCCATCACAGGTAAATTCTGACTCAGAACAAAATTCATTAGATGAACTCATTGAGATGTATGATAATCTGCTGGAGAGTTATAAGGCTGATAAAAGGGAAATGAAAAAGATGAAAAAGAGCATGATGTATGAAATAAGAGAGTTGAAGTGTGAAAACGCCAATCTAAAAGATAGTTTGAAAAGAAGTGAAAACTCATGCAAAAATTGTGAGTATGTGAAAAATTTGAATAATGATCTTATGTCTGAATTAAGGTTGCATGAATAACAAGTTGAACCTCTTAAAGAAGAGTTAGAAGATTTTAGGAATAGGAATTCTGAACTAAAGTTGTCTGAACAGAAACTGATTGAAAATCTGAAAGCTGTGAATCAAAATAATTTGATTGACGAAAATAAAATGTTGAAAGAACAAAACATAAAGTTAATGGTGCTGAATATTGTTGCTACTGAAAGATGCTTAACTGCTGAGAGAGAGAAATGCACTGAAACTAAAATCAATAATGAAAAGGAACAAAAACTTTTGCATGAAATCCAAACTCTAAAAAATCTAAATGATGCCATGTAGAAGCAAATTGTCACCTGTGAGGAAGATCTAACAAACTCTGGAATGCATATCTCTTCACTCAAATCTGAAATTGTTGATTTGAATAAATCTCTGTCTAGTTTTGTTAAAGGTAAGGAAAATCTGGACAAGCTGTTAGGAAACAAAGTTAACATTCAGAAAGAAGGCCTATGGTACAATCCAGATAATAAGAGGAGTTTAAAAGGAAAAGAGCAAATTGTCTTTGTGAAAAGTTCAGATTGTGCGAGCTCTTCAAAAACTGTTTCACCTAAGAAGTCACAGAATTCTCACAAGCACATATCTGAACAAGCAAAAAATTGCTATGAAAAATCTCCACATAGAAGTTAGTTTGAAAAGAAGAAAAATGTGTAGTGCTTTTATTGCAATAAAGTAGGTCATATGATGCACGAGTGTAAGTTACTTGAACTTGATAATCTCGCTGCTATTACTGTTCAAAAAATTCCTTGTAGAAATCATGCTGTGTTTAAGAAGAAAATTAATTGTTTCTATTGTGGAAAGTTAGGCCATATTGCAGCTCATTGCTGGCATGCCCAGAGAAAGAAAGTAAATTTAAAACCAGTAAATTTCTCTGCAAATAAAAATATTTTTGGTAATAAAAACTTTGCATGCTTTGAATGTGGAAAAATTGGCCACTCTGCCTCTGAATGTTGGCTTGTGAAATGGAACAATAATCTTTATGGCAGAAACAACTTAATGAATGTCCACCCACAAAAATTCATGTTTATTCTATTAAGAAAAGTTTGAATGATGCTATTCATTGTCATTATTGTGGGAGAATAGGACACATCATGAATGACTACCATGCTATGGAATTTGATGATAGAAAGGTTTGGAAATCCTGGAGTGCACCTGCTAGAGGTGTTACTCAACTAACAAGACCCAAGAGCTCTTGGGTCCTCAAATTTGCAAAGTGATTTTAACTTGCAGGTGTGCCTTGAAGAAGGAAATAAAGGGGTAATAAAATCAAGGCACATAAAGGTTAGTTAAACCCACTCTCTTCTTGTGTTTATCTTGTCTTCTCCTACATTAGTACCGCATGCATGATCAGATTGCTTATCTACTGTGATCAATGTCAATTCATCAATTCATGCTGTTAATTGATGCAATCTCGTGACGAATGCTCGATATCTGATCATATGTTACATAGTGAGTCACACTCTGAAATTGCTCATGCTGAAAAATTTGTTCACACTCAATTTATCATGCTTATATGAGTTGCACACATCTGCATGTTTTTGAAATTTGCATATAGGTTCAATTTATCATGTGCATACATCTTGCTACATTGTCATATTCTTAATAAAATAATTGTTGTATGATTAAAAATCACTGCACCAAGTGAGGGGGAGTTCAGATAAACTGAGCCAGTTGGTTTTTAGAGGTATATTCTTTTGAGAGAGAGCATAAAATTTGGTATTTCACTAGCTGTGAGCTGATTATTCTTCTAGTGAAGTGTCGCTGGTTTTGATACAGTGGGATAGGTGCTAGCCTTTGGAGGTTTAAGCACTTGAGAGGTTGTGCTGTGCATAAGTGGAGAGACAACTTGTGGTTTGTTTAAGAGTCAGTGAAATTAGGAATATGAGAGGTTGGAAAACCTTTCCCAATCTTATCTCTGCTCTCGCCTGGCATTCTCTCTCTAACACCTCTGTCTATCCCTACTATTGTCTATTACTCTCCTCTTTTCACTAGGATGACCGACTCTGTGATTCAGGGGGAGTAAATTTAAAACGGATCACCTTACCTATTTTCAATTGATTGGCTATCAAAGATTGCTCTGAACTAAGAATAAGGTTGCTGACTTTTACTGAATTGTGATTCTCTATCTATAGCGATTAAATTAAAAGGGTAAATTGATTGCAATTATTCTTGAATAAACCTCAATGGTATTGAAATCAAATAAAGGTTAGAAATGCTCAAAAGTTCTTCCAAAAATCTGAACATCACTAGTAATGAGTAAATTTGGTAAGAGACCTACGCTTATATGGCTCTTATGTCATGATCTAAGAAAAATGAATTAAAGACCAGGGAATATGCCATAAATTGAAAAATCAAAGTTGGCAGAGCAATGACATTTTGTTTTGAGAAACTGACTGTCTATATCGACGAAATATAAAAGTTATGTCATGACAATGAATGTGTATCTCTGTTCATAAAAGTGAAGCATGATGGTATACCTCACTGAGTAACCACGGAATCCGGTGTCTAATCAACATGTTTCCTTGAGTAAAAAGGTGAAGTATTGCTAGATTGCTCGATTACAAAAATAAAAAGTGATTGGTAAAAATGGTTGACTCTGCGTTCTTTGCAATAACCTTAGACGGGTATAAGTTCAATATAAGAGGGGTTTTAAATCAGATTTCTTGTGAAATTGTTATATAAGATCTTTGGGTTAATGATTGAGTAAAGTATTTCTTTAGACTATTTCAGCTCCATTTTTTTTCAACGAATGACCGCAAACTGTTTCCGGTTTTCAATATAATCCCGATAAACAGAATATCATGAAAAAGTATAAAGAAGGCATTTTTATTTAAAGGAAGGGCATTCTGGGTATCCATATTTTGAAACAGGGTAAAGTCGACAAGTGTTTTAAAAAAAAACCCTATTTACAAAGTCCTTTATTTCTCTTCTCTCCCGTTTCGAAGCATTCATCTTTTGCCGTGAACTCTACATCTTTGCTATCCATCCCAATGCTCCTTTCTTCCACTCCTCTCATTCAGCTTCTCCTTCACCATAACCACCATGTCCTCTACGGCCGTTGAGAGCAAGAGAAAGAGGAAGTTAGTGGCAGAATAGCCACCAGAAGTTGCTGAAGTAGTGGAAGCTGATACGTCATTGCTGACGGGAAAGAAGCAGAAGACAGCAAGGGGTCAAAGCAAAGGAAAAGAAAAGGTAGGAGATAAAGAAAAAATTGTTTCTGTTGAAGCCTCAAGACAAGCTGAGATTACTTTGGAGGCTGGAAGGATTGCCTTTCCACGGTACGTGGATTTCCATGATTCAGAAATGATTGATAAATTTCCTAAGCTGATTGTAATCTTCAGTGTTCAAAAATGGATGAAATTCTTGGGCAAACATAGAATATACTATCCTAGACTCGTAGCTGAGTTTTATCAGAATCTGAGATATGATGCAGACCAAGAAAAATTGTTGTCCTGTGTGAAGGGAAGTAAATTTGAGATATCTAGGCATCTCCTTCATAAATCTCTCAGAATACCAGATGATGGAGAAATTGAAAGAGTGTGTGTATATAATCTTCATGATGCATACTCACTGATTGCTGATAAGCCTAGTAATCCGCAGGACCTTGAACAAACAAAAGTAGGTCATTTTAATGCAAATAAATTTCCCCTCCAAAGAGATTGTTGCATCACATACTTACTACTATGATCACTCCTCAAGTTGGAGGAAGAGGGAGAGTGACTGAGACCCAACGTTTTGTGATGTACTATCTACTAAAGAAAATCAGAGTTTGTCTGCCTGAAATAATGATTCAGATCATGAGAACTTGTAAAGGGTCGAGGAGACATGTACCCTATGCAGCTCATCTCACTGCTATATTTAAGAAGGTGCACATTTCTCTAGATGATGAGGTCTCTAAAGAAATTCGAAAGGTAAATGTCTACAATATGGATTTCATTCAAAAGTTCGTGAACTTAAAAGAGTCTAAGTCAAAAATCACTCCTGTTGATCACAAAAGAAAAGCTGACTCAGGGAAAACTGTTTACTTGAAGAAAAAGGGAAGAACCCAAGTTGAAACTGAACAGGATATACAACAACCACAAGTTGAACTGATTGAGAGAGCACAACCTGAAGAAGATCAGCCTGTTGAACATCAAACTGAACAAGAGCAAGTACATGATGATATAGTGGGTAAAGCAACTGATGTGGGGATTCCTGCAGAAGGGCAGAAAAACAATTGGATAACTCAAAATGTTGATGAATTGAATTTGACTGATGATCAGATATTGGAGGAAATTGATCAGAACATTCACGAGATATTCAACAGATTCAGAGAATATCTTCAGGAACAACAGAAAGGAATAGAGATACAAGCTGATCAAAATGTTGAACATCAGAGATTTGAGGAAGATCAAGCTGAGCAAGGGGTGGAAGAGAGAGGTGAGAAAGGGAATGCTGAATAGCATGAAGAGGAGACTCCACAAGAATCATCTCAGGCTCAACAAGAAACAGAGAAGGAACCCCTACAGTTGTTGTTTTTGGAGCTCCATATACACCGGAAGACCAACCATCCACCTCTCAGAAAGCTCCAGACTTCAGCTCTGCTGGACCTATTTTAGGACCAGTATTTGATGCATTATACACTACTTTGTCAAGTCAGATTGTGAACCAAAGCCTACAATTGCATGCATCTATTGACAGACTTGATTCAAGGGTTCTTCATTTGGAGCAGACAATGAATAGTCATTGGCAAAGATTCATTGTCGACAAACATATGTCTGATAGAAGATTAAATGATTTCTTGAATTCACTAGTCTTAACTTGTAAGCAAGCAGCAGAATTGTTAGAACAAATTCATCACACTCAGGCTGAGTCTCACTTAAAGATTGCTCAAAATATTCTTCATTGTGTTGACATCAAGATTGAAATAGAAAAGTTGAGTTTTCAGACTACATTATTGTTGGCACCTAAAATATGATCGTCGGCAACCAAGCCATAAGGACGAATGGCCCGGCCCACCGAAGCACGGGAGCCGATAAAGATCAACACATCGAGGATTTCTCAAGCTGCCAGAGACTCGAGTCATTCCGTATGGACGTGGGGACTTCACCTCAGGAGAGCCGAGATGAATCTACAACCAACCGGCAGTGCGACCAAGCCTACCCAATGAACCGGCATCGACTTTGTCGTGCTGCATCCACTACACCCGTTGTCCGATCAAGGACGATGGTCTATCCAGTGGTCCCCCACCACATGAAAAGGATCTCCTGAAGACAAAGGAGTCCCTCCTGGCTCTCCGAGACGGAGGACCGAAAGCTCTGACGGCAGAAGATCCCGATCACCTAGCATGGGTACGGCTTCCCGACAAGATGGGCCCGTTAGTGGCCGAATGATCGCCCAGCGCAGGCGGAATTATCCCTGGTGTCATCCAACCCCCTAAGGAGCTTGGGTACGAGCCAGGCCGGACCAACAGCATGGATCATAGAGCCGAAGGCCGTGTCGGCGGAAAGCCCGTACGATCAAGTCAAGGCTATCTGGAGTCTCAGGAACGATTGTACGTCGACCTGGGAGCTTCGATAAGACATCCCGCCAGGGTTTCGAGGGGCATTGGCAAGATAATGTTCACGGTGACTCTCGGAATCATCCCCGGACTCAACGACTGGCTTGAAGCGCACGAGGAGCATTAGCCCGGCGCGGCTTAAACCGGCGCGCCCCTCATTCGATGCCCCTGATCCCGGCGCGCTAAACCCCCTACCTTTCGCCTTTATCCCGACGCGCCCCCCACCTAATGCCCCTTTGGCCGGCGCGCTTAAGATCTACCCTCGCGTCCTCCTATCCCGGCGTGCTAAAGAATGGAGCTTCCTCCCGGCGCGCCAAAGCCCACGCCGGATGCAAAGCCTCCAACCTGTTATATAAACGGGTGAGGTTCGATTGGAAAAAGAGAGATAGAAGAATGAGGGGGAGACAGGAGCGGAGAGAAGAAAAAGACCTGAGAAGAAAAAAAAGAGGGAGCCGAGAGAGAGAAGGGTTCCTTCGGAGGAGCTTCCGCCGGTCGTCTTCCTCCTCTACGATACCCTGTTCTCGGAACAGGTGGGCGCCGGTGCTGATCCTTTTCTTGCTTTCCGCAGATTTCTCTTCTGAGTCTTCCACCCATCGAATGTAAGCGAGGGGGGGAGGAGCGACGATGATATGAGTCAATTATCCTCCCCCTTCTACGCGATTTTCTCTTTTGTTCTTTCCCTGTTGTTGTGCTCTGCACATCCTCTGCCTCCGCTATCAGTGAACGGCGACTGAGCAATGGCGCTGGTGTCATGCTCTTACGATGTAAATGCTGAATCATCCTCGTTTCTGGGATGTTAATATATATATGTTTAATGCTTGGGTTATGGGGTTGAATGAATGATCCTCAGCCTCCCCCCTTTCTATCTATGCCAGTGCGTGTGTCGGAGTTCTTCTCTGCGTAGCTCTAATTCTGGTTTCTCCGAGGTCTGTAGCGTGCCCTGAATCATCGTGGGCTACATAAACACCCCTCCCCAGGGGCTTTTCCTTTGATCATTTTTTATATTTGAGTCAAGGGTTTTCGCATCCCCCTCTCTTCTCGGACAGAGCTGTGCTTCTGCGCATGCCTCTCTCCGCCATATGCAAGGTTCATCCCCTGAACGTCGCTTTCTAACTGTTTGAACATATGCCCCCGCAATGGGCCTATCTCGTTTATGCATTTACTCCATCTGTGCATCACGATCATCCAAACTGCTCCGAGGTTTTCTCATCGTCTCGATCACCCGGGGAGGGGAACATTCCCCCCGTGGCTTCACGGAACTGCTGGGCAACTAAGAACCCTACCCCTCGATGGTAGGTGTTTCTCCCTGAGCCCACAGCAGATAGCAACAGAGGGGTCTTGGCTCAACGAGCTCGCCCCCAACAATTCAGGACCCAATGAAGGCCGTGGATATGTGCTCCTCGCAGGCTAGCCCTCGGAGTTTCATCTTCCTAATGGTCAGTCCCTATAAGGGATAAGTCATACACTGTGGGTCATCCACCCTTTGCAGGCTAGCCCTCGAGGTGCTGTTCCCATCGTCGATGGCTTCATCTCTCCGTTTCTTCCCCCTATGGAACCTTGGTGCCCCTAGCATGCTAGTCCTTGGGGTATCCCGTCCAATAGGGTTTGCTGGCTGCCGTTGTGTAGACCGGCGGTTTAGGGGCTTGTTCCATAGGTGAGCATGACCCCGCTTCTCCCCTGCAACTCTTCAGGTTCAGGGGAGATGCTGTCCAATTTTGGACAAATTAATAATGAATAAACCATAACGAAATGCTCATTCTGGACCCAATTATCCCGGTGCTCGAGTAGGAACCTCACACTGGCTTAATCACACCATCCCTCAGGGTTCTGGACTTCAATTTAACAAACAATTGGCCTCAAATGACTTCAAAACCCTCAACATAAACTTAACAAACTCAAATGATTCAAAATTCATCGAAAATAAGCTAAAACGGCGCGGCCTTAACCCGGCGCGCCCTAATCCGGAGCGGTACCCCCCCGCACCGGATTAACCCTACACTCATAATCAAAAAAAACTTCCTTGAGCCTTTCCGGCATGCCATGAACCAGCGCGCCCCAATCCCTTGCGCGCCGTATTAACATTCATCATGACCGCGCCGGATTAAGGTGCTATACCCTTGTTTTATCGCGCCGTATAAGCTATCCTTACATGGTCACGCCGGTTTTGAAACATCTTGTTGCATTAATCGCTCATTTGCCCCCCCCCCCCCCCCCCCCCGAGTGGATCTCGTCCCTCGGGGTTGGCGTTAATAAACCACAATTGGTAATAAATTGAATAAGGGAGGGGCCAAGTGAGCCCGAACTACATTGTTATCATCTCTTCATTACCATGTCCGTTAGCACTTTGGTTTCGCTATCACATTCGTGTTGCCTTCCCTCTTCTCGATGGGGAGTAATAAACATGGTTGACCATCATTTGCTTCCATAATTCTATTATCATGCTTAATATAGTCATGAACGTCATGTGTGCATGCATGCATAGATCCTCGGGTATATCAAATGGCGTCGACAAAAAAGTCAGATTACGTCTGGTCGGAAGTCTTCGCTATGCGTGACGGTGGTCCTCGGACCTACGTCCTCCGCCACGTACCGAGAATCCATAATTCTATGAACTATGCATCTTCTACACGATAAATATATGCATCCTGCATGTCTTCGTCATGATCATCATGTAGCTCTTTTTAATTCGGCTGCGACAGCCCGCTATCTCGGCAATTAATCAAAGGTGTTCCCTCCTCGTGGGGGATGTAATTAACGCCATAGCCTTTATGGTATGGCGGACTGCTGGTCTCGACCGAACCTCACATTCGCCCGACATAGGTCAGAATGAGCGCATCATAAATTCGTCACTCATGTGACTGGCACGCCCGCATCGTCAATTGATCATTTAACTATCAGTTGGTCAGTTGGTCGATCGACCCGCACGAAAGAAAGAAAGAAAAAAAATTCGTGAACAAGTCTGGCACGCCCGGTGGGACCAGTGTTACCTTTCATCTCTTTGCCGGGATATTCGGGCTTCGAAGCCCTCTCAAAGGCTACTGATTATTGCTTTGTTGGTCTGTGCAGGCGGATCAATGACGATCAACGGGATAACTGGCGTTGACTTCGATCTTTCGATAGACACTGAACACGCGCAAGGGTACCTGGCGGTACCCATGGAATTCGGCAGCTTCCCTGCCACTGTGGGCTTCCCCAAATTTTTGGGGTTAGCCTTTGTGGATATGCTGGAGGTCGAAGCCCCAGAACCTGTCAAAGAAGCTGTAGAGAAAATGGAGCCTCTGAAGGTTCCCTGCTGCAAATTCTTGTCCGAAAGTCCGGCCCCGGCTGCTAACTGTCTGGTGCACCACGTCATACGTGGGACCCACCCCAATGTCATCAACAAACACCCTGGAGGACGCCAGCGTCGCCAGGCCCGCAAGAATGCTGCTGTAATCACCGGGGCTCTGTCTCAGTCCGGGAAATCTATGCTAGTTGGAGGTATGCGCGTCTTCCTCAATAGACGCAATGCACGGGTGACCCCGGACCGAGTCATCCCCAACATTCCTGTCCATAATGCGTATCAGGCCCTCGCTGGAAGGAGGGTAGAAATAGAAGAAGCCGGCCACTATGGCCAAGGAAGCCCGGCACCCAGGCCGAGGAAGTTTAAACAGGTGTGGGTTCCCAAGCGGACCCGACCTGCCCACCAGCTAACTCCCATCCGCCGTCATCTTGTGGACAATGGGGCGGAAGTGAGAAGAGAAAGGGGCTTGCCCCCGAAGAAGGAAGAAGAGGTGGTTGCGGATCCTCCGCGCCACAGAAGTTTCCGGGCCGCGGCCCGTCAAGCCAACGTCCCTGCTGGGGAACGAAGATTCCAACAGTCGGCCGACAGAGCTCGGCTGGCCTATATCCCTCCTGTTGGAGGTCGACAATCACCCCCCCTCCTACATCAATAACGGGGTCTAGAAGAGATGACCTGCTTGGTCAGAAATTATTTCCGAGGCTTAGGCAACCCCTCACTCGGACAACAGCGACTGAGGCAGACAGTCGCCACTGAGGAAGATTACTGCCCATCAGCGGCAGATGAAGGAGATATGGGAGATAGAATGATGGTGTCGTCAGTCGACGACAACAGATATAATGACGGCTTCGAGGTCGAAGCCGATGAAGCCTTCCCCGAGCGGGAAGAAAGAAGAAGAGTTTCTGTGTTCGAAAGGCTAACCTTTCCGCAGCAAGCCAGAAGGAGGGTCTATCAACGAAAGAGAAGGGTGGAGGTTTTCACCTGCAACATGGCTGGTATATCTAACCTATATGGGGAGCTCCCCGAAGACCCCCGAGAATTGGCTCAATTGGCCGCACGGCCGGGGCCAACTACCTGCAGAATAGAAGCAGCAAGAGAGCTTCTGATGATGGTTAAAGGGAAACAGCCCCAGGTCTGTCCCCACTGGGATGACAAGGCCCCCGTCTTGACCGCTAATGTGGCGACGGTGGAAGAAGAAGACGACGTCCTCCTCGACATCTTGCCTGAGGGTACGTCCGGGGAAACAACAGAGAGTATCCCCACCACCATAGACCCATCAGTTCTGATGCTGCTACAAAAATATCAACGAGAGATAGACTCTCTGAAGAAGCAGCTGATGGAAAAGACTAAACATTCATCCACTTCTAAACCACCCGAAGTCCAGGGTGAGTCATCTCGGGGAGCGGCTCGTCGTGACGACCCTCCACCGCTCTATACATTGTCCCAGCTGTCAGAGTCAAGCATGGTGATAGCACAACAGCGGCCGCCACAGTCTCAGCCGCTGCTACCTCCGGTGCTCCCTCAGGTGCACCCGACACCCCCGCTGCTGCGTCCTCCACAGGCGACCACCCTGGTTACCCCATACCTGCAGCCGGCACACTTCTATCAAGAACCGGTTGACCCCACGGTCGTGAACCGGATGATGGTGGAGAGGATGATCGAGCTGAAGCTCGCAGAGAAAAGTGAAGGTGACTATGTCGCATTTGATGCCTATCGGGTGCCCTACCCGCAACATCATGCGGCTAAACGACTTCCCCCGGGGGTCAACAAGCCGCCTAAGTTTGACAAATTCAACGGAAAAACATCCCCTAAAGAGCATATTGCATATTACATGATCGTTATGGGTGATCTGGCCACCGACGAGTCATATTTGCTGAAGTTCTTCGGGTCCTCGCTGACAGGGCTCGCATTTGAGTGGTACTCTAGCCTCTCGGCCGGGTCAATTAGTGATTGGCCGGATATGCAGAGAAAGTTCAGAGAAAGATTCCAAGTCACAAAGAGGGTGGTCACGGTGGCCGAACTCTACTCAACAAAACAAAGGGCAGATGAGACAGCCCTTGACTACATCAAGAAGTGGAGGAACCTCGGAATGAGATGCAAGCGGCCCCCGCATCAGGAGGACGCGGTACAAATATGCAAACAAAACCTCAGGAGTGAGGTCCTGGAGAAGATGATTAGAATGGAAATACGGTCGTTCGACCGGCTGAATAATGTGGTGTCCGAAGTGGAGGCTTTCCTAGCCAAACCTGTCCCGACGTCAGCTGTCAGCACAGCCCAGAAAGGCAAGGCTGCGGAACGGCGCCCCACACCTAAAGAAGCGAATGCGCTTGATATCAAGGCGTTCGAACAGCAGAAGGAGAAAGGCAAGAAGGCGGCTCCCCCGCAACCTACGAAAGCTCTGGATGACAATGAAGGTCCTTCGCTGAGGGACAAAATGAAGAAAACCTATTCCTTTCCAAAAGACAAGACCCGAGTCCTGTTCGACTGGGTAACAGAATACAACATGATCACTTTGCCTGAGCGAAGGAGGCCGGAGGACCTGAAAAGAAAGGATAGTCCAATATTCTGCTCCTACCACCAGATGCTGGGACATCCAATCGAAGACTGTTATGTTTTCAAAGACATCATCGAAGGAATGGTAAAGAAGAATGAAATAGAGCTGGGAGAGTACAAAGTAGACCCTCCTCAGCCACATGAAGCTCCTCCCAGGAGAGCATCAGTCAACATGGTCTCCCTCTACCAGGCATTACCTGAGGAGATCTCTGAAGCAAGCACACGGAGCACCTACGAAATCCATTTCCTGGAGCCCGTGAAAGAACAGCAGGGGTGGCAGCAGGTCCCTATAAAGCACAAGAAGAAGAGGGCACCTCACCCGAAAGAGGGGGCACATATCCGTGGCGTTACACCCCGGCCTGCTCCACCAGTGGTAGCACCCGTATGGGTCACCCCACCTACAGCCATCAGAATACATACACCGAACAGGAGGAGACAGACTCCGCTGCCAATAATCAAGGAAACCAATCCTGGGGTCCTTCGACTACAGCACCTGATTGAAGGGCTGGATGAATATGTGCAGCCCGAATTGAAACCTCTGCTGGTACGGGACCATGTCCCATGGCAAGAGCTGGAACAACTCTCAATCAAACAGGTGGAGAAAGCTGAAGCAACACCCCCTGAAGAGGGCAGCCTATTCTGGGGGCAGGCACCCGCAGAAACCAAAAAGAAGAGAAAGCAAAAGAAGAAGAAAAGAAAGGCCGCTGGGGCCAATAAAGCACAGGTTGTCTCCTGCAATACCCTATCAGCACTCTTCAACCTACCCGGAGAAGAGGAAGAAGAAGAAATTTGCTTCACACCCCATGCTGGGGGAGGCAAGGCCGAGGCTGCAACTGCGGCACATGCCACTCGGTCGGGCCGAAAATGAAGGCGCCAGCCACCACCCAACCACAACATCATGTTCAGAGGGGAGCAACCCTACAAGACACCTCCGCCGGAAGTCAAGGGAGTTCAAATCCCCCCTCCATCAGTCCTATACAGCAAGAGTGGGGGCAAGGCAGTTGTTGACACCCGTTTTATACCCAATAAGTCGGATCATCTCCTTATTTATTCAATATGGTGCTCCGAGTTGTTCACTCTTCATTGAATTTCTTTTAATCAGTTGAAGCCTGTTTTCTGGGTCTCAATTTCTGGATTAGACCTGGTTCCTGGTGGCACTTCGTTCAAAAGCTTGGCAATCCCTCCATTCTATTTTCTTGAAAATCAATGATAATAACGGTCTGGATTAGGCGCGTCATTTCATAATAACGCATGAATCATAGGCCGTCACTCTTTGAAGAGTCCTAAGACTTAGGGTCTCGTTGCCCTTTGATAATAACGGTCTACTCCCTGGCCGTTGTTCCATTATGACGCCCTATGCCCTGGCCGTTACTTATTTGCAGAGTCCTATTGTTTAGATCTTCTTCCCGTCGATCTTATCCTTTGGATAAGATTGAATATGACGGTCATTCCTTGGAGCGTTATTTCAAAGTGGCGGTCTATCGTAAGGCCGTTACTTCCTTCAGAGAGTCCTGACAGTTCAGGCCTTTTCTCTGCTACTCCGTGGACGAGATAGGGTTTTGGATTGGCATTATCTCCTTCAATTCTAATCCTCAGGACCTCTCGTTTGTTTCTTTGGACTCTTGTTGATTTTATCCTCAAGGATTTGCTAAGGATTATCCTCCTTTCTTGGCTGATTTATCTTCAACTCGACCTGAGAGTTTGAGGGAGTCTATAAATAGAACTCTTGATTTCATAACCCAAGGGGAGGAAGGTTTGATTCACGACGAAGTGCTGCCAAGTTCAGGAGTCATCTACATCCAGGAGGAGCTGCTTCCCACGTCCATCTTCCAAGTCAAGGGAGTATTTTGGGTTTTAGTTTGTCAAGATCATCATCATTGCATGCTCAAGTTTCCCTTGGTTTTATTAATCAAAAGCATTGTCCCTCCTCTTCCTCCACGTTTTCACTGTTGCTAAGCATACACATATCCTCCTAAACTTAAAAAACGCCCAGAGGGGTTAAAAAACCAACAACTCCCCGGTAATCCCCTCTCCTTTTGATGTTCTCAAGCTTTTTAGGGATTGATGCTATACTTATGTTGAGGGCTAATTGAGGTTGTGTTGTTTTGCTTTCTACATCCTTGGCAGGTTTTACAGGATCACTAGCACGAGGCCCAAGCCTTCTAGCCGGCTGGAAGGGTTGGAGTTCAAAGAGTTCATATCTTTTCACTGCAGGTTATCTGACGGTCAGGTGCAGGAGCGTTATTTCCTTTTGGCGGTCTATCGTACGACCGTTACTTATAAGCGACGCACAGGGTTTGGACCGTTATTTGCAAGTTGATCTGCAGGCTTTCCTTGGTTTTCTCTCCCGTGGGCGGGTGTTTCATCCACCTATTTCCAAGGTATATTCGAGTCTTTGACTTGTGTTTACTTTGGTGGCGATCACGACTTTCCTTAGTGTTGGGCACTAGCTGTCTTTTTCATCAAATCTATTTATTCTCCTTGATTGTTCCACCCCTAGCGGTGTGTTTTTATTTATCTTTGCTGCACGCCCCGGCGTGTGTTTTCATTTTTCCCTTAGCGTAATTTGATTGAGATAGCGTGCCCATGCTAGAGTCAGATTTGATTGCCTAGGTTCATGTTCACATGTGCATAGGTTGAGCTGATCTTTGGTAGTTTATTTATCATCTTGCCATATCATTTTTCAAAACCCTCACAATCAACTACTAAAAAAGAAAGAAGATAAGGAGAGATAGGTAAACAAACAATCAACAGATAATTTTTTGGCGATCACGGTGGGACAAACTAGTGCCAATCGTGCTTCTGATTCCTGTTTAAACTTGCCATCATCTGTTTGCTCAGTTGTCTTTTGATCCCGTTGTTTTCCCCCCCCTTTCTGGTTTTCTGAAACATACGACGGCCCTGTCTCGGCGCGTTACAGTGGTCTGACGCAGGGACATCTGGCTGTCGCTTGTCTTTGTGGTGTGAGCTTTCACGGGTTTCCTTGTTACTTCAGTTTGTTTTTGGTTCCCTGGCTCATACGACGGTCTGGAAGCCCTGCGTTACATTATTTATGGCGGTCTGGTCTCTGACCGTTATTCGGCTCTGACGCAGGGGCCTTCGTCCGTCATTCTCCTGGCAGGTACGCATCCGAGGTGCAGTTATTTCCGCAGTTTTTGGCTGTGATTTATTGCTTGGGTGCTGCTTGATTTCTGCCATAATTCCATTCATATCTTCATATCATTATGTGCACCATTGTTTGCTAGATTCTAGGCTAGACTTTGCATGCACTCTGGTGCACATAGGGTCATCCATCTTTTCATATATTAGACTGCATTTTCCTACCTTGTTGTGAGGACCTCTCGTCTCCATATTCCTTGGGGCCGACTAGGAAATCACAGCAGGGACCTCCATAAGTCCCTGCGAGCCGTGGATTCCCACACGGACGCCGGGCCGGTTGTACCTTCCCCCCTTGTGTCTAGGGTTGCATAAGTGAAGGAGTGGTCACACTTAAAGTCAAGCCAAGTCCATATCCACCTCCTATTAGGAACCCATTTGGAGAGAGCACATATCAGTCAATTCACTAAAGTTCCAAAGGAGAAACCATAAAGAAACTTTGTTTGCATCATCTTAAGCAACTTGGTTGGCTTTTGAGTATCTTCATTCCCTATCACTTATATCTTGTTTGAGTCACCTAGGTGCGGTTGCTCATTGTGTGTTTGTTGTGTTTGTTGTTTTGCATTTATCAAGGTTGTCCGTTGCATGTGGAGTTGTTTTCGTTCGTCCGAATCATATCCTCGAATCGCTTCCTCCTTCACGTTCTATTCCAATCCCCTCTTCGAATCTACCATGGCATCCTGCAATCCTCCTCGCTCCCAAGAAGATTCCCTTCCTCAAGGGCTCCTTGAGAACCCCCCGAGGGTTATTTCTTTCTCCGCTGGAGAGGGGACCGCCCCTCTCTCATCCTCCACTCCCGTAGAAGGTGGTCAGGTCATCCCTTCTTTATCCACTCCTTCCGCGGGCTCTGTCCTCCATATGATGGCCCAGTTAGATCCGACCCAACTCCAGGTCCTCTATCAGGCCATGCAAGGGTCCAATCCTCCTCCCTCCGCTACCGTCCAGGGGCACTCTAATTCTTCCATTATTGGGCCGTCTGTTCAGCCCACCCCGATTGAGCTCACCCCGGTCCAGCCCCGGACCATCACATATGCTGGCATGGAGATGGGTCAATCCTCTAATTCGACCCATCAATCTTTTGATAAGGGGAAATCGCCCATCCCCTCTCTTCCGATGGATTATCACCCCTCTGCTCCGGCGGCTCCACAGGTCCTCGTGGGCCCATCCGATTTCTTGCCCCAACAGCACGGGGTGGCCCAATTTCACTCCAATCCGGGTCTATCTCAGGCCCAGTATTCTTCTTACGGCCCCCCTAATTCCACTAGTTATCCTTCTGCTCCTTCCTATGGGTTCCCGCCCTCGGCAACCGCCATTCCTTCTGCTCACCAGATACAATCAACTCCCTTCACTGCCCCTGCTCCCTCTCGAGAGCAGGATTTGCTTAATAAGTGGGCCGCCATGCAGCAACAGCTTGATTTTCTCCAGAAGAAGGTGGGCCCACAATCCTTGGCTGATATTCCCGTCCCAAGCTTCCAGAACATCCGTTTCCCTCCGCAGTCTGAGCTCCCCAACTACCGTAAGTATGATGGGAACAGCAATCCCTTCATCCATGTGAGGGATTTTCTGTATGAATCGGCGCAGTTCCAATATGATGATCGCCTTATGGCGTACCTATTCCGCCGATCATTGGATGGCGTTGCTCTGGAATGGTTTTATTCTCTGCCCCTAGAAGAGGCCGAGAGCTTCAAAGTGGTCAAGGACAAGTTTATTCAGCGGTTCCAAGACCGGGTCGGCCCGGAATATTCATTCACAGATCTGGTGGCCGAGAAAATGAAGTCGGATGAGGAATTCGCAACTTATGCAGATAGATGGAGGCAGATGGCCGCCAGGGTGCCCGGCCATATTCCAGAGGAAGAAAAAGTTAAACTGCTAATTTCAAATGCTACGCCCACCTTCAAGAACATCCTGGCAATGAACGATATAGCCAATATGCATCAACTGTATAGCCGGGCGCGATTTATACAAACTCAGTTTAAGGACTCCCCTATCCATTCTCTTTTTGAAAACCAAAAGCCCAAGTACCATAAGAAAGCACAGGGGCCGGTTACCGAAGGAGTCCAGACAAATGAGCAAGTACAAGCTGTTGCTTTTCCCTACCAAGCCGCACCATTCCGCTACAACCAAAGCCCCCGCAATCCGCAAAACTCCGCTCCGCAACACTTTCAAAACACTCCACAAAACCCTCCGCCTACCTTCACCATCCCGCAAAACACCTTCACCGCACCACAACAACCACCACCATCACCGCAATACCATAACGTCCCTCCACCCGGCGGCTACAACAATAATAATCCCAACAGCAAGCGCCCGGCTCCCAGAAGAGCCCAGTATCCTCCATTGCCAGAGACACTTACCGACATATTCTCAGCGCTCATGGCAGTAAATGCAATTCAACTTCCTCCAGAAAAGACTGTCTGGAACCCAGCTGTTGATCAAACTAAGTATTGCATGTTCCATCGGCAGCCGGGTCACACTATAGAAGGATGCTTTCACTTCCGAGATCTCGTGTACGACTTACACGAAGGACAGAGAATAGACTGGGCCGAGATGCATAGGGCCATTATGGAGATCAAATAGAAGAGAAGGTAGCCGCAGGGGCAGCAAGTGCAGCAGCATCCAGCACCGCAGCCGCAGCAGCCGCCACAACAGCAGCCACCGCAGCAAGCACAAGATCTGGGCATCCATCAGAATCCGATGCCAAACCATCAACCCGCTCCTCCGCAGCAGCCGCCAGCACCAGCACAAGTTAATGTAGTCCAACCACCGGCCTCCAACGCTGGGTGGTCATTTGATGATGATGGCGCCGCACCACAGGTCATGGCCTTCCACCACAAACCTTCCTTCATCCTCCCTACCCAACCAACACCCTCTCCACTCATCCCACCATTCACACCCGCTCCGCTCACCATCCCGTCGTATCCTTCGCCAACCCCCGTCACCGTCATCACACCACCATCCAATCCCGCACCTATCCTTACCCATCCATTCACCCTGCCTTCGCCAGCACCCACATCCATCACCACCCTACCACCCACCAATCCTTCACCTATCATCCGCGCATCCCCCATTAACTTCACCAACCCTCCGCTTTACCAAACTGCCTCCCCCACGCCACCTATTCCACTCATTCGCCCCGCAGGGCCCATCATACTATCCCCCGATGCCGCGGCAAATTGTGCTCTAAGGAGCGGGAAGATGTTCCATCGGAACTACGCCACTACTAGCAATCCCCAGTCTTCCCAACCGGTGGCCGAACAAGAGGAAGCTGAACCGTTACCGGGGACTCAATATGATTTACTGCATCATCTAGATCGGGTACCCGCCAAGATATCTGTGCTGGAGTTAATCAAAAGGTCCACTCTCCATCAGGATGCACTGAGGGATTTTTTGCAGAAGGTCATGGTTAGTGAAGACATGGCAGTCGACAATCTACCAACGGCACTAGCAACTATCTCTAAAGGGCCGGCAATCACATTCTCTGAGACCGAGCTTGCACCTCCGGGGGCTTGACAAATGCCGCTCTGCATAACAATTACTTTGAACAAAGTCGACGTAGAAGCAGCACTGGTCGACACTGGGGCCTCAATTAATGTCTGCCCCCTCAGCACTCTCCGAGCCTGCAATATATCTGAGGAGTTACTACGGTCTACCCCCACCACTATAGCAGCATACGACAACTCAAGGCGGGCATGTCACGGGGTAGTCACTATTCAGGCTGAGCTCGGGCCTCTTTCCATGGCTGTAGAATTCTATGTACTTGATATCGACCCTATGTTCAAGGCTATCTTGGGTTGTCCCTGGATCGACACACTTGGCGCCGTGCCCTCTACTGCGCACCAATGCATTAAATTCCCTTTTCAAGGGAGGGTCGTCAAAGTTAAAAGTTTATCCACGGTACAGTCAGTGAAGGCCATCTCTGAACAGATTCTTCCTACTCTCTGGCCAAGCAGCCGGCCCGTGCTATCAGTGCTGGACCTAAACTTTCCTTGGGCGTACACCACTCCTAGGCCCGTCACTACCCCGGTCAATATCAAGGCAAAGCCGCAGATTCGAGATTCAAAGGGGTGGAACATTATATTGAAACTGGGCTATCAACCGGGGAGAGGCCTCGGTGCACAGCTGCAAGGGATGACCAAGCCCATACCAAAAGGAAGAAAAATGGGCAGACGAGGTCTCGGTTACAAGGAGACAGCATTATCAATGATGGGTGACTCTGGGCCGCTTACCTGGGATTACCGTCAGCATTTTGTCAGAGGGCCCCCACAGCCGGGCACGTTAGCTGCGAAGCCAGTCCAGTCAGAAACCGACATGATTTGTCCAGTCGCCAGTCCACCCCCGTTGCCAAGGGGGCTAAGTGACGATGTGATCGACTATAGCTGGGCTCTCCAGGGGCTGTTTTGTGAAAGAGGCAGCCAGAAGCCACAGAAGGATCAGCTCATGCAGCGGAGGCCAAAGAAGCGGCCTAGTAATGGTTCAAAGAAAGAAGGGAGCTCGCTGATTGCCCTTTCTCTATCTCCCTCTCATTTTCAGTGCATGATCCAGCTGAAGGGGTTTGTACCCCGTCCTCCTCCGATTATGATCAATCCATCCTTCAGTGATCCATTCCAGATTCCGATCAATCCTCCTGCTTATGGGCCTCGCTGCCCCATTAATCTGCCTGCTTTCCCCATCCCTCCGTTTTTTAACTCTCAAATCCACGAGATGTGGGGTTCCTCCTCTTGTGATCTTTTCTTCGATTGCATCTTTCCTGAGCTGTTCCCTATGCAGCTCCCGCCTCCTCCGTCGTGCTACGTGGTCTCCACTGATCTCCAAAAAAAAAACGTCAAATTTGAAACGGAGATTTCAGTGGAAGATTATGCTATCCTGTCTCCATCCTCCTCTTCCCAGGGGCACGAGTCCCCTGCTCCTTCCCTTCCATTAAGCTTCCTCTCTCCCAGGTCAGAGTTAGGGTCTAGCGAGTCTAGAGAAGTAGAGTCAGTTAGGTCTAAAGAAGTAGGGTCTTATTCTAGGTCGTTCAACCCTTCCCCTCCTGAGCCACGCTCGCTTCCGCATCCTTCCCGATCTATTCCTGATAGGTTCTTGCAAGATCTAGCTCAGCGGTGTCATGCTCTTTTGAAGTGCCCAGAATTCGTCGCCACGGCGATTGCGATTGAAGATGAAGAAGAAATAGAAGGGGTGTGGAGCGATGACGGATTAGGCGTCTATGAAGTGCTGGATGAGAAAGACCCAATTGATGAAGACAGCGATGTAGAGGACACTGCCGACTTATATGCAAAGGGACGGAAGAGATTCGACCAGCCGTCGACGGCAGTGGATGAACCTACAAAGGAAATCAACTTGGGAACAGAAGAAGATCCAAGGCCCATCAATATTTCAGCTAATCTCCCTCAACAGGTAGAAGATGATCTAATTAAGGTACTGAGGGAGTATAGCGATTCTTTCGCCTGGTCTTATGAAGACATGCCAGGTCTTGACCCCTCCTTAGTGGAACACCGACTCGTGCTTAAACCAGGGGCAACACCTGTTAAACAAAGGTCGAGAAGATTTCACCCCCACATGGCCTTGCAGATTAAGGAAGAGGTCGACAAACTTTACAAGGCCAAGTTCGTCAGAGTAGTTTTATACCCTCAGTGGGTGGCAAACATAGTCCCTGTTCTCAAGAAGGATGGAAAAGTGCGCATATGCATTGATTTCAGGGACCTTAACAAAGCGTGTCCTAAAGATGATTTCCCGCTGCCTCATATAGACGTCCTTGTTGATAACACTGCCGGGTACGAAGCTCTATCATTCATGGATGGGTACTCAGGCTATAATCAGATCCGTCTCGCTCCTGAAGATCAAGAGAAAACTTCCTTCACCACGCCCTGGGGCACATACTGCTATGTAGTTATGCCTTTTGGATTAAAGAACGCAGGCGCCACCTATCAAAGGGCGATGATGACTATCTTCCACGACATGATGCACGTCTATATGGAAGCTTATGTGGATGACATTTTGGTGAAGTCAAGATCAAAAGAAGAACACCCCTCTATTTTGGCTAAAGTGCTGCAGAGAGCCAGGGAGTACAAGCTAAAGATGAATCCGAAGAAGTGCGTATTCGGAGTCTCCTCGGGGAAGCTGCTAGGTTTCATAGTGAGCAAACGGGGGATCCAGATTGATCCTAACAAAGCACAGGCCGTCATGGATATGCCTCCGCCGAAGAACATTACGGAACTTCGAGGACTGATTGGTAGATTGCAATTCATTAGAAGATTCATATCCCAGCATTCTCAAAGGTGCCGTCCGTTTTATGAATTGCTCAAGGCAGGGGTCAAGTTTGAATGGAATCAAGATTGTCAAAAGGCCTATGAGGACCTCAAGGAATATCTATCCAATCCCCCGGTTTTGCAACCTCCTGTCCCTGGGAAACCCCTGATCCTATACATCTCGGTCATTGAGGACTCCCTAGGGGCGGTTTTAGCACAAGTGGATGATGAAGGAAAAGAGCGGGCTGCGTACTATCTTTCTCGGTTGTTTAATCCAGCTGAATCCAGGTACACCGCTATGGAGAAGACTTGTGCCGCCTTAGTGTGGGTAGTTCAGAAGCTTAAACATTACTTTCTCGCCCACCCAGTTAGGCTGATCTCTAGAATGGACCCGATCCGTTATCTCTTAGAAAAGCCCGTTCTTTCTAGTAGGTTAGCTTGCTGGCAGAGCTTCCTCTCTCAATTCGATATCACCTTTGTCGTTCAGAAGGCAGTCAAAGGATATGCCATCGCTGAGCATCTTGCACATCTCCCTATTCCTCACACCGACTCTATTCAGGACGATTTTCCTGATGAGCATCTCTCTGTCCTTTCTCAGCATCCCTTCTGGTCTCTGCATTTTGATGGTGCGCTTAACTCACAGGGCCAAGGGATCGGTGCTGTCCTGCTTACTCCTGAGGGAGTAAGCATCCCCTTCGCTTATCAACTTCGATTTCCTGCTACCAACAACATCGCTGAGTATGAGGCTCTCCTGGCCGGCTTGAAGCACGCCTATCTCTTAGGCGCGCGTTATTTAAACATCATAGGAGACTCTCAGCTCGTCTTACGGCAAGTTCTGTCCACTTACCGTACCCGTGACCCCAAGCTCAAACCCTACCAAGATTTGGTCACGCTCATCGCTAAGCGATTCCGCAAGCTAATCTATATCCATACTCCCCATTCTCTGAACATTCTGGCGGATGCATTGGCATCTCTGGCCTCCTCCTTATCCTTCCCTCTCAGTCGTAGTACTGAGACCGTCGTCGTCCAGAGGATGGACGCACCCTCTCTCCAGGATCCTTGGTTCACCAACCTTAGGAAGTCTGCAGAAGTGAGGGCTGAAAAGGAAGATCTCAAGGAGGTATCATTAGCAGAACTAGAGGAAATTTTGGATGAGGAAGAATTACCTTGGTACCATGAAATCGAGTTATTTTGCAAAGAAGGGGCATTCCCAGAAGGGGCAAGAGCTGAGCAGCGCAAAGCAATAAGAAGAGCCGCCGCAAAGTACACTATCATTACAGGAGAACTATACAGGCGCGCTACTAACGGAATGCTCATGAGATGCCTAGATGATGTGGAAGCTTGGAAAGTAGCAGAAGCAGCACATTCTAGCGAGTGTGGAGGTCATGTCAATGGCCAGGCTCTAGCAAAGAAGATTCTTAGGCAGGGCTACTATTGGCCCACTCTGGAGGAAGATTGCTCCCTCTATGTCCGGAGGTGTCTTAAATGCCAACTCCATACTGATAAAATCCACTCTCCAGCTTCATCTCTTCATCCTATGACTGCTCCTTGGCCATTCTCTATGTGGGCTTTCGACGTCGTCGGCCCACTCGGTGATCCTAATTCTCAGATCAAGCAGAAATCCTTCATTCTCACAGCAACTGAGTACTTCACCAAATGGGCCGAAGCCGAGGCGTACGCAGAGATCAAAGCTACAACGGTGTGCCGCTTCGTCATGAAGAATATCATCTCGCGGTTCGGAGTGCCAAGCAGCATCATCACCGACAACGGGCCCCAGTTTGTCTCCCAGGAGCTTAAAGACCTCTGTAAGAAATTCAAAATTACATTGCATCATTCATCACCATATTACCCTCAAGGCAACGGTCAAGCCGAAGCCACTAATAAAACTCTTCTTAAAATCATTAAGAAAACATGTGAAGCACACAAATTTTCTGATTGGCCTGAAAGATTGGTGGAAGCTCTGTGGGCTTACCGCACCTCCGTCCGTACTCCTAGGGGACAAACTCCCTATTCTCTAACCTACGGGATGGAGGCGGTGCTCCCATATGAGATCTTAATCCCTTCACTCAGAGTACAGCTCGATAAGGAACTTAATCTCGATGAACGTCGAGAGGCGTTGCTGATCCAACTGGAACTCCTAGATGAGAAGAGGATGAATGCGGCCGATCACGTATCTGTTTATCAAAAGAGAGTTTCGCGTTATTTTCAAAAGAAGGTAATTGAACGAAAAGTTTGCAAGGGTGAAATGGTTTTGAAACGCAAATTCATTCGGTCTGCAGGTCCTAGGTCTAAATTGCAACCTAACTGGGAAGGACAGTTTGTAATAAAAGAAGCTTATTCAGGGAATGCTTATCGTCTAATCAACGCGGAAGGTGAGGAGCTCTCTCACCCGTGGAATGGGTTGTATCTTAAGCGTTTCTTTCCTTAAAAATCTAAACCATGTACTTTTCCGGCAATAAGAAATGCCTCCCTATCTTCAAAAGAGAGTCTTGAGTAAGGCAAACACACACTACACGACGCCCCTGGTCGGGTTCCTTGCTTAAAAAGACACCGTTTTTCCTCGGCCATGCTTTGGGGGAAAGTCAAAGTCCCTGTACGTTTCATTCTTCGGCTGCATCCAGGGGCAAGGAGTAAATAAGAAGGAGACAACCAATCCAAACTCCCTAACGAGAAGAGGTCTCAAATAGGGGCAAGTTCGTTATGACCTGACTCCACAAGAAAGTAAAGAAAAGAAAAGCAAAGGAGTGCTCCTTACCATGAAATCAAAAAACATCACCTCAAGGTCTGTGAATGAATTCTCAAAAGCTCCAAAAGAAAAGAAATTAGGCATGACAAGAGTGGCAGTACAGTTCCCCGCGGGACGTTATGAGCCCGGTCGCATGCATACCTAAGTGGATAAAGGTTCGATGACGGACATAAAAGAGCCCCGGCACAACAGACCAAATCTCTAATAAGGTTGTACGGTGAGGGAATCAAGTTCTAAAAAACTTCCATATCTGGCCTAAGCTTACCCCCATATTCCTTTTTCTTTTTAGGACTAAGACGAGTACCCTAGGTATGGCTTTGGTAAAAACACCGTCACGATGATCAGGTCTCGGCCAGGGGTTGTCACACTATTTGCACGCCGGTCTCGAGACTCAAGCTAAAAACAAGGGAGGTCTCGTGTTGCTAGAAAGGCACTGGTGTTTCAAAATCCAAAAACATCAAATATGTTTCAAAATCCAAAAACATCAAATATGTTTCAAAATCTAAAAACAATCAAATATTTTCGAAATCCAAAAACATCAAATATTTCAAAAAAAATCCAAACAAATCAAATCTTTTCAAAAGCATTCAATACTTCCATCATCTGCATAGCATGCATCGCATTTTCATTATGTTTTTCGCCTATTTAATAAGGCTCCACCCCTTGACCAAATATCAAGAAACGGTCATTATCTAACTTGCTTCGAGGCAAGGGGTTGAGTCTAAGAACAGATCTAACTTGTTCCATGTCTAAGTGTGTGCAGAGTACAGGGGCAAGCCCAAAGGTAAAAGCTCACAACTATGCAGGTTCAGGTGTGTAACGCGCCAGCATCAGACCGTTAAAGTCATGTAACGGGCCCATCTCGGACCGTCACTTCCTTCAGGCGTGGGCCTTATTCCTTTCAATTAAACCATCATCATGACGGTCTGGGAACATACCGTTACTTTGAAATAACGGCCCAAGATCCATCCGTCACCTCCTTCAGAGATTGAGTTCCTGTTACTTCCCTTATGACGGCCTACTTCAGACCGTCGTTTCCAAATAGCGCCCCAGAGTACATCCGTTACTCCCCCCAGAAACTCTGATTATGCACATCAATCTAATCTTCCAAAGCACACAACTCAAGTTCTTTCAATTGAGGCAATCTCATCTCATTCAAGCAAGCTTAATAAAATGTAATTCATGATAAACCAAGTTCTGAGTGGCAATCTCATAACATCTTTCATAAACAAAGGAAAATCAAAGTACATTCAACTTCTTATCCGCAAGAGGGCGGATTCTTCTCAACTCTTTCAAGTAATCTCGGCGTGTTTCGTCATTTTCTTCAACTTCTGCCTGCCACGGGCGCACCTTGCTGATCTCCCACATGGTCAGCGCGTTCCGGATCGCTCTTTCATCTTCCTCGGTCCCCATCTTCCTAGGTAGGAGGGGAGGGTAGTGCGATAGTGCAGAAACACTGATTCGAGGTAATCCGATCTGAAGGTGGCATCGGTGCGGGTTGTAGATCGCCATGGTAGTGTTTCCAACCAGCTGGAGGTCCAGGCCTTGACGCCGCGGTATTTTAAGAAGAATGCTTCGAAGAACGCTTGGTCGCATGATGAACCTTTCAAGAGGCAAAGCATTGAAGAAGAGGCGCCATTCATCCCGCGTTTTCTTATCCGCCGTCCTGCATTCAACATGAGAAGAATATCCAAAAGCCCCTCCAATGAAGAAAAGGGGGTGGCTCCCAAAGATCCGGCTCGCCGAAGTTATATCTTCCTTGGGAAGGAATTTGATTCTCACTCCTATCCAACACTCAAGGAGTATCATGGAACCGAACAAAGGCCCTCCAAGGCAAGCCGAGCTTAGTCCTTCATAGAGGTATGAGAGGACCGCTTGAGAAATAGACATACCCCGCCACAATCCACTAATAATGCTAAGATTTTGGATATCTAAGAGGTGGTCGGTTGTGGAGAAAAGGAAGACCCCGCACAAGCAAACCGCTGCCACCTTGGCTATTGCTTCGTGTCTCTCCCACTTATTTTTACAGTGAGACACTATCCATTGTGCCATAGGGATCAAGTGAATGTGGCGCGGGCTGATCATGGTCCGCACGTCCTTTGGGTTATGAATGAAGTCGCTTAAGATCAAGGACGGATCAATAGGTTCTATTGTATAGCAAACCCGATCCTCATCCCCCACCTTAGTCTTAGGAAGGGCTAGGTAGGTCTCTACCTCCTCCAATAGGACGGTTGCTTCAAAGGAAGGGAAGATGAAGGTATGAGTTTGTGGATGCCATAGTTCCACAAGGGCTGAAAGGCATGGCCAGTCTAAAGACAATTTCTGAAAGTTTTTGCCTAGAACCAAGAGGGGTTGGAGGTGCCACGCTTTGAGGATTGATACCACCTCTAAAGAGAGTGCCTTTACCATGGGAGCCACCCACTCCAGGTTGGAGTAACACCTTGGGCCAGGAAGAGGCTTGAAGAAGAAAAGAAGAAGGAAGGTTATGAAGAAAATTAAAGTGCAGCAAAAAAAAATCTGAACTTTGGATGAAGTCATGCAAGCTTACCACCCTTTGGACATTAGAGCTTAGATGCTTGGGGATTGAGGTTAGCCGTTGGAGCTCTCCATGTTTCTTCCTTGCAGCTTTAGGGCCGGTGTGGGCTTTCTCCTCCATAGCCATCACCTCGAAGCTCCTCTTCATCATGTTTTCTGCCCTTTAGAGAGGGCTCTTCAAACCCTAGAACAGAGGTTTTAGCAAACTGCGATTTTGATTAAGGTTTTAAGTTGCCAAGGCTTGTATTTAACGTTGGAAGGGTAAGACCCGGGCTAGAAGGCTTTATCTTCAATTAGGATAAGTCCTAGCGGTGATTTAAGTGGCTAAACCTCGGGTTTTAGTTATCTCGACTCAATCCGATTCGGATTGCGATCCAGACTCTAACGGTCCATCGCATGGCCGTCACTCCACTCTAACGCGCCACCACTCGACCGTCGCATTCTCTGTGGGTTTCCGTTCCCCGGATCATGTTCTGTGGAGAGTAACGGCCGTATGGTCTACCGTCGCTTTCTGTAACGCTCTATCCCTGAGCCGTCACATTCTCAGCCACTTGGTTCTTTCTCTTCTGGGCTAAAACGCTTCCTGACGGTCTTACTTCTGACCGTCGCTTGATTCTGACGCATCCCCTTCGGACCGTCACATTTTCCTGCTAGTTGCCCTGCCCAACTAACGTTCTGCCATGATCAACGGTCTGAGCCTTGGCCGTTATCTATCTCTGACGCACCATCCATTGGCCGTCGTTTATCCTGAAGCCCCACAGCCCGTGTGGGCCTCTGATGATTAACGGTCTCTCACCAGAGCGTCGCTTGATTATGACGGTCAGATCTTGGACCGTCACTTTCTCTGCTGCTGGGTTCAAGCTATTCCTTTAATCCTTGACTAGACCTGGCGGTCTTTCACATTTATACACCTCATCTTCTTCCCATTTTCATACATACATTCCGGCATACATCTCATTCATTCATCCACATTTCATCCATCCTGTACATCTCATTCATCCATTCACGCTCGCATCAAATTAAAACAGAAAAATGAAAAAGATAATTTCATTCCATTTTTAAGCAAAGATTCTATACAAATAAAAAGAAAACATAAGAAAAGGCATCATTCGGCCGGCTTATCCGCTGGGCCACCCTCATCCTCCCCATCCTCTGGTCTCCTCGGAGGTGGCGGTGCTATGGAAGCACTCTCCTCCTGCTGTCCTCTCTCCGCCCTCTCATTTCTCTGTTGGCCGGCGGAACTAACTAGGAAATCCCCAACCGAGCCACTAGGGGCAGCACTCCTATGAGCCCCGCTCCGAGAAGAACTCCGCTCTGGTGCCCGGCCTAGCATCCGGACCGTCTGCTCCATGGTCTGCAGCCTGATCTTCAGTGTGAAGATCTGGCGTCGCGTCTCCCGTGCCTCGGTCCGGTAGCGATCAAGATCCGCGGTCCCAAGGCGAAGGTCCTTCACCTCGGCCTGCGCCCGTGCTAAATCTGCCCGAAGTCGCTCCATCTCCACGTCGTCCGCATGACGAGGGGTCTCCGCTCTCAGTCGCGCTATCTCTGCCCGCACGAGCTCGGTCTCTGCTCGAGCTCGATCAGTCTCGGCCCGGCTCCTCTCTACCTCTGCCCTCGCCTGAGTGGCCTCCGCCACTGCCGCTGCCAGCTCTATCGCCTGTAGATTGCATTGCATTGTATATAGGTTAGTCGTATAAATTTAATTAGCATAAGCATAATCAAAAAGCATGTAAGTATCTTACCCGCTCTGCGAGGGTGGCCTCCGCCTCCTCGGCCCGGGCGACCGCCCGAGCAAAATCAGCATCTCGCCCAGCCCTGTCTCCCGCAGGCTGCGAGGACGACGATGGGGCATCCGGTCCGGCTCGTTGAGCTCCCTCTGCCCGCTGCATTGTCATAGCCGAAGCATTAGCATCATGCATAATCATAGTCATATCATGAGCATTTAGAATCTCACCAGGAGCTCCAGAGCAGTCCGGTACTCATCCCGCTGCAGGATGGTAGAGTGGAGTAGTCCCTCTAGCTCAGCTATCCGCCCCTCAGGATCGAGCTGCATGTAGAAAGAATAAGCCAGCATGTCACCTCCACATTGCATCATATAAGAAAGAGTTTCTTAGTTTAGAATTGCATACCGGTCGTCGGGTACCTCGGTATACCCGGTCGCCGTAGTGTCGAGCGAAGGCCTTCAGGTAGGCCTCGTCGCTCTCGTCCCGTTCTTTCACGGCCCTGCCTCGCTGCCTCCAGTCGAGGACGTACTTCGCCTTCCGGGCGCGCCAATCCACACTCCCACTGATGCCCCTCGCCGACTTGCCTGGGCGGTCATCGTTGCGATGTGGAAAGGCCACCTCGGGCTGGTGTAGTCCCCGAGTCCGCAGGATCAGCCTGTAGTGCAGACGCTCGATGATATGGATGCAATGCAACCATATGTCTCGCCCCCGGTACGATAAGGACGCCTCCACCCACGGCTGTCCTGTGTAGCCCTCGCTGCGGTACGGGGTCCATCTCACCTGAAAGCATTTCATTCATTTCATTCATTTGTCAGCATTTGTCAGCATATAGAAGCATATAGAAATCATTTTGAGTCTCGGGCTTACCGATGTGTGTGGGTAGGCGTCCAGGTCGTCCTGGATCGTTCGGGTCAATCTGAGGATCGATCCTGTGTCCCTCGCCACCGACCATCGCCTCGCGATTGGTATGAGGCCGGGATGGAGTAATGTACCTCTCCCAATGCCCGGGAGGTACATATAGCTCCAGACCTGCATTTAGAGATCAAGTCAGTCGAATCATTTGCATAAGACATTTTGCATAAATCACTGCATTGCATAAACATGGCATAGTAGAAAGCATTTAAAATGCATTTACCTGTAGGAAAGGCGAGAAGCCGCCCAGCATGGTCTGCCGGTCCGTGGTGCTCAGGGAGTCTAACAAGAATGCTAGTACCGCTGCCCCCCATGCATACTTCCTCACTCTGCCCAGATCCTCTAGCAGCGGCAGCAATCTGCAGCTGATGACATCTGCCCGAGTCGCGAACAGGAGCTTCCCGAACAGTAGCATCAGGAAGTGCCTGAGCACTCTATCTCCCTCTGCCCCTGCCTCTGCCGCCACGCGAGGGCGCACCTGGTCAATCACCCTGCCTAGATGCTCTTCCGGCAACTCTCCTACGGTGATTGCCGCTCCCCTCAATCCCAAACTTTCCTGCAGCACCGATCTCGTGAGCTGGGAAGAGGACTGACCCGGCCTGATCAGGTCCAACCCCAGCAGCTGCTGCGCTATCTCCCGGTAGTCCCCGTACGTCCATCCTGTCACTGCGGAGCCGTGGACTCTTAATCCTGTAATCCTCGCTATGTCTTCCAATGTGGGGATCATGTGGCCCCACGGGAAGATGAAAGCACGGCTGATCGGGTCCCATCTCTCATGAAGTGCGTATAGCAGTGGCGTATCCATCCGGATCACCTCGATGCTGAGCACCTCGGCGAATCCCATCTCGGCAAGTCTCTCCCTCTGGTAGTCGGGCAGTGCCTGGTACACCGCCCGGATCTGAAGCCAGGAGATCCGTGATCTCCTCTTTCCCTGCATTGCATATTAGATCATTAGTTAGTCCATTTACATCATATAATCATGGCATAAACATTCATAATTGAAAACAAAACAAAAATTAAAATTGAAAACCCTAGAAAATAGTTTGAATCCCTGGCAGAAGTAACGGCCCTGTGTTAGGGCGTTACTTGTTTCTGACGCACCCAGGATGGAGCGTCAGGGTAGTGACGGTCGCTGGCAGGACCGTCACTTCGTCTGCTGGTTGGGATTTTTTCCCTTGCATTCTTGTGGTTTCCCACTTTGGCCAAAGGGCCTACAATGACTCCTAGTGGGTTCGTAGACCCATTTCTACCCTCATTCCCTACATGCACACATGAATTAAGAGCATAAAAAATCAAAATTTGAAAATTAGGGCGGAGGGCCTACCTCGTGGTCCATGGCTCTCTTCTTCTTCTTCTGTGGTTCCTTGGGCTCCTCTGCACCCAAGGGAACTTCCCCCTCGTCCCCCGTAGTCGTGGGAACTTCTTCTTCTTCCGTTTGATCTCCCCTCGTCGGTTGTTCCGCTTCCGCCGGCGGGATCACCTCCCGTTCGATCCGGCGGCGAAGCCGCCGTATGGCCATCTTCTTTCCTCTCCCTCTCTTCTGAGGTGGTGGCTGCGGTGCCTCGTCGCCGGCCATTGGAAGGTGGAGGTGGAGATCGCCGGTGGGTTTTTCTGGTTTGGTGTTTTGGAGGGTTGAGTGTATGGAATGAGACCGAAGCCGTTCGGTTTGTTTTTTTTGAAAACTCAGGAGAAGCGACGGTCTATCGTTAGACCATTACATCGTCTTGACGCTCCCCTCTAAGGCCGTCATTTGTGACTGACTGTTTTATTGAAGAATTTGAACCGACTTGGTGTTGACGGATTAGGGGTAATCCGTCATTTTCATGTGACGCTCCTGAGTCAGGCCGTTATATGCTTGCAAGTTTCTTGATGAATGAATGGTCCAATTAATACTTGAATATTCCTATTGTCTATCATGTTGTTCCTTATGGGTACTTTTTGCACAGACAATGGTTATGCCTAAACTCTTATTTTGATGGATTATTGTTGGAACTATGAACAGAAGGCACGCTTCGCCGTCCGTCAAGCAGGTAAGTCAGGTATTGTATCTCGTTCCCTTATCCCTTAATGCATTACTATATGTTATCTATGATGTATTACCTCGAGAACCGGCTGGTCATTCAGGTGTCCTGGGATCTGATGTTCCCCTTAAACAAAAATGATGATGATCTAAGTTCACATGAATAATCGTTGGACAGGCCGTTAGGTTGGAAAAGTTGGGGATGATGGTTCTATCTTGCACGCCGTGGTTGCAGATAGTGTCTTGACTCTGGTTTCTCCAATCTAGCAATATTATTCTCGAGTATTTGATATTTTATCTTTCTTTGCATTTACTTTGAAGATTTGTTTTTCTTTAGCCCAGCATGCATCATACGCATTCTTTGAGCATTCATGAGCTTCATTTGGTCAAGAGGTCTCATTGACGGTGAACAGCTGTGTTCTTGATCCCGGATAAGGAGAATTATTCCACTCTGAATTTGAAGGTTTCCTTCGATTTGCTCGCTTGATCTGGTTGACTGAAGATTCCTGTCTGGAGTTTTGTCTCTTTCCTTTCCGTTGCCTCCGGCGGCCAGCCGTGTTTCCTTTCCTTAGTTAATTAAATCCTCCAGACTTGCGTCCTTTGGTTAGCTATTTCCTTGTGATCAGTTTTGAAGTTTTTCCAGAAAATTCTTATCGCTTATTGGTGAAAAACGGGTGTCGTTTACCTTAACGCCCTCTTTTTGATCCACTCCGTTTCATTTCCGCTTCATCTCCATGTTCCATTTCACTTTCGCTTCACTTCCGCTCGTTCCCCTGCAAAGAGGACGTTAAGGAGGGGCATCTGTTGACACCCGTTTTATACCCAATAAGTCGGGTCATCTCCTTATTTATTCAATATGGTGCTCCGAGTTGTTCACTCTTCATTGAATTTCTTTTAATCAGTTGAAGCCTGTTTTCTAGGTCTCAATTTCTGGATTAGACCTGGTTCCTGGTGGCACTTCGTTCAAAAGCTTGGCAATCCCTCCATTCTATTTTCTTGAAAATCAATGATAATAACGGTCTGGACTAGGCGCGTCATTTCATAATAACGCATGAATCATAGGCCGTCACTCTTTGAAGAGTCCTAAGACTTAGGGTCTCGTTGCCCTTTGATAATAACGGTCTACTCCCTAGCCGTTGTTCCATTATGACGCCCTATGCCCTGGCCGTTACTTATTTGCAGAGTCCTATTGTTTAGATCTTCTTCCCGTCGATCTTATCCTTTGGATAAGATTGAATATGACGGTCATTCCTTGGAGCGTTATTTCAAAGTGGCGGTCTATCGTAAGGCCGTTACTTCCTTCAGAGAGTCCTGACAGTTCAGGCCTTTTCTCTGCTACTCCGTGGACGAGATAGGGTTTTGGATTGGCATTATCTCCTTCAATTCTAATCCTCAGGACCTCTCGTTTGTTTCTTTGGACTCTTGTTGATTTTATCCTCAAGGATTTGCTAAGGATTATCCTCCTTTCTTGGCTGATTTATCTTCAACTCGACCTGAGAGTTTGAGGGAGTCTATAAATAGAACTCTTGATTTCATAACCCAAGGGGAGGAAGGTTTGATTCACGACGAAGTGCTGCCAAGTTCAGGAGTCATCTACATCCAGGAGGAGCTGCTTCCCACGTCCATCTTCCAAGTCAAGGGAGTATTTTGGGTTTTAGTTTGTCAAGATCATCATCATTGCATGCTCAAGTTTCCCTTGGTTTTATTAATCAAAAGCATTGTCCCTCCTCTTCCTCCACGTTTTCACTGTTGCTAAGCATACACATATCCTCCTAAACTTAAAAAACGCCCAGAGGGGTTAAAAAACCAACAACTCCCCGGTAATCCCCTCTCTTTTTGATGTTCTCAAGCTTTTTAGGGATTGATGCTATACTTATGTTGAGGGCTAATTGAGGTTGTGTTGTTTTGCTTTCTACATCCTTGGCAGGTTTTACAGGATCACTAGCACGAGGCCCAAGCCTTCTAGCCTGCTGGAAGGGTTGGAGTTCAAAGAGTTCATATCTTTTCACTGCAGGTTATCTGACGGTCAGGTGCAGGAGCGTTATTTCCTTTTGGCGGTCTATCGTACGACCGTTACTTATAAGCGACGCACAGGGTTTGGACCGTTATTTGCAAGTTGATCTGCAGGCTTTCCTTGGTTTTCTCTCCCGTGGGCGGGTGTTTCATCCACCTATTTCCAAGGTATATTCGAGTCTTTGACTTGTGTTTACTTTGGTGGCGATCACGACTTTCCTTAGTGTTGGGCACTAGCTGTCTTTTTCATCAAATCTATTTATTCTCCTTGATTGTTCCACCCCTAGCGGTGTGTTTTTATTTATCTTTGCTCCACGCCCCGGAGTGTGTTTTCGTTTTTCCCTTAGCGTAATTTGATTGAGATAGCGTGCCCATGCTAGAGTCAGATTTGATTGCCTAGGTTCATGTTCACATGTGCATAGGTTGAGCTGATCTTTGGTAGTTTATTTATCATCTTGCCATATCATTTTTCAAAACCCTCACAATCAACTACTAAAAAAGAAAGAAGATAAGGAGAGATAGGTAAACAAACAATCAACAGCAGTCCCTTCATTCCTTGAATTTATGAAGATGTCAAAGGGGAAACAGCCCTGTCAAGAGGCTAACCCTACACCCGGGGCCATACACCCGCAGCCAGCGCAATCTACTGAGGATGCAAATGCAGAAGGAGCTTGCCCTACAGTAACTAATAAAGAAGACCGGACAGCCGGTGCCAGCCAAGAGGATGCCGAGTCCGAGGAAGATGAAGCAGGTCCGTCTGGACCCACAAATCAAAACCGCCCCAAGCCCAGATGGGCTGAAGAGATGAAGCTCTCCAATGTCCGAGCTGGGAACCGAATAATGAAGTTGCTCAAGAAGCTCCCTGCTCGATTTACGATCTGGGAAATTCTCTCTTTGAGTGAAGAAACTCGACAGGCGATCATCACTGCTCTGCAGACGCCTGCTCATTTTGAAGCCTGCATAGCTGAGGCTATACCAGAAGCCAGTATGACCTTCTCTCCAGAAGACATGCTACTACCTACTGCCAGCCACAACAGGCCTCTATATATGAAAGGGCACCTGAATGGGAGAGAACCGAACCGGATCCTGGTCGATCCTAGTGCAGTAGTCAACATTCTACCTTACAGAATATACGAGAGGCACTACTTTAATGTGCATCTCGAGAAAGTCGGGGATATGCGTATCGCTGGCTTCAACCAAAAATGTGAAGTATCTGTGGGAGCGGTAGAATTCACGCTGACTTTGGCAGATTTCACTACAACGGTGTAGTTTCATGTCATTGACTCTCGCACCTCCTACAAAGCGCTGCTCGGCCGCCCATGGCTGCATGAGAATATGGTGGTGCCCTCCACGCTCCACCAATGCATCAAATACAGCCTCCAGGGGAAGGAGGAGAGGATATTTGCTGATCTCCACCCATTCGAGGTGTTTGAATGTCACTTGGCAGATGCCAACTTATATACGGGGCCTCCCCGGAAGGTTTCTGAAACTAAGACCCCCATAGGGGCCTCGAAGAATAGATCGGGTGACGGTTGGTATCCACCACCGCCACGCGGATATGTCAAGTCGAAGGTGGTCTCCCACATCATCGCTTCTGGAGATGTCGGCAGGGTAACACCCCCAGCATTATACCCCAAAGCTAAGGAAGTGCAGGTCAATCGACAGCACGACCGCATCGGAGTCCCGGCCGGCCTCACCAAGCCAGTCCTCGGCCTCAATGACCCCACTGTCGAACCTTTCAAAGCTTGGGAGGTGACACAAGAAGATGGGCCCAGCAGCTTGTTCTATAGAGTTGAGGAGCATCCTACTTGGGAAGACACATACTGCAGCCACCCCAAAGATCTAAGCAACCCGCCGGTTCCTATTCAAGGCCTGGCATTTACAACTGATCGGATGGCCAAGATGTTTCAGAAGCAACACATCCTTCCCGATCAGTCACAGAAGCGCAAAGAAGCTTTCCAAAATATGTGGTATCCTGCAAATCTGGATAAGGAAATGAGACGTGTCTCTCAACATCTAGGGTTGGGCTTTACCCTGGAGGAATATTATTACAGTGGGCGGTACGATGTGGATACTATCCCCGCCTTCTATCCTACTGAAGATAGCCCTCTGGGGGCAACCTTTGATGAGTATCCGGTGGAAATCGAATATCTTGAACTGGCTCGATCTGGGAATCAAGAAGTAGAAACCTCGGCCCCTTGCCGATGCTGGGAGCAAGTTCATCCTGAAGAAGCGGCCCTTCAAGCCGAATTTGATACGGCTAGCAGCAGCTAAGCCGAAGACATTCAAGAAGTAGAAGTCTCTCCCTCCACAGGGGTCCTACTAATGACAACTTCAACACCCTTTCTGTCAATCAGGGAAGCCTTGGTCGACTCCAATCAAGGGGAACTAGCTGCCAAGAAAGAAAAAGCCACTTCTGCGGAAGATACAACTATCCTAGAAGGCGAGACTTCCTCAACTTCTGCTGCAAAATCAGCATGCTGTCCGAGCCTGGCAATAAACAACTACCAGCCTGTCTTGGTTGCAACCCCATCTACAAACACTGAAGCTGTTCTCTCACCTTTGGGAGCTGCAACGGCAATGGATTTGCTAATAGAACAATCCACTCAGCCGCTAGCACAAGGAACAAAGAAACCTCAAGAAGCTCTGGTAGTGTATGACGAGGAAGTCGAAGCACTCGACCCTCAAGATGGTATTCCAGACTTCGTTGACCTCCAACCGGCACCTCCGGAGATAGAAGACGGAAGCCAGGCCACAGTCGATGAACTAATAGAAGTCAACCTGGGAAATGAGAAGGACCCTAGGCCTACCTTCCTCAGCGCCCAACTATCCCCATAAGAACGGGACCTGTACATCCAGCTGCTGCTAGAATACCGGGATTGCTTCACCTGGACTTACAAAGAGATGCCAGGTCTAAGCCCCGCTGTCTCACAACATGAGCTAACAATCAGCCCTGAGGCCGAACCGGTGAAGCAACCACCGCGGCGCATGAGGCCAGAGCTCATCACCCAAATTTGTGCTGAAGTCGACAAGCTCATTGACGTGGGATTTGTTGAAGAAAACCAGTACACCACGTGGCTGGCGAATATCATCCCCGTGAAAAAGAACAATGGACAGATCCGGATATGTGTCGACTTCCGGGATCTGAATAAAGCCTGCCCCAAGGATGACTTTCCGGTGCCAATAACCGAAGTCATGATTGATGCTACGACCGGCCATGAGGCCCTATCATTCATGGATGGATCGTCCGGCTACAACCAGATTTGGATTGCGGAGCATGACCGAGTCCATACTGCTTTCCGAACCCCTAAAGACATTTATCATTACAAGAGAATGCCGTTCGGACTGAAGAATGCTGGCGCAACCTATCAGCGCGCGATTACCAAAATCTTTGACGAGCTGCCCTTTCCTTGGTCCAGTGGCATTCCACCCTAATCAAGCTGCCCTTTCCTTGGTTTAGTGGCACTCTGCCCTGACCAAGCTACCTTCCCTTGGTTTAGTGGCACTCCGCCCTGATTGAGCTACCCTTTCCTTGGTTTAGTGGCACTCCGCCCTGATCGAGCTACCCTTTCCTTGGTCCAGTGGCATTCCGCCCTGATCGAGCTACCCTTTCCTTGGTCCAGTGGCATTCTGCCCTGATCGAGCTGCCCTCTCCTTGGTCCACTGGCATTCCGCCCTGATCGAGCTACCCTTTCCTTGGTCCAGTGGCATTCCACCCTGATCAAGCTACCCTTTCCTTGGTCCAGTGGCATTCCGCCCTGATCGAGCTGCCTTTCCTTGGTCCAGTGGCATTCCGCCCTGATCGAGCTGCCCTTTCCTGTTAGGGTGCTAGGCCCGGATACAGAGGGGGGGTGAATGTATCCTGCTACGAATAATGCACAATTTAAAAACTCAGATGCTAGGCAAGTTCGGAATTAAGCTAATTCGATTAAACAAAATAACAAGCAGATGGAGCGTGCCTATTCAAGCATCTAGCGGAAGCAAATCAAGCAATCAAACCACTGCTCAATAGATTTTTAGGTGGTTCGGTCCTTCAGACCTACATCCACCCCTCACTCCCAACCGGATTGAGGCTTCACTAGCCAATGCTAGAACCAAGCAGACTCAGTCTGCGAACAGTTGCTGCCACACAGCTTGACCAGGGGAATAGCCTCCCCTCTTCCTCCCAACCGGAGGGACACCCCAAGTGACTCCCAACCACTTGGAAACCAGAGACCGAAGTCTCTCTTCCTCCAGACCGGAGGGACCCCTGGACTTTCTACCCACAAGCCCAGAACCGGAGACAAGTCTCCCTTCCTCCAAACCGGAGGGAACCCACAAGTAGCTCCCAGCTACTTGCAACCAGAGATTAGATCTCCCTTCTCCTGACCCACCAGGAGGAGCCCGACCTCAGTCCAGAGGTTCGGAAGAACACAGTAAATCAGATCGAATAAAAAGAAAAATAAGAACCGAAAATAACACATCAAACATAAGTTGTTAATGAAGGAACATCAGATGTGGCTCCCATGGAGCTGACTGGCCTGGATTTGATCCACGGTCCAGTAGACAGATCTTCAGTAACTTCTTCCTTTTTCTCCACGAACTCTCTCTCTCTATCTCTCTATCTCTTTCTTTCTCTTCTGCTCTCTTTTTCTCTCACGCTGTTCTCTCCTTCTTCTCTTCAACTCTTTTTCTTCTTCTTCTCTTTTTCTTCCTCTTTTCTTTTTCTGGATCGAAGGGCTTTCTGCTCTCCAGGCTTCTTCTTCGATCAGTCTTCTATAGAGGATGAAGACTCGTATATATAGCAGTAGCAGCAGCAGCCCCTGGGCGCGTGTGGCTTCCACATTTCTTGCCCTAGAAATTCGGACCACGTGGTAGCATCCTGGTATCTCGTCCATCCTTGGATCACGAGGTAGGCACCTCGGATCACGTGCCCTTCATTAGTACGCTCAGCAACTGGAGTTGAGGTGGAATCAACACACTTGCTCCAAAGGGTTGACGCAGCCTTCAAAGACATTCGACCAGCAAAACTCAAGTCTGCTGCGTTGACTCCATCTGCCTGCTGCGTTGACGCATCGGTGATCCAGTGATCAAGTATTCAGCAGATGGGCGTGCTGCGTCGACGCTCTCAGCATGCTGCGTTGACGCATTGGTGTTCCAGCATCTGAACTTAGATGGCTTCAGCCCTCTCACGTTTCGTGTGGAGTGCGTTGACGCATTGTGCAACTGCGTCCACCCTCTGGTCACCTTGTCGATCCATCAACCTGCTGCGTCGACGCCACTTGATGAATGCGTTGACGCACCAGAGTAATCCAGTAAGCTTATTTCTTGATTGTTTGAACTACTGCGTCCACGCCACTTGATCAAGGCGTTGACGCATTGGTGTGTTCCAGTAGCTAAAATTGGATGTCTTCAGCCCTCTTGCGTTAAGGGGTTCATTAGCCTCTTCAGTCCCTGTCAGACAGATGAAACAAAGTCATTAGTTCTAAGTATATGCATTGCATTATATAGACTTTGCTGTGAAGGCGAAAGCAATGTAAAGTATACACAACACAGTGTATAGACTTAATGAATACAAAGGCTTCATAAGCCTCAGATGAAGGCAGGCGCTGTGTAGACTTCATGATGATCAGATGAAGACAAGCGATGTATAGACTTCATGAAAATCAGATGAACACATGCGGTGTATAGACTTGATGTGTTCACTGGTGAATGTACACACTTGCCCACTGTACAAACTTGATGGAGCGAAGCGATGTGTAGACATGAAGCTCCACGATGGATGTAAAGACTTCAAATATCAAGACGCTAAGGAAGACGGACAATGTACAGACTTGCTGTAACAGTCTGATGTACAGACTTCATTGTATAGACTTGGAGAACCTGAATTAATGTGCATACTTGGAACGCCTGAAGACCAATGTATGGACTTGTATAAATCTGATGAATGAACTGAGGGGTCGACCCATCAGCACAAGGGGTCGACGCACCACAGACCAGACCAATGAATAAATGCAGCAAAGTTAAAGAGGCACCAAGCGTCAACGCATTGCCCAAGTAGCGTGGACGTAGCAGATCAAATATTTCTTACTGCTACCTCTGAAGTGCCTTGGCAGCGTCGACGCTGCAGTTCGATGGGTCGACGCTGCAGTATCAAACTGCAGTCTAAAGAGCAACAGTAACATGACTGAACATAATCAAATATGCAATGCCATATCAGAACTTATGAAGAACTGCATTATGATCAGAAAGTGAATAATAGCATGATGACTCACACAGCAAGATGACTCACAGTGATTAACTCACATCAAAAACCAATCATCAAAACCATCATCAAAACCACCATTAAAACCATCATCAAAACCACAGGGGCACAACAATCTCCCCCTTTTTGATGATGGCAACACTACACAGTGAGTCAAACTAATGACTCAAACTATTCTCCCCCTTTGACTTCATCAAAAATAAAATAGTTTGAGAAATTATAGCATGTATAAAAATTCAGTCAATTTCTCTCCCTTTAAGAGTTTCAGCAAAAGCATGAGTTAGAGATGATCAAAAGAAACCTGCATGCACTCATTGAATGATATTCTCCCTCTTTGGCAAACAATCTCCCTCTTTGGTATAATCAAAATAAACCATGGGAAGGGGTATGAATGTAGATGCAGATACCAGAAATATGAATGAAAGAGCACAATTCTTCTCCTTCTATGCAGCATGATGCATATGACAAGGAGGCTCCCCCTCAATAAATGGAACCTTATGAAATGAATGAGAAGGAGACCACAGGGGCAAACAAGGAGAAGTTCAGGTCAATGAGCAGAGGACATCAATCTCATGAGCAGAAGAGTTTTAATTAAAAGATTTTTTAAGGATGCTCCAAACATAAGAAATTCAGCCAGATTTTCAAAGAGATATCAATCTCATAAATCTAAAACATAAGTTTTCAAAGTCTTCCATTATAAGGGCTTATGAATCACCTTTTTGAACAGCATGGTTTAAACATGATGTATGCAGAGTTTATCAATAAAATTCTGTATTGATATCTAAAACCATGTTTTAATAAAAATGAACCAAGCCCTCATATTTATCTTGATTGTCCTCCCTTTGTCTTACACAATCAAATTTATTGACTTCTTTCATAATTACATGCACTAGTATTGAGATGAAGCAATTATGAAGTCATATTATTTTATCTAGGGTTGTAGCAATTTGATTTTAGCATCAATATTCAGATATTGAGATATGTTCAACAATTTGTCATGCTACAAATTTTACGAGCAGTCTAGTTCAGTGCACACCTTGTAACTAGAGGATATACCTTGATCAGAGGTCAATATCCCTAAGCACTTAGTGTGACTAACTGTCATGCTATATATGAACAGAGATAGCATTTACACATCATGACACACTCCAAATCATTTCTTGATGAGTGAGTTGTATTTCTCAATGTGCATGCCATTGCTCTGCCTGAATTTCAATGAATTCTTAATCAGAGTTAACTAAGGCACCTCATGACACAGTCCTTTGGACATGTGTTTCTCAGTGACCAATGTCATTGCTCTGACAGATATTACCCTTTAGACATTTCAAAAAAATTCATTTGTTTCAAATCAACAATAGTTTCATGTACTTAATCAGTTGAAGTCATGTATTCAAAAGTGCAGATTTCAGAAGTTTTCAAGACACAGCATGAAACAGATGGTTGATGTTTATTAAACATGCTTCAGATATTTTTAAGAGATTTTAAAGTCAAACTCATTGAATACATTAAACTTAAACCACATGAGTTATTTCAGTCATTCATAAAAATGTATAATAGAAGATTTCTAGTTCAAGAGTTTTTCAGATTTATGATCGAGATAGTCCCATTGAAATCTTCATGACAGACTGATAGAATTCTGAAGCCAAATGATACCAATTGATAGGAGAAATACCAATTGTTAAGAGAGATTGTGAAGCTCAAAGTTTTCAGAATATGATTAAGGTTTGTCAACAAAATCAATAAGAAAGGATATGCAATGAGTTCTGACACATGTATGCATTTGACAACCTATATGCAATGCATTGACTCCCCTCACAATATGCATTCAAACTCTCTTTTTGGCATTTTCAATATAAGGAAATACAATGCACTATATGTATGCATGGACATGCAAAGACTCAACATTGAATGCTATGCAAGGATATGCAACTAACTCCCCCTGAAAATATGCAATGTTTGCACTGAAAACTGAACATATGATTCCAAATGATATTGTGACTTGTGCACAATCAGACTGTCCTATCAGCAAAGTGACCCATGGTACTAGGTGGAGCACTTGGTCTAAAAGACCACCTCACACATAGTAGGAACCTCCAGACAGATTTCCCTGTCTTTTGGTACCTTACCATTTATATACCATTGAGGTCATGCATGATAATTCAACATGGGCAGCATGCATGGATCAAATTTCAGCTTATCAGATTTTTCAGGATGCAATGGACAGATTTTCAATGAACTATGCAATAGACAAATTTCAAGCCACATACATAAGCAGTTTAGATTATTCAGAGTGCAATTTTTTTTCAGAGTTTATGCATTTCAACAATTATCAAACAACTACAAATGGCAGATATGCAAGAATACATCAAATCAGATATGCAATGAGTTTCAAAACAAGAAATGCAGAGAATTTACCTAAATAGTGTGAGAATGGGGTTTATCAACTTGGGTGCCTTGGTTTATTAACCACTTTTATTCTTCAGCTTCCAAGGCACACCTGCAGGTTAGCAAACTTATTTCGCACAAACAGGCACCCAAGAAGTCTTGGGTCCTGACATGGCAGTATCACTCCTAGCTGGTTTTCTCAGCACATTTTTAACTTGATGATCATTAAATTTCATCAGAGGATGACCATCCATCAAATGTCCAGATTTGCCATAATGATGGCAAGAGGCAGCAGTTTTCAAATCTGATTTATGCACATTCTTGTTAGCATGAATTCTATGTGCATATGCATGAAAATTTTTGTTAACAGAATAAAAATTCTATTTACCAAAACCAGTTTGGTTTCGATATCCTGTCAGCCAACATGTTGCAGCCCTGTGACCTAGCTTTCCACAGTTATAGCATGAAAGTTTTAGAAATTGTTTTACAGGGAATTTGATAATTTCATAATTGAATTTCTTTCCGTGATTATGCCATCAATCTTTTGCCCTATGGCCTGGCTTCCCACAACAAAAGCAATTCAGATTCTTTCTCCTAGGAACATGATTTCTAGCATGATATTTCTGTGCAATAGTAGCAGCAAAGTCATCTAATTCCATTGATTTACATTCATGCATGAGATGACCCATTTCATGACAGTAAAAGCATTTGGATATCCTGTTTTGAGCAGAATAGGGTTTCTTAGCATAAGAGGTCCTAGCATGAAATTTATCATTATCATTCTTCATGACAAGGCAATCATCAAGTACATGGCCAGAATTTCTACAATAGAAGCATTCAACATTCCTTCCGTGAATAATTAGAAATTTTCTAGCCTTAGGCTTGTTTGCATGAAATTTACTATTCTTCTTCAGTATTCTCATTTTCACATTTTCCTTCTATTTTTGAATCTTCTGATCATCAGACTGTTTTGAAGACGGTGCAGAAGTACTAGCTAAGTTTGAGCTACTCACAAATGTTGCGTATAATTTGTTCCTTACAGCTTGCTTAACTTGAGAATTACATCTTTTCTCTTCACTCAATTTGGTGACTTCCACATTCAAAGAATCTTTCATTTTTTCCTTACCTTTGGCAAATTTTGACAGAGAGTTGTTTAGATTTTCAATTTCAATTTGCAAGGTCATAATGTGGTCTTCACACGAAATAACCTGATTTTGTAGCCCATCATTCAGACTTTTCAGGATCTCATTCTCCTGAGTTAACTTCAATTCAATGTTCACTTCTTTTTCTTTCAAAGCTAATTTTTCTCTTTCTACCGTTAGCCATCTTTCAGAGAAAACAGTGTTAAGGACCATTAGCTTTTTATTTTGTTCCTTCAGATGGATGTTTTCTTCAATCAGCTTATCTTTTAATTTATCAATTTCCTTCTTCTGAGTCAGCAGAGAATCATTTTCTTCTTTCAAGGAAGTGATTAAGTTTTTCTGTACATTATCATCAGAATGTAATTCTTCAATCAATTCCTTCAATTTAGATTTTAGATTTTCATTTTCAGCCTTTAGACTTGTGATTTCAGCATTTTTCTCTTTTCTTAATTTTCTCTTTTCTGATTTGACTCTTTCATATTTATCAAGAAGATGCTTATGCATGGCAACTAACTCATCATGGCTAATATCCTCGGTCTTAGAGATTACCTGGGATGAGGACTCATCTGATTGATCACTCCTTCTTGCCATGAGACATTCTTCTTCCTGTTCCACATGTGTTGTAGTCACTCTATCAAAAATTTCCTTTGCAGTGCTACAATCTGAGATAAAAGAAAAATCGTCAGAATCAATTGCAGCCTTCATTAGATTTAGAGCTCTCACATTATCATCATTTTTCATCTTGTGATCAGAAGTCCACTTAGACTTATCCTTAGGAATTTTATATGGACCGTGAGATATAACCTTCCATAGTTGGGGATTAATAGAGTTAACCTGCTTGTGCATACGATATAGCCAGAATTTAATATTTGAACTACTGAATAGTGGAGGATGAGCCATGAGAACACAACAGATTGATGCAACAGGAATATTGATGCACTAAAAACAAATTAGCACCGAAAACCAGAGATCGAATCTGCAGGTCGCTGGACCTTGTATGCAGACACCGCTCTGATACCAACTGTTAGGGTGCTAGGCCCGGATACAGAGAGGGGGTGAGTGTATCCTGCTACGAATAATGCCCAATTTAAAAACTCAGATGCTAGGCAAGTTTCGGAATTAAGCTAATTCGATTAAACAAAATAACAAGCAGATGGAGCGTGCCTATTCAAGCATCTAGCGGAAGCAAATCAAGCAATCAAACCACTACTCAATAGATTTTTAGGTGGTTCGGTCCTTCAGACCTACATCCACCCCTCACTCCCAACCGGAGTGAGGCTTCACTAGCCAATGCTAGAACCAAGCAGACTCAGTCTGCGAACAGTTGCTGCCACACAGCTTGATCAGGGGAACAGCCTCCCCTCTTCCTCCCAACCGGAGGGACACCCCAAGTGACCAGCCACTTGGAAACCAGAGACCGAAGTCTCTCTTCCTCCAGACCGGAGGGACCCCTGGACTTGCTACCCATAAGCCCAGAACCGGAGACAAGTCTCCCTTCCTCCAAACCAGAGGGAACCCACAAGTAGCTCCCAGCTACTTGTGACTGGAGATCAGATCTCCCTTCTCCTGACCCACCAGGAGGAGCCCGACCTCAGTCCAGAGGTTCGGAAGAACACAGTAAATCAGATCGAATAAAAAGAAAAATAAGAACCAAAAATAACACAGCAACCATAAGTTGTTAATGAAGGAACATCAGATGTGGCTCCCATGGAGCTGACTGGCCTGGATTTGATCCACGGTCCAGTAGACAGATCTTCAGTAACTTCTTCCTTTTTCTCCGCGAACTCTCTCTCTCTCTCTCTCTCTTTCTTTCTCTTCTGCCCTCCTTTTCTCTCACGCTATTCTCTCCTTCTTCTCTTCAACTCTTTTTCTTCTTCTTCTCTTTTTCTTCCTCTTTTCTTTTTCTGGATCGAAGGGCTTTCTGCTCTCCAGACTTCTTCTTCGATCAGTCTTCTACAGAGGATGAAGACTCGTATATATAGCAGCAGTAGCAGCAGCAGCAGCCCCTGGGCGCGTGTGGCTTCCACATTTCCTGCCCTAGAAATTAGGACCACGTGGCAGCATCCTGGTATCTCGTCCATCCTTGGATCACGAGCCAGGCACCTCGGATCACGTGCCCTTCATTAGTACGCTCAGCAACTGGAGTTGATGTGGCGTCAACACACTTGCTCCAAAGGGTTGACGCAGCCTTCAAAGACATTCGACCAGCAAAACTCAAGTCTGCTGCGTTGACTCCATCAGCCTGCTGCGTTGACGCATCGGTGATCCAGTGATCAAGTCTTCAGCAGATGGGCGTGCTGCATCGACGCTCTCAGCATGCTGCGTTGACGCATTGGTGTTCCAGCATCTGAACTTAGATGGCTTCATCCCTCTCACGTTTCGTGTGGAGTGCGTTGACGCATTGTGCAACTGCGTCCACCCTCTGGTCACCTTGTCGATCCATCAACCTGCTGGGTCGACGCCACTTGATGAATGCGTTGACGCACCAGAGTAATCCAGTAAGCTTCTTTCTTGATTGTTTGAACTACTGCGTCCATGCCACTTGATCAAGGCATTGACGCATTGGTGTGTTCCAGCAGCTGAAATTGGATGTCTTCAGCCCTCTTGCGTTAAGGGGTTCATTAGCCTCTTCAGTCCCTATCAGACAGATGAAACGAAGTCATTAGTTCTAAGTATATGCATTGCATTGTATAGACTTTGCTGTGAAGGCGAAAGCAATGTAAAGTATACACAACGCAGTGTATAGACTTATTGAATACAAAGGCTTCATAAGCCTCAGATGAAGGCAGGCGCTGTGTAGACTTCATGATGATCAGATGAAGACAAGCGATGTATAGACTTCATGAAAATCAGATGAACACATGCGGTGTATAGACTTGATGTGTTCACTGGTGAATGTACACACTTGCCCACTGTACAAACTTGATGGAGCGAAGCGATGTGTAGACATGAAGCTCCACGATGGATGTAAAGACTTCAAATATCAAGACGCTAAGGAAGACGGACAATGTACAGATCTGTTGTAACAGTTTGATGTACAGACTTCATTGTATAGACTTGGAGAACCTGAATTAATGTGCATACTTGGAACGCCTGAAGACCAATGTATGGACTTGTATAAATCTGATGAATGAACTGAGGGGTCGACCCATCAGCACAAGAGGTCGACGCACCACAGACCAGACCAATGAATAAATGTAGCAAAGTTAAAGAGGCACCAAGCGTCAACGTATTGCCCAAGCAGCGTGGACGTAGCAGATCAAATATTTCTTACTGCTACCTCTGAAGTGCCTTGGCAGCGTCGACGCTGCAGTTCGATGGGTCGACGCTGTAGTATCAAACTGTAGTCTAAAGAGCAATAATAACATGACTGAACATAATCAAATATGCAATGCCATATCAGAACTTATGAAGAACTGTATTATGATTAGAAAGTGAATAATAGCATGATGACTCACACAGTAAGATGACTCACAGTGATTAACTCACATCAAAAACCAATCATCAAAACCATCATCAAAACCACCATTAAAACCATCATCAAAACCACAGGGGCACAACATTTCCTTGGTTTAGTGGCACTCCGCCCTAACCGAGCTATCCTTTCCTTGGTCTAGTGGCACTCCGCCCTAATCAAGCTACCTTTTTCTTGGTTTAGTGGCATTCCGCCCTGATCGAGTTACCCTTTCCTTGGTTTAGTGGCATTCCGCTCTAACCGAGCTACCCTCTCCTTGGTCCAGTGGTATTCCGCCCTGATCGAGCTGCCCTTTCCTTGGTTTAGTGGCACTCCGCCCTAATCGAGCTATCCTTTCCTTGGTCTAGTGGCACTCCGCCCTGATCAAGCTACCTTTTCCTTGGTTTAGTGGCACTCCGCCCTAACCGAGCTACCCTTACCTTGGTTTAGTGGCACTCCGCCCTGATCAAGCTACCTTCCCTTGGTCCAGTGACATTCCGCCCTGATCAAGCTACCTTTTCCTTGGTTTAGTGGCATTCTGCTCTAACCAAGCTACCCTCTCCTTGGTCCATTGGCATTTCGCCCTGGTCAAGCTACCTTTTCCTTGGTTTAGTGGCATTCCCCTCTAACCGAGCTACCCTCTCCTTGGTCCATTGGCATTTCGCCCTGATCGAGCTACCTTTTCCTTGGTCTAGTGGCATTCTGCCCTGATCAAGCTTCTAAAGGATACGCTGCACCGCCATTACGAGCCTTAAGTTCGGACTGGCACGAAAGCCCTTCCTTGCGTTAGCATTATCTCCCCGCTAACGAATAAACCCGTGTCGGCTAAAGGCTTTGTGTTCTGGCTGGCATTCTCACATTGTTGCCACTACGGGCCATCTACTGTCGACCAGGAGTCGAACATCACACTTCGACCTGCCACCCTATACATATCAAAAAAAAAAAGAGAAAGAAAAGAAAATGGGGTTAAAAATAGAGATACCCCACCAGACTTGCTCCTATATTAGGACAAGTGTAAAAATGGCTATAACCTAGCTGTGGCGAAAACCCGAAGGGGCGCTGCAGGCAAAATCGGGTACCCCGCCGCGTGAAAACCCGAAAGGGCGCGCGGGCAAAAGCTAGAGGGGGCTGGCTCCGGCGAAAACCCAAAAGGGCGCTTAAGTCAGTAAAGTGGTAATTTCCAAATTCCTCTCCTATTCTCCACCCAATGAAACTCCGAAAGGGACAACCATCAAAGTCCCACCGGAAATCCTTTAACAAACCCACATTCGACCTTCGTCATCATCGGCGAGGTCGGGTGATCTCTACCCTCAACTTGGACCTTACGTCCCTGTTGATAATCCCAACTTTGCCTTGGCATGTGGCCCATGCCGATGAACAAACCCACATTCGACCTTCGTTATCATCGGCGAGGTCGGGTGATCTCTACCCTCAACTTGGACCTCACGTCCCTGTTGATAGTCCCATCTTCGCTTCGGCATGTGACTCATGTTGATGAATACACCCATGGTCGACCGTCGTCATCATCGGCGAGATCGGTCTATCTCTACCCTTAACTTGGACTTTTCGTCCCCGTTAATAACCCTACCTTTGCCTCGGCATGTGGCCCATGCCGATGAACAAACCCACGTTCGACCCTCGTCATCATCGGTGAAATCGGTCGATCTTTACCCCTAACTCGGATCTTACATCCTTATTAATAGACCATATCCTTTGCTTCAATATCTAACCAGTGTCGACAGACCGAAGCAGGGTCCAATCCTTGTCATCATCGACAAGGCCAGTCAATATTTTCAAGGTCTAGTTCTTCTACATCCCAAATTCAAAAAAAAAGAAAAGAAAATGGGGTTAAAAATAGAGATACCCCGCCAGACTTGCTCCTATAATAGGACAAGTGCAAAAATGGCTATAACCCAGCTGTGGCGAAAACTCGAAAGGGCGTCGCAGGCAAAATTGGGTACCCCGCCGCGTGAAAACCCGAAAGGGCGCGGGGGCAAAAGCAAGAGGGGGCTGGCCTCGGCGAAAACCCGAAAGGGCGCTTAGGTCAGTAATGTGAATAAAAAAAAATTGATTGAATGACGAATAGTGATGATTCATTCTCTGTCCGGAAGACCCCTTACGAGGTCGACGGGGAATTTTCATCTGATACCCCGCCTATATACATCTATTATCTACCCTTTTCGACCCTTGTCACCATCGGTAAAATCGGTCGCTACCCTATCCGGTTTTTGTCATCATCGGCAAGACCGTCTACCCTTTTCGACCCTTGTCACCATCGGCAAGATCGGTCGCTACCCTATCCAGTTTTTATCACCATCGGCAAGACCGTCTACCCTTTTCAACCCTTGTCAACATCGGCAAGATCGGTCGCTACCCTATCCAGTTTTTGTCACCATCGGTAAGACCGTCTACCCTTTTCGACCCTTGTCACCATCGGCAAGATCGGTCGCTACCCTATCCAGTTTTTGTCACCATCGGCAAGACCGTCTACCCTTTACGACCCTTGTCACCATCGGCAAGATCGGTCGCTACCCTATCTGATTTTTGTCACCATCGGCAAGACCGTCTACCCTTTACGACCCTTGTCACCATCAACAAGATCGGTCGCTACCCTACCCAGTTTTTGTCACCATCGGCAAGACCGTCTACCCTTTTCGACCCTTGTCACCATCGGCAAGATCGGTCGCTACCCTATCCGGTTTTCGTCACCATCGGCAAGATCGTCTACCCTTTTCGGCCCTTGTCACCATCGGCAAGATCGATCGCTACTCTATCCGGTTTTTGTCACCATCGGCAAGACTGTCTACCCTTTTCGACTCTTGTCACCATCGGCAAGATCGGTCGCTACCCTACCCAGTTTTTGTCACCATCGGCAAGACCGTCTACCCTCTTCGACCCTTGTCACTATCAGCAAGATCGGTCGCTACCCTAGTCCGGTTCTTGTCATCATCGTCAAGACCGTCTACCCTTTTTCGACCTTCGTCATCATCGACAGGACCGGTCGCTACCCATTCTCGGGTCTTGCCATCCTCGTAGGACCGCTTACCCGTCAGTTTTGATATACCCTCTTGAGTCCCCCGGACTCTCGGCTGGCGTAGGCCGTTGTTAGTCTCGAGAAAAGTCACGGCGCGGTAGAGCGAACACCTCACCCCTTTGCTGAAGGCGTGAGCGCTCTCCTTCCCTAGTGACTCATACACTCGGATTACAAACAACGGGCGAATCGAAGAGAAAAGAATAATGACAAGATGGAGTCTTCATTCAAAAAGCACGATGGAGATTTTCCATTACTATGAAGTGAAAGGTACATGTTACAGGGGCCATCCCCCGGAGTACATGAAGTGCGTCAAAAAGGGAGCAAATAAAGAAAAAAAAAGATTACGGCAGAGGGCGTCGAAAGATGTCCTCCAGCGCAGGAATACCCAGGGAAGGATGGCGGGTCAGTTCTTACAATCGGAACTCGGTGGCCTCCAGCTCAGATAGCTTCTCCTCGAGGGAAGCAGCTTGTCCCTCGGCCATCTCTGCATCCTCCGCCTTCTGGACTCCCAGGCGATCTACTTCTTCAAGTTCGGCCTCTACCCTTGAAAGTTCGACCTGTAATGCCGCCATCCGAGCCGTCAAGAAGCTTCGGCGCTGTAAAGAGGCATTGGCTTCATCCCTCATCCTCGCCGCAGTCTCTTGCAGAGAAATAAGAGCTGCTCAGCTTTCATCCCGCTCCAATGATGTGGCCGCCAGCTGGTCAGCTGCTTCTCGGCCTAGAAATTCCCTCCTGTTTACATACTTCAGGAGCAGGATCACCCGTGGAGTCCAGTCGTCCATGGGACAGCCAAAGGCCAATAGCGAGCGGGATAGATGCTCTATCAAGCCCCTCAACTGAACATAAGTTAAATCCCTGCTGGCCGTTACGGTCTGCTGGAGGGTCCCCAGAAACTGCCACACAAAGTCACTTGAAGATTGAAGACCAAGTGGCGACGTCTCGGGCAGTTCAAATTCCACTCTGCTATCCACGGCAACCCAGATATCATCGGCCGTCCCGGAAGATGACAATGGCATGAGCTGCAGACCACTACTGTGAGGAACAAGCGCGCTGGCAGATACGGTGGCCGGAGCCTCAATAACAGCAATCTCTTTTCCTGCCCCCTGGGATGGAGATGCAACAGAAACATCGAGAGCCGAAGACATCTGCTCTTCAATGATCTCTCTGGCTTCTATTTCAAGAAGACCATCCTTTTCCAGAGTTGATTGCTGTGCATCCTCCATTGGCTGAGAATCCCCGGCTGCCGCCGAACTACCAACTTCCACAAGTGCTCCGGGTCCGACTGGAACCATTGCCGCTGCATAGTCCTTTGGGTATCGCAATGCGATAGGCCGCAGGACGGACGGAAGGGTTGCATGGCCCGTTCCCAGAGCCGGGAGTGGTATCTGCACCATCATGGTTGGCAGCGCCACCTCAGCCTGCATCAGAAATATATATACATTAAAAAAAATGAGGCTGGATGGAAGATAAAAAAGAACAGCAAACATCGACCCTGGGCAGGTCCTTACCTCAGCGGGTACTAAGCACAAATCTTTAAGAGCAGCTCCCCCGGCACCGGCCTCTTCACTCTCAAGCGATAATGACGGCTCGGGACCGCCCCATGACAACCGGGCTGGGTTGAAAGTCAGATAATCACTTTCATAGGCCGAGGACGCCCCGGCGTCATCGGTCACGAGATCAATCAGTGAGAGCTCCTCGTCACTGGAGCCGCCACCATAATCTACCTGCTCAGAGGAAGAGGATCCCTCTGCTCTCTCAGGACGCTCCGCCGTCGGAGCAGGAGCCTCGCCAGCAGGAGCATCACCCTCGGCAGGAACTTCCCCGGTGCTCTCCACACCAGGGCAACAATAGATGACACCTCAAGAGCAGGTCCACCCTGCCCCGAGGGGATCACCTCCTCTACACCCTCCGAGCCCGGAAGCAATGACGGTTGTATATCAACTGCAATTTACGGCAAGAAGGGGTCAATCTAGCTAAAGACATGAAGATTTGCGGTGCTATTGCAACTAAACTATAGATTACCTTCCATCTCCTGCCTGGGTGTTGGAGAGGGCAGATCCCTTTCTACGGGAGCAGTAGGGACTTCCCCTGCCCCGTCCCTAGCCGCTACATCTGCCGTCGCCACCAGCCCGACAACCGCGGCAACTGTGTCAGCAACCGTCAGCATGGGCTAGCCAAGGCAGTCGAAACAAGCTAATGCACCTTGAAGAGAAAAAGAGCCTACCTTCATCCTCTATCCCTTGTGTGCGGGAAGCTTCAAACTCTTCAAAAGATACAACCGAAGGAAGGACGGTTGCAGATTCCTTCTCTGCAGCCTTTTTTCGGCGTGCCCGTGTCACCCGGGTCACCGCCGCTTTCGCCTTTCCGACGGCCTCTCTCAGCTGGGACCGAGTCCTCTTCCTCGAATCCCCAGGAGGCAGTGGCGTCGTGGTCGGGGTAGGCTCAGGAACTTCAAAATATGTTGGCTTTTGGGCCTTTATGATCAGTTCCCTGAAGTGCCGGGTCTCCTCCGAAGTCGGTCGGACTGCACATGCACAAAGGTGAGAATGACACACCACAATGAAAAGAAGAAGCTGGCCAAAAGGCCTGAATGAAGAAATGGAACATACTTGCTGGTCCCGTATAAAAGGGGAAGAGAGGCCAATAAAATAGCGATGGCGTTTTGTCCCTCGAAGCCGCCTCGCGAATAAGCCAGCATAGATCTCCAATCTTTTCGCTCGGTTCGGCCAGCAGTGCCAGATCCTCATGACCACGAGAGGATAGGAGATAATACAGGCTCAGATGGTCCAGCCCCCACCTGTCTGCATATTTGAATGAAATCTGAAGAGGATGGTCCAGGATGGCTTCACTCGGACCGCCCACCGACAGGCCATGCGACTGAAGGAGTGCAAATAGCCAAGGAGTGATGTCATACAAGGCATCCCGCCTATCCTCCCTACGAATGAAAGTCCGGTAGGGGTACAATCTATCCACCTCGGGGCCACAGCCGCGATGGGCTCCTCTACCGGTAAAGGGAGTTGCTGGAGAATCACCCTCTCGCTTCTTACCCGGCATAAACCCCGAAGGGTCTTCACATAATCATCCTTGTTGATCGGGGGCAGCTTCGGTTCAACTTTCATTTTGCGGCCTTTCACAATCTTCCGGGCCTCCATATAGGCCTTCACTTCTGTATCGGTCCAAGACTTCAACTTCTTCAAATAAGAGGCTTCAATGTCAAGAACCAGCTCCGGTTGGGAAGCTAAAAACCTGTGCTCCGCCACGGCCCAGCACTCTCTCCGGGAATTCCTGTAAAATCCCGTCCGCGCGTTCCACCACTTGATGTATTCAGGCGTGACGCGAGGGAAGCGCGCAGGGGTGGGCACCCGAAAAGAAACATCTTCACGACGATGGAAAAAGTCCCACCATATTCGAGCATCGTCGTTTGAAGCCTGCCCGGCCCTATGCCTGTTGGGCAATGCAAATTGTGAAGAAGAATGTGGAATCTGCTGGTCGTAGCCAAAGTTCCGACTGAAGCGGAACGGGTAATACGGCTCCAACCATAGAATGCCGCTATTGCGAAATACAAGGACACTAGGCCTGATGGCCAGTGCCTAATCAATCAATTTCGGCTCCAGAATAGGCTTGGTATATTTGGCCTTGGAAATCGGATGGATGTACTCCTCAGTCTCAAACAGCTTGCACTGCCTCGTCCTGTTCGTCAGTGGGCTCGAATGGGAAGCTAAGCTCCAGAAATGAAGAGCCCCAGGCGAATCCATGGGAATGCGGGCCAATTTACCCCGAATGGCGTAGAGTTGCTCCGCTAGTAAAGATGGCTCAGCACTCGCAAACTCTATCATACGCGGGACCAGAGGAACCACTTGTAATGCCTGAGGAGCTGCCTCTGGAAACAGGGTGCAGACCCAAGCATTAAAGAAATGTAACAGACCAACCGTCCGAAGGCTTCTGGGGAGACGCGTCTTGTGCAAGTCTCCCAACATCTTGTAAATGAGGCACAAAGCCACTGGGCAAAGGGACAGCTTGATGCCCCAAGCCATAAGACAGGCCGGGTAAATGGCCTCCGCCCTAATCACGCTCTTGTCACCTTGAGGAAGAGCGAAAGAACAAAGCCAATAAACCAGATATGCAGCATAGTGAGTGACTGCATCAACACCAGTAGGGTTTGGGTTTTCCCCCTGCCCTCCTTTCGAAGAAGATGATGAAGCGGCCTGGCGTCGCACCCTCTTCCTCTGCTTCTGGGCCACGGGTGCTATTGGAGGAAAATCTTCATACTTATTCTTCCCCTGGAAGAAATATTGGAGCCAGGCGCCCATCCGCACTCTTCGCTTCTCGCCCGGCTTCCGAGCTTCCCTCGTATCATGCGACGAATGAAAAAGGGTGCGATACGCCTTCATCAGATACCGATAGGCGTAGCCCGCCAAATACCGACCGTCACCGTCGGTCTGGTCTTTCAACCAGTCAGGCCAGCAAACTTCTTCATACGGTTCCCCGTCAATGGGTAGGCCGCTGAGCTGCGATAGACTCCACAAGTCTAAAGAGGTCTCCCCCTCTGAAGTGTAGAAAGTGTTATATTCGGGGCAAAATACCTCGATCATTCCACAACACAAGCCCCGTGAGATTGGGTACCGGTACCTTGAAGCGTACATGCTGTGATATATGCCGGTCCTGGTCAGGAGAGGAGCGTAATGATGCAGCACGTAGTCTGTGAACTCCACTGCTCCGGGCCTGAATGCATGAGCGTCTGTAGCTTTCAGCTCAGCGAACCACCCCACTGATATCTGGTGCTTGAAGCGAACCGCCAAGCAGTCCAGCAAGAACGATTCATCTCTATATCCCCATCTCAACGGGGCAAGGAATAAACCAAAGATCGGCTTCTCACGATCCACTCTGCCCGCGGAGTCATTCCACCGAGCGGGTACGAACTCGGGAGCTCTAGTCAGCAATCCGTCTGCCGGAGCCAGGTCTTGCAGCCCCAGCACAGCGCTCCATTTCCTGACCTCCCCGGGGAGATAGATGGGTCTTCCCCGCATCACACATTCGGCCAGGCTGTCTCTCTCCACCAGCAAGGCCTGCTCGACCTTCCGAACGGCGAACACATCCCTCTTCCCCTGAAGGTTGAAGCGTTGAAGAAGGGACATCAGGTGCTTTTCCTTGGGATAATCCCTCCTGGTCACGCCCTCTCTATTATAATGAAAGGAGTCACCCCCGAGGATAAGGAGACGGCTGGTATCCACAGTGTCTGTCTCTGAATCCGTAGACTCCGCAACTATGGCCACTTGGCCGTGCCCCCAGTCGAGGCAATTGACGTTCTCCCATGTCACTACGGCACGAGAAGAAGAGCTGGATGCCATGATAGCTGCAAAAAAAGGCATATCAAACAAAAGTAAAGTCAGAAAATAGCTGATCAAAGGCGAACTTCTGACAAAATTTCGGCAGAGTCTCCCCAGCACAGGGGATTGCCAAAGAAAAGCGGGAACGCGTCCACTGAGGAACGGTCCCTAAAAGGCAGCCATCGGCATTGCACCGAGACCAAGAGGAACACCTGGGGGAATAGCTCCAAGGGCAAGCCCTGCTAGAAGCCTCCCGGGGCCCAAAGAAAGGGTTTTGAAACCCAAATGGACAGCATCTTCACTCACCCGAAGGACCGCCACCGCTCTCACCCTCACTCCACTCGGCGCCGCAGGAATAGAAGAAAGGGAGGAGAGAGAAGGGAAATGCGCAAATGAAAAACAGTGAAGGAAAAAATGAGAGAAAAGGGTATATATAGAGGAGGCCCCCCTCCGTTAAACCGGCGCGCTATTTAGCGCGCCGGATTAATTCCCTTTTAAGCAAAGGCGCGCCGGGAATCACCGCGCCGGATTAACCGATCCGATGAAAAGGCCGCGCCGGATTAAAACCACAAAGGGTAAGGGCGCGCCGTATTAATCCCATGCTGTATTAAGATGGGAATGGCGCCAGATTAGCATCCGTGCCGAACTAAGGGCCATCCAGAGCTCCTGTCAACCGAAGAAGAGATCCGTCCAGATGAAGTTCATCCGTGGGTCTTGCTGCACTCGTGCCTTGCTCACAACACCCACGTCTGGGGGGCATTTGTTGGCACCTAAAATATGATCGTCGGCAACCAAGCCATAAGGACGAATGGCCCGGCCCACCGAAGCGCGGGAGCCGATAAAGATCAACACATCGAGGATTTCTCAAGCTGCCAAAGACTCGAGTCATTCCGTATGGACGTGGGGACTTCACCTCAGGAGAGCCGAGATGAATCTACAACCAACCGGCAGTGCGACCAAGCCTGCCCAATGAACCGGCATCGCTTTGTCGTGTTGCATCCACTACACCCGTTGTCCGATCAAGGACGATGGTCTATCCGGTGGTCCCCCACCACATGAAAAGGCTCTCCTGAAGACAAAGGAGTCCCCCCTGGCTCTCCGAGACGGAGGACCGAAAGCTCTGACGGCAGAAGATCCCGATCACCCGGCATGGGTACGGCTTCCCGACAAGATGGGCTTGTTAGTGGCCGAATGATCGCCCAGCGCAGGTGGAATTATCCCTGGTGTCATCCAACCCCCTAAGGAGCTTGGGTACGAGCCAGGCCGGACCAACAGCATGGATCATAGAGCCGAAGGCCGTGTCGGCGGAAAGCCCGTACGATCAAGTCAAGGCTATCTGGAGTCTCAGGAACGGCCGTACGTCGACCTGGGAGCTTCGACAAGACATCCCGCCAAGGTTTCGAGGGGCATTGGCGAGATAATGTTCACGGTGACTCCCGGAATCATCCCCGGACTCATCGACTGGCTTGAAGCGCACGAGGAGCATTAGCCCGACGAGCCTTAAATCGGCGCGCCCCTCATTCGATGCCCCTGATCCCGGCGCGCTAAACCCCCTACCTTTCGCCTTTATCCCGGCACGCCCCCCACCTAATGCCCCTTTGGCCGGCGCGCTTAAGATCTACCCTCGCGTCCTCCTATCCCGGCGCGCTAAAGAATGGAGCTTCCTCTCGGCGCCAAAGCCCACGCCGGATGCAAAGCCTCCAACCTGTTATATAAACGGGTGAGGTTCGATTGGAAAAAGAGAGATAGAAGAACGAGGGGGAGACAGGAGCAGAGAGAAGAAAAAGACCTGAGAAGAAAAAAAGAGGGAGCCGAGAGAGAGAAGGGTTCCTTCGGAGGAGCTTCCACCGGTCGTCTTCCTCCTCTACGATACCCTATTCTCGGAACAGGTGGGCGCCGGTGCTGATCCTTTTCATGCTTTTCGCAGATTTCTCTTCTGAGTCTTCCACCCATCGAATGTAAGCGAGGGGGGAGGAGCGACGATGATATGAGTCGATTCTCATCCCCCTTCTACGCAATTTTCTCTTTTATTCTTTCCCTGTTGTTGTGCTCTGCACATCCTCTGCCTCCGCTATCAGCGAACGGCGACTGAGCAGTGGCGCTGGTGTCATGCTCTTACGATGTAAATGCTGAATCATCCTCATTTCTGGGATGTTAATATATATATGTTGAATGCTTGGGTTATGTGGTTGAATGAATGATCCTCAGCCTCCCCCCTTTCTATCTATGCCAGTGCGTGTGTCAGAGTTCTTCTATGCGTAGTTCTAATTCCGGTTTCTCCGAGGTCTATAGCGTGCCCTGAATCATCGTGGGCTACATAAACGCCCCTCCCCGGGGTCTTTTCCTTCGATCATTTTTTATATTTGAGTCAAGGAATTTCGCATCCCCCTCTCTTCTCGGATAGAGCTATGCTTCTGCGCATGCCTCTCTCCGCCATATGCAAGGTTCATCCCATGAACGTCGCTTTCTAACTGTTCGAACATATGCCCCCGCAATGGGCCTGTCTCATTTATGCATTTACTGCATCTGTGCATCACGATCATCCAAACTGCTCCGAGGTTTTCTCATCGTCTCGATCACCCGGGGAGGGGAACATTCCCCCCGTGGCTTCACGGAACTGCTGGGAAACTAAGAACCCTACCCCTCGATGGTAGGTGTTTCTCCCTGAGCCCACAGCAGATTGCAACAGAGGGGTCTTGGCTCAACGAGCTCACCCCCAACAATTCAGGACCCAATGAAGGCCGGGGATATGTGCTCCTCGCAGGCTAGCCCTCGGAGTTTCATCTTCCTAATGGTCAGTCCCTATAAGGGATAAGTCATACACTGTGGGTCATCCACCCTTCGCAGGCTAGCCCTCGGGGTGCTGTTCCCATCGTCGATGGCTTCATCTCTCCGTTTCTTCCCCCTATGGAACCTTGGTGCCCCTAGCAGGCTAGTCCTCGGGGTATCCTGTCCAATAGGGTTTGCTGGCTGCCTTTGTGTAGACCGGCGGTTTAGGGGCTTGTTCCATAGGTGAGCATGACCCCGCTTCTCCCCTGTAACTCTTCAGGTTCAGGGGAGATGCTGTCCAATTTTGGACAGATTAATAATGAATAAACCATAACGAAATGCTCATTCTGGACCCAATTATCCCGGTGCTCGAGTAGGAACCTCGCACTGGCTTAATCACACCATCCCTCAGGGTTATGGACTTCAATTTAACAAACAATTGGCCTCAAATGGCTTCAAAACCCTCAACATAAACTTAACAAACTCAAATGATTCGAAATTCACCGAAAATAAGCTAAAACGGCGCGGCCTTAACCCGGCGCGCCCTAATCCGGCGCGGTACCCCCCCGCGCCAGATTAACCCTACACTCATAATAAAAAAAAACTTCCTTGCACCTTTCCGGCGCGCCATGAACCGGCGCGCCCCAATCCCTTGCGCGCCGTATTAACATTCATCATTACCGCGCCGGATTAAGGCGCTATACCCATGTTTTATCGCGCCATATAAGCTATCCTTACATGGTCGCGCCGATTTTGAAACATCTTGTTGCTTTAATCGCTCATTTGCCCCCCCCCCCCTGAGCGGATCTCGTCCCTCGGGGTTGGCGTTAATAAACCACAATTGGTAATAAATTGAATAAGGGAGGGGCCAAGCGAGCCCGAATTACATTGTTATCATCTCTTCATTACCATGTCCGTTAGCACTTTGCTTTCGCTATCACATTCGTGTTGCCTTCCCTCTTCTCGATGGGGAGTAATAAACGTGGTTGACCATCATTTGCTTCCATAATTCTATTATCATGCTTAATATAGTCATGAACGTCATGTGTGCATGCATGAATAGATCCTCGGGTATATCAAATGGCGTCGACAGAAAAGTCGGATTACGTCTGGTCTGAAGTCTTTGCTATGCGCGACGGTGGTCCTCAGACCTACGTCCTCCACCACATACCGAGAATCCATAATTCTATGAACTATGCATCTTCTACATGATAAATATATGCATCCTGCATGTCTTCGTCATGATCATCATGTAGCTCTTTTTAATTCGGCTTCGACAGCCCGCTATCTCGGCAATTAATCAAATGTGTTCCCTCCTCGTGGGGGATGTAATTAACGCCATAGCCTTTATGATATGGCGGACTGCTGGTCCCGACCGAACCTCACATTCGCCCGACATGGGTCAGAATGAGCGCATCATAAATTCGCCACTCATGTGACTGGCACGCCCGCATCGTCAATTGATCATTTGACTACCAGTTGGTCAGTTGGTCGATCGACCCGCGCGAAAGAAAGAAAGAAAAAAAAGTCGCGAACAATTATTCAGACAAGAACATCAAGCACTCTCCCAGAAGATAAATGGTATTTCTGGTGAAGTCCATGGAAGCATGATTCAAGTCGAAAATTCTTATGAGAAAATGGATCATGTCCAACATCTTGTGGAGAAATTAGCTGCAGAATTTAAAGATGTTGTAGCTTCTCTTGCAACCAGCTCCTCTACTCAACAACCGTATAAAGTTCACCATCTGATGCAAGAGTCATTTGACAACTTACTATCTCATCTAAAGCAGCTCCAAGAAGAGATTCAGAGCAATGACCAGAGAATGCTGACTAAGTTTGCTGAACTGGATATCAGAGTACAACAGATATCTGGACCTTTTCCTGAGGAGGCTATTCCTCTCAGACGCAGCTCAAGTAGCACACCCTCTTCAGCTCGGGGTAGATCTAGAGGTGACAGCTCCAGCAGACCCAGTCAAGCTAATCGATAACTGCTCTCCTACTCCTTTTTGTTGATGACAAAGGGGGAGAGTATGTTGGAGTCATGTGTCCAATGATGTCAATGGCTGGATGACAGGTCAGCTCGACATCGTCTCCGGACGGGATCGGCGTATTCACGCTGATCAGGTGAGCTCCTGAACACCTTTCATTACTGAGATTTAATTACTTAGTTTAGTATTGCTTTTAGTTGCTCCGTCGGCGGTGAGAGAGTGTCCGGTCTCAAATTGCCATCAAATTGAGTGACCACCGCGGGGCGAGTTGTGAGAGCGACCACTTAACCCACGCCCTTGGCGTACCGTCCGCCCGTGAATTGGGCATCCCTGGCCCATTTGGGGTCCTCCATAAGCTAGCCAACCATTGGAGTATCAAGGTCCCGACTCAGACCCTCTCCGTCATCGCTAAGTCGCCTACGGGCACTAGTGTGTGCTTCGCGATCGTGTTCACTAATGTGAGTCCGCTGCTCAATTTGATTGCTTGCAATATAGGTCCATAGGTGATCTCACATCAGAGATCAACCAACCAAGGAGATAGAAGCTTCCAAAGTTGCTGGTTTGACCATAATAACTCAGGAAACTGAACGCAAGACCCTTGAAGATCAAAAGAGTAGGACGTCTAAACGAGGTAATTAGAGCTCAATCCTTTAGAACTTTTGTTCACCTTAGTTTCATCTTTTTACCCTCAAAATTTCACATCTTTAGGTCAAGAGGTCGTGGAGTTAGAGTAGCAAAAAATTGCTAAAAAATCACTGGAAAAGGAGAACTAGGACATGGTTTTCAGACTCAAATTAGAAGCTTAAAGCCTAGTTAAGAGATAGGGCATCTTATGATTAGCAAAAACATCTTGTGAGAGAAAAAAGCCCTCTAGTTTTGATTGATTTCATGCATCATAGATCATGAATTTCATGTTTTAGTAGGTCATGCATACATGTATACTCTTAACCCTAACTAAGTTAAAAAGGAACTCTCTTTTCAAATTCACAGAAAACCCATGCATACTAGTAGGTTAGCCTTCATTCTATCATATGGAAGTTTATATATGATTTCCAGACATGATGTAAGTTGAAACCTTAGATTTTTACCAGTAGACGATCTGACGCATCAAGGTAAGATCGTTACGATGATATAACGGCCTTACGACAAGCCGTCACACCTTCTGTTGTTTTTAAATTTCTCTATTATCTCTGACGGCCCAGACTCATTGTGTTACAACACTGTAACGGTCCCACGATAAACCGTCCCAATCACTATGACGCCCCCATTCTCGACCGTCAGAGTAACTGTAGACGGAATTGAAGGACAGTCACATTAACTTATAAATATGCCTAGTTATCTAAGTTTTGACCTGTTGATATGACTTTAAATTTATTAATTGGTTCATGATAAGTATTGCATGTTAAAAGCATCTTGAATTATTTTAAGGATATGTTAATTTCATGCCAAAGCACTATAGTTTGTATTAACTCCATGATTTTAAATGATGTATTGACGGGGTTTTATCATGATTTCCTATTGTTACACATTCTCTCTATCAATAGAGTCGTTTCTTTAAGTACATGGCACATATTCCGGTATGTTGTCTATTAGTTCACATTTTGCACTATAGGAACATTATTCTTGGACATGAGGACCTCTCTATTGGATATTCCTTCCAATGGACTAGGAAATCTTATTTCAAGGCCTCCGTAATTCTCTGCGAGCTAGGGATTCCCACTAGGATACCGAGTTGGTTGTACCATTAAAACCCAATTGATTTGAAAGTACTATCAATGTTTTCTGGTTCTAGTAATGTAACGGATTTATATTGGACCGTCAGGCCCATGTAACGGCCCAATATACAACCGTCACATTTAACTGAGTCTAATTATTATTTCTGGATTTAGTCGTTCTAACGGATCAAGGCTCGACCGTCACGTTAATGTAACGGCCCAACACCGGAGCGTCACATGAATGTAACGGCCCAGTATTAGACCGTCACAATGCTTGAGTATGTTAACCAGAGGTTTGACCACAGGGTTGATATTCTAAAGTTCCTAGATGGCTTGATAATGGTCTAGGACGTATCATATCGATCAAGAAACTTAATATAATGAAATAAAGGTTAAAGAAATGTACCGTTATGCTGCCGATTTATCTCCATAAGCATAACCTTGTTTGAGTCATTCTTGACTCTCGCATTATTAAATTGAAGCGTTCAATCATTGAATAGTGTTATCATGAACTTATTGAATTATACATTCTTGGCCATACTTTATTGTTACATGCGTGGAAGTAGCTTGATTTATACTTGACGATGCGATCAAGCACTGATTGTGTTCAAGGGCTCCATACTAGTCCCCTCGGCTGATTACCAGAAACATACTATTATAAACCATGGGGTATGATGCTACTAGCGTCACATTGCGCTGGGAGTACTTTCTCTATAAATAAGTGAAGATCCACGGCACGACATGACTTTCTTGTACATGACTTGATATTCCACAGAAATTCATGATGTACTTGCTCATAAGCAAAAGATACTGGAGTGATGATTATGTGACTTGCTAGTACATTCTCGTTACATTCCTGTTCTTGAAAGGCCATAACATGTTCTTATTACATTCTTGCTAGTTCATACTTGCTCTCATTCTATCTTAAACGATCATCTTTGTTACTTTGGGTATTCGCATGATTGATCACATTCGCATGATTTTACCTTATTTCTTTAGAGCTAAAATGTTAATTACTTTAATAATACCTTCATGTTGATGCAAAGATACCTACTGGGCAAGTGTGCTCATTACCTATTTCCATTCTTTTCAGGAAATGAAAGTGATTCGAATTCGAATTCGGATTCGGGTTATACAAGTAGCGGGTCCGAGAGCTAATGAAAGTATTGTCAAAGATGAGAGTGAAGACTTAGAAAAGTCTATATTGTTTAGATTAAGTCTATGTAATTTTTCTATTTCTTGAGTCTGATAGGTTAAAATAAGTTGAAAGTTATTGTATTTTAATATTGATTATTAATGAAATAAGTTGGAGATTTGATTAAAATATTGTGCAATTGCATTTATGTGTGTGATTGTCTTGCGCTCTGATCATTCTTGTTTGCAAGAGACTTACCATGCTGGCTGTTCACGTTTCTCGAGCGAGTCTTCCGCTGTCATAAAGGCTCGGGGCATGACAGTTAAGTTGGTATCAGAGCCTATGTATCAGGACTTAGAAAGAAGAGTCATGTCATAGGATAAGTCCAAGGTTTATGGACCCCTACCTATGAACTAAGGAAGAAATTTTCACACCCATGTCAGAATTGGGTAGAACCCGGGATAAGATAGTTAATTAGTTTTAAGATTGATTTTCCTTCTAGTTTCACGAGAAATAACAAGTTGTTATTTTTCTCTCAGGTACCCTATTATTACCATGGCTCATCGCGTAGATTGGAATGGTATGCAACAAACTGTTGCTGGCCTTACACAGGCATTACAAACCATGGCGCAAGCTGGCGTAGGAGCAAGGGCTGGTGATTTGCATCGCAACTTCCGGAGTTTGAACCCTCCGCGTTTCTATGGTTCTTCTAATCCTGACGAGGCAGAGAATTAGATAGATGAAATGAATCATATCTTTGATGTTATCTAATGCACCGATCAAGAGAAGGTGCGTCTCGCAACCTTTCAACTCAACAAAGATGCCCGCACATGGTGGAAGTCGGTTCCGACACCTCCGGCCGATGCCCCTCATACCTGGGATGGTTTTCTTACCCTATTCCGTGCCAAGTACTTTTCTGAGCACGTAAAAGAGAGAAAGGCTATGGAGTTCGCCGCTCTTCGGCAAGGAATGATGACGGTTGCCGAATATGAACTGTAATTCTCAAGGCTTGCACCTTACGCACCGCATCTTATCAGCACCGATTTATTGAAGGCCAATCAGTTCATAGACGAGTTACCGCCTGGTTTCATTCAGCAGCTCGGGACCCAAAACATCCGTACTTATGCAGAAATGGTTCAACGAGCATATTTGTGCGAAAGGACCTTAGAGAAGGTCAAAAATTTAAAAGGGAAAGGAGAAGAATCCAGTCGACGCTCAGATCGGCGTTATAAGAAAGAAAAGTTCAGCGTCACGGAGCCCTACAAAAGCCATGATAGTGAGAAAAGATCTAGGAATGGGAATGGTGGAAGTTCCCATAAGCAAAAGAAAGTCAAGGAAGAGAAGGAGCAAGCTGCTACAACTTGCACGTTTTACGAAAAATTTGGCCACTCGGCTGAGGAATGCTGGAAGCGCCTTGGCTCTTGTTTACGTTGTGGAAGCAGGGAGCATCGCATGCCAGATTGCCCCCTCATGAAAGACCAATCGTCTGGTGGAGGACGTTGGAGGTAGGCTCGCCTCAATACCGTTTTAGAAGAAGAGGAAGCGCCCAAGGATGGTGGGCTTATGGAAGGTACTCTTCAAATTTGTTCTCGTCCTGCATTTGTGCTATTTGACACTAGTGCCTCTCATTCTTTTATCTCCACTACTTTTGTAAAAATATTTTCAATTGCATCAGTCCCCTTACCTTCAGATCTCGCTATTACCATACCCTTAGGTTCTGGAACAAAGCTTACCGACTATTATCCTGATAGCGAAGTAATAGTAGAAGGTTATAATCTCCCCGCAAACTTAGTATGCCTTGACATGAAAGGTTATGATGCCATTTTAGGGGTAGATTGGCTTGTAGATCATGATGCTTATATCAATTGCCAAAATAGGATTATATCCTTTCGAAAGCCCGATCTTCCAAGATTTTCCTTCCTGGGCATTAAGTACAAGAAACATCCTACTATCATATCTTCTCTTCACGCTTGCAAACTTATCTCGCAAGGATGTGAAGCTTTTCTTGCTTCTGTCATTGTTACCGAATCCAAGGAGATTATCTTAGCAGACATTCCTATTGTAAATGAGTTCCCCGATGTGTTCCCATCCGAATTACCCAGTTTACCACCCGAGAGGGAAGTAAACATCACTATTGAACTCATTCCAGGAGCAGCACCTGTTTCTATAGCCCCTTACAGGATGTCCCCCACAGAACTCAAAGAACTAAAGAAGCAGTTGCAGGAACTACTGGATAAGGGCTTTATCAGACCTAGCACATCCCCTTGGGGTGCGCCGGTTCTATTTGTCAAAAAGAAGGATGGTTCTCTCAGGCTATGCATCGATTACCGACGACTGAATCAACTTATAATCAAAAACAAGTATCCGTTACCGCGTATTGATGAGCTCTTTGATCAGTTTTCGGGAGCAGAATATTTCTCCAAGATTGACCTCAGATCAGGTTATCATCAGCTTAGAATTAAAGAAGAAGACATTTATAAATCGACTTTTCGAAGTCGTTATGGCCACTATGAATTCGTGGTAATGCCGTTCGGGTTAACAAATGCCCCAGCAGCATTTATGCAACTTATGAACAGTGTTTTCCAGTCATATCTAGACCAATTCATCGTCATCTTCATTGATGACATCTTGATATATTCCAAGACAAAAGAAGAATATGAAGAACATCTGAAGATAGCTTTGCAAACACTTAGAGAACATAAACTTTATGCCAAGCTTAATAAGTGTGAATTCTGGCTCAAGGAAGTTTCATTCCTAGGCCACATTATCTCAAAAGAAGGTATCACTGTGGATCCTTCTAAGGTAGAAGCTGTTAAGAATTGGAGCCGGTCAACGACCGTATCAGAAGTATGAAGTTTTCTAGGTCTAGCTGGTTATTATAGAAGATTCATTAAGGATTTCTCAAAGATTACAGTTCCTTTAACTAAACTCACGAGAAAAGAAAATTCTTTTGTCTGGTCAGAGAAATGTGAAAAGAGTTTCCAAACTCTTAAGAATCATCTTACTACAGCTCCTATTCTATCACTACCGGTGGAAGGTGGTGGATTCGAAGTATATATGGATGCATCAGGTATTGGCTTAGGGTGTGTCCTCATGCAAAATGGAAAAGTAATCTGTTATTCTTCTAGACAATTGAAGCGTCACGAGGAAAATTATCCTGTGCATGATTTGAAATTATCAGCTGTCATTTTTGCCTTGAAAATTTGACGTCATTATTTCTATGGAGAAAAGTTTACGGTCTACTCGGACCACAAAAGCTTGAAGTACTTATTTTCTCAAAAAGAGCTAAATATGAGGTAGAGGAGGTGGTTGGAATATCTCAAAGACTTTGATTTTGCTATTCAATATCATCTTGGCAAGGCTAATGCTGTAGCAGATGCACTCAGCAGAAAACTAATGAGTATGCTATCAAGTCTCATGATTAGTATGACTAATCTTATTCCTTAATTTGCTCAGTTGAACTTAGGTATTGACGGGAAGGAAGATTATTTCCTAACTAATATTCAAGTTCAATCTACATTAATAGAAGATCTGGTCAAGCTGCAAAATGATGATCCTATATTATTGGAGATCAAGGCCAATGTTGAACAAAGGCCGGATTTTTCTATTAAGGATGGAAGATTGCTATTTAAAGACCGAATATGTGTACTAGATCATGAGGTTACAAAAAAATTGATTCTAGAAGAAGCACATAAATCTAGGTATACCATTCACCCAGGTAGTACAAAAATGTATCAAGATCTCAAAAGAAATTTCTGGTGGCCCAACATGAAGAGGGAAATAGCGGATTTCGTGTCTCGCTGTCTCACTTGTCAACAAGTAAAGGCATAGCATTTTAGACCTGCAGGTAAACTGCATACCTTGAATATTCCGGAATGGAAGTGGGAGAGTATAGGATTGGATTTCATTATGGGGTTACCTAAGACAAGAGGTGGACACGATGGTATATGGGTAATCATAGACCGATTAACTAAATCTGCACATTTCATATCAATCAAAAGTCGATGGTCTATGGATATCCTGGCAGCATTATACAAAAGGAAAATTGTTAAATTACATGGTGTCCCAGTCACTATTATATCTGATAGAGATCCTCGATTCACATTACAGTTTTGGAAGGGTCTACAACAATCACTAGGTACTAGATTGAATTTCAGCACAACCTTTCATCCACAAACTGATGGTCAGACAGAAAGAACGAATCAAGTGGTAGAAGACATGCTCAGGACTTGCGTTATTGATTTTAGAGGTAGTTGGCATGATCACTTGTCTCTAGTAGAATTTGTATATAACAACAGCCAACATACAAATGGCACCTTTTGAAGCTTTATATGGAAAAAGTTGTAGATCACCAATATGTTGGAATGAAATAAGGGAAAGACAATTCCTAGGCCCCGATATTATCAGAGATTCTACAGAGAAGATCAAGCTTATTCAAGAGAGAATAAAGATGGCGCAAGATAGGCCGAAATCTTATGCTGATAATCGAAGACGCGACTTGGAATTTCAAGTAGGAGACCATGTGTATCTCAAGGTTTCTCCAGGTCGTGGTATTCGAAGATTTGGCATTAAGGGAAAGCTAACTCCAAGGTTCATTGGCCCGTTTGAAATTCTTGAAAGGGTCGGTGAAGTGGCCTACAAACTGGCTTTACCTCCACAATTAGCAGGAGTTCATGACGTATTTCACGTCTCTATGCTGAAGAAGTATGTATATGATCCTGACCATATTATCACTTATGACCATCTGGAGAATCAGAAGAATATGACGTACGAACAAACGCCAATAAAGATTTTGGAATGGGAAGTGCATCAATTAATAAATAAAGTTATTCCTACGGTCAAGATTCAATGGAAGAAACATGGCCATATGAAGCAACATGAGAAACCGAAGTAGTCATGTGGAAAAGATTCCCAGAATTATTTTAACTGTAAGTACACTCTCCACAATCCATGTATTGAATTTGGGGACCAAATTCTCTTAAGTGGGGGAGGGTGTAAGGCCCCAGAATTTTATAAATTATTTTTGATATATTTAATTATTTTTTGAGAATTTTAAAGACCCAAAATGGATTAATAAATGAATATTAGATTAAATAAATCATTATAAGGCCTAATTTATGAAAAGTAATTAATCTAGCTTTGATAATTGTAACCCAACAGGTTAAAAGACAAAGTCCATTAAGTTTGGCCCATATTCTAGAAGGTTATTTAGCCTATTTACATATTTTAATGATAAAATACCATTTTTATAGATAATAATATGGATAAATAATAAAAGAGTTTGATTTATGTTGAATTCTGTGCACGTTGGATGTAGCGGTCTATCGTGCGACCGCCACATGCACGTAACGCACCAGTCTTGATGCGTTACACCCTGATAGTTCTGTGAATGGAAGAACGAGCAAAAAGATTGAAACTCTGGGATCTTATCTACAAGAGATCAACTTGGGAGAGCTTATAACATTACTAAGGACTCTTAGGGATTAGGTTCTGGCAAATTAAGGACTCTAGAATCGATCTAATCTTCAAACCCTAGCCAAAACCCTATAAATAGGACCTAGTTTTGACCTGAGCAACCCTTACTTTTGCTCATGAAGAAACAAGGTAAGGAGTCACAATATCGGGTAAGTTCTGTAGAAGATTTTGTTAGTATACTTTAGACTAATAGTTCTCCAAATTTCATGCTAGGAGACCAACCAACCAAAGAGATAGAAGCTTCCAAAGTTGCTGGTTCGACCATAATAACTCAGGAAACTAAACGCAAGACCCCTGAAGATCAAGAGATTAGGACGTCTAAACGAGGTAATTAGAGCTCAATCCTTTAGAACTTTTTGTTCACCTTAGTTTCATCTTTTTACCCTAAAAATTTCACATCTTTTGGTCAAGAGGTCGTGGAGTTAGAGAAGCAGGAAATTACTTGAAAATCACTGGAAAAGGACAACTAGGGCACAGTTTTCAGACTCAAATTAGAAGCTTAAAGCCTAGTTAAGAGGTAGGTCATCTCATGATTGGCAAAAATATCTTGTTAGGGATAAAAGCCCTCTAGTTTTGATTGATTTCATGCATCATAGATCATGAATTTCATGTTTTAGTAGGTCATGCATACATGTATACTCTTAACCTTAACTAAGTTAAAAAGGAACTCTCTTGTCAAATTCACAGAAAACGCATGCTTACTAGTAGGTTAACCTTCATTCTATCATATGGAAGTTTATATATGATTTTCAGACATGATGTAAGTTGAAACCTTGGATTTTTACCAGCAGACGATCTGACTCATCAGGGTAAGACTGTCACAATGATATAACGGCCTTACGACAAGCCGTCACACCTTATGTTGTTTTTAAATTTCTCTGTTATCTCTAACGGCCCAGACTCAGTGCGTTACGACACTGTAACGGTCCCATGATAAACCGTCACAATCATTGTGACGCCCCCATTCTCGACCGTCAGAGTACCTGTAGATGGAATTGAAGGACAGTCACATTAACTTATAAATATGCCTAGTTATCTAAGTTTTGACCTGTTGATATGACTTTAAATTTATTAATTAGTTCATGATAAGTATCGCATGTTAAAAGCATCTTGAATTATTTTAAGGATATGTTAATTTCATGCCAAAGCACTATAGTTTGTATTAACTCCATAATTTTAAATGATGTATTGACGGAGTTTTAGCATGATTTCCTATTGTTACACATTCTCTCTATTAATAGAGTCGTTTCCTTGAGTACATGGCACATATTCCGGTATGTTGTCCATTAGTTCACACTTTGCACTATAGGAATATTATTCTTGGACATGAGGACCTCTCTATTGGATATTCTTTCCAATGGACTAGGAAATCTTATTTCAAGGCCTCCGTAATTCTCTACGAGCCAGGGATTCCCACTAGGACGCCGAGTTGGTTGTACCATTAAAACCCAATTGATTTGAAAGCACTATCGATGTTTTCTGGTTCTAGTAATGTAACGGATGCTATATTGGACCGTCAGGCCCATGTAACGGCCCAATATACAACCGTCACATTTAACTGAGTCCAATTATTATTTCTGGATTTAGTCGTTCTAACGGATCAAGGCTCGACCGTCACGTTAATGTAACGGCCCAACACTGGAGCATCACATGAATGCAACGGCCCAGTATTAGACTGTCACAATGCTTGAGTATGTTAACCCGAGGTTTGACCAAAGGGTTGATATTCTAAAGTTCCTAGATGGTTTGATAATAGTCTAGGACTTATCATATCGATCAAGAAACTTAATATAATGAAATAAAGGTTGAAGAAATGTACCGTTATGCTGCCGATTTATCTCCATAAGCATAACCTTGTTTAAGTCATTCTTGACTCTCGCATTATTAAATTGAAGCGTTCATTCATTGAATAGTGTTATCATGAACTTATTGAATTATATATTCTTGGCCATACTTTATTGTTACATGCGTGGAAGTAGCTTGATTTATACTTGAAGATGCGATCGAGCATTGATTGTGTTCAAGGGCTCTATGCTAGTCCCCTCGGCTGATTGCCGGAAACATACCATTATAAACCATGGGGTATGATGCTAGTGGCGTCGCATTGCGCTGGGAGTACTTTCTATATAAATAAGTGAAGATCCACGGCACTACATGACTTTTTTGTACATGACTTGATATTCTACAGAAATTCATGAAGTACTTGCTCATAAGCAAAAGATATTGGAGTGATGATTATGTGGCTTGCTAGTACATTCTCGTTACATTCCTGTTCTTGAAAGGCCATAACATGTTCTTGTTACATTCTTGCTAGTTCATACTTGTTCTCATTCTATCTTAAACGATCATCTTTGTTACTTAGGGTATTCGCATGATTGAGCGCATTCGCATGATTTTACCTTATTTCTTTAGAGCTAAAATGTTAATTACTTTAATAATGCCTTCATGTTGATGCGAAGATACCTACTGGGAAAGTGTGCTCATTACCTATTTCCATTCTTTTCAGGAAATGAAAGTGATTCGAATTCGAATTCGGATTCGGGTTATACAAGTAGCGGGTCTGAGAGTGAATGAAAGTATTGTCAAAGATGAGAGTGAAGACTTAGGAAAGTCTATATTATTTTGATGAGGGCATCCCTTGCCCCTCCACATTTTCTCCGGACTCGGATTGTTCGTCGGCAAGCGCCACTATGTTCCTCAAGTGTTTGTGAGTCGAGTCATGTAATTTTCTTATTTTTATTTGAGTCTTAATCATGTAATTTTCCCTTTATTTGAGTCATGTGCCTAGGTTAGTAGGTTATCTACCAATGTCCTAAGTCATTGTGTTATTTAGATAGGCTATTGGGCCCATCTCATTGGGCTAGGCCCATGGACACCCCCCTTCCCTTCGGTTATTAGTCATTATGTCTTTTGTTAGGGTCCTTTGTGAAAAAGTCATGTGCCTATAAATAGGCCACCCCACTCCTCATATGTAACAATTTTGATGAAATATTGAAGAAATCCCTTTCAAGTCTCTCATTATCTCTCACTCTCTCTCTCTCTCCCTCTACCCCAATTTTCGGAATTTTCTCTCTCCTCCCCATTTACCTCTCATTAACTCCCCTCCCCTCATTCAATCACCTTCCCAACCACCCCATCTCCCACCTACCCCATTTAAACCTCTCCCCTTCCCCATAACCCTCTTTATTCCACCCCCTAGTCCCAAGAGAGCTCCACCCAATCCCCACTCCACCTTCCAACCCCCAACTACCCATTTCCCTTCCCCAAACCTCACTCCACCTTCCCAAGACACCTCTTCCCATCCCCAAGACCACCATTGATCACTCCCCATCAAAGAAAATTCAAACTCACATTCCCTCCACCCACTTGTGCCTCCCTCACAGCCCAAATTCGTAGCTCCACTCTCACCCTCTGAAAACACCCAATTCCAGACCCCATTCTCCCTCTCCCACACCTTAGAACACCCCCTCCTAGGCCCCCTCACAACTAGGGGTCACTCCCACACCTATTCACCCCCATTTCCACTTCCATTTACCCCATTTCTCCCACCACCTTCCACCTACAGTTCGCAGGTTGCAGGTGGCAGAAGTCCAGCGACTTGCAGAAGGTGTCACATTGTCATCCTGAGGCTTCTGAAGATGCTTCATACATCGTTGGAATCGTCTTTGAGTCCTCTTTCCAACAGAGGTGGTCCCGCATCCATCTGAGCTCGGAGCTGTGCGGTGGAGCAGATCTTGTGCGACTGTGCAATCTGCCCCAGGCTGAAGACCAGAGAGCATTTGGAAGTTTCACCACGACCAACCTAAAAGCGGAGCTCCATTTGACGTTCGAATCTGGGAGATATCATTTTTCTCCCCCGAAGTATACGTTCTGTCCTCCCACAGTCTGCAGCGACCCTTCACCGGTGATCTGAGGCTACCGGCCAACCTTGGCATCGGTTGGCTTCCCCGTTAACTTTGCTGCGTAGAAGACTCGACAGCCGAACCAACGGCTTTGACGGCGCTCGATTTGGAGTTCAGGAGCAGTCGTGGCATTGCTGTCAATCTGCTGCTAGGAAACTGTTCCTGTCCGAACCAGAGACAGACCTCCTGTTCAACTGTTGACCTCGGCCAGCTCGTGAGGGATCTGAGTGCTAATTTTGGAGGGCTGAAACTATTACCAGTTAGCTGTCATCTCCAAGAAGAAGGACCTTATTCGGCCTCCGAAGATTCCAGTTACCATTTTCTTCGTCGGAGTGTGCAGTCTGCCACCTGCGGGTCCAGGTTTAATATGTCCTCACATATCCAACCACCATTCTCCTCTCCGACCTCCGATTGGGGCCCCGTCAACTCCTGCTCGAAGCTACTCCGACGATGATCACGTCACCGCCAGGCTCGTCTCATTTGGAGTTCAGGAGCGTCCGTGGTGCCTTCTACAACTTGCTGTACCTGTTCTGCACCAGCCAGAAGAGGGAATTGCTGACATGTTCCAGTCGCCGGTCCGACCAGCCCTGAGTTTCAAAGCTTCTGCCAAAATTCAGACACCATTCCTGTCCTGTTGGAGAACTTTTGGCGCAGGTTTCATCAAGATCCAAGCTCCGTGGAATTTTTGGTAGCATCAACACCGCCCCACTGTCCGGCGAACCTGCAGATTGGTAGAACCGGCGGGATTCGACAAGTCGGGTTCCTTCGCTTAATTCCCCCACCCCGCTTGGCCGGCTGAAGGCCGCTCCCTGCGTGAAGGTAGTTTTGAATGTAATAAGCCTAATCCCCACCCCAATATCCCCCCCTTGCATGGGGTGTAGTTCATGTAATTATTAAGTCGCAGGTTTGAAGCTTCAATCGACGCGGCGTGCGGGTACATACCCTCGCCTCCCCGCTCGCCCCCATCTCCGGCCGGAGTCGGCATCTTCATGCCGGCTAGGTGAGCCTCGGTCCCTCTCATACTGGTTTAATCACTTGCTTAGCTTAGTATTATTGCTATTGCTTCGTCGGACGGAGAGTGAGAGTTCGGCCCAAATTGCTAGTATCGTGAGTGGCCACCGCGGGCAAGTTGAGAGTGAATCCACTAAACCCACACCCTTGGTGTGTTGGCCGCCCATGATTTGGGCATCCTAGGCCCATTTGGGGTTCTCCCCAAGCTTTCCAACCCTTGGAGCCTCATGGTCCCACCTCGGACCCTCTCCAACATCGCCTAGTTGCCTTCGGGCCCTAATGTGTGCCATACGGGTGAGCTCGCCAGTGTGAGTCCGCTGCTCAAACTTGAATGCTTGCAAAATAGGTCCAAGGTTGGTTTTACATCCTAGGCCCATTTTGGGTTCTCCCCAAGCTTGCCAACCCTTGGAGCCTCATGGTCCCACCTCGGACCCTCTCCAACATCGCCTAGTTGCCTTCGGGCCCTAGTGTGTGCCATACGGGTGAGCTCGCTAGTGTGAGTCCGCTGCTCAAACTTGAATGCTTACAAAATAGGTCCAAGGTCGGTTTTACATCAAGTGGTATCAGAGCAAGTTCACAACTTGTCTCTATCAAGTTGGTCATAGGGCATGTCTATGCATTTAGAGTCTTCAAATGCATCACTCTTGTCCCCTAGTATGGCCACCTCATATCGACCTTACCAATCGGCCCACTCCATAAGTCCAAGCCACCAAGAGATGCCTACCACTAACACCCATAACTTCTCTGGCCATGTCAACTACTTCATGAAAGCCTTGACCTATGCCAATGAGCGGCTTGATAACATATCGGGCCGACTCAACCAACTTGGAGAAAATAGGCCCGCCCCAAGGACGGACGATAGGATGGTCCCTTTCCCGCTTCCCACCTTTGATGGAATCTCTCCTAGAGAATATTTAGATTGGGAAGCTACAATGGACCAATACTTCACTTGGTATCATATTTCTGAGGATGAAAAGGCATTGGTTGCCAAAATGCAACTTACCAAACGGGCAGAAACTTATTAGATGCAAATTGAAGGCTTAAGGATAATTAGAAGGGAAGCTCCCCTCCCAACATGGGGGGACATGAAGGAACAACTTAGGGCTAGATATGTTTTCCCCTCATACTCAAATCACCAAGACCTAAGGAGCACTTCAACTCCTTCATCCCCACCTAGCCAACCCATGACCCTAATTCCCTATTCCACATCACTTCCCACCTATCCTACCCCAACCACCACACCAGCACCCTACCTACAAACTCCCACCACAACCATATGTCCACAAACCCAATTGGACCCCGTGTCCACCCATCCACCGAGGCCCATAATAGCCACCACCCCTAAACCCAAAACCCCTCACCAAACCCGTACCCCACAAGCCCCCTTGACCACCACCACAAACCCACCATCATCCCCAAAAAGGGACACATCTCCCAAAATAAATCAACCCAAAACCCCTCACCCAACCCACCTCCCACTCCCTACCCCAAAGATCCCAAGTCCTAGGCTTCCACTACTTCCCCTCCCTATCCAAACCAAAGTTTCCCATTACCCACCACCCCGGGTACACCATGCACCAACCATCATCACCCCACCCCCAATAGACCTTCCCATTCCCTTGAGAAAGGAGACCACAACCATCCACATGGGAGTATATGCTAGTCTGGAATCCATCCCCATCCTTGAGGAAACCCAAGTTCATACCTATGGTAAGGAAGAATCACAAATGTCCCCTTCACATAGCTTGGACCCCCAAGAACCACAACCCTTCACAAATGGCACCATAATCATAGATGGGCCCCTAGCTAGATGGCTAAAGGAGAGACCAATTCACCCCATCATGTCCTATGTTTACCCACCCATGGAGCAAAACCTTCCCATTGTACCCTTCCACTCCTATCACACCACAATCCAATCCTACTATGAGGTAGAATGTTGGGATGATCTCCTCCAAGGTCTAGAGTGACAATTAGACTTGACTTCTTTGTTGACCCTAGGGGCGGACTGACCCAAGAGCCTTGACCTCATCCATCCATGCATTGGGTCTATCACCTCGATTTGCACTATTGGTTGCTACACTAGTGACCTCCTTTTCATTCTCCCCATAGTGGAAGAGCACATCCCGGTCCACTCCCCTACCATTGTGATTCCTAGAACCTTGACCATCCAACCCACCCCATACACCGGTCCAACCATTTCATTAGAGGAAGGTGACTCCCCACCATATGAGGACCTTGAGGACATGGAGTACCCCCATCTAGGTGACCTTTACCATGATCCCTTTGACCCTTTCCTATGGGAGCCTAGATCTCTATGTAACTCACTCACCTTATTCACCACCCACCTTACCCTACCCTTACCACCCATGTTGAATCAAACCCCTCCCTTCCTAGACTCGGGTTACACCAAGGGAACCTTGACCTTCGGCAACATACACCTTGGGATTGATGAGTTGCCCCACTCCATAATTTTCCCCTTCTTAGATCCATTTGATCCATACGAGTGGAAGCTCAAGGGCCACCCCATACCCATGCACATAGAAGTCATCTCTAGGATAGGAGTGCATGAGTCTTGGCACAACACATCACTTGGCATGATTAGAAAGTCGGGTCCATTCATTCACATCACCCACATGTCAGGTAGGAAGCATGAGTGGTCCCTATTTGGGTGTAACGGTCCTCCCCAATTCACCATTGGTCTTATGTATCCTAGGAACCTACATGGGTGTCCGGGTCCTCCAACATCCATCACACTATCTCATAAGAGGGACATCTATGGATTCCCCGGTCCTCCCAAATCATTCAAAATCTTCATAACATCAATGCATGATAGGTCTATATGTGGTTGCCCTGGACCACCTTTGCATACCATACATTGTCCACTCACACCGCATCATAGTGCATGGCATATGCATCCGAGCAAGTATCAAGCAACAAGCGGTGAGATTCACAACAAGCGGGCAAAAACTCATGGGCGCCACTTGGAATTCTAAGTTGGTAACTTGACGATGATGACTTTGGAGTGGCTCTACCCTGGGGTCACCTCCAAATCGAGGGCACGAGGACTTGGACCTTGCCAAGTTTCGAGTGGCTTTGGCAACCCGGCTTATGGGTTGAACTTCCAAAAGGGTTTTGGGATTCTCCCCATTTCTCATGTAGTGGATCCAACACCCTCTAAGGGTACCGCGGTGGATCCTAGTGAGTGTCTTGAGCCTACACCTATCCTTGTGAGGGACACCTTCGGAGTGCCACCAAAAAAAAATTAGCCCGAGAGCCCGACGTGAGCACACGGCAGCAATACTAGGCAAGCAAGACATCATAGCCAGCATGAGGGTGTGTCCGAGTCACTTTGTCGAGCTGAAGCGCCGTTCCCCGACTATGGTCGCGGGTTGAGTATGGAGATCGTGGATCGCCCAGAGCCGCAGTTCGATATACTACTTCCCTGGTGGACCCATACTCGACGGGGTCGAGTTTTCCCCACCCCGGGGGTATGATGAGGGCATCCCTTGCCCCTCCACATTTTCTCCTGACTCGGATTGTTCGTCGGCAAGCGCCATTATGTTCCTCAAGTGTTTGTGAGTCGAGTCATGTAATTTTCTTATTTTTATTTGAGTCTTAATCATGTAATTTTCCCTTTATTTGAGTCATGTGCCTAGGTTAGTAGGTTATCTACCAATGTCCTAAGTCATTGTGTTGTTTAGATAGGCTATTGGGCCCATCTCATTGGGCTAGGCCCATGGACACCCCCCTTCCCTTCGGTTATTAGTCATTGTGTCTTTTGTTAGGGTCCTTTGTGAAAAAGTCATGTGCCTATAAATAGGCCACCCCACTCCTCATATGTAACAATTTTGATGAAATATTGAAGAAATCCCTTTCAAGTCTCTCATTATCTCTCACTCTCTCTCTCTCTCCCTCTACCCCAATTTTCGGAATTTTCTCTCTCCTCCCCATTTACCTCTCATTAACTCCCCTCCCCTCATTCAATCACCTTCCCAACCACCCCATCTCCCACCTACCCCATTTAAACCTCTCCCCTTCCCCATAACCCTCTTTATTCCACCCCCTAGTCCCAAGAGAGCTCCACCCAATCCCCACTCCACCTTCCAACCCCCAACTACCCATTTCCCTTCCCCAAACCTCACTCCACCTTCCCAAGACACCTCTTCCCATCCCCAAGACCACCATTGATCACTCCCCATCAAAGAAAATTCAAACTCACATTCCCTCCACCCACTTGTGCCTCCCTCACAGCCCAAATTCGTAGCTCCTCTCTCACCCTCTGAAAACACCCCATTCCAGACCCCATTCTCCCTCTCCCACACCTTAGAACACCCCCTCCTAGGCCCCCTCACAACTAGGGGTCACTCCCACACCTATTCACCCCCATTTCCACTTCCATTTACCCCATTTCTCCCACCACCTTCCACCTACAGTTCGCAGGTTGCAGGTGGCAGAAGTCCAGCGACTTGCAGAAGGTGTCACATCGTCATCCTGAGACTTCTGAAGACGCTTCATACATCGTTGGAATCGTCTTTGAGTCCTCTTTCCAACAAAGGTGGTCCCGCATCCATCCGAGCTCGGAGCTGTGCGGTGGAGCAGATCTTGTGCGACTGTGCAATCTGCCCCAGGCTAAAGACCAGAGAGCATTTGAAAGTTTCACCATGACCAACCTAAAAGCGGAGCTCCATTTGGCGTTCGAATCTGGGAGATATCATTTTTCTCCCACGAAGTATACGTTCTGTCCTCCCACAGTCTGCAGCGACCCTTCACCGGTGATCTGAGGCTACCGGCCAACCTTGGCATCGGTTGGCTTCCCCGTTAACTTTGCTGCGTAGAAGACTCGACAGCCGAACCAACGGCTTTGACGGCGCTCGATTTGGAGTTCAGGAGCAGTCGTGGCATTGCTGTCAATCTGCTGCTAGGAAACTGTTCCTGTCCGAACCAGAGACAGACCTCCTGTTCAACTGTTGACCTCGGCCAGCTCGTGAGGGATCTGAGTGCCAATTTTGGAGGGCTGAAACTATTACCAGTTAGCTGTCATCTCCAAGAAGAAGGACCTCATTCGGCCTACGAAGCTTCTAGTTACCATTTTTTTCGTCGGAGTGTGCAGTCTGCCACCTGCGGGTCCAGGTTTGATCTGTCCTCACATATCCGACTACCATTCTCCTCTCTTACCTCTGATTGGCGCCCCGTCGATTCCTACTCGAAGCTACTCCGACGACGATCACGTCACCGCCAGGCTCGTCTCATTTGGAGTTCAGGAGCATCCGTGGTGCCTTCTACAACTCGTTGTACCTGTTCTGCACCAGCCAGAAGAGGGAATTGCTGACCTGTTCCAGTCGCCGGTCCGACCAGCCCTGAGTTTCAAAGCTCCTGCAAAAATTCAGACACCATCCCTGTCATGTTGGGGAACTTTTGGCGCATGTTTCATCAAGATCTAAGCTCCGTGGAATTTTTGGTAGCATCAACACCGCCCCACTGTCCGGTGAACCTGCAGATTGGCAGAACCGGCGGGATTCGACAAGTCGGGTTCCTTCGCTTAATTCCCCCACCCCGGTTGGCCGGCTGAAGGCCCCTCCCTGCGTTGAGGTAGTTTTGAATGTAATAAGCCTAATCCCCACCCCAATATCCCCCCCTTGCATGGGGTGTAGTTCATGTAATTATTAAGTCGCAGGTTTGAAGCTTCAATCGATGCGGCGTGCGGGTACATACCCTCGCCTCCCCACTCGCCCCCGTCTCCGGCCGGAGTCGGCTTCTTCACGCCGGCTAGGTGAGCCTCAGTCCCTCTCATACTGGTTTAATCACTTGCTTAGCTTAGTATTATTGCTATTGCTTCATCGGACGGAGAGTGAGAGTTCGGCCCGAATTGGTAGTACCGTGAGTGGCCACCGCGGGCAAGTTGAGAGTGAATCCACTTAACCCACACCCTTGGTGTGTTGGCCGCCCATGATTTGGGCATCCTAGGCCCATTTGGGGTTCTCCCCAAGCTTGCCAACCCTTGGAGCCTCATGGTCCCACCTCGGACCCTCTCCAACATCGCCTAGTTGCCTTCGGGCCCTAATGTGTGCCATACGGGTGAGCTCGCCAGTGTGAGTCCGCTGCTCAAACTTGAATGCTTGCAAAATAGGTCCAAGGTTGGTTTTACATCATGTTTAGATTGAGTCTATGTAATTTTCCTGTTTCTTGAGTCTGATAGGTTGAAAGAAGTTGAAAGTTATTGTATTTGAATATTGATTATCAATGAAATAAGTTGGAGATTTGATTAAAATATTATGCAATTGCATTTATGTGTGTGATTGTCTTGCGCTCTGATCATTCTTGCTTGTAAGAAGCTTATCTTGCCGACTGTTCACATTTCTCGAGCGAGTCTTCCGCTATCATAAAGGCTCGGGACGTGGCAAGAAAAGAGAAACACAAAGGAGCAAGAAGATCATGAGATTTTTCTCTGTTGGTTGGCTGTGGCTTTTGATGAGCATTCGGGAGAGAGTCTATGTGACGATGAAGCAGCTTTAGTAATGCATGGAAGACTCCTTCTTGAGCCAAGAAATCGGCAGCACCTCCCCTTTTTAAAACTTCTGTCCCTCTTGATCAAGAGCTGCATGGGCTTGTTTATAGAGAGAATGTGTGGGTTTTAATCTGGGCACAATTAGGATGGCCATTAGAGTCCCTTCCGAAGTGGAAAAGGGCTCAAAACAGGGAAAGAACAGGGGCGACGGTGCAGTTCAAAAGGGTATTGGAAGGGGTGACCCTGAGGAAGGTCGAAGGGTATAGATCCCTCTTTTAGAAGAATTTAAAACAAGGAAGCTCTGGATCAATCGACCAAATAGTTAAAACAAAGAAGGAGACAAAACGGGAAGGTGGCAGACGCAACGGAAATGGATTGAAGATGGCGACCCGGAGATGGTTCAAAAATCTAGAGGAAATGATGACTCCTCACGCGGTCGTTATTTGAAATAACGACTTGCAAAGTGTCTTGAATCAAAACAAATTAAGCAAATACCAAAAAGAAATAATGCCCCTCGTTCGGGCGTCATTTAAAATGACGCCCCCGTGAGGGGCACTACTTCAGATTATGCAAAACATGGCCATTTTTCATTTCTCATTATTATTTTCTCATTTTTTCGGTGGACGTGTATTTAACTGTGTTGATTCCAATTCCTAGTTTTTCATATTTTTTCTGAAACCCGGAAAGCCACCAAAACACCCCTAAAAGAGGGCCAAAAATATATATTAAAATATTAACCAAATGAATGGACGCCTCCTCACGGAGGCGTCATTTCCTTTTGTATTTTTTCGTTTTCTATTTAAAAAGTAAATAACGCCTTTCCTCATGTCATTAATTCCTGGAAAATTGATAAAAATAGAGAAAAATACCCAAAAAAATTTAGAAACATAGGGAAAAAATAAGAAAAAGTAGAAAAAAGGGAACAATCTAAGAAAAATGGGAAAAATCACTCAAATAAAGTCTATTTGAGGGTCAAATTGGGGCATTATGAGGCAATATAAGATGTACTCATAGTAATGTCAATTTTAGCGTGTCTACAGCCGACAGCTCACCTCATCGGCTCTAGTCGCGAACATCAGCTTCCCGAAGAAAAGCATCAGGAACTGCCGTAGGATCACGTTTACCTCGGGCCCTGGTCCCGCTGCTACCCACTATCGCACTCTGTCTGTCAACCGCACTAGGTGCTGCTCTGGCAGCTCTCCAACCGTGATCGCTGCTCCCCGTAAGCCTAGCCTCTCCTGCAGACCCACTCTCGGTAAAATCGTAGAGTGTCGCTCTGGCATCAATAGCTCCAGTCCCAGCAGTCTCTGGGCCAGCTCACGGTAGTCTGTAAGGGTCCTCCCACTAACTAGCGCACCGTGCACTCGTAGCCCGGTGATTCTCACCACGTCCTCTAGTGTGGGGATCATGTGCCCCCACGGGAACATGAACGCCCGGCTGACTGGGTCCCACCGGTCGTGCAGCGCGTAGATGAGTGCGGTGTCCAGCCTCATCACCTCCGTGCCAAGGAACTCTGCGAATCTTATGGCGATCAACCTCTCCCTCTAAAAGTCTGGTAGTGCCAAATACACCGCCTAGACCTAGAGCCATGAAATCCACGTCCGACGTTTTCCCTTCATACATTCAACATCTTATGCCAGTCATTCATTTCATATAATCATGCATTGCATCAAAAAAAATGTAGTCTACTAAGGTGGTGGCCATGTTAAGGCCATTTTCTGCCTGTCTAACGGTCATCTGTGGACCGCTTTGCAATCCCAACGGTCACTTCCAGACCATTTTCACACTCAATAATTCTCTTCGCTGATTTAGATCTAAATGGTCACCCTCTGACCATTTTCATCTATCTATCGGTCTTTTGAAGACCGTTTTGTTTTCTGGCAGCCTGGTTAGAACCGTTTTCCAACCTTTGAAAGTCGGTTCCACCTAGTGGTCACAGGCAGACCGCCTGACTCCCTTAGCGGTCCCTGTTAAGATCGTTTCCTGCTCGCCGCGGTGAACGACATTCCTCGTCTTTGGAAGTGGCGCTTACAATGGATCCTAGGGATTGGTGTGACCCCTCTCTCCCCCGTCTAAACTCCATGCATTCATCAAAATTTGAAATTGGGGGGGGGGGGGGGTTGGTCTGCGGCCTACCTCGGACGGTGGCGCTCTTCCGGCCGGTTCCTTGGCCTCCACTGTGGCTGCTCCACCTTCTTGCATTATTTCTGCCTCCTTCGGAGCTCTGACGGCCGTGGAAGGTCCTTCCTCCGTGACCACAGCCAGTGGCGGCACCTCCTCCTCCGGTGGGTTCGCCGGCGATGGCGCCTGTTCTTCCCCTCTTGCCATCCGTTGCATTAAATGCCACAATGCTTGTCTCTTCGTTCACATCCGCGTAAGGGCTGGAAGGAGAAGGCTAGGAAGAGAAGGGAGTTCGGATGGGGGGGCTCAACAGTGGTTTCTCTGCTATTGAACCTCCCGGTTGTGGGCATGTGAGAAATGAGAGGGAAGATGAAGGGGGCAGTTTCTTTTCTAAAAAACCAACGGTACTTTAGTGGTTTTTCGATTGACCATTAAGGTTGATAGACGGTTAAATTATGACCATCTTTATGAGTTTAAGCGGTAATATATGTGACCGTTTAGTCATACTTTGCGGTCTCTCATATGACCATTTTTTAGGCTAAGGCGGCCACACCTAGACCGTTTGCTTCTAAGGCAGCCGTTTTGTTATCTTGCAATGCTTAATTCATGCTTGTGCCCTCTGTTGATTAATTTCCATGCATGACTGTGTTTATTGAGATATCTTGGCCATTTGATTTGATGTTGAACTTTTAACTCATGTTACACACTTCTCGTCATGCCATGCTCTCAATCCGTCAGGCAAGTTAGGTAAGTATTTCGCATTCTTTATCCCTTAATGCATTACTATATGGTATTTATGCTATATAAATCTCGAGAACCAGCTGGTCATTCATGTGTTCTAGGATCTGATGTTCCCCTTTACCAAAAATGATGATGATCTAGGTACACATGTTTAATCGTTGGTTGAGGCCGTTAGGTTGGAAGAATTAGGGGACGATGGTTCTATCTTGCACGCCGTGGTTGCAGATAGTATCCTTACCCAGATTAATCTAATCTAGCAATATTATTCTCGACTATTTTCTATTTTATGATTTTTCTTTGCATTCATTTTAATTATTTCTTTTATTTTTAGCCCAACATGCATCATACGCATTTTTGAGCATTCATGTCCCTAATCTGTCTAAGATGTCTCATTGGTGATGGATAATTATGTGTTCATGATTTTGGGTAAGAAAGAGTATTCCGCTCAGAATTGGAAGGTCTTTTCTGGTCTGTTCACTTGATTTGGTTGACTGAGAGTCCTTGTCTGGAGTATAGTCTGCTTTCTTTTATTTTCCGTTGCTGCTTATTCCGATCCCCTCATTGGCCCGTGGACTGTGTCTCTCCGATGAGGTTGGTCGTGTTTCCTTTGCCCTTATTTACTTAGTTCCTCAGACTGGTGTCCTTTGGTCCGATCATTCTTGTGATTGGTTCAGAGTTTTTCGGAAGATTCCTATTGCTTGTTGGTGAGGAACGGGTGTCGTTTGCCTTAACGCCCACTTTTCAGTCCGCTCCACTGCATTTTCGCTTCATCTCCGTGTTTCCATTTTACCTTCGCTTCACCTCCGCTCGCTCCCCTGCAAAGAGGACGTTAAGGAGAGGCATCTTTTGACACCCATTTTTTACCTTTGAGTTGAGTCATTTTCTTAACCTTATTTATGATGTCCAAAGTTATCCATTACTCATTGGGCCATTTTTGGGCCTATTTTATGGGTATTTTCTCCCTGGCTGGGCTTGCTCACGTATTTTCTCGAATTTGGGCTTAATGAGCCTTGGTTTGACTTGGTCATTTGTGATAAATAAGCATATTTATATGATTTTTTTTATTTTTTAACGGCCAAGTGAATAGCAGTCACCCGATAGACCGCTTAGTGTCTCTGGCGGTCTATCGAGAGACCGTTTTTATTGGTCGGGATTCCTGCACCGACGGGCATTTCTCTCTCTATCCGTGGTCAAACCAATTCCTTCATCCACGGATTTCTCCATGTATTTTGAGCCAAATGAGGAGCTGTTTGATCCTACTGGCAGCTGGGAATATTATCTTCATATTTTTCTAAATAAACAAAGCCTAATTCCAGCCAAAAAGCCTCCAACTCGAGCTAGGGTTTCAAGGGTTTATAAATAGAACCCTTGGCTCATGGTCGCGAAGAAGGAGATTCTGGAGCTCACGTCGAGGTGCTGCCGCATTCTAGAGAAAGATTCATCCAGGGAGAAAGACTTTCCACATCCCTTAAGCCTTCGGTCCAGGGAGTAGTTGATTACGTTGTTCTTTTTTGTGTCATTGTTAAGTGGTCTTCAGTCATCTTTTGGTCATCTCATCTTCATTTTTCCTCATTTTTCTCCATGTTTTTCACTGTCACCTTTGCATTCATACATTCTCCTATTATTTTCCTCGCCTCATAGGGGTTAAAAATCACAATTCCCTAGGTATCCACCATTCTAATCATGTGTTTTACTCACTGTTCTTGTCTATAGATATTGCACGTCCTTGAACTAATTTGGGTCATCTTCTCTTGTTGTTTGTGTTGTCTTGCAGGTCAGTAGTCGTCTTTACACGAGGCCCATCCCTCTTGGCCGACCGGAAGGGGTGGAGGATTGAGTTCCCAAGTTCGTGTTTTGGAAGTTTTCTGCGGTCTACCTCCGACCGTTTACTAGAGGAAGCGGCCCTCCTCAGTCCATATTTCTTCTGTTTGTGGCTGATTGAAGACCGTTTTATTCCTGCGCCCATGCCTTCCCCACGTGTTCTGCCCCGGTGCTATTAGCGGCCTGTCGTCCGACCGTCTTCTCCGTTCAGCGGCTGTCGCGAGACTGTCTCTTTCCTGCACCAACGCTATCCCAGTTGGCGAGTGTCTTCATCCATTCCTTCTTTCCAAGGTACGTAGTGCGTTCCTCTTTGCACTATTGGCTTTGGTGGCAATCACGATTTGGTTGTGCTTGGTTGTTAGCTGTGAGGTGATGATACCATTGCATTATTTATTTCATTCCGTGTGCTATTGGGTGTCATACTAGTCACATTCATTCACACCCACACACACCGAGAGGGAAAATATCAACAGTTGCATCCTCTCTAATATCTCATGCTATGCCTAATGTCAATGCACCCCCTAGGCAATCCAATCTCATATCCCGACAGGAGGTGGAAAGGTATGTTCGACAAGCAATTGCTGAAAGTCTCCCCAAACCTCAACATCACTCCTTCACTAACTACTATAAACTTCCGAATGCTTATTTTCCCCGGGTTTCAAAGCCCCCAAATATCAGAAGTATGATGGTTCCACTGATTCACATGAACATATTTCTTATTTTCTAATGGATTCTCATCAATGGCTTTATGATCGGGTCATCCTAGTTCATCTCTTTCAAAAATCTCTTGAAGGAGAGGCCCTTAGGTGGTTCTCTTCACTCCCAGCCATTGATCTCATTAATTTTGACATTGTGTCCGAGCATTTTATCGCTCATTTCGGCAACATGGCTAGTGTAGCTCCCACTCTCACGGACCTTATCATGAAAAAGATCAAGCCCGACGAGGATTTCATTCAATTTGCCAATAGGTGGAGAGCTATGGCTTCTTAGTCTGGGATCGTCATCCCGAAATCTCAAGCCATCATCGTTCTAGTCAATAACACAACTCCTCAACTCCATGCTATCTTGATGCTTAGTGAATTCCACGCATTGGCTCAGCTCTAGAAAAGAGCTTATGTTGTCCAAGCTCAGCTCACGAATTCCTCCTTTCCATTTTTTCTAGATGATTATGATGTCCCGACTTCGGAAGGGGCAAGCTCCAATGAACATATCAATCCCTTTAACCGGCCTCCTAATCTCACCAACCATGAGGTTGCCACTGCAAACTACAGGGTGCCCATGAGAGGGATGGGGAATGTCCCCAGTTCCTTTCCTTTCCATCAATCACCTCATGTTCCATCCTACACCCAGGAAAGGTTAGCAATGCTTAGGGACAACCGTGAATCTAGGTTAATGGAAAGAGAACAACATTGGCAATATGATGAGGAAGAAGTGGCGAATGACCAACCCATAGTGCGCTAGGACACAGGGAACATGATTGGCCATGGACAAGGGACAAGACCTTTGGTCTTGATCCAACCCAAGAGTGAACCACCCCGACAAGGCCAGGACATCCCTCCTTCCACTCAAACTCTACCTAAAGGGGCAAGGCCCTTAGTCCTCATCCTGCCTAAGGGCTCATCTACTCGACAGTCAAATCAAGGTGTCTCTTCTCCGCCCAGGGTGGAGGATCACTCAACTTCATCCACTTTTCACCAAGACACCTCACGGGAATAGCTATTATCATCTCTTACTCTAATCAAACCGGCTCCTACCCCAACCATGCTGCCAACTCTGTTTGAACCAGCCCCTATTGTTGAAGAGTCATGTGCGACCCCTACCCCAATCGATCCAGCTCCAATTCAACTTCCCCAACATGAAACAATCCCCTTTGATGAATTAGATGCCGAATTTGCTCCCCCAAATCAAGATGTCATTCCAAATACCCAATTGTTGGGTCCCTGGGTAGGCGAGTAGACAAGAAGGGGGGTTGAATTGTCCCCCACGAACGATGGTAAATTAAAATACTAACACGACAGAATTAACAACTTTGAACATGATTGAAGAAATTAAACTAAGCAATGCAAACTAAGTTCTCTCAATCTCACCGTTCACACACGATTAGGATAAACAAATTAAGCTATTAAACACAACAATGCAAACCACAATGCAAACCATAGGACACTGAGATTTTTAAGGTGGTTCGGGACCACGACGGGCTCCCTACGTCCACCCCTCACCAAAACCCGGTGAGGCTTCACTCGTTGAATAAACTAGCACGGGGAAAACTCCCTAAACGGAGATGATGCTCCAACAACACACACACGCAAGACGACGCCTGCACACATATGGGGACACGCCCCAACACACACACACACACGGAGACAGAGTCTCCCACATGATCCGACGACCGGATCACAACACACACACACACACACGCTGCAACAAACGCAGCACAAACGACACACACACGACCGCACGCAGGCAATCAAACACGACCGTATACACAAACGGCCACACACACACACACGAATATCTCTAGTTCGAAGATAAACACAAAATCCACAGATGGATGCAATAGACTCCAAATGATCTCTCAAGACTAGAGAAAAGGGAATATAGCAAGTGTGAAGGTTCCCCCTTGCTAAACGATACAGCCCTTCTTTGGTTGTAGACGGATGACGGAGATTTTGACATCTTCTCGATCCTTTCTTCAAGCTGCTCCTTTTCTTCTTCTACCACAAGCTCCAAATCCTCCGGGATGTAGATGAGATCAGCCTTGCAAGAGCTCCTCTTCCTCTCCTCCTTTTCTTCTCCTACAAGATAGAACAATATCAACATTAGGGTTCTTCTCTTCACAAATTCGTAACTCATTTTTATATGCAAGGTAGAGAGCCCAAAAGACACATAAACCCTTCTCCAAACCCATAGAAAACCCCCTTAACATGTGTATATAAACCCTAGGGACAAATGGGTAAAGTTAGAGCACAAATGGATTGGGTTTAGTGGGTTTTCGGATGCATTCCTTGAAGCCCGGTTTCGTAGCAGAGAATGTCCGGTCGACCGGTGTCATTGGGGCGATCGACCAGTGCCAGCCAAGGTTCTGTTTTGGGGTAGCAGAGAAAATCCGGTCAACCGCCCCTGTAACGCCGGTCGACCGATTAAATTCAACCAGAAGCTTATTTTAGCTAGTCGACCGATGGCATAAGGGTGGTCGACCGGTAGCTGCTCTGAACACCAGTTTTGGGCCGTTCAGTCCCTTGACTCTAAGGTTCAATGCTATGGGTTGACTCCTACCGGTAGAGGTTAGAAAAACACTTCAAACCTTCATGGATCCAAGGGAATAAAAGTGATTAGATATTACCATAATCCCATGAAGATTAATCATGCATTTTCATCCTGAAAAACATGAAAGAGCAAGAGATTAGATGAGAATCCAAATTCATGAACCAAGCATTAACTTCTTTGAACTAGTTCACATAAAAATACATCATTGAACACGTTCAAGCATGTATTTGACTTCTCAATTCAACCATCAAAAACACATTCACCGTATGACATGGTTTTGATATGATGAACATGAATCTCTCACTTAAACAATTATAATGACCTGGGAGCTCAACCATTTAGCTATGCACATATATAAATAAACACTTTGAAAGTATGATTGATTGAAGATCAAGATCAATAGATATGCATCAAAAACTTGAACATTCATTTGTATTTCCAAGACCAAAAACAAATGCATGAAAGGACATCCATAGATCATTACTATGGTAACCCAAGATATCACATTTTTAACAAGATTCACAAAATCATTAGATGATCTTAGTTTGAGGGCTCAACACAAACACACTATGATATGTCAAATTTGATAGCTCAATCAATACAAAACCATCGAGATCGTCATTCAACCAAATCACAACTTCAAGCACATTTACTTGAATTGCCAAACTGAGAGTCCATGAGTCCAAAAAATGAGAGAGCACTGTTTAATATCACATTCATCAAAATTCAAGTAAATAGGCTAAGTATATGAATCATAGAAGGAGTCAATGCAATACAATGAGAAAGGTAACTCCCTTTTCGAAGAAGAACTTCATTGATGCACTCCTTTGAATTCCAAAACGTGAGCCAAGGATTTGGTCCTGCAAACCAAGATAAATATAACATTAGTTCCCTAAACACCAAAGATTCATGACTTTCAAGAATGAACCTTGAAGCCATCTTTCAATTCATTAAACGCGATATACGCATGTTGCTCAATGAAACACATACACACACAAACACAATCGTTTTGATATCATTGAAACCAAACACCAACTCGGGGATGCAACAATCTCCCCCTTTTTGATGATGATAAAATGATGTGTGATAGTATAGAATTGCAAACATCTTTATGAGAGGTCAGTCATTAAGCATTGAGATGACATTAAGCACATACACCAATTTTCCAATTCTCCCCCAAAATAACACCATTCATAGGACATTGAGAACACACAAACATTCTCCCCCTTTTTGTCATCTACAAAAAGACATCGGGTGATGTGACAAGAGATGAATGTGTTAGGCCAAAAGATATGATACCAATGCAAATGCCAAGTGATGCCAATCAAAGGCCCAAAAGTGTGATACCAAATGTTGTTCAGATGCCAATTGGTGGTCAAATTGGCTGATACCAATTGTTGGGGTCAAATTAAAGGCCCAAAGATTTACAATTTCCTTTCTTGAAGAGTTGGCCCAAAGATGTGATACCAAAAGTTGGAAGAACTCATTTCAGCATTCATGCAACATGATGTGTTCAAGATGATGCATTTCAAAATGAACTATACCAATTATTAAATACCAATTGTTGGAAAGTATGAATTACTCATGATGATTTCATGTGTGAACTATATGCATGCTAAAAATGACATACATAAAAATATGCATATGATGAGCTTCATCTTCCAAAAGCAATAAAAATGCACTATGTGAATGCTAATCATGCAGGGTACGAAGCTATGCACATGATGACTTCTTTCCTATAAATGCAAGGTTTATGCTTAGAATTATACTCAAGAGGAATGCATGAACATGCAAGCACACAAGCACAATCGTCATGCACACATATAGTACATATAGTAACTCCCCCTATATGAGACACGGGTTAATAAAAGAGCATGTGATTCAAATTCAAGAATGTAAGGCATGAAGCATAACTAAGAGATTTATCCATACACAACTAGAAGTACTACACAAACCATGAATGTAGGCAAGTTCATAAAATACATACATCACAAAAATACCCATGTGAAATGTGAGGCAATGACTAATGAGCTTCAAAACATATGGATTTTCAGATTTTCTAAAGAACACTAGAATGTAATATCCTCTTTACACTTTCACTTTAGATTCTCGACTATCGGTAGCTTCGCACAACCCCTATTTTATTTTTTTTAATGGACTTCACCTTTCGGCGTGAGTTTCCTCATGTGTCGCAATGGGGATTCTCGGCTACTTGGATTCATCACACATATGGATTTGTTTCTCCTTTTGACACGAGTTTCCTCCTTTATTTCAGGGGGGATTCCCGGTTACTCGGATCCACGTTCCACTTATTGAATTTTTGTGGGGTAGGTAGCTTTTTCCTCACGATTACTCTTTAATGTCCATGTAGAGATTCAAGTTTCCTTTAAAGTGTTAGAAGGAATTTCTTAAATCCTTATCAATGAAAGTCATTTAATTCATTATGTGCAAGAGTGTAAGGGTAAATTTTTATTTTGCATGTATAAAATGAATTTGACAAAACACGGTTATGACTCCCCCTAAATGTATGCACGGTCAGAATCAAATCCTCCCCCTTAATATATGACATGTATCACATATGAATAAAATCACTGCATTTTATTTAGCAAGGAGGTAAGGCCTTAGAAAGGTCATGAAATGGTTTTATAAGCTAAATACTTACAAGCATGCAAGGATTCAGCAAAACATTCATGTAAGCATTCATGAGTCAAGATATGCAATTTACATGAAATACATGCATGTGCTCTATATGCATGAATATGCAATATGCATCTTTTTGCCATTTTTTATGAATAATATGTGAATGATATGCAAGGATGCCAATGCATTCTTTTCATGCTGATTTTCAATTTTTGCAATGACTTGAGCATTTAAGAAAAGCATGAAGCAAGTGAATGCATGAGATGAGTTTTCAATGAATTTACCACAGAACCATGAGTAATTAATTTTAGATTTCTTTATAATGAACCATTTTCCTTAGAACCCGAACATTCAACAATGTTCATTCAAAACAATATTGCATGAAATGAATTTTCAGTTTAAACAAATCAAGCAAATTGTCATTTATGCAAAGCAACCACGCAAGGTTAATCAAGCAAGCTTTCAATACCAATTGTTGCATATGATCAAAGAATTTCACGGTTCAAAATTTTTACCTTTTTGAAACAAGAGAATTTTTCAGATTCAGTTTAAAAGATATTACAGTTCAAAGGCAAATTCAATTCATTCAAAGCACATGATTCCTCATGAGCCAAACAATTCAATTTCAGAATTTTGGTACACGGCGGAGAGCATTGATCCTGAGATCACCTCACGCATAGTGATGGCTTCCTAACAGGCTTAACCTATCATTTCACACATCACCATTTGATAAACCAAATATTTATTCAATAAAGACATGTATGGCTTGTGAAGAATTTAGAGCATAACATGAGAACACAAAAAATCTCATTCCAAAACATCAAAACCATCAAGTTTGACAATGAAGGAGCAAAGTTTGTGTTTTACCATATGAGTGTGCCTTGTTCCATTTTACTGGAACCCCTTTCATTCTTTATTTACCTCAAGGCACACCTTCACCATAACCGACTCATTTGTCAGATTTTGGCACCCAAGCCTTCTTGGGTCCTTGGATGTTAGAAGTATTTCTTCCAAAAATTTTCTTTGACATTTTCATTGTCACCTTGTCATCACTTTTCATAATCTTGCAATCCTCAATGACATGTCCATGGTTGCCACAATAAAAGTATTGAGGGTTGGTAACTTTGGCAAAAGATTTTCTTTTAACATGATCAAGAGAGTTTTCAAAAACATTCCTTCTTCTCTTTCTAAAATTTCTAGGTCTAACAAAATCAAACCTAGCATTCATTCTAGAAACATGGAAATTCTCAATTTTCAAAAACCAACATTCATTCATGACATGACCGTATTTCTCACAATGAAAGTAACATGGAGTTGTGGGTCTACGGAATGATTTTCCATTGTTTGCATGAGTGTTCGTGAATGAATTTTTCTTATGGGATGTAAACCTTTTAGCATGGGAAGCATGTTCATTTCTGAACTTTCTTTGAAAGTTAAACTTAACATTCATGACACGATAATTATCATTTTATTTCACAAAGCAATCATCCATGACATGACCAAGTTTGTGACAATAAAAGCATGTGACATTTTTCTTTCTTTTGAAGGAATATTTATCTTTGCATGCATTTTGATCATCCATTTTTAAGACAACACAATCATTCATTTCATGACCAAACATGTCACAATAGAAGCATTCAACATTCAACTTTGATTTTTGAGATCTATTTGACATGGAAGACTTTTGTTGAGATTTTTCTTTTTATCAAAACCATTTTCATAGATTTTTCACTTGAGCAACTGGAGGAGGTGTTTTGGAGGTGCTAGGAACGTCGGAGGCATTAACAAAAGAGGTTTTTATTTTTGATTCAAAAGATTTTTTGTTGATCGGGATGTAACCAAGACCCTCTTTTTGAAAGTTCACTTTAACACCTAGCATTGTGTTTAAGTTCTCCTTCCCTTTGACAAATCTAGACAAATCAAGCTTCAAGTTGTTGATCTCTTTTTCACATGCAAGGATTTTATCGTCAAGCAAACAATTCTTTGATGCGAGTTTTTCATTTTCTTGCATGAGATTTTTATTTTCCAGATTTGTGCAGTGAAGTTTTTCAGCAAGCTTCTCAAGAACCTTTTCAGTTTCAACATGCTCTGAACTCTTTGCAAGCAATTGTTCATTCTCACATTTCAACAAGGAAATCTCTTTTTCAAGTTTTTCAAAACATTTCAAACTACCTTCAAGTAAGGAAATCTGAATCAACATGGCACCTTTTTCCTTTTTAAGTTTTTCATTTTCATTCATGATGCTCTTGCTATCAAATTTAGAGTCACGTAATTTTTCAAACATCTTCTCATCATCAGAAAGAGAAGTTAGTTTGTTTCTTAAGCTTTCTTCAGATTTCTCAAGCATGGAAATTTGAGACATCAAGAATTTATTCTCTTTCCTCAATTCATCACACTCATTTTCAAGATTCAAGAATTTATCACAGTTTGTAACCAAGGTGTGTTCTTTGCGCATGTCAAAACTTTCTTTATCAAGCTCATCTATTCTAGATTCCATGTCTTCATTTTATCTTTCCAAGCATTCATTTTCTGATTTCAAAGCTTCATTTTCTTTTTCCAAGATTTTATAGTTTTCACAAGAAGCATTAGCGTGCATGATGTTTTCAATTTTTGATTCAAGCTATTTGCATTTCACACAAGAAACAGATGTACTCAGAATTTCTTTAAGTTTTTTTTCATTTTCTTATTTTCAGATTTAAATTCCTTACATCTGTCATGCATTTCAACATATGCCAATTGTCATTCCTCAACAGAAAGTTCTTCAGAATCAGAATTTACCTCAACCTCGCTCCCTCCATGAGCCATCATGCAAGCATCCATTCCATTTCTTTCATACTTGCAAGCCAGCTTGTTCTAGACTTCCCTTGCTGACCTGCATGCTAAAACAAATATAAGTACATCAGATTCTATGCTATTCATCAGAATATTTAATACAATATCATTTATAGCAATTTTCTTGATGTGTTTTTCATTCCGTTTATTTTCATTTGCAGGGAGTTTATGTGGACCATTACATATCACTTTCCAAATTTCAAGTTCATAAACTCCAAGATAAGTAGACATGTTATTTCTCCAAGCAATGTAGTTGTGACCATCAAAACGAGGAGGAAGAGAAGACGAAGCACTACAAGACATGATGCTCAATGAAACTCGCCGAGGGATCACTCTAAAAGCTGTTAGACCCTATAAGTTAGAGTCGTGGCTCTGATACCAATTGTTGGGTCCCAGAGTAGGCGAGTAGACAAGAAGGGGGGTTGAATTATCCCCCACGAACGATGGTAAATTAAAATGCTAACACGACGGAATTAACAACTTTGAACGTGATTGAAGAAATTAAACTAAGCAATGCGAACTAATTTCTCTCAATCTAACCGTTCACACACGATCAGGATAAACAAATTAAGCTATTAAACACAACAATGCAAACCACAATGCAAACCATAGGACACAGAGATTTTTAAGTTGGTTCGGGACCACGACGGGCTCCCTACGTCCACCCCTCACCAAAACCCGGTAAGACTTCACTCGCTGGATAAACCAGCACAAGGAAAACTCCCCAAACGGAGACAACGCTCCAAACACACACGGGGATAAATCCCCAACACGGAGACGACGCTCCAACAACACACACACGCAGGACGACGCCTGCACACACACGGGGACACGCCCCAACACACACACACACGGAGACAGAGTCTCCCACACGATCCGATGACCGGATCACAACACACACATACACGCTGCAACAAACACAGCACAAACGACACACACATGACCGCATGTAGGCGATCAAACACGATCGTATACACAAACGGCCACACACACACGAATATCTCTAGTTCGAAGATAAACACAAAATCCACAGATGGATGCAATAGACTCCAAATGATCTCTCAAGACTAGAGAAAAGAGAATATAGCAAGTGTGAAGGTTCCCCCTTGCTAAATGATCCAGCCCTTCTTCGGTTGTAGACGGATGATGGAGATTTTGACATCTTCTCGATCCTCTCTTCAAGCCGCTCCTTTTCTTCTTCTACCATAAGCTCCAAATCCTCCTAGATGTAGATGATATCAGCCTTGCAAGAGCTCCTCTTCCTCTCCTCCTTTTCTTCTCCTACAAGATATAACAATATCAACATTATGGTTCTTCTCTTCACAAATTCGTAACTCATTTTTATATGCAAGGTAGAGAGCCCAAAAGACACATAAACCCTTCTCCAAAGCCTTAGAAAACCCCCTTAACATGTGTATATAGACCCTAGGGACAAATGGGTAAAGTTAGAGCACAAATGGATTGGGTTTAGTGGGTTTTCGGATGCATTCCTTGAAGCCCAATTTCGTAGCAGAGAATGTCCGGTCGACCGGTGTCATTGGGGTGATCGATCGGTGCCATCCAAGGTTCTGTTTTGGGGTAGTAGAGAAAATCCAGTCGACTGCCCCTGTAACGTCGGTCGACGGGTTAAATTCAACCAGAAGCTTATTTTAGGCGGTCAACCAGTGGCATAAGGGCGGTCGACCGGTAGCTGCTCTGAACACCAGTTTTGAGCCGTTGAGTCCCTTAGCTCTAAGGGTCAATGCTATGGGTTGACTCCTGCCGGTAGGGGTTAGAAAAACACTTCAAACCTTCATGGATCCAAGGGAATAAAAGTGATTAGATATTACCATAATCCCATGAAGATTAACCATGCATTTTCATCCTGAAAAACATGAAAGAGTAAGAGATTAGATTAGAATCCAAATTCATGAACCAAGCATTAACTTCTTTGAACTAGTTCACATAAAAATACATCATTGAACACGTTCAGGCATGTATTTGACTTCTCAATTCAACAATCAAAAACACATTCACAATGTGACATGGTTTTGATATGATAAACATGAATCTCTAACTTAAACAATTATAATGGCATGGGAGCTCAACCATTTAGCCATGCACATATATAAATAAACACTTTAAAAGTATGATTGACTGAAGATCAAGATCAATAGATATGCATCAAAAACTTGAACATTCATTTGTATTTCCAAGACCAAGAACAAATGCATGAAAGTACATCCACATATCATTACTATGGTAACCCAAGATATCACATTCTTAGCAAGATTCACAAAATCATTAGATGATCTCAGTTTGAGGGCTCAACACAAACACACTATGATATGTCAAATTTGAAGGCTCAATCAATACAAAACCATCGAGATCATCATTCAACCAAATCACAACTTCAAGCACATTTACTTGAATTACCAAACCGAGAGTCCATGAGTCCAAAAAATGAGAGAGCACAGTTTAAGATCACATTCATCAGGATTCAAGTAAATAGGCTAAGTATATGAATCATAGAAGGAGTCAATGCAATACAATGAGAAAGGTAACTCCCTTTTCGAAGAAGAACTTCATTGATGCACTCCTTTGATTTTCGAAACGTGAGCCATGGATTTGGTCCTACAAACCAAGATAAATATAGCATTAGTTCCTTAAACACCAAAGATTCATATGACTTTCAAGAATGAACCTTGAAGCCATCTTTCAATTCATCAAACGTGATATACGCATGTTGCTCAATGAAACACATACACGCATAAACACAATCATTTTGATATCATTGAAACCAAACACTAACTTGGGGATGCAACACCAATGAAACTCTACACATATCCCAAACCCCCAGATTACTCCTACTTTAGAAATTCTGGCTGGCATCTCCATGATGTTGAACCCGGCCATGATCATGTCATCAAAAGGCAAGGAGCCCATCATCTCCGCCCTAGATGCCCATCAATCTACTCCATCCTCTGAATTCTTAGAGTCACCCGTACCTAAGGAGAAACCTCAAGATATAGGATGGCACATAATCTCCAAGATGAGTTCTTCATCTGGCATAGGGTTAGGAAAAGAAGAACAAGGAATCAAAGAGCCGATTGAGGAAAATGGAACATTTAAGAGATATGGATTAGGGTGTCAACCAACTAAGGTCAGCAAAAATGAACCAACAAGGTGGAATCTACATGATCATTTTGTCAAGGAGTCCCGTCCAATGGAAGAGAGAATCACCAATGTAGAAATATGCCATGAAGATGAGCATGTGAATCCAAAAGAAAAGCCCCATGATGTAGACATAGAGGATTTGGGTTTATCTAAACTATTCTCTGAAGAATCATTGTCCCACCCGATAACCCATGAAGAAATCCATGAGGTAAAAGGAGAACCAACCTTGCTAGTCCTCCTCTCTTTTCTATTCCTCTTTTTTACATTCTTTAGATGTGGTTCCATCTTCAAAACTGATCAAAAAGAAATACCAAAAGATATCATCGAGAAGCCCACTCCAGGGGTAAAATTTTCAAACCATGATTCCCTAGCTCAAGAATCTTCATCCTCCATCCTTAATCACACAGCTCCAATCAACAGCCCTATCAGGGGCATTTTCCTTGTACATAATAGGTTAGAATTAGAAGAGTCCAAACTTCTAGCTACATCACACAAGAAGGTTAGGGCATCCATGTTCCCTACCAACTTTGGTCAGGTGTAGCTGAAAGTTATAATTTGTTATCTCAAATATTGATGTTTAGTTTAATGAGGTCAATAAACTTGTTACAAGATGAGGAATGATCTAACCCACCTCCTATGGTTGAACATATTCAAGTCAAAGAGCCCATTAATCCTAGTAGGTATAGGGGTCGTGTCCATGGCCGCGTACTTACCCCTCACCCACTTGAACCTTGTTTCCAACCTACTAAGGAGGTGGACTGCTTCTCTTCCTCCATCCATCGGTCCATAGAGTGCCCAGACGATACCGTCTGCTCTGTAAGAACCCTTGTACATAGTTAATAACCCAAAATCCAACAAAAAAATAGAAAATTCAAAACCACAAAAATAGGAAAAATCCAAACCTAAAAATAAAAAAAATCAGAAATCAAAGAAAACCAATAGTCAGGTAGCTACAATGTTTTTCACTCTCCATCTATTATGCATGATTAAGGTTAGGTTGCATTAGAGCCTCGGTGGATTAGGACTTTGATCTACCGAAACCAAGGGGAATTTTGTCTAGCTAAGTAGCTAATGCTCCAAGGGGCAAGCAATATGCACACACTCACATGATTTCAAAATATGGCAACGGCCTAAAATGGGTATCAATCCCAAAGATTTCTTGAAGACTTCAAAATCCTCCTTTTCCTCTCTCCTCGACTGATCAAGACAGTCGAGCCCTTAAGGCATTGAGCTCAGTAGCTGAAACACAATACCCTCAGGTAAGAGTAGGACTCACCTTCCTTGCAAAATGAGACCAGAGCACGTGAAGAGGGCAATGTCCCCGCAGGTGAAAATTCAAAGTCAAAAAGGGAGCAAAATTCCCAAAATCTCAAGTAAAAAAATCAAAAAAAAGAAAATCCCAAAAGGGAACAAATGAAAAAAGCATGGTCGTGACCGTGCCTAGTCAAAATAAAGAAAGCCCTACAGATCAAGTCCACTTTCAAGGGGCAACACAACAATCACAACGTCCCGAAGGTGGTCCGAAATCACCGAAAGGGTGGAGTGAACTAAGCTTGCTCATAGCTCATCATTTTAACGGCTTTGCCGATCCACTTTTAAAGTTTATCCCCTACATTCTTTTTTCTTTTGAAGACTCAGAATCCAATAGAAACTCTGAGGGATGGAGCGCTGTTAACGTCTTGTAGAGATAATAAAGTAGAGATAATAAACTAAATCCATTATCCATTGATAACTCCAATGTATAACCATCATTACATAACTCGCTGATTCATAATAATGATCCATTGAGAATTAGACTCAATAAAGAGAAGAATACAATAATTGACTGAGGAAAGATGAAAAGACACGACGTAGGTAATCTTGGATGGCTTCTAATCTCTTCACTCGTGGCCAACCCCATCCGAATGATCCTCGTCATCGGAATTACCTAAAAAGTAGGGGAAAAACTAGGGTGAGCGAATGCTCAGTAGGGATTATATCTCAAGTACAAGCTTGCTTTAAGTAAATTACATGTTACATGAACTATGCAGGTATAGTGATGCATGTAGGCAAGATAAATAGGAGAGTAGAGTATCAAGAAATAATATAGATGAACTAACAAGATTCCAAGATAATCATGTGAAATATATCAAGATTGTGAAGCTTGAAATATCGAGCCATGTCATGTAAATTGGCTATTAAAATTTCAAGCAAGTAAATACCCATTTCGGGCCACACAAGTCACGTCATGTCAAGTCAAGTACGAGACCATGGAATGTCAACAATCAAGCAAGTCATGTACTTTGGTGCAATGTCACACCGTGATCAATATAGCTCCCATGGGCATAAGTACTTTTAGGTGCTCCTCGTAGGACCAGATCGGGCCCTATATGCACTAGCATTGAGTAAAGTATATATTTTTAGACATCCACTATAGTTTTATAACCAATATAGAGTTTCAAAGGAATAAGCCATTGTAGGATAATAAGGTAGATTTCACAGAATGAAGGAGTTCAAGGATAGAACTTGAACACGGATGACATACCAATAAATCGCCTGAAAAATCATGAAAGATCATGAAACTGGGTAATTGGCGTCCACTCAGATAGCCACCAATTATAGAAATAGCGTCCACTGTAGTGGTCGCTCATTCCTGTGAAAAGTACAGGCACGAAGAATTTGCGACACTTTAAGCGGTCGCTCATTCATAATTTGCATCTAGTGTAAGGTCACTAAAATAGTAAACTGCGCCCACTGACTGGCCGACAATTCCTTTTGGCGTAAAAGTCCTGGTCGCAATTTTCAGACAGAAACAGACTTCTCAAAGAGGGCAGAAATAGCGCTCTAAGAGGGTTAAAGCATCACATTTCTTCAAACTGACATGACAAGTAAGGGTTTCAAGGTTTTTAGCTCGGCTACCTTGAGGGAATCTAAGGCTAGTGGAGATTTACGGAGGTCTCAATGAATAAAGTACCAGTCCGAAGGAAGGAATAACCCACGGAGTGTCCAATTATCACCAAGAGTTGAGTGTGTAATCGATAGAAATAAAACAGGGACTCCATCTACGGATGTGAGATGAGAGTGCCAAGAAAACCTGCGGTATGGGCCAGAAACGTGAAAAACATTGAAAGAGCAAGAATTAGCATCCATTCAGACGGGCGCTCAATCTTAAATGGGTGTCTGTGTGAAATGTCGCTCAATCAATATTTTACAAAATTCCTGGAAAAACACTAAGAATTAGTGACACTGTGCACATGTGCTAATTCTAGAAATTTCCAGAAATCACTGAAATTACTTATAATTAACGACCTTTTAAAAAGGCGCTCAATCTTTAAACACCGTCTTTGTTATTGTCGCAGATTCTTGATTTTCATTTATTTTCTATTTAACTAATTATTTTACAAATCAACGCCTCCTAATAGGGCGCTCATTCATTAATTGGCGATTGCGTGACAGTCGTCCATTCTTTTACTGCTACGCATCGGCCAGGAACGTTTACAGGCACAAAATACTCTTCATTTCTTTTAAATATACGTGAACAGTACCACTTTGCTATTTACATGGAATTTTTAAGAAACTCAAGATATGGATGGCTAGAGAAAAATATGGAGGATCCAGAAACATGCTCATGCAAGAATTTTAACATCAGGTTTGATAGATATTAATTTTTAAACATGTGGTACTTATTGGTTGCATTATAAAGAATTAGCGACAGAGGTATGGTCAATCATTAATTTGCGACCGGAAGACCGTCACAGATTCAGAATTCGTGACCTTCTACGCGGTCGTTCTTTAATAGGTAGCCACTGCTCGGTTGCTATTTCTGATGTAGATAAAAAATCAAAAAAACTACGTAAACTCAAGATAAGAATCATGGATGCAAGATGTAAACATGCTAATATGATCGTATAACCATGTAATGTTCTATTTTACTATCTTCTTGGGCTTAGAACTTGAGAAAACCTACCTTTTTGGGGTTTTAGATGACGGACAGAGAAGAATAAGAGTAATAGCAGCAGCAGGTAGACAACACCACGGTAGCAACTGCGGAAACTACAGGCAGCAGCTCGAAGAACAACCAAGGAAGAAGATAGGAAGAAGCAAAGTCTCTTCCCAACAGTTGCCGGATCACGATGGAAGAAGAAAGAGGAAGAAGCAGAGGCTTCTTCACATCGCAATAGCTGTAGGAGGAAGATGCGGCCCGAAAGAAGAAGAAGCATTCTTTCTTCTCATTCAGCAGCAGAGCAGCAGGTTGACGTCATTGCAGGGACTCCTTCGAATGTAGCCGCAACAGTAGCCCTTGCTCATTTGATGGAGGGCTTTATTTATAGGGAGAGAGGAAACATACGTGGTTGAATCCTAATGAGAATAATATTTCCCATACAAGAATCCTACAAGGTCTAATATTTCTCCATGCAAATCCCTTTCTTTCCCAAACCGCGGCCACCTTCCTGGTTGGATAAAGAAACCCTAAAGTCCTTTCTCTATGCAAATCTTCGAACATGGGTTTAGCTTTGTGTATATATCCTATCGTAAGGCCGATTTGGTGAAAAGCCCATGGTTTTGGGCCATCTAACATGTGTGAGGGTTGAGGTTTGGGCTTCATATTTTGTTTAATTTGGGCCCTTGACTTATTTAATTGGAGGATTTATTTAATTAGGAAATTCCATTCCTATAATTTTATCTGGGGTGCTACACCCTCCCCCACATAAAAGAATTTGGTCCCCAAATTCAATTCTATATAGACATGGAGGGTGCAGAGTACTTACAATTTTGAAATAAGTCGGGGAATCTTTTCTTCATAGATTCTTCAGTCTCCCATGTGGTTTCTCTTTCGAGATTCTTGTTCCATTGAATCTTCACCATAGGGATCGTCTTGTTCCTTAGCATGCGAACCTCGCAAGCCATGATCCTTATAGGTCTTTGTTCATAAGTAAGATCCTTTTGTATTACCAGATCATCATGTGTTGTGTCCCTGTGATTTTGATGATAGCAAACACTATAAGTCATCATTTGTTTGAATTTGATTTGTTTGAATCTGCATATAAATCTGTTTGTGTTGCATTGTGTTGCATATGCATATTTCATTGAACATCTTATCTGAATGACATAACCAACGAACAGGCTGAGGCTGTGTGGTATGTGCATTGGTGCATTTCATAGTTGTTGATGCATTTCATAATTGCATTTAATCTGGATTGTTTGATGTTACATGCTGCTATACCCTTTTAGCATTGTCTGGACAGTAGTGGGTCGACCCCCCTTTCCTGATGGGTCGACCCCCCAGATCTGCAAGTCTATACAACGCCATTCTGTTCATGCATCATATCTCCATGTCTACACACTGCATTTAGGCAAAGTCTACACATCGCCTCATGTCTTCAGAGTCTATACATCTTCAGTGCACGAGTGTCTTACAAGTCTATACATTACCCTTGGGCATCCAAGTCTGTACATTGGGATCTTCATTCAAAGTATGTACAGTGCCATGTACATATTCTTCAAAGTCAATACATTGCACTGTAGATGCATCGAAGGGAAGTATGCACATCGGACGGTTCATGAGAAGTCTATTCATTGGAAGTGTGTACATTATTCAGCTGCCTTGATCAAGTCTGTACAGCGAGCAGCGTTTCTGTGTCTCAAGCCATTCTCCAAGTCTATACATCATTCTGTTGAAACCTCAAGTCTGTACAGCGAGCATCGTCCTTGTGTTTCAAGTCATTCGCCAAGTCTATACAATGGATTCGGCACGCCAAGTCTATACAATGGCTTTGGCACTCCAAGTCTGTACATTGCTTCAGGCACTCCTGTGCAAAGTCTATACATTGTATCTTTTACCTACGTTGCTCGAAACAAAGTCTATACACGACTGGATGATCAAGTCTGAACATTGGCGGCTTTCCCTACGTTCTGGCCAAGTCTATACATTCATACCTTTCCCTACGTTCTGGCCAAGTATACACAACGCTTGCCTGACTTCTGTTTCAAGTCTATACATTCGTTTCTAAGGCAAAATCTACACATTGGCTCAGGGTCTTCAAGTCTGTACAGAGTTCAAAGCCTATATATTGTTCACTCAGCTTCTTCATGTCTATACAGAGTCTTCATCTTCTGAAGTCTGTACTTTCGTTTGGGAAGTCTATGCATTCTTTCATCTGAAGCTTCATCAAGTCTGTACAACGCTACTTTGTCAAAGCCTGTACATCGCAGCTATGTTGAAGTCTGTACAGCCAGTCTCTTGCCAAAGTCTATATATCGTGAATCTTCAAGTCTGTACAGACTTTGCTTGCTCAAGTCTGTACACGGTTCAGTTGTTTTGGCATGTCTACTCATCATGAAGTCTATACATCAGATTGCCTTTGCATTGCTCAAGTCTGTACAACCCTTTCCATTTGCAAGCCTACACATTGTGCTTTGTAGCTCACCATGTCTATACATTGCTCACAGCACACAAGTTCAGGCAGAAGTCTGTACAGCCTTGGCAAATGCTCCTAAGTCGATACATCACAATGTCTGTACATCGCAGCTGTGTTGAAGTCTGTACAGCCAGTCTCTTGCCTAAGTCGATACATCACAATGTTTGTACATCGCTGTGTCAAGCCTTCCAAGTTTGTACAGCCTAAGTCTGTACAACCACTGTCTCACTCGGACTTGAAGTCTATACAGTGGTCTGTCTCTGTGAGCGTCTCAAGCTGCAAGTCTGTACAGCCTACAGTGCATCGTCTCTTCAAGTATGTACAGCCTTGGCGTATGCATCTGAAAGTCTAAACATTGTGGGGCTTCGAATCTTCAAGTCCATACATCCATGCATCATGCGTCGACCCCTTTCTTTGATGCGTCGACGCCCCCAGGCTACTAAGTCTATACATCAGCCTTTGAATTGCAAGTCTATACATCAGCCTTTGCATTACAAGTCTATACAGCGTGCATTGTTCAAAACAAGTCTGCACAGTCATTGTCTGTTGGCATCACAAAGTCGATACATTGCTTATGCATCATAGTCTGTACAGTGTCTCAAGTTCGCTAAGTCTATACACTCTCTCACATTGAACACACTTGCTTCATTGCTGTTTCTAAGTCTATACATCGGTTGGGTCGTTAAGTCCATACAATGCATATGTTCATCAAAGTCTATACATTGCATTGTCTTCAACCAAGTCTATACATTCTGTTCATTTGATCAGCAAGTCTACACACACTTCAGCATATGTGCATCACCTTCAAAGACGAAGTGTATACATCCTTCCAAGCTTTCAAGTCTACACACTCGTTGTTAAGCCTTTGCATCGAAGTCTATACAGCATGTGTCTTGTATGAAGTCTATACAGCATGTGGCTTGTACATCAACTGAACGTTCTTCAGCAGAGTATATACTCTTCAGAAGTTAAAGTCTGAACATCCTTCTGTGAAGACTGTATACACTCAGTTAACCTTCAACCCTATACACTCGATATCACCCTAAGTCTATACACTCGATTGTTAAGTTTTCAAGTCTATACACTCTTTCCTTCACACGAAGTCTGTACATTCAGTGAACCTTCAAGTCTATACAATCAAGCTGCATCCTGCCTGTACACACTTTATTAACAGCCTGAACCATGTATATACATCCAACAGATTTCTTCTTATGTCTGTGTGACAGGTACTGTTCGTAAAGCCTTGAAGTGCACGTGTTCCGAGGTTGGCACCTGGCACGTGATCCGAGGATAACGCCCTAAATGCTGCAACTATAAATACAAAGCCGCCTCCATCTAAAGACGTATGAAAAGAGAAGATAACAAAGGAAGATCATAAAAGAAAGAGGAAGAGAGTGATCGAGATAGAGTTGCAGAACGGCAGTGAGCAGAAGAAGAAGAAAGAAGAAAGAAGAGATAGAGAGAGAGCCTGCGAAAGAGAAGAAAAAGAAGAGTGAGAAGAATAGAGAGCTAGAGCAAAGGAAGCTTCAACTGAAGATCAGTTCCTGCTGGACCGTGGATCAAATCCAGGCCAGCCAGCTCCTGCGAGAGCCTTTGTGCATTTTATTTTTCCAGCCTTCTGTTGCTGCGGTTTTGTTTTTCTTTTTAACCATTCACCAGTTGTTCTTCCGATTCTCTTGTGTGAGGTCGGGTTCCCTCCGGTTGGGAGGAAGAGAGGTCCGAGACCTCTAGTTTGCAGGTGGCTTGGTGTCACCTGTGCTTCCCTCTGGGTTTCAGAGGAAGAGAGACTTGCGTCTCTGGTTTCCAAGTGGCTGGGAGTCACTTGGGGTGTCCCTCCGGTTGGGAGGAAGAGGGGAGGTTGTTCCCCTGGTTAAGCTGTGTGGCAGTAATTTGTTGCAGACTGAGTCTGCAGTTTGTAGCCTAGCTAGTGGAAGCCTCACTCATGTTTGGAGTGAGGGGTGGACGTAGGTCTTTGGACCGAACCACCTAAAAAATCTTGGTGTTCTCTTGTGGTTTGCTTTTCCTTAAATGTTATTTTCTCTGCTACGATCTTTAGATGTTTGCTTAGGAGCGTGTGAGAGCTAATCGATTTGTGTTGTCTTGCTGAGTTGCTTCTAAGTATTTTCAGCACTTTTCATCAACTGCTTTTAATTCCGCATACTTGAGCATTAGAGTTTTAATTGGGCGATATTTAGAGCAGGATACATTCACCCCCCCCTCTGTATCCAGGCCTTGCTTCCTATCATCATGTTCTATGACGTGGGATGGATCATGAGCATACTTCTTGAGCATAGACACATGGAACACATTATGGACTTTAGATATCTGTGGTTCCAAGGCAATCCGGTAGCCAGCCTCGCCAACTCTTTCCAGCACTTCAAAGGGACCGATATACCTTGATGTAAGCTTTCCCTTAACACCAAATCTTCTAATGCCTCGTCTTGGGGAAACCTTAAGAAAGACGTGATCTCCAACTTGGAACTCGAGGTCTCTCCTTCTAGTATCGGCGTAAGTCTTTTGTCTAGACTGAGCCATCTGAAGTCTTTCTCTAGTGATTTGAATCTTCTCGGTAGTATCCCTTACCATGTCCGGGCCCAGTAGTTGCCTTTCCCCAACTTCATCCCAGCATATTGGTGAGCGGCAACTCCTTCCATATAGTGCCTTAAATGGTGCCATTTGAATACTCGCCTAGTAACTATTGTTATATGCGAACTCGACCAAAAACAAGTGATCATGCCAGCTTCCACCAAAATCAATAATATAAGCCCATAACATGTCTTCCACGACTTGATTCATTCTCTCAGTCTGACCATCTGTTTGGGGATGAAAAGCAGTGCTGAAGTTGAGTCTCCCCCAACGAATGTTGTAGACCCTTCGAAAAATGAGAAGTGAAGCGTGGGTCTCGGTCAGACACGATTGAAACAGGAACTCCATGCATTCTAACAACCACTTTGATGTATAAAGAAACTTGAACATCAATCGACCATCGACTCTTTATAGGCAAGAAGTGTGCTGATTTGGTCAATCAATCTATGATAACTCATATTCCATCATGTCCAACTTTAGATTTGGACAAACCCATGATAAAATCCATGTCGATATCTTCCCACTTCCAGTTGGGAATGTCTATAGAATGTAACTTACCAACAGGCTTTTGGTGTTCCGCCTTGACTTGTTGGCATGTGAGACAGCGAGAAGCGAAGTCTACTACCTCCATTTTCATGTTGGGCCACCAAAAGGTCCGTTTCAAGTCCTGGTACATCTTAGTAGCTCTAGGATGAATTGTGTACCTTCATTGGTGAGCTTCTTCTAAGATTTTCTTGTTCAATTCAGGACAGTCCGGTACACAATTCCTTTCTCGGAACAGTAATCTTCCATCTGATGCTAGTTTGAAATTAGGTTGTTCTTCTAGCTTGCCCTTTATTTCTACTAACACTGGGTCGTTGTCTTGAAGTTCCTTGATCTCGGAGAGTAAATCCGGTTGTATCCTCATGTGGGATAGAGTAATACACCCTTTCTCCTTGTCCATGCTTATAAGAAGTTTGGAAAATTATTCTAACATCTTCCATTCTCGGATCATACAATTGGCCAATAACGCTCTCGACTTTGGACTAAGGGCATCAGCAACGGGATTACCCTTTCTAGGATGGTATTGTATAGTGAAGTCGAAGTCCTTGAGATATTCTAGCCAACGTCTTTGTCTCATGTTTAATTCCTTTAGGGAGAATAAGTACTTGAGACTCTTGTGATCGGAGTACATGGTGAATTATTATCCATAGAGATAGTGTCTCCAGATCTTTAAAGCAAATACTACCGCAGCCAGCTCTAGGTCGTGCACCCGGTAGTTCTCCTCATGCTTCTTTAACTACCTGGAAGAGTAAGCAATAACTCTCCCTTGTTGCATTAACACGCATCCGAGGTCAATACCAAAAGCATCAGTATATACCTCAAATTTCTCACCTTCTACTAGTAGTGCTAAGACTGGAGCAGTTGTCAGATGATCTTTCAAGGCTTGAAAACTTCTCTCACAATCTTCATTCCACTTATAAGGAATCTCCTTGCGAGTTAGCCTAGTAAGAGGAACAGCGATCTTGGAGAAGTCCTTTATAAATCACCGGTAATAGTCAGCCAGACCCAAGAAGCTACAAATCTCGATAGCGTTAGTAGGTCTTTTCCAATTCTTTACAGCCTCGACTTTTGACGGATCAACAGAAATCCCATCCCTTGAGATCACATGTCCTAAGAAAGATACCTCCTCAAGCCAAAAGTCACATTTACTTAGCTTGGCATAAAGTTGATTTTTCCTTAGTATTTGCAATACAGTCCTCAAATGTTCTTCACGATCTTCCTCGGTCATTAAATATATCAATATATCATCAATGAAAACTACTACGAATTGATCTAGATGAGGATTGAATATGCTGTTCATCAACTACATAAAGGCTGCAGGGGCAATTGTTAGTCCAAAAGGCATAACAGTAAATTCGTAATGTCCATACCTGCTCTGAAATGCCGTCTTGTGAATATCCTCATCATTGATCCTTAATTGGTGATATCCCGACCTAAGATCAATCTTCGATAAATATTTGGCTCTAGATATTTGATCAAATAATTCATCGATCCTTGGCAGTGGATACTTATTTTTGATGGTAAGGTGGTTCAACTGCCGATAGTCGATGCGGAGTCTCATCGATCCATCTTTCTTCTTGACAAAGAGCACAGGTGCTCCCCACGGGGAAGTACTCGGCCTGATGAATCCTTTCTTCAAGAGCTCCATCAATTGTTCCTTCAATTCCTTTAGTTCTGTGGGGGACATTCTATAAGGTGCCTTAAAGACCGGCCCAGCACCAGGGACAAGGTCGATGGTGAAGGCCACTTCTCTTTGTGGGGATAATCCGGGCAAATCTTTGGGAAACACATCGAGAAACTCATAAACCACACAGATGTCTTCTATCTTGGACTCCTTAATTTTCATGGCAGACACAAATGCTACGAAAGCCACACACCCCTTCCTTAAGAGCTTACTAGCTCGGAGGACTGAAGTAAGGGGTGACTTGTTTTGACTCCGAGGACTAGTGTAGACAAGTTCCGAGAATTCCTTAAAAGTTACTTTGTCGTTTCGACAATCTATGACTGCCTTGTGTGTGGATAGCCAATCGGCTCCTAGTATGACATCATATATGTCCATATCTAGGCATATCGGTTCGGCATGTAGATTTTTTCCTTTTACCATAACTTCACAATTTGCGTAATGGTGTGAGATCTCGGATTCATTTCCGAGAGGAATGGAAATAACTAAATCTATCCATTCCGATTCCATAAGTAATGGATCAGCAAATCCTTTGGAAACAAAAGAATGAGTCGTGCTGGTATCAAACAAGACACGAGCATACTTAGAACAAATATTTAATGTACCTTCCACAAGTTCACCTTCACTATTGTCCACCTCTTGGGGGGCTTGGAGACAGCCTTGCTTCCTTGCCGGGCGCTTCTCAACATTGGCTTGTTCATTTAATAATGGAGAGTCAGGAATCCAATGATCGCGGCTCTCGCATCGGAGACAAGCTCCCAATCTCCTCCAGCATTCCTCGGCCTTATGGCCGACCTTTTCACAATGCTTACACACCTCTTTGGAAGGTGCGGTAGTCATAGAAAATGGCTTGTTATTCTTCTTAAATTTCTTCTCTTAGGAGGAATCTCCTCCATTGCTTGACCTCTTCTTATTGAATGTAGGTTTGAATGTGCCGGAGCTTGTAACATGCTCCTTCTTATCCTTCTCACGGATCCGGTCGAGAAACACTATGACATCTTCTAGCAGCTAGGCTCTCCGCACTATCTCCGAATAGACTTGAATGTCCATCGGTGCCAGTTGAGTTATATATTGCGGATGAAGGCCATTGAGAAATCTCTGAGCCTTCATCTTCTCAGTACCCACTTGATGCTGTTCATGCCTTGATAGGCGGGAGAATTGGGCCTCATACTCGGCCACTGATAGAGTCCTTTGCTTACATGCGGCAAACTCTGCAGCTTTCTTTTCTTGTATCCGATCTAAGAAATGCTTGCTATTGAAGTATTCCACGAACTCGCCCCATGGGATATGATCATGAGGTAATATAGCTGCTACCGATTCCCACCAGAATCAGGCATCCCGTTCTAACTAGAGAGTCGCTAGCAGAACCTTCTCCTCATCCATGCATTGCATCACATGGAATATTCTCTTGATCTCCCTAATCCAATTTTCGGCATCATTGGGGTCGGACGAGTCGGTGAACTTCGGCGGGTTCATATTGTAAAAACTACGGTGGAGATCACCCGCTCCACAATTTGCTTCACCCTGCGCCACTTGTTGTAGCGCCTGGGTAAGACCTTGGATAGTGCGTTGCATATCGCGCCATTGAGCACGTTCGGTAGCCATGATCCTACAAGATTTAAGTCACTATATTAATATACAAATAACCAAAGGTCTAAATCCCTAAGTTAACTTAACCCATGGCCTTACCCAATCTCATCGGGTGAAAGGTATAAACCTATCCTTGGACTTGGTTTCCTAGAAATTGAATATCCTAGGCTCTGATACCACAAAAATTGTCACGTCCCGAGCGCAGAAGGAACCCGGTATGCGTGACGAGTTTATATCGATCATGTCAATCAGAGCATAAGGAATTCGACACATAGATAGAGTGCGCAAAAGTAGAGATAATAAACCAAATCCTTTATCCATTGATAACTCCAATGTATAACCATCATTACATAACTCATTGACGCATAATAATGATCCATTGAGAACTAGACTCAATAAAGAGAAAAATACAATAATTGACTCAAGAAAGATGAAAAGACACGACGTAGGTAATCTTGGACGGTGTTTAATCTCTTCACTCATGGCCAACCCCATCCGAATGATCCTCGTCATCGGAATTACCTGAAAAGTAGGGGAAAAACTAGGGTGAGCGAACGCTCAGTAGGGATTATATCTCAAGTACAAGCTTGCTTTAAGTAAATTACATGTTACATGAACTATGCAGGTATAGTGATTGCATGTACGCAAGATAAAGACGAGAGTAGAGTATCAAGAAATAATATAGATGAACTAGCAATATTTCAAGATAATCATGTGAAGTATATCAAGATTGTCAAGCATGTAATATCGAGCCATGTCATGTAAATTGGCTATTAAAATTTCAAACAAGTAAATACCCATTCTGGGCCATGCAAGTCACGTCATGTGAAGTCAAGTACGAGATTGTGGAATGTCAACAATCAAGCAAGTCATGCACTTTGGTGCAATGCCACACCGTAATCAATATAGCTCCCATGGGTACAAGTACTTCCGGGTGCCCCTCCTAGGACCAAATCGGGCCCTATATGCACTAGCATTGAGTCATGTATATATTTTTAGACATCTGCTATAGTTTTATAGCCAATATAGAGTTCCAATCGAATAAGCCATTGTAGGATAATAAGGTAAATTTCACAGAATGAAGGAGTTTAAGGATAGAACTTGAACAAGGATGACATACCGATAAATCGCATGAAAAACCATGACATATTCTGAAACTGGGTAATTGGCGTCCACTCAGACAGCCACCAATTACAGAAATAGCGTCCACTATAGTGGTCGCTCATTCCTGTGAATAGTACAGGCATGAAGAATTTGCGACACTTCAAGCGGTCACTCATTCATAATTAGAGTCCAATGTAAGGTCGCTAAAATAGTAAACTACGCCCACTGACTGGCCGCCAATTCCTTTTGGCATCCAAGTCGTGGTCGCAGTTTTCTGATAGAAACTAACTTCTCAAAGAGGCCAGAAATAGCACGCTATGAGGGCTAAAACATCATGTTTCTTCAGAGTGACGTGACAAGTAAGGGTTTCAAGATTTTTAGGATATAACCAACTCGACTATCTTGATGTAATCCAAGGCTAGCGGAGATTTTCGGAGGTCTCAATGAAGAAAGTACAAGTTCGAAGGAAGGAATATCTCGTGGAGGGTCCAATAATCACCAAGAGTTGAGTGTGTAATCGATAGAAATAAAATAGGGACTCCATCTACGGATGTGAGCTGAGAGTGCCGAGAAAACCTGCGGTATGGGCTAGAAATGCGAAAAAAATTGAGAGAGCAAGAAATAGAGTCTGTTTAGACGGGTGCTCAATCTTAATTGGGCATTTGTGTGAAATGTCACTCAATCAATATTTTACAAAATTCCAGGAAAAACACTAAGAATTAGCGACACTGTGCACGGGCACTATGTAGTGCCCTGGAATTTTTATAAAATATTTCTGATATAATTAATAAATTTCTAGAATTATTAAGGGTCTAAATGAATTAATTAATGAATATTGGGTTAAATAAATCATTATAAGGCCCAATTATGTTAAACAACTAATACAGCCTTAATAAATAAAGCCCAATAGGTTTAAGGATCAAGCCCATTAAGTTTGACCCATATTGTAGAAGGTTATTTAGCCTATTCACGAATTATAATGATAAATACCCCTTGTATAGATGATTAAGTGGATAATTAACAAAAAGAGTTTGAATACAATTGAATTCTGTGCACAGTGGATGTAGCAGTCTATCGTGCGACTGCCATAGTAATGTAACACACCCAGCTTGGACTGTCACACTCTGTTAGTTCCGTGAATGGAAGAAAGAATAAAAAGATTAGATCTTTGGGATCCTATCTGCAAGAGACCAACTTGGGAGATTTTATAACATTACTAAGGACTCTTAGGGATCAGGTTTTGGCCAAATAAGGACTCTAAAATCGATCTAATCCTCAAACCCTAGCCAAAACTCTATAAATAGGACCCAGTTCTGAACTGAGCGACCCTTACTTTTGGCTCGTGAAGAATCAAGGTAAGGAGATAGAATCTCGGGTAAGTTCTTTAGAGTCTTTTGTTCCTAATACTTTAGGCTAACAACTCTCAAAATTTCATGTTAGGAGGTCGAGTATCCAAAGAGTTAGGATCTTCCAAAGTTGCTAGTTTCATCACGCCAACCCAAGAAACTGTGCCACAGGGTGCTGAAGATCAAGAAATTAGAGAAGCTAAACGAGGTAATTAGAGTTAGATGCTTTAGAACTTTTTGTTCCTCTTAGTTTCATCTTCCTAACATCCAAATTTCACGTCCTTAGGGCAAGAGACGGAGGAATTAGAGCGACGTGAAGTTGTTGAAAAATCTCAGGAAGAGAAGAACTAGGGCAACCCTTGAAGACTCAAATTAGAAGTTTAAAGCCTAGTAAAGAGGTAGGTTATCTCATGAACGGTAACAACATCATGTTAGGGATAAAAGCCCTCTGGTTTTGCTTGATTATATTCATTATAGATCATGATTTTCATATTTTAGTAGGGTTGTGCATACATGCATATCCTTAGCCTTAATCAAAGATAAAAGATATTTTGTTGTTAATTCATTTCAACCTGTGCATGTAGCTGGCCTATACTTCATTTTTCATGACTGGAATAGTTTAAGAATTTTGATTTCCAAGCATGACAGATTTTCATAGTTTCCTATTCTATTTACTGTCAGCAGAACCTCTGACGGATTAAGGTAAGACCGTCACATGATATAACAGCCTTACGATAAACCATCACACCCTCTGTTGTATTTAAATTTCTCTGTTATCTCTGACGGCCTAGAAGCAGTGCGTTACAACACTCTGACGGCCCCACAATAAGCCGTCACGGCACTGTGACGCCTCCATCTTAGATCGCCAGAGTACTTTGTTCAGGCAATTCAAGACAGAATTGAAGAACAATCAAGTTTACTTATAAATAAGCATAGTTATCTAGGTTTTGAACTATCATTCAAGTACACGGTATATATTTCGGTATATGGCCATTAGTTTCACTTTGCACTATAGGAACATATTCTTGAACATGAGGACCTCTCTATTGGATATTCCTTCCAATGGACTAGGAAATCTTGTTTCAAGGCCTCCGTAATTCTCTGCGAGCCTAGGATTCCCACTAAGACGCCGAGTTGGTTGTACCGTGAAAGCCCAATTGTTAGAAAGCACTATCGATGTTTTCGGGTTTTGGATATGTAACGGATCTATATTCGACCGTCAGCCACATATAACGGTCCAATATATGACCGTCACACTGTTTGAGTCCATATCTATTTTCTTCTAGATTCAACCTTTCTAACGGCCCAACACTCGACCGTTATGTTCATGTAACGGCCCAATATTAGACCGTCACAGTTCTAAATCCTTTAACCCGAGGTTTGACCAAAGGGTTGATATTCCAAAGTTCCTAGATGGATTATTGATGGTCTAGGACTAGTCATATTGTTAAAGATACTTAATTTAATTATGGAAAAAAATAAGAAATGTACCGTTATGCTGTCGAATTATTTCCATGAGCATGACATCGTCTTAAATCATCCTTGATATCTCATGTTCTTAATTGAAGAGTTCATTCATTGAATTATTGTAATCATGAACTTATTGAAATTGTTATATTACTGGCCATATTTTATTGCTTGAAACGTGGAAATAGCTTGATTTATACTTGAAGATGCGATCGAGCACTGATTGTTTTCAAGGGCTCTATGCTAGTCCCATCGGCTGATTGTCGGAAATATACTGTAAACCATGGGGTATGATGCTACTGGCGTCGCATTGCGTTGGGAGTACTTTCTCTATAAATAAGCGAAAATCCTCGGCCATCAGGACGATACACATACATGACATTCTTGCTTGTTACATGATATTTCACATAAATTCAGTAAATACTTGCTCATAATCAAAAGATGTTTGGGTGATCAGTATGTGAACTTGCTAGTACATTCTTGTTCATGAAAGGCCATTCTTGTTACATTCTTGCTAGTTCATACTTGTTCATTCTATCTTACATGATCATCTTGTTACTTTGGTTACTTGTGATTTATCGCATTCGCATGATTTTACCTTATTCCTCTAGAGCAAAAAATGTTAATTGCTTTAATAGTGCCTTCATGTTGATGCGAAGATACCTACTGGGCGAGTGTGCTCATTACCTATTTCCAATCTTTTCAGGAGATGGAAGTGAGTCGGGATCGGATTCGGAATATTCAAATAGCGGGTCCGAGAGTGAATGAAGGATGAGTGAAGACTTAGGAAGTCTACATGTTTAGATTGAGTCTATGTAATTTTCTTATTTCTTGAGTCTAGTATGATGAAAATTAGTGATTGTAATTGAGTATTTGATTTGATTATTAATGAAATAAGTTGAAGTTTGAGTAACTATTGTGTAATTGTATTTATGTATGTAATTATCTTGCGCTCTGATCATTCTTGCTTGCAAGAGGGTTACCATGCCGGTTGTTCACATTCGTCGAGCTAGTCTTCCTCTATAATAAAGGCTCGGGGCGTGACAGTTAAATTGATATCAGAGCCTAAGTCTCAGGACTTAGGGAGAAGAATCATGTCATAGGATAAGTCTAAGGTTTAAGGACCCCTAGCTATGAACTAAGGAAGAAATTTACATACCCATGTGAGAATTGGGTAGAGCCCGGTATAAGATAGTTAATTAGCTTTCAGATAAATTTTCTTCCAATTCCACGAGAAATAACAAGTTGTTATATTTCTCTCAGGTACCTTATTTTACAAATGGCTCATCGCGTAGATTGGAATAGCATGCAACAAACTGTTGCCGGCCCTTACTCAGGCATTGCAAACTATGGCCACTATGAATTTGTGGTAATGTCGTTTGGGTTAACAAATGCCCCAGCAGCATTTATGCAGCTTATGAATAATATTTTCTAGCCATATCTGGACCAGTTCATTGTCGTCTTTGTTGACACCCGTTTTTAGCCTGCAAGTTGCGTCATTTCTCTTATTCATCATTTTGATGCCCCGAATTACCCATTATTTTGGAGCCTTTCTTGGATGGATTTCGAGCCCATTTCATTATTCCATTCCTTTTGAACCTTGGAGATCATTATTTCATAGAGCCATGGAGCATATCTTGTCACCTTCCGGCCTTCAAAGTCGCCTTACGGCCCATTTAGGCCAGCTTCCCTCAAGCATTCAGCTCCCTTTCGTTGCGTAGTCTTGAAAGTTGTCTTTTTTCACCCCCTTCCTTTCCTCTTTTCAAAATGTGTCCTTCACCAAAGTTGTTCATCTTTTAAATCCCTACAATTCCTTCTTCTATGTCATTGGCCAGTTCTGCACTGATTTCAAATTATTTACATTTTTTCGGCAGACTGCACTGTTCACCTATGTCCCGGTATTTTCTCTCTCTGTTCTAGCCCCACTTTCTCTCTCTTCTGATCATTTTCTCATCTTACTTTCTTCATAAAAGTTGTTCATTTTTGAGTTATCTATAATTTTGTCTTCTACCACTTTTGCTAATTCTGCACCTTTTGGGAGATATAATCTAATTTCCAAAGTCACGCAAAGTCTACCTTAAACGGTCGTGTTAATGGCCGTTCATTGTTGTAAACGGTCGGTTGACGATCGTGTAACCCTTAACGGTCAGTCGTCTGACCGTTTATCCAATAAGAGTCCAGCATGCTCTGGACTCTATCTCCACGAACCTGCGCGATGTGGCTATCTTGCGACGGCCATAACTTCTAGAATACTTATCTAAATTGATCCCCATTTTTTCCTACTTCTATCCCTTTGTATTATCTTTACTTTTGTTCATAGAAATCAAAATTTGATGGGCTATATCTCCTGGAATCGTGGCCGCAATATCAAGTTTTTCTGCTTTTCGTGCAACCAAAAAACCCTGCAGATTAGGTTCCAGAGGCTTCTTCCAAGAGTCATAACTTCCACAATCTTCAACCAAAAAGAGTCCTGTTTGTTCGTAGCCTTATCTTGACTATTATCTCGAGAATGATCCAGAGATCTCGAGATTTGGTGGATTCTATCTTCTGGAATAGTGGGAGAAAGTTGGGGGTTTCACCACTTTTTCTATATAAACCTGCCCAGATTTCCTGTGCGACGGGGGCGTGTTTTCAAGGCGACAGCGAAGTCATGCCAAATTTTCATCATCCTCCTTCGACCCTAGCCTGAAGAGGGAAGTATAAGCTTCGTTTTGGTTTCTTATTTGCTCGATTTCATCATCGTTTGCCCTCATAACTTCGCCCCTACTTTTGACAAATCATCACAGTTTGCTGATTTTCTGCTACAACTTCGCGACGGGGGCCTGTTCATCAAGCCGGTGCGGAGTCATGCTTCATCTTTTTCCTCCTCCCTTAACTCCATCTTGAAGAGGGGAGTATTAGCTTCGTTTTCATTATATGTTTGCCTTATTTCTCATATCTTTTCCCCCTCTTCCAAGCCCCTACTTTTGAGGTTTCACCACACTGTTCTGCACTTTACTGAAACTCAGATTTCTTGCGACGGGGGCATGTTTGCGTCGCCGGTGTGAGGCCGTGGGGCACTCTTTATCCATCCTTTCAACTCCAGGCTCTAGAGGGAAGTATAATCTTTGTGTTCCTTGGTTTTGGGATCATTATTTCATCATCTTCATGCATATTTTGTCCATTTGTTTTGCTTGTTCATTCTGTTTCCATAGTCATTTTTCTCCCATGTTCTGCACCGCTCTATTTTCTTGTGTTTTCCACCCCATTTTTCACTGGTCTCTTCCCCATTTTAAACTCTCCTTTCTACCCTAGTTTCACCACAACACTCCCACATTTCCATAGCATCCACTCTTTCCTCTTTTGGTGTTCTATCTTGTGAGATATTCATCATTCTTTGAGTCCATTTTGTGCACTGTTCTGAATTTTCTGCACAGTTTATATTTTTTCCCAAATCTCCGGTGTCATAACTTTCTGTCCCGACCTCCTTTTTGAGTGATTCTTGTTCCTACTTCTTTACAACACTCAAGTCTTCTATCATCTCAAATTTCGTTTCATTTGGACATCGTTTGCCCTACTATTTGCATCAGTCTTTGCACCCACTTTACACTGTTTGCACAGTTTTTCTTGTGGCATGCACTTTTGCATCTTATTTATCTATGTTCATCATGGCATATTAAATCAATTTCTTCATGTTAATCTCATCACAATATACACACCTATTGTTTGCACCCTTCCATAGGGGTTAAAAACGCTCCCTCGGTAAGTTTGCCCTCAATCTTTCATGCTACTTTATGCACTTGGGCAGATTTCTACACTTAGCATTTTCTAATGGGTTTTGCCTCTTGTTTTGTGTTTGTTTCGCAGGAAAGCATGGAAAGTGAGGCCCTTACCTTCTAGCCGGCTGGAATGTAAGGAGAGGTAATCCACATAGTCCCCGCATCTTGATATTGAGCGCGATCATCCTCTTTTTCTAAGGTACACAACGCACTTAGTATTTTATATTCTTTTGGTGTTGTCATTCCTTGGTGGCGATCACGGCATTCTTTTACATCTTTTATCGCTTTTGTCTTATTGTATGATCATGCTACCATGTTTACATAGTCACATGTTCATGATGTTCACTTGATATGCACATTATGTTATCACTTATGCACATATGCTTGCCTATGTGACTTGTGACACCACGCTACATATTTTCCACATTTACACCCTTTTTTGGCGATCACGGTGGGACATCTAGTGCCCATCACTTGTCTCATGCTTTGCTGCGATTTTGGTGTGTATGTCCATGTTTAGATAGCGTTTCATGCTCATATTGTTCACTTTCTTTACATCCATATTGTTATGTTCACATATGTTCATTATATCTTGATTTGTTAGATTTAGGCTAGAAATTGCATGCACTCCGGTGCACATAGGGTCATGCATATTGCCATATTGTAGTTGCATTCCCTCTCGGTAAGTGATCATCTCGCTCCCATATTCCTTGGGCTCGACTAGGTGATCTTATCCGGGACCTCCATAAGTCCCCGAGAGCCGTGGATTCCCACACGGACGTCGGGCCGGTTGTACCTTTCCACCCCATAGGCTTGCATTTACATACGTTGTGAAGGAGTTAACCTTAGTCAACCTAAAGTTTGGACCTTATTCTCTATAAGATACCTATCTTGAGGGAATTAATCTTAATTTGAAAATATTTAAAGGCCCACTCAAAACTTTGACAATAAAATACTTCCCATCATATTAACTTGTTTGACTTGGGTGAAATCCTTTATATTGTTTGTGTTGTGTGGGCTTGTCCAAGCCCACTTGTGTTATTTTGTGTTGCATCCCCCATCATCCATATAGGTTTTATTGTTAGGCCCATTTAGGGTAGTCCATTTTGTGTGTCCATTTGTCTATTCTCATTGTCCTAGGTTTCTTTTTCTTTTTCTTTTCTTTTTCTTTGCATTATTGAGTCAGTCCCCCTCATTGTATTTCTCTGATTTTCCTGTATAAAGTCTCCATTTGCCCTCATGGAGTGCCGTTTTTCTCCTGTATATTACCCTTCTTCTTCCCCATCTTCTTATTCCCGTGTAGATTCCTCTTCCCACGCGGGCCCATCTCCTCGTGGCCCTTCCGACCCGCAAGCAAGTCATGTGACCCACTTATCAGTTGTCGCCTGCCAAACGGCCCCAGTCCAGGCCCAAAAGTTCATTGCTAATCTTAATGGGCCTTATTCTGATAACAGGCCTCCCTCTTCTACTCTTAGTGGGGCCCCTTCCTTTAACGGGCACTCTTATTCTCATAATGGGCCCCATGTTGTTGCTGGCCCAATCGGTCCTTATTCTCATATTCATGATTTTTCTAGGCCCATGTATCATGCCACTCCTGGAATGGGCTTCCCCTCTTCTCAATCCAGATCCCTTTATCCAGCCCAATACCATAATGCTAGTCCAAATTCACACTCTCTTGCTTAGGCTAGCTTGCATCCTTCTCAGTCTCTCTCCATCGAGGAGATGATTGCTCAAACTCAGCGCAGGCTTGATGAACTTCAGCACCGAATTGATCCCCAAACTTCTTTGAGTGTCCCATTCGCATTCCAAGGTCTTCAACTTCCATCGCGTTCACAAATTCCTACTTATCGCTGCTATGGTGGACCCGGTGACCCTTATGTGCACTTGAAGGAGTTTCTTTGTGAGTCGGACCAATTCCGACATGACCAACGCTTGATGGCTTATTTGTTTGGTCTATCTCTAGAGGGCTCGGCTCGGGATTGGTTCTTTACATTGCCGCAAGACCAAGTGGTGAATTTTCAAGCCGTTCAACAGAAATTTGTTCAGCAGTATCAAGACCAAGTTGGGCCCAAGTATTCTATAGTTGATCTGGCCCATGAGAAGATGAAGCCTGACGAGGAGTTCTCTACCTTCGCCGACCACTGGCGTCGCCTAGCTGCGCAAGTCCCGGGGCATATTCCGGAGGGAGAGCAAATCAAAATGATCATTTCTAATGCAACGCCCGAGTATCGGTTCATCTTAGCCTTGAATGACATCACCTCCTGGTAACAGCTTTATAGCCGAGCCCGCTTCATCCACCAACAACTTTTAGGTTCCCTTGACCCCGAGTCCTCTCCACCTTCTACGCCCACATACGCCTCCTATCCATCACCTTCCCTGAGTCAGCCCTCCACTGTAGACACGCCATTCTTGACGTCTCCTGAGAAAGTCTCATATTACTATACGACGCCCCACGACGGCTTACGCATTTCGAATCACTTGAGTACTTCCTTTTCTTGGGTCTTCTTCTACCTTTTTCGGCATCCGTAATCATCTCGTCACGGCATTCGGGCGGCATCAACACCAGTCAAACTTACCAAGAGGTTCCGGAATCAAGAAGGGTGTCTGCCGGGCGGCCGCCGACACCTGATCTGAGGACCCGGGTGGGTCTTAATGGGGGCGTCCAGGCCCCTTGACGCCCCCATGTTTTTAATTTAATTTATTTTATTTTCTCGGGGCCCAAAACTAAATAAAAAATATATATATTAATGGAGGCGTCCAGGGCCCTGGACGCCTCCATAAAAACAAAAATAAAAAATGTGTGTAAAATGCCAGTTGGCATAAAAAACAAATAAATAAATAAATATATATATATATTAATGGAGGCGTCCAGGACCCTGGACGCCTCCATAAAAACAAATATAAAAAAATCAAAATGCCAGCCCTAGCATAAAAAGACAAAACAAAAATAAAAATAATATATTTTGGAGGCGTCCAGGCCCCTGGACGCCTCCATCAACTCTCTCACGGGCGCCGGCCAAAAATCCAAATTATTGAGACGTCCAGCCAGCTGGACGCGCCCATTTCTGAATCACGAGGCGCCGCTCACAAAACCACGCGTTGTGCCAAACCGCGTGCGGCCGTCGTCGGTTTTCGGTGGACCTGTTGGAGGCGTCCGGGCCCCTGGACGCCTCCACCAAAATATTCCAAAAAATTTAATAAAAATAGAATAAAATATTAGTTCGGCCCTGATGGACGTGTCCAGGGTCCTGCACGCCTCCACCCTCCGGAGCCCTATAAATAGAGGCCCACCCCCTCAGTTCTGGAGAGCTTCGAAGAGATCCGATAGGCTGCCGGAGCCCAGAGGCTACCGGAGTCATTTTCTAACCCGTGGGGTCTTTTGTAGGTGGAGGTTCTGCCGGCTTCTCGGGTGCCCACGCTCGCGAGAGGAAGGTCGTCTTCATCCACCGCGCTTCCACGCCATCCCTACGCTGCCGGAGCTCCGCCGGATTTCACCATCGGCACATCCAATAAGCCAATCCTTTCCTTTTCTTCTTAGTTCTTTTGCATTCATCATCTCGCATCATCTATCCCCCTTCATAAGGGCGCCTCTTCTTATATACTTCTTGCATCCATCATCTCATTTTCCTCCTACTCGAGTCCGAGAGGGGTTTAAAAGACAACACCAACCAGGTGTGTGTCTTGCCATCATTTCGTTATTTTTATCGCAAGGATTTGAATACTACACCTTCATCTTTCTAATCCACTCGTTACTTGTTTGTCGTTGTTTTGCAAGGGTACCCAAGGAAAGCCCTCTCCGTCGGCCGGCCGAAGGGGGAGGAAGAAGCAACCCGCCATCTCCCGCTCTTGAGGTAGGCGCGATCACTTTCTTTATTTTGGGGTCTTTCGGCCCCTGGCGATCACATCTTGTTCTCGAGGCCGCGGCGAGTCACTTCCCCAATGGCCGTTTAAATTCCCGCTCTTTATATTCTCCTTATATTCTGTTATATTCTTATCTGCTCATATTCTCGAGGCCGCGGCGAGTCACTTCCCCAATGGCCGTTTCAATTCTTGCTATTTAATTTCTGCACCATTCCCGTCCCCCCGAGGTCGCGGCGAGTCACTTCCCGCTATGGCCGTTTAACCCCCATATCTTGCTATATTACATTTGTCCCGCTCGCCCCGCCGGAGCAATCTCCCGTGGTGGCCCCTTCTCTTTTCTCTTATTTCTGTGTTGCAGCAAACAAAAAAGAAGGAGCCCGCGCGCTCCGCGTCCTCTCCGCTCCCCGAACCGCGTGACGTCGCTCACAGATTGGCGATCACGGTGGGACCTCTACTGCTTCCTTTCGGCTACCCTTGCAAGTTCGGCACCATCCGTGCCTCTCCACCTTGGCGCCCGCGCGCGCCCCTGTTGTGCTCACGGCAGCACTGTCAGTTTTGATTGGTTGTTTGTTTATTATATGTCTGTTATTTCTGTTTTTTTCCACTCCATATCTCTGTCAGCATTTCATTGCATGCATCCATCCCTCTTTTCTATCCTTTCTTCATTTTTTTGAGGATCACCCTTTCCCGGTGAAGGAAGGACTCTCCGTTTGAGAATTCCTCTCAACGGACTAGAATCTCCTCCACTGGGACCTCCGTAAGTCCCCGACATCGAAGAATCTCCTCTTCGTTCACTGGGCTGGTTGTACCATTGAAGTTCCCCGAAGTTAGTCATTTCATTCGTGGTGAGACGAGAGACCCTAGCTGACACGGCGGTGAAACAAAAATAAACTAGGGTCCCCATTTTGTGTGAACTTCGGATCTCGCTAAAAACACAAAAAAATCATCAAAATCAAAACACAAAAAAAAGGGCGTAAAGGCATCCACTTGTTTGATAATCTGTGCTACCTGCTTGCTAGTGTATGTTCTTGCGTTCTGGGAAAACTGTGAGCATGGCTCACGAGTCTTTTGAGGAAAACCACCCTAGTCGTGGTTTGTCAGCCGACCCGCGAGTCTATGCTATGGACTCGGGTCCTTCTCATGAGCTCTCGCATGAGGTGCAGGTTATTGCCGGGGACACGTCCCCACCACAGGATATCTCTTCCTTACTGGGCGTCCTCGCCAACACGGAGCTTACCTCTGAACAGCTCCGGGCCTTCCAGGCCATTCTGAAGGGGAAATCTGTTTCCCCCACGCCCCAGGAATCAACTCCGGCCATCGCACCTCTCCAAGAGTCCGTGCAGGCCATTCCATCTCCTTCGTTGGCACAAGCCATCCAGTCTCCCTCGCTTCAAGGACAAGCGAGCCAACAACCACCCTCATTCCAGTTCCCGTCACAATCTCAAACTCCCGTTGTTCCCCACACACCGCTTCAGCCAGGGCCAACTGTCGGCGGTCCTACAGCTCCCTCTCATTCCGGGTTCCCCCCTCAAGTCTCCGGGAGACAGTTTCTCCCCCAGTGGCAAGTGCCACCTTCACCTCCAGAGGAGCTCGCCCAATCGCTCCTCAATAGGTTCAATCGCATGGACGAGCAGTTTCAAAATCTGAGAAGGATGGTGGACGTGAAAGCCACCCCGGAGGTTGCTTTGCCAATCCTTCCCGTCATTCATCTTCCTCCCTCCGAAATGCCCACGTACCGCAGATACAATGGTACCGGCAACCCCTTCATTCACCTCAAGGATTTCATGTATGAATCCTCCTATTGGCAAAACGATCAGAGGTCCCTGGCATACCTCTTTCGGAGATCATTGGATGGTCCCGCGCTTGAGTGGTTCTATTCCTTGGAGCCCCGCGAGGCCGAGAATTTTGAAATAGTCCAGAGAAGGTTCTTGCAGAAATATAGGGATAGGGTCGGTCCCTCACTCTCCATTACCGACCTAGTGGCCGAAAAGATGAAGCCCGATGAGGATTTTGTCCGCTATGCTGATAGATGGAGGTCTCTGGCGGAAAGAATAAGGGACACCCTCTCCGAGCCCGAACAAGTGAAGATGATTGTGTCTAATGCAACCCCACAGTTCAGACACGTCCTGGCCATGAATAAACTTACCACAATGGAGGAACTCTATGAAAGGGCCCGATACATCCAAACCCAGTTAAAAGACTCCCCCATTATGAACATGTTTGAGTCGTCGAAGCCCAAAGTGGTCAGAAAGACAGGCGCTGGTGTCCCGGGCGGAGCCACAGAAGGGGTCGTGACAAATGAGCAAGTGGGTGCGGTCAACAATGCCAACTATGCGGTCAACCCAAGGCCTCCACAAATGCCCCGACTTCCCCTCCAACCAGGTCCTTTCCCTCTTCGTCCTCCACCCCAAAATAATCCACCCCAGGATAATATGCCTCCATTACGTCAACCCCAGCAACAACAACCACAACCTCAGCAACAACAACCACCACTTCAGTACAACCAAGTTCCACCCCCGGGGAACTATGGTCCCCAACAGCAACAAAGGAGGCCGCTCGGTCCCAAGAGAGCCTACTATCCACCATTGCCAGAAACCTTAGCAGACATTTTTAATGCCCTCATGGCATCAAACCAACTCGCCCTACCCAGAGAAAGGCCAGTGTGGCCCCCGAATGTTGATACCTCCAAATACTGCGTCTACCACAGGCAGCCAGGACACACAGTAGACTACTGCTTCCATTTCAAAGATTACATCCACGATATGAATGATGAACATCAAATAGATTGGGATGAAATGAGACGATACGTCGCCGCTCTTAAGGCTAGGAGACCTCCTCATAGGCCACAGCAGCAGTTACAACAGCAGCAGCAGCAGCAACCACAACAACAACAACAACAGCCTCAGCAGGCCCCACAACAACAGCCCGACATGGGCATAATCCAGAATCCATTACCGGAGCACCAACAGCCCAATCATCAGGTTAACCCCATCTCCTCCTTCCAGGAAGTCGGGAGAGAGCAGGTGTGGCACCAGGAAAGTACCTCTATTCTTTCTTCCTCCAACCCCATCGTCATGCAACCCCCTCGCCTTGCCCGGGTAGCACCTCTCTCTCATCAACCCGCGTCAGTATCGCCTTCACCATTTCCACTACCATTACGCCCTCTCATCCGTACCCCGATCTCCTATCAACCGACACTCTCCACTACGCCTTCACACCCTCTCATCTTCTCTCACTCCCCCACTTTACCATCCACCTCTACCACATTTTCCCCTACGCCTTCTAAACCCCTTATCATCCGTCAACCATACATAACCCCGTCTTTCTCCACCGTATCACCACTAATGCCTTCAAAACCACTCATTACTCATCGCCCACCTCAAAATCATTGCCCACTTCAAGCCCTACCCACTTCTACTTCGTCTCCACCTCCACCTTCCAGACCCCTTATCCTTCATAATCCGCGCGATATCCCCTCTACCTCCACCATGCCTCCACCTAACAAACCCCTCATCAGAATCCCTGCTCCCGTCATCACCCCTGCTTCATCGACCATTCCTCCACCACTACCCCTCAAACCTCTGTTAAAACCCACTGCTACCCCCACAGAGGTACAAAAGCCGCAGGCAATGGTGCTCCGGAGTGGAAGGATTTTCCACAGGGTTTTCCCCCACAACAGTCAGAATCTTGAGCAATCTCAGCCAGAGAAGGATGATGGAGAACAACCAGAAAGAGCTATCCCTGGAACACAGTATGATCTATTAAAACATTTGGACAAGATGCCTGCTCGGATCTCCATCCTGGAGCTTCTTCAAAGATCCACATCCCACCAGGCAGCCTTAATGGAGTACCTTCAAAGGGTCATGGTGAATGAGGACCTCCCTGTAGAAAAGATCTCTACCGTCCTGACCCCAACAGACACACAACCGGCCATCATGTTCCACAACTACGAGCTCGCTCCCAAGGAAGCTCGGAAATATGCATTGTGCATTTCAATAAAAATCAATGGGGTATCCATAAACCCGTGTCTTGTGGACACGGGTGCGTCCATAAATGTGATCTCCATGAGCACTCTTCAGTTGTGTGGGGTCGACGAGGAACAAATAAGACCTTCCTCGATCACGGTCACGGCTTATGACAATAGCAAAAGGCCGCCGCAAGGGATGATTATTCTGAAGGCAGAACTAGGCCCCATGTCAATTCCCACAGAATTTCATGTCCTCGACATGGACCCCACATTCAAGGCTATACTGGGTCGCCCTTACATCGAAGCCATGGACGCTGTGCCTTCCACCAACCATCAGTGCATGAAGTTTCCTTACAATGGGAGAATTATTAAAGTGGTCAGTACACCTGTCCTTCACACAGTGGATGCTATCAACACCTCTCTGCCCTCTGTTTGGCCGTCTCATCGGCCCATATTGTCATTACTGGATGTACGTGATTCATCTCACGTTCCACTAGCACCAAAGGAGCCGGTCAGGACAACCGCAACATCATGTCTCCCTTTTCACTCCAAAGGTTGGGAGATTATGAGGAACATCGGCTATCAACAGGGTAAAGGTCTGGGCGCACAATTACAGGGTATGCTCAAACCTCCAAAGGAAATTAGGCCGAACCGTAGGTTTGGCCTAGGCTTCAAAGGACCGTTCAGGGCGGATTGGAAGCCCCTCACATGGACTCTATCAAACCACTTCAACAGAGGGCCCGTTGTTCAGATGGGAGATTACCCACGAGAAGCATATGGGGGATCACATGCTGTATATTTGGCTGAAAAATGTCCGAGGATCACCAAAAGAGGCAAGATCAAAGATCCGGAATGCGAGTGGAACAAATGGTTCGACATACGGGACATTTCCGTTGCACTGGAAAGGATGTTCTCGTCTCCGCAACTTGAAGGACCGCCATTGATCTCCGAATACCAGAGAATATTACCACTCTTGCCAAGGTTCCAAACTATCCTCGTCCTCGCCAGAAGGACTCTGTCATCGACGGATCTTCATCCGTCCTCAACATTGCCATCGACGGCTCATTAGCCGCCATCTTCTCCATCCACTCGTCTCAGCCTTTGCTGATATCTTCTTCCTGGGCCAGACAATTGTCTGATGATCTTCCCAGATCCCCTTCTCTGTTTACATACCTACGCGGGCTTTTCAACCCGCGCCAGGTCTTCAACCATGATCTGCTCTATGAGCCTCACAATCCTCTAGCCATAACCACTTTTCTCTCTCCTCCAACCTCTTTTCACTGCTTTGTCATTAAAAATGAAAACGAAAAAAAAACGTCAATTTTCAAACTCCCCAACAACACATCTTCGTTGAGGAAACCTCCTACATCTCCCACGGGTGCGTACCGCCTTGCGGACCACCCGTCCAAGGTCCGATGAGCGACCTTTTCTACCCCTCCTCTGAGGGGTCTTCTCCTGTACATTCTACACCATCCTCTTCGTCTTCCTCTTCTTCTGTAAATATTGTCAGTCAATCTAGGAATGATAGGCCAAGGGTAGTACCTAGGAAGAAGTCCAAGGGGAGGCAGATCCCTCATCGATTCCTTCTGGATTTAGCCGCCAGGTGTCAAGCCCTCCTTGCCATCCCCCAGTTGCTAGAAAATCCCATCCGGCTACCGGAAATAGAATGTGAGGGCGACTGTGCATTTGATGAAGGGTATGGAGTCTATGAGATCACGGATGAAGAATGCCCCACTGAAGATGAGGGTGAAGAATATGAGGATGCGGCGGGCGCATACGCTAGTGGAATAAGGAGATTCGACGAGCCGTCAACCGCCGTAGAAGAATCCACCAAAGAAGTCAACTTGGGAACTGAGGAAGACCCTAGGATCGTCCTCATAAGTGACAACCTACCACCCTCTGAAGAAGAGGCATTAATTGAGGTTCTCAAGGAATATAAGGACACGTTCGCATGGAGCTACGAGGATATGCCGGGTCTGGATTCAACCTTGGTCGAACACCGTTTAACCCTAAAACCAGGGTCCGTCTCGGTAAAACAAAGGTTAAGGCGTTTCCACCCTCAAATGGCTTTGAAAATGAAAGAAGAGGTCGATAAGCTCCACAAAGCCAGGTTCATTAGAGTCGTTCTTTATCCTCAATGGGTGGCGAACATTGTCCCGGTCATGAAGAAAGATGGGAAAGTCAGGATTTGCATCGACTTCCGGGACCTTAACCGCGCGTGTCCAAAGGATGATTTTCCCTTACCTCACATTGATGTGTTGATTGATAACACGGCAGGCTACGAAACCCTCTCATTCATGGATGGATTTTCAGGATACAATCAAATTCGTTTGGCAGAAGAGGATCAGGAAAAGACGTCATTCACTACCCCTTGGGGAACATATTGTTACGTGGTCATGCCGTTCGGATTAAAGAATGCTGGAGCTACTTACCAAAGAGCGATGATGGCCATATTTCATGACATGATGCACGTATATCTGGAAGTGTACGTGGATGACTTATTGGTAAAATCAAGGACCAGGATGGAACATCCAGAAGTTTTGGCTAAGGTCTTGCAGAGGTCAAGGGAGTTCCAACTGAAAATGAACCCGAAGAAGTGTGTGTTTGGTGTGTCGTCAGGTAAATTGCTGGGGTTCATTGTGAGCAAAAGAGGGATCGAGATAGATCCCGACAAAGCTAAGGCTATCAGGGATATGCCGCCTCCCAAGAATTTGAGGGAAGTCCGAGGTTTAATCGGGAGGTTGCAGTTTATTCGTCGGTTTGTGTCCCAACATTCACAAAGGTGTAGACCTCTCTACGAGTTGACCAAGCCAGGAGTAGAATTCCACTGGAATTCTAAATGTCAGAAAGCTTTTGAAGGGTTGAAGGAATATCTGGCTAGTCCACCCGTTCTCATTCCACCCAAACCAGAAAAACCTCTGATCCTTTACGTCTCAGTCTTGGATGACTCCGTGGGAGCCGTCCTCGCACAAGCTGATGAAGAAGGCAAGGAACGGGCAACCTATTACTTGTCCAAACTTCTCAATCCCTGTGAGCAGAAGTACACCGTCATGGAGAAAACCTGTGCTGCCCTCGTTTGGGTAGTGCAGAAATTGAAGCACTACTTCTTGGCTCATGAGGTCCACTTGATTGCTCGAATGAATCCTATCAAATTCCTTCTGGAGAAAGCCGTCCTTACGGATAGGCTAGCACGCTGGCAAAGTTTTCTCTCTCAGTTCGACATCACCTACATCCAGCAAAAGGCGATTAAAGGCTATGCCATAGCCGAGCATCTCGCTCACCATCCTCTTCCCAAGTTCGATCCCGTCCAATCAGAGTTTCCAGATGAGGAACTAATGTCCGTCAACCAATCAGATGAGCCAATGTGGACGCTATATTTTGATGGAGCTCTGAATTCTCAAGGGAGAGGAATCGGCATCGCCCTCCTGTCGCCTGAAGGCCTCACATTCCCATTGGCATACCAACTCAAATTTCCAGTCACCAACAATATAGCCGAATATGAAGCTCTTCTAGCTGGCCTAGAACTCGCTCATTCTTTTCGTATCACTGAGTTGCGAGTCGTAGGTGATAGTCAACTCATCCTTCGCCAGGTGCTCACTAAATATCGCACTCGCGATCCCAAACTCAAGCCATACCAAGAACTCACTGCTGCCTTTGCCAAACTGTTCGCCAAACTGATCTTTGTTCATGTCCCTCGTCATCAGAATATTCTCGCCGATGCCCTCGCCTCGTTGGCATCATCCATAAGGTTCCCTCTAGGAAGATGGTTTAAGTCCATTTCCATCTACAAACTTCACGCCCCTGCAATCGATGATGCTTCCTACGTAAATATCAAAGACAGGATAGCAAGAAAGATCTGCAGGAAGATATCCTTGAGAAGAGGGAGATCATGTTGGCAGAGGTTGAAGAAGAACTGGCTGATGAAGAGAAACCATGGTTCTATGAAATTGTCAAATACTGCCAAGATCAGTCTTATCCTGAAGGGGCCACCACAGAGGACAAGAAAGCCATAAGAAGGGTGGCTCAGAAATATACATTGGTTGGAGGTCTACTCTATAGGAGGAGCCTTACTGGTATTCTGTTAAGATGTCTTGGTGACGATGAGGTTTGGAAATGTGTAGAGGAGACGCACTCGGGCGTATGCGGTGGCCACGTGAATAGTCAGATGCTCGCCAAGAAGATCATTCGCCAAGGCTTTTATTGGCCCACTATGGAAGAAGATTGTGCTGTCTATGTCCGTAGGTGTGTCAAGTGTCAACTTCACGCCGATAAAATCCATTCACCATCTTCCTCACTTCATCCAATATCTTCCCCGTGGCCTTTCTCCATGTGGGCATTCGACATCATTGGTCCCCTAGGTGATCCCAATTCCCTCACCAAGCAGAAATCTTTCATCCTTACTGCGACGGAATACTTCACCAAATGGGCCGAAGCCGAAGCTTACGCGGAAATCAAGGCGTCAACAGTCTGCAAGTTCATCATGAAAAACATCCTCGCCAGATTCGGCGTCCCAAGCACGATCGTCACCGACAATGGGCCACAGTTCATTTCTCAGGACCTACAGGACCTCTGCAAAAGGTACGCAATTGCATTGCATCATTCATCGCCTTATTACCCACAAGGTAACGGCCAAGCGGAGGCCACCAATAAAACATTGCTCAAAATCATCAAAAAAACCTGCGAGTCTAGTAAGTTTTCAGACTGGCCAGAAAAGCTTATCGAAGCTCTATGGGCCTATCGCACTTCAATCCGTACCCCCACCGGGCAGACTCCATTTGCCCTTACTTATGGTATGGAAGCGGTAGTCCCGTACGAGACTCTGATCCCTTCTCTCAGGGTACAATTGGACGAGGAATTTCCCCTCGACGATCGTCGTAATTCACTCCTCGCCCAGTTGGAACTCTTGGATGAGAAACGGCTGGCCGCTGCCGAACACGCGCGTGTGTATCAAAATAGACTCGCTCGCTTTTACCAAAAGAAAGTCGTTGAGAGAAAATTCAAAGTCGGTGAGATGGTCGTAAAAAGAATTTTTGTCAAACCTGGAGGTCCGCGTTCTAAGCTCCAACCCAATTGGGAAGGACCATTTGTAATTCAAGCCGTGTACCCTGGCAACGCCTACAAGCTAGTCAACGCCGAAGGGACCGAGTTATCCCACCCTTGGAATGGGCTTTATCTTAAGAAATACTACCCTTAGCACAAACAAAAAAAGTGATGAAAAGATAAAAACATCAAAAACAAAGAAATATTGAAAACCACTAAAAATATGGAAAATTCAAAATGCCGATGCCTGGCAGTCACCATGTAGTTAAGTTCCTGCATCTAACCTTCATGTTAGGATAGGGCCCATTAAGGCTTGGTAGTCACCGGGTCTTGGTTTGCCAGAACCGTGGAGATCCCTGTCCGGCCACGTCGGCCTATGCTCGCTCGAAGGAAGCTAACATGTGCTCACTTATGTATTTTATTCAAAAAAGTCGGTAGCATCACCTACGGTGGAGCGTCACCCAGAAGATCTCCGGAAGCTGTAATCTTCATTCTTTTCTCTTCGACCAAATGAGACAGTCGGCGCCCTTAAAATGCTGAGCATGAGAAACTGAAACTCAAACCCCAAAGGCAAGAGTAGGATCCATTTCCTCGAGCATCGATCAGAGCACGAGAAGAGGGCAGTGTCCCCGCAGGCATACAAAAAGGGAGCCCACAAACGTCAAGCGACTATATCTCCCTCACAAAAAGAAATACAAAATCAAAATCAAGAGAAAAGCCTAGTCGTGACCGTGCCTGTTGCGATAAACGGAACCCCTCAAAGCAAAAGTCTGAATCCACAAAAGGGGCAGTGGAATATAAATGCTCGAGATTTGGTCCGAAGTTGTCCGAAAGGAAAGAGTTAATGGGCCCTTATTCGCTCGCCGGGTTAACGGTTTTGCTGATCCTCTCAAGAGGTTTATCCCCCACGCTCTTCCTTCTTCCTCTAAAGATGAAGGTTCGATGGAGTTTCTGAAAGGTGAAAACTGCCCAGGGTCTGCGACTTTATTTTAATATACACATATGGTTGCCTACTTTGAAAAGCAAAAGCTATCGCTGCGAAGGAGTCTCCGTGTTTCTGGCTGGTCAAGACCCCTGTTTACCACCTTGATGTCTTCTTGTTTAACCTCGGGCTTAGGCCAATGCAAGCGCGTCACCTATGGGTGCGACGGCGTCTGATTCCGGGTCAGCGTCGCGCGGTTGGTCGTTAGGGTTCCAGGGTGTTCCATCATATACCATCTAGAGTTGTGAGGAAACAGACCCGGGTCGGGCAAATCATTTACCTCGAACACCTTTTGGGTGAATCCCTGTGGTCAGAAGCGACTGGGAGCCTAAGCATGGCATGACGGTATTGTCATCAGGGTAAGTCTTAGCCGGCGGGATCATCATTCGAGGGGTCTAGAGGCCCAAATCAACCTAGATATGCACTTAGGATACCTGGGAGGTTAGTGAGAAACCCCTGTCTCACGTAGGTTAGGAGCCATTTGGGTGCTTGCCGGGCGTTAGCAACAAAAAATTGAAATGATAAAAACAACAAAAAAATGGAAAAGAGAAAATGTACATATTTGCAAACAACAAAAATCTTTTTACGATAAAAAAAAATGCCAACAAATCAATTTTGCATGATTGCATTTGCGTGCAGCATCTCACTTTAATACCGCTTGCATTCGTGTGCTTGCCTGTCGCATTTATCATCACTTCTTTCCCTTGCCTTCCTTAAATAAAGGCTTGGCCCCTTGACCAGTTATCAAGGACAGTCACAGTGACCATTTGCTTATTGAGCAAGGGGCCAAGTCAGAACAGAAATTCTGATTTGTTTGTTTCAGTGATATGTGCAGGGATTCAGGCAACAGAAGCAAAGGTGAAAAACAAACAAACCGAACCTTGTATTTTATTCCAAAAACCAAAAAAATTACATCAAGTTCCGCCCTCTCTCTCTGCATTACTCGTCCCACTACTCTCCGGGCAAAACGCTCTCAAAGGTGCTACCCAACTACGAAAAGCGGTACTCCTACCGCTCTGTACTCCTCTTCCTATTCCCGCATCCCGGCGTTGATCTACGGAAGCAGCAGAGAAGCTACCAACACGAAAGCCACGCTCTCGTGCTCTTCGGTAGCGCTCCTCACCATCTCTCAGCCACTGTTCAGCAAGACCAAGGCTGATTCGGAGTTCGAATAGTTGGGCCTCCATGGCCCTTCGTTCCTCCCTTTCAGTCAATCTGTTGGCTCTTTCTCTCTCTGCGTCTCTTTCTTTCTCTGCACGTTCTCTCTCGCGGTCTTCCCTCTCCAACTGGAGAGTGATCCTCAGTTCCACAGCATCCCTAGAGGAGTCGTCATCAGGATGACGCCGCAGTTCCCTCTCCAGTTCTGCTATCCTAGCCTCCTTCTGCGCGGCTTGGCCAAGCGCTTCTTCCGTCTCCTTTTCCTGCCAAGTGTACCATCTCAGATACACGATAAGGCATAAACAAGGAGAACTCAACACTAAGACTCTTACCTGTATAGAGAGCATCCCTTCTGCCTCCGCAGCACGCTGCGTGGCGTGAGCAAGTTGCTCATGAAGCAAGTCAAGTTCTGAGGTGGGAATCCACAAGCTGGAAGAGGCACCACCCACTCCCATCGCTGGGGAAGCCGCGCCAATCTGGGCATGCTACGACCGCGTGAATTAGCAGCCAACATCTGGAATCTGGGGTTTTAATTAGGAACGTACTGTACACCTACCAAGGCGCTCGTAGCTCCGCGGGCATCGCCCAACTGTTGTTCCATCTCTGCCAAGCGAGTTCGTAAATTCGCTATCATGGCATCCCGGACATCCTGCAGCCTTACAAGTCAACATTTTCACCAGAAAACCAAGGAAAGGAGAAAGAAGAGAAGAGAAAAGGGGAAACCTACCTCCACAAGTCCCCGGGGTTGGAACCGTTCTGCGTACTTTGTCCTATATAGACGCAAGTAGTCCTCGCTATCCCGCGCCTGTGATTCTACAATCGTGCCACCCCGTTGCCAGTCCTCATACTGTTCGGGAAATCGCACGCGCCAGTCAATGCAGGTCGCCGGTCCCCGCGTCTTTCTCCCGACACGAGGTGGTGCAGCTGAATCCACCCATTCTTGAGCCAGTCCTAAAGTCCTCATAACTAATCGTAGCCGAAGCGGCTCGATTTCATTCAGGCAGTGCATCCACAGTTCCCGTCCGAACCGGGCACGACTTGCTAGAACCCACGGCTGGTCGGCATCGACCATGTCTGAGTAGGGCCTCCAGTTTACCATCGCCGCAGGGAACTCCTGTAGCTCCCGCCTTAGCACCATCAGTTGGTAGGTTAGGGGTGCCGCACTCATGATGGGTTCCCACCGCCTGGCTAACGGCACCATCACGGGTCGCCAATGCCGAGCTCTCCCCATAGGGAGGTAATAATAGCTCCATAGCTGCTCGGCACAGGTCATCAGTACTTTGCAAAAACACAAAAAAATACAAAACAAGCAAAACCAAAAAAATACCTGGATGAATGGTGTGAAACCACTCACAGTCATCTCACGATCCGTTTCTTGGAATAGGCCTGCAAACAAGTGTGCCAGCATGGCGGCTCCCCAGGCATAATACCCTACTCTTTCAAGGTCTGACAGCAGCTCCAGGAAGCAACATTGGATACCGTCCCCTTTCGAGCTCAGTACCAATCTCCCCAAAAGGAAGAGGAGAAATCTCCTCAAATCTATGTTGCATCTTTCCCAGTCGCCGAAATCTGTGCAGTACACGGCACGGCATCCTATTTCCATCCTTTCCATGAACTCTTCTGAGGATTCATCGTCCCGCCGACGAGTGTCGGTGAGCCCTAATGCATCATGAGGGACGCCCTAGCTACCGACCTATTTTTCCGACCATCTAGGTCCAAACCCAGTAATTTCTGGGCACCTTCTCTGTAGTCCGCGTAAGTGACTCCGGTCACTGCCTCGCCATCCACCTTAAGACTCATAATTCGGACCACATCTTCTAGGCTGGGCACCATGTGCCCCCAGGGCATCAGGAATGCCCGACTCACTGGGTCCCATCTCTCACACAAGGCTTGGATCAGGACCAGGTCGAGCTGGATCGGCTCGATCCGAAGAAAGGTGCCAAAACCCATCACGTCTAGCCTGGCCTTCTGAAAATCTGGGAGACCTCGGTATGCTGCCACTACCAACTCCCATGAGATCTGTGATTTCATCACACTCTACGCATGCAGGGAATGGAGATGAGGTTTGGTCAGAAAGAAAGGAAGAAAAAAAGAATGGAAAAAAGGGCAAGAAAACTTGGCTTACGAGTTGTGATTGGGCCCTTTCGCTAAAATGTCCTTCGAGGTCCGAAAGCCTCCTGGAACTACTACCACTAGACCTGCTTCTCTTCGAGGAGTGGGAAGATTCGCCCTCCATCCAACTCTCGGAATTTTGAACTCCTCCTCTCCCGTGAAAACTTGTGCTCCTCGAGTTAGCTCTTGATATACCAGGGAGGATAAAAGGGACAAGAATTTATAGAAATGGAAGTAGTGCGGGTCAAGATTGCCTCCATCACCTGTTAATGGTAGCCCTCGCGATGAGGCACCTACCATGCGGTCCCGTGTGTCACTTCACCGTTCGCACAGGGTGATTGATTGGACGAAGAATATGACGACTAGCACCCTATGTTGTCTAGGGATAACCTATCATGTTTTGGAGGACGTCCGTAAAATTTGACACAACATCCGGGAAAAGGGGCTAGGGCCGTCATTATTGACTTCGACGGCAGATTCCCGTGGAAAATGGTCACAACAAGACGCGATTCTCTGCTCGGCGTTGAGTCTCGACAGACCCATCACATGGGAACAGTGCAAAGGAGAGGAAGTGTAGGGAAGAAGGAATGCACAAGAGAACAAACGAGCAACAGAAAATCAAATCACTCCATTCATAATTCTACATAAGCTGTCATGAGCACTACAATCATAGAGAGGAGGCGAGTCCACCAGCTCGCCGATCCTCACCATCACTCATCTCTCTGGGCGCTCCCCTCCTCTCCCCTGAGGTGCGGGTCCCTCAGAAGCCTCCGGGATCCTCGTGCAGCAGCACCTGCCTCGCCTCTTGGCGCCTGCTCCGCAGTAGTGACTCGCTGCTCCTCCCCTGGCGTGGCAAAGAAGCCACTAGCGGCAAAGTGACCAGACTGGCGGAGTCGCTCCCCGAACTCTCGCGCTCTCTCGTAGCGCATCTCCATCCCTCCTAGCCTCTGCACGACGGCCTGAAGGCCCAGCTGGAGCTCCCTCACTTGGGCCTCCAAGGCCCTCCTCTCGGTCTGATCCCGCTATCGCTCGGACCTTCTCTCGGCTTTCTCTCTCTCTACCTCTCTCCTCATCATCTGCAGAAGAACCCTTAACTCCAGGATGTCTGGAGAAGGTCTCTCCTCACCACGATGCCACAGCTCCGTTACAGTCGCCACCCAGGCATCACGCTCCTCTTCCGCCCGGGTCGCCCGAGCCACCGCACCGGCAAGTTGCTCCCGGAGGGAGGCAATCTCGAGAAAAGGGGCCGAGGAGCTGGAAGATGCGTCACCAATCATCCCCGCCGTCGCTGTCTGCTGGGCACGCTGGAACAAAATAAACAACTGCCGTCAGTGAAACTCCAAATCTGAAGATAAAAGTGTGGCACGTAACTTACCAGGAGCGACAGCTCATGTTGAGCGATGGCCAACTGCCGCCTAGCCTCTGACAGTTGGGCGCGCGAGCCGCCGACCCCACGCGTGTCCCCAGCTTGGGGAAGCCCCGCATAACTCTCTCTCTGCCACCGCAGGAAGTCGACGCTGTCCTGCACCAATACACTCCCTTGCTGTCCAGGGAGACGTACGTGCCAGTCCTCGAGCCTCGCCTTGCCGCGACTCTCCCTCCTGACGTGGCTCAGCTCGTCCGCACTCGCCCACTCATCGGCCAGGCCCAGGGTCCTCGCCATATCCTGCACCAAGAAAGAAGGGCCTCGCATCATAACAAAGAACGCGTCCCCTGTCTAGGACGCATCCATCATTTAAGTGCAACACTCGCCGAACCCTTTCCCCCCTCGCGCGGCTCGCTTCAAAACTCAAAATGGATTAAAGAGAGGAAAACCAAGCACCTACCAGACCGTGTTCACCTCCCTCCGCGACATCGGGCCCCTCGGGTCCCTCGGGGGCCCGAAGCGGCCCTTCCTCCTCCATGACGCCGTTCCATGCTCTTGCGTGTCCCTCCTCGGGCGAGGAGTTCTTCGTCCCTCTCCACCTTCACCATGGTCGGGCCCACCGAACTCCATCAATCAAAAGAGGAGGAAGACGAAAAAGGGGCAAGCGAGTTTCGGCGGAAGGCGGGCTCGTTTGCGGGTAAGGCATGGGAGAAGAAAGGCCACCCGACGCTTTAAATTTGAATTCAAGGATTAAGACGCGTCCTCGCGCCTGGACGCGCCCAAAAGGGGGAGAAAGGAAATAGAATCCCCCCGTGCAAAGTGTAGTTCCCCGCTGTTCAGGGCAAGGTCTCGTGGAGCGTGCCTCGAAGGATAACTCAGTGCAAAGAAGAAAGTATGGGAGAGAGAAAAGTACACACAACACAAGAAAGCCATTTTCATTTCATATAATAGACGAAAGTACATCATACAGTGAGAAGGGTGATGTGTACAAGTAACTCTCTAACTCTCACCATCACCCTCCTGGTCATCTCTCTCCTCCCTCCTCTGCCGGGGATCCCTAGGGGGCCTCTGCGAACCCTGAGAAGCCGTGCTCGCCTCGCCCTGCGGTGGCACTCCAGCCTCGAAGGCGTGACGATGCTCCTCGGCCGAAGAAACCAGATAGCTGCCCATGGAAAAAGAACCAGACTGACGAAGTCGCGCCCCACGTTCCTTCGCCCTCTGGTACCGCTCCTCGCTCTCCCGAAGCCTCCCCTCCGCCGTGCCAAGACTCAATCGGAGCTCCAGCAGCTGGGTCTCCAAAGCCCTCCTCTCGGTCTGATCCCACTGTCGCTCCTCCCTATCCCTCTCCCTCTCTCTCTCCACGGTCTCCCTATCCCTCTCCCTCTCCTCTCTCTCCCTCATCGCCTCCCTCCTTGACAGCTCGAGGGCGATCCGCAGATCTAGCACGTCACGAGGGAGCTCCTCAGCCTCCCGTCGACGCTCCTCCTCCAGCTCCGCAATCCGGGCGTCACGCCCCGCCACCCAAGCGTCGCGCTCCTGCTCGGCACGAACAGCACGCGCCAGGGCCTCTCGGATCTCGGCCACCTGTCAAAGCACGCGTGCACCGTAAGAGAACAGTGATAGAAGGAGGGTAGCCAGAAGGAGAGTCGAGGTCAGGCAAACGCTCACTCGAGCCTCGCGGTCACGCTCGGCCTCCTCAGCCCGAGCCACCGCATACGCCAGTTGCTCCTGGAGGGCAGAAACCTCCGGAGGAGGGCCCCGCGAATTGGAACCCGCTCCACCAGCCATCCCGGCTGCCGCTGTCTGGTGGGCCCGCTAAAACACAGAGCGAACGACAGTTAGAGGCCAAGTATCAAAAAATCCAGGTCACAAAAAAATGCATCGCATAAACTCACCAGGATCTCCAACTCCTGTCGGATGGCCACCAACTGCCGCCTAGCGTCCGCCAACTGGGCCCGCAGGTCGGCGATCATGTTATCACGAGCATCCTACATTGTACATAAGTTAGTGTTACATGCATATACATATAAAAGAGTGAAGCATTCTCATTTCACTTACCCCTGCCATACCACCAAGGAAGAGGCGGTCCCCATACGTAGCCCGGTACCGTCTCAGGTAATCAGTACTGTCCTGTACATGGGACACCACTGGGACCCCGCCCTGCTGCCAGTCCTGGTACTGTGTTGGGAAGCGCGTACGCCAGTCCACAACCTTCGCCTTCCCCTTGGTCTTCCGCCCGATGCGGGCCGGCTCTTCTACAACAACCCACTCCGGGCTAGCCCCAACGTCCTCATAACCAGCCTCAGCCGAAGCGACTCGATCTCGTTCAGGCAATGGACCCACACGTCCCGCCTGAAACGAGGAAGACCCGCTACAACCCAAGGCTGGCCAGCGTCGCCCATGCCCAGGTAGGGTCTCCACACCACCTGCATCACCATACATACATCATATTAGTTGCCATTCAGTCACATAAGAAAACACAAAAAAAACCATACGCATCATACCATGGCCTCGGGATACTCGCTCAGCTCCCGACGAAGTGATGCCAGCTGGTAGCCATGGGGTGCTGCAACCACGACCGGCCTCCACCGCCGCGCCAGAGGCACGGCCCTCCTGTTCCCATGCCTAGCCCTCCCCATCGGGAAATAGTCATAGCTCCACACCTGCATTCATCATACATCATTAGTACAATAATTGCATATTTAACTGTGAAAATGCATAAATAAATTGTGTACCTGGAGAAAAGGTGCGAAGCCGCTGACTGTCGTCTCCTTCTCCGAAGTTTGGGAGAGATCAGTAATCAAATGGGCAAGCAGAGCCGCTCCCCACGCGTAGTGTCCCACTCTGTCCAGATCCGCCAAGATCCCAAGGAAACGGTAGTGGATGCCATCCCCCTTCGTCCCCAGCAGAAGGCGGCCCAAGAAGAAGAAAAGAAACCTCCGGAGGTCTAGATCCACCAGCTCCCTCTCGCTCGGATCCTGGGTGAAAGCTGCACGGGCATCTCCCTCCAGTCGTGCCAGAAACTCCGCTCCAGTCTCGCTGACCCGCTGGCGCGGGTCGATGAATCCGAGCGCCTCCATGATCTCCACTCGGCCAACTACCCTGCTGTCCCTGTCAGTCACACTCGTCTCTAACCACAGCAGGTCCAGGGCACTCTCTCGGTAGTCGGGGTAGGTGACCCCGCTCACCGCCTCTCCGTCCACCCGTAGCCCGGTGATCCGAGCCACATCCTCCAGTGACGGCACCATGTGCCCCCAGGGCATCAGAAACGCTCGGCTCGGCCCGTGCCACCGCTCCCTCAATGCCTGGATAAGAGGAAGGTCGAGCCGGAAGGGCTCGATCCTAAGGAAAGCTCCAAAGCCCATGGCGTCCACACGCGCCCTCTGGAAGTCTGGCAGCCCACGGTATGCTGCCACCACTAAGGACCAGCTGATCCGGCCCTTCATCACGCCCTGCACACCACAAAACCAACAAAAGAACACATCAGCATTATGAATAGTAATAAACAATAACACTGTATATACTACTTATTTATCTTATTTTATTTTTATTTTTATTTTTAAAAATATTTATGTTTTTTTAGAGGCGTCCAACACCCTGGACGCCTCTATTACATTTTCTTTATTTTAATTTTAGAAAAACCCAAAAATAAAAACAAAAATAAATAAAAAAATATATATATTATCATGGAGGCGTCCCATTCCCTGGACGCCTCCTTTTTTTAATTCTTTTTTTATTATTTACGAAAATAAATAAATTAAAAAAAAGAAAAAAAAAGAAAATGTGGAGGCGTCCAGGCCCCTGGACGCCTCCTTCCCTCACACCTGGCATTCGCCACACAGCCTCTCGTCCGCCCTTTTAACCCAATGAACCAATAGAATGGAGGTCTAAGGGGCTTACCGGATCGTGCTCGTCCTCTGCCGCGTCGCCAGCATCCACTGTAGCCTCCAAGGCCAAAGGAAGAGCCTCCTCACCCGTGGCAATCTCCTCCACCGCAGCAGCCCCCTCGGCATCATCCCTCAGCCTCCTCGGACGACGAGCCCGTCATTTCCGCTTCTCTTGACCCCGGCTCGATCCTCCTCGCTCCATTGGGACGAAGAATGGATCGTCTGGATTGACTGGGTGGTTTGAATGAACAGTAATTGAGCAAAGGGGGGGAGGCCCCCCCATATATATAGAATCCACCCTATTTGGGGCGTCCAGGCGCCTGGACGCCCCCAAAACAAAAAAATAAAAAAATAAAAAATAAAACATAGGGGCGTCCAGGACCCTGGACGCCCCCAAAATAAAAAAAAACTTAAAAAAATCAAAAAATAAAAAATTTAAGGGCGTCCAGGCCCCTGGACGCCCCCATCATAAAAATTTCAAAAAAAAATAATAATAAAAAATATATAATAAAAGTAAAAAAGATAAGAGTATGTATATAATCCAAACAAAAGAAAAAACACAAAGAACAAGAAAAACCACAAAAAATAATAATAATTAAGAGGACGGGGGTCCCAAAACATCCATGCCAGGTTTTATTCCATCAGAAAAGTAGAATGAGCTACATCAGGGGCTTAAGCGCCTTAGGCCTTAACCTCACCAGTTCGGTTACATAAGCCCTCCACAGCTCACACTCTTCCCCCACATGCGCTAAGGCCCTTCCCACAACACTTGTCTTCCAGGGTGCTTTGACGGCCTTCGCTTCCTTCGCATCCACTTCAGTACCCAACTCTCTCTTCTTCAAAGGAACGATGCCAGTCGATAGTGGGAACGAATGGCGTGGAATGCCGACCTGGAGGCAGCATCAATGCGCGTTATAAAGGACAAACTCTGTCGCGCCGATCAGTTGAAGATCAACTTCGGGGGAAGGCCTCATAAGGAGATCAAGCGAAAGCAAACATGCCGGTGCGCAAGTAAAGAAGCCTTGTGTCACGGTGCGGAAGTGAGACCGCCAGTCTTCACGTTTCTTCAGCCACGGAACGCGGTTCACTACAGTACCACCGAACCCTAACACGTCGGCTATATGATGAAGAGGGATTTGTTGGAAGAGCTTCGAAGCGGTTGGCATTCCTTCACGGTGATCGAATTTGAAGTGCAAATCAAGCCAGCAATTCAGGACAAGTGCGCAACCAAAAGGAAGCTTACCCATGCTCGAGGCAGCAAGGCCACTATACAGGTAGGCGAGGACAGCGGGTCCCACCCTTTTTCCACGCCAGATCCCGCAGATAGCACTCAGTTGGTCTTCCTCCACCATGTTGTCGGTATAAGGAAACAAAAGAGCACCCGCCAGACAAATGGTGAACCCCTTCATGATTCCCTCCAAATAGTCATCGTCTGGTGATCTCAGGGCGTGCATGACCCACTCCGCAAGTTTTTGGAGATCGATCCCCTTTTGAGTATGGACCTTTCTGGCTGCGTCGGGTGGCATGAAGCTTCCAAGAACGCTTTCAGAAGTCACCCGTGTCAGCATCCGCATAGCCTTCACCTTCCCGTCACTCTTGAATTTCTTCAATCCGAGCAGAAGTTCCACCTCCTCAAGGAGGATGGTCACCTCGAAGGTCGGGAAGATAAAAGTGTGGGTCTGGGGATGCCAGATCTCCACTAGTGCGCCCATAGCCGCCCAGTCCATACGAATCTTCTCGTAGTGTTTGGCGTGAATAAGGAGCCCCTGCAGATGCCACTTCGAGAGTATGGCCCTCATGCCGATGGAGATGTTGGAAGTTAGCTTTGAAAGCCATGGCAGTTTGGAAAACTTCCTCGGGCCTGGGAAGAGTGGATATGGTTGGAAGAGAAAAGAAAGAAGAAGAAAGGAAGGTAGTAAGAAGAAGGTTCACGTGGAGAATTTTGAAATGAATCAGCTTACCATATGCGACATGATCGTCCTACTCAAATGACCCTCGAGGTCGGAGAGTCGCCTGATCTCGCTGCTAGGCCTGCTTCTCTTCATAACGTGGGAAGACTCTCCTTCCATCCTGAAAATCTCTAGATTCTCCTCTCTTTCCTCTCCTGAGCTTCCAAAACCCACCTTGGTGCATTTGAATGAACTGGCCTAAGGGGAGTTCTTATAGGAAGGAAAGATCGCTACAGGACGGAACATGTCACATCAGTGGTCATTGTCAAGATTTTGTCTGGATCTCCTTTGTACTGTAGTGCGATTCTGCTGTGATTCTGCTACTTTCTGATGTTACTAACCTTTGCTAGTCTGTGCAGGTTTTACTAATGGACGTCTTTGTCCAGTCTCCTGTCCCACCTTTCAATGGTTGGTCCCACCATGTCATGCATCATAGTATACGATACCAACGCTACTAGAACATGTCAAGGACCTTGCGACCCGAACAAATCTGGGATTTGAGTTCCCCTTCAACAAAAATAGTGATGATCCCGGAAGAATTTGGGTTGTACGGATAGGCCGTTAACTTGTGGTAGCATGGGGACGACGGTTCCATTCAGTGAGTTGGTGCACGGATAAACGGGCCCCAGCCCAGTGTCGGCTCACCGGATTGGTATCCTGACCCGTTCTTAACAAGTTGACAATATTATCCTTGGCTATCTTCTATTTTAGTTTGTTTTAAATTTTTATTTTAACCCAGCATGCATTCATATAGGATTTTGATTTATTGCGGAAAATCATTCAAGTGATTCGATTGCGAAGGCCGTTGTGCTTCAATTCCTACAAATATGAGATATTCCACTCCGAATAAAATACTGAGTTTCCTTGAAACGGCCCTACGTTGCTCTTCCAAAGGAGACCCTTGTTTGGACAGACCCTCAGATATTCCTTTGCTTTTGACCTTGTTTGACCCACCTTGGCCGCAGCACTTCCACATTGGCTGGTAACCGCTCCCCAAAGGTGAAACCTCCGGTTTATGACCGAGGTACTACCACACCGAGAAGTTGGTCTCTTTTTCGTGCCTGAGCGCACATCTCACCCTCCCTTATTTGATCTCCGTCCAAGCAATCGTCAATATTTGAAAGACCTTCTTCAAGGTCGCCTCATTGAAACTTCAGGAAAGATTCCAAACAGTAACGTCAAAAGCGTGTCTCATCACACCTTGGCATCAACTTATCAGTCCACTCCCACTTCATTTCACTCCACTTCGATACCATTCCACTACGTGTCGCTCCCTTGCAAAGCAGACGCCAAGGCGGGGCAGCTGTAGACACGCCATTCTTGACGTCTCCTGAGAAAGTCTCATATTACTATACGACGCCCCGCGACGGCTTACGCATTTCGAATCACTTGAGTACTTCCTTTTCTTGGGTCTTCTTCTGTCTTTTTCGGCATCCGTAATCGTCTCGTCACGGCATTCGGACGGCATCAACACCAGTCAGACGCGCCAAGAGGTTCCGGAATCAGGAAGGGTGTCTGTCGGGCGGCCGCCGACGCCTGATCTGAGGACCCGGGTGGGTCTTAATGGGGGCGTCCAGGCCCCTTGACGCCCCCATGTTTTTAATTTAATTTATTTTATTTTCTCAGGGCCCAAAACTAAATAAAAAATATATATATTAATGGAGGCGTCCAGGGCCCTGGACGCCTCCATAAAAACAAAAATAAAAAATGTGTGTAAAATTCCAGTTGGCATAAAAAACAAATAAATAAATAAAAAATATATATATTAATGGAGGCGTCCAGGACCCTGGACGCCTCCATAAAAATAAATATAAAAAAATCAAAATGCCAGCCCTAGCATAAAAAGACAAAACAAAAAAAATAAATATATATTTTTGGAGGCGTCTAGACCCCTGGACGCGTCCATCAACTCTCTCACGGGCGCCGGCCACCGAACGACGGTTTGTCGTGTGTGAAAAAATTCTAAATTATTGAGACGTCCAGCCAGCTGGACGCGTCCATTTCTGAATCACGAGGCGCCGCTCACAAAACCACGCGTTGTGCCAAACCGCGTGCGGCCGTCGTCGGTTTTCGGTGGACCTGTTGGAGGCGTCCGGGCCCCAGGACGCCTCCATAAAAATATTCCAAAAAAATTAATAAAAATAGAATAAAATATTAGTTCGGCCCTGATGGAGGTGTCCAGGGTCCTGGACGCCTCCACCCTCCGGAGCCCTATAAATAGAGGCCCACCCCCTCAGTTCTGAAAGAGCTTCGAAGAGATCCGATAGGCTGCCGGAGCCCAGAGGCTATCGGAGTCATTTTCTAACCCGTGGGGTCTTTTGTAGGTGGAGGTTCTGCCGGCTTCTCGGGTGCCCACGCTCGCGAGAGGAAGGTCGTCTTCATCCACCGCGCTTCCACCCCATCCCTACGCTGCCGGAGCTCTGCCGAATTTCACCATCGGCACATCCAATAAGCCAATCCTTTCCTTTTCTTCTTAGTTCTTTTGCATTCATCATCTCGCATCATCTATCCCCCTTCATAAGGGCGCCTCTTCTTATATACTTCTTGCATCCATCATCTTATTTTCCTCCTACTCGAGTCCGAGAGGGGTTTAAAAGACAACACCAACCAGGTGTGTGTCTTGCCATCATTTCGTTATTTTTATCGCAAGGATTTGAATACTACACCTTCATCTTTCTAATCCACTCGTTACTTGTTTGTCGTTGTTTTGCAAGGGTACCCAAGGAAAGCCCTCTCCGTCGGCCGGTCGAAGGGGGAGGAAGAAGCAACCCACTATCTCCCGCTCTTGAGGTAGGCGCGATCACTTTCTTTATTTTGGGGTCTTTCGGCCCCTGGCGATCACATCTTGTTCTCGAGGCCGCGGCGAGTCACTTCCCCAATGGCCGTTTAAATTCCCGTTCTTATATTCTCTTTATATTCTGTTGTATTCTGCTCATATTCTCGAGGCCGCGGCGAGTCACTTCCCCAATGGCCGTTTAAATTCTCGTTCTTATATGTTATATTCTTATCTATTCATATTCTCGAGGCCGCGGCGAGTCACTTCCCCAATGGCCATTTAAATTCTTGTTCTTATATATTATATTCTTATCTATTCATGTTCTCGAGGCCGCGGCGAGTCACTTCCCCAATGGCCGTTTAAATTCCCGCTCTTTATATTCTCCTTATATTCTGTTATATTCTTATCTGCTTATATTCTCGAGGCCGCGGCGAGTCACTTCCCCAATGGCCGTTTCAATTCTTGTTATTTAATTTCTGCACCATTCCCATCCCCCCGAGGTCGCGGCGAGTCACTTCCCGCTATGGCCGTTTAACCCCCATATCTTGCTATATTAAATTTGTCCCGCTCGCCCCACCGGAGCAATCTCCTGTGGTGGCCCCTTCTCTTTTCTCTTATTTCTGTGCAGCAAACAAAAAAGAAGGAGCCAGCGGGCTCCGCGTCCTCTCCGCTCCCCGAACTGCGTGACGTCGCTCACATCCACCACATATCCTTCCATGAGTCGGCCTTCCGCTCCCCCACACCCATATACCTCCACATATCCATATACCTCCACATATCAACCCTCCATGAGTCAGCCTTCTGCCTCTTCATACCCGCATGAACCCCCACCTCCGGTCAAGGAAATACCACACCCCGAGCAGGTGGATGCCGTCTATATACCCCCTCATCCTGCTCTGCATATGCCTTCACCAAATCCTTCCCTTAGCCATGCGCCATTGCCTACGCAACCTCTGCTTCCATCCCCGCAACCTTCTCTATCACCTTCCCATATCCCTCGACATCCCCCTAGCCCGAAGCAGGATCCTCCTCGCTCTCCATTGCCAGAGTGTTTTACCGACATTTTTGGGGCTTTAATGGCCACTCACGCGTTGTCGCTCCCTCCGGTTGTGCCTTGTCGACCAGCGGTTGGGAATATACTTCAGTTCTGTGAATTTCACCGCCAACAGGGGCATTTAGTTAAGGATTGCCCCGAGTTCCAGGATTATCTTTATGATCTAGAAGCGAAGATAAGGATTGATTGGACTGCTATTCATGAGGTCATTCTATATCTCCGCAGTAAGTAGCAACAACAGGAAGCGTCGCCTAAGCAGCCGTCTCCATCTCAAGGCCAGGGGCACCCCTGTGATTCTATGTTTACCATAGCGCCCGCTCCGTTATCTACCCCCTTATCCACTTCCCTGCCTATGCCATCACCTACCCCGTTACCACCCCCATCTCCACCTACCTCATCACCTTCGCCATCTCCTACCCCATCTCCGCAACCTCTACCTACCCAATCTCTTCCTCAGGCTGGTGCCTCCACTTCCACCGCCACTACTCCTACCACCAACGCCACTCGGCGTGTCGTATCAATACGCCGACGTTGGGTCCCATGACCTTCCATTTCCCCTTCATCTCCTTCCTCACCCTCCCCATTTCCACCACCTCCACTACCTCCATTGCCCGCATCGCCCTCTCCATCATCTCCACTACCCCTACAGCCATCACCACCGCCCTCACTACCTCCTCTCCTAGCGACCCCTATTCCATCACTTCCACCATCTTCACCGCTTTTGCCATCCCCTTCGCCATTGTTGCCCGAGCCTGAGCAAGCTATACCTTCACCTCCATCCCCTTCACCTTCACCATCTTCATCAACCACATCACTCCCTTTTCGACCCTCATCACCTTTGCCACCGTCGCCACCACTTCCTTCACTCCCCCTTTCGCCATCATCCTCTGAGCCCGAGCAGGCCGAGCCCAAACCCACACCTCCACTTTTGCCTTTACCCCCACTTACGCCCTCCGCGCCTTTACCCATGCCTTCCAAGCCTATTACCTCCACTTCTCCATCCCCTTCCACCCCATGGAGCGGGTGTGCGTTATCTTTGGTGCCCCTTGGGTCTGGTCCCCAGGGAGATAATGAGCCGAGCCAGGTTTCGATTATGCTTTTCAAGATTCAAGATGTCATTTGCCGCATGCCAATCCGGGTCCTAGTCTTGGTTATTTTGGGGATAAAGAGCCTGCATTTTCAGAAATGTTTGCAAAGAAGAGTTCCCTTGCACTAGTGCCAGTTTCTTCACAAGCAAGGCTGGTGGCAATCTCACTGCTCACCGGAGGATTCACTATCGATGTTGTTATTTCTCCTCGCTCCATGGCTATTCAGTTCACTGGCCAAGAGGGGTTCTCTACCCAGATGGTGCTCACTCATGCGGCCGCCAAGAGCCTAATGAATTCTATATGCAAGGGGCAGTTGGCCGTGTTTTCTACATTCTCTAAGGACATTCTGCATCTGTTATGCAATCTCCCTCGGTTTATTGGTATGTCGGCCACATCAACGCCGCACATTACTCCCCCTCAGTTCTGTCCTACTTTTCTGGTAAGGGAGTTATGTTTCGTGCCCAGTTGCCGAGTAAAGTTGCCGAATCTCCATGTTCTAGTGCCAAGAGATAAGACTCCATGGTTCCATGATACTCATCATCCTGAGGAGTCAGTTGCTCAAGAATGTCCACAGCATGTTAGCACCGTGAGTCTAGGGGCAACCGCCCCGATGAAGCTGCATATTCATAACCGGGCTAGGCCGTCTGTCAGGTGGGCCCGTTATTTAAGAAAGTATTGCAAGACAAGAAGCCTGAAGGCCCGAGTCCGATCCAGGTGGAGTTGTTTCAAGAAGATTTCTGCCAAGAAGAGGTGGCGACATAAGTATAAAGGCCGTCAGTTGTGCATTCGAGGGTCCACTTCCTCCTCTCCTTCCTCCGTCCATTCATCTTTTCTTTTGCTCAGTTCTTATCATTGGGTGGTGTACCTTCCACCACCTGACTATATTTCTACCATCTTCTCCTGTCCTCACCATTCTAGGTCTCGGCCTATGTCCTCCTCTTCCCCTGATCCGGGGGCATCTTCTAGTTTTTCTCCCCGGATACATCCGGATTCTGCTTCTCATTCTTTTCCCCCGGCCGTATTGGGGATTCCTTGCGCTCGTTCCCCGACCTTGTCGGGTGGTTTTCTGATCCTTCCCTAACTTTGTCAGGTGGTTTTCATTTCTTCTCCCCAACCTGGTCGGGTGTTTATGCTTCTTCTTCCCCGCCTTTGGCGGGTGATCGCTACTCTCCTTCTCCGACCATGTTGGATGATTCTTCTCCTCCTCTTTCTACTTACTCCTCTCCACCCTTTCGGGGTCACCACCCTTTCGGGGTCACCACCCTTTTTCTTGCTATTTTCGAGGCTTTAGCCCGCCTTGATCTCAGTTAATCCTTGTTTATTATGTATCTGGTTCCTTGTTATCAGGGCCTCAGTGCCTTAACGAGGGAGTTCTAGCCCTCGTCTCTCTTCCTTTTTATCCCTTCTTCATCTAGTATGATGTCTGCCACTCCTCTATGTCGAGGAATCTAATCCTTTACTATCCTTTCATCCTTTATCCTGACAAGCAAGGAAAACAAAGTTCGCGCTCCTCAAAGCTCGATGATCGAGATCGCTTCAGGATGCTGGTTTCCACGCCATGGATTTGCAAAGGTATCTTTATTTTGGGCAAGAAACGTGCTTTCATTTCCATTATTTCTATTATTTCTGCACATAATTCCTTAACATGATTGAGTGGCTGTAGGAGTCTTTGTGTCAAATAAAAAAGGTTATCTTCTGCAACGTCCTTAGGCTGGTGGTAGCTCCGCGCTGGGAGTCTAGTTTCTTTCCTCAATTGTTGAGGGTGACCTTTAGGTGTAGGTTTTTCACACACTACACGGCGGGCCATAGCTTATCTCTATAAGGCACACCGTTGCTGCTTTGGCCATACTTTGGGTATGCACAAAGGTCTTTTCTCTTCTCTGCTCGGTCAAGTGCAGGGGTAAGAGATTGATGGATAAGAAGACCAACCTAGGCACTCCCTAATACGAGAGAGGTCTCAAATAGGGGTAGTCTTGACCCTCTTCAAAAAAAAAAAGCTTTCATGCAATATCTAGCCAATAAGGGCTCTCAAAATCAATGACGAATCAATGTAAAATTATGAATCAAAGACATGGCAAGAGTGGCAGTACAGTTCCCCGCGGGACGTCATGAGCCCGGTCGTATGCGTGCCTGATAAATATGGGTCTAAAAATCAAAGACACAAAGCCCCGGCGCAACAGACCTACTCTTTGAGGGGTAATGCCCTGGAAGGAAGTCAAGTCTAGATATCTCCCATCCTGCACGAAGCTTGTCTCCAATTTATCTTCTGCTTCTCCCTCTTAGGCTGGGTTGTATCCCGTGTATGGCCTTAGTAGGGGCACCGTTCTTTAGAAGCAGTTGGTTGTGGTAAGCCACCCTTACATGCACACCCTACTTAAGGGAAACCTTTAGTGAAAGGGGTAGGAACGTCGATCCTGGCTAGTAGTTTGAGCCCGTCTTTAGGTGCTGCGGATTGCTATGTCAAAATCTAAAAAAAATTAAATATTACTAAAAGTCTAAAAAAATCAAATATTTCAAAAAAAATCTAAAAAATTAAATATTGTCAAAAATCCAAAAAAATCAAATACTTCAAAATTTCAAAAAAAAATCAAATATTTCAAAAACCTAAAAAATCAAATATTTCAAAAAATCCAAAAAAGAAATACTGTTGAAAATCTAAAAAAATCAAAAACATTACAAAAATTTTAAAAATGTTTCTTTTTCATACATTTGTATTTGTTTTAAGGACAGATACGTAATCTGTTTGCTAAGTGTGCAGGTTGCAAGTACTCAGGCGTTCCTTGTTATATCTTTGTGCTCTGCCTCCTGTCCACATCTTTGATCTGTTCTTTCCTTCTTCGATCCACTCTCTCGATCTGTTCTGAAGCTCATGTCCTTCTTAGTTTTTATTTGTAATGATCATATCTTTATGAGAGGGCTTTGCCTCACGATTATGAACCTGGCGGTTCTGCTTCATTCTGATCTTGGGTTTTGATTGAAGGGCGTATCTGTTTATGTCTTTTATCCCGCCGTATGCTTGTCACATGTTTATGTCCCACCGTGTTGTCCCACACATGTTGTTTTATCTCTCACCGAGTGTTGTTAGTTGTCTTGCACATGTTGTTAGTCACCCCTTTATGTCCCATGTTCTTGTCCCAACCGTGTGTTATCCCACCACGTTGTTGTCTTATCACACCGTGTTCATGCGTGCATGTTGTTCGTTCATGCCATTGCATATGTGCTCGTGTGCCTTTGTTATGTTATGTTGCATTGTCTCCCATTTCATTTGACCGTTATGTTATGTCGTGTTGTTTGTCGTTCAGTTGATAGTTATGTTATTTTGTCTATGTTTACACTTGCTTGTTTATCATATTTGTCTTATATATGAAAAAATAAAAAAAATAGAAAATAAAAATCAAAAAAATGTCATTTCGCCTGCACAGGTAAGTCAGGTATGGCCTTCTATCCCTACTCATTGTTGCATTACTATATGGTATCTATATTATTGTATTATCTCGAGAACCGGTTGGTCATTCACGTGTTCCAGGATCTGATGTTCCCCTCTAACAAAAATGATGATGATCTAGGTGCACATGTTTAATCATCAGATAGGCCGTTAGGTTGGGAAAATTAGGGAACGATGGTTCTATCACGCACGCCGTGGTTGCGGATAGTGTCTTGACCCCGATTGTTCCGGTCTAGCAATACTATTCTCGAGTACTTTTTATTTTAAATTTATTTGAATTAGTTTTGATGATTTCTTTATTTTAGCCCAGCATGCATCATGTCATTTTGAGCACGCATGCCTCGTGATCCGTTCAAGGTTGTTCCTCAGTAATGGTTAATTGCACTTCAATTCACTTGGATAAGAGATTCTCATTCCACTTTGAATTTGAACGATTTCTCTGATCTTGCCGCTTGGTCTGGTTGGCCAGCGTGATTCATGTCTGGATTTTATCTCAGTTATATTTCTTCTGCTTTTTGCGTTGTGCTCTTTCTGACCCCCTCATTGTCTGTGGATTGTGTCCCCGATGAGGTTGGTCGTGTTTCCATTTCCTTTTGTTAGTTTAGTTCTCTAGACATGTTTCATCCGCGTCAGCCATTCCGGGTGGGAAGTTTGGTGTTTTCGGGAGAATTCATGTCGCTTGTTGGTTATGACGGGTATCTTTTGCCTTGATGCCCGCTTATCAGTTCTCTCCGCTTCATCTCCGTGTCATCTCCATTTCACGTCGTTGTCGCTTTCACTCCATCTCCTTTCCATTTCGCCTCCGCGTCGCTTTCACTCGCTCCCTTGCAAAGCGGACATCAAGGAGGGGCATCTGTTGACACCCGTTTTTAGCCTGCAAGTTGCGTCATTTCTCTTATTCGTCATTTTGATGCCCCGAATTACCCATTATTTTGGAGCCTTTCTTGGATGGATTTCGAGTCCATTTCATTATTCCATTCCTTTTGAACCTTGGAGATCATTATTTCATAGAGCCCTGGAGCCTATCTTGTCACCTTCCGGCCTTCAAACTAGCCTTACGGCCCATTTAGGCCGGCTTCCCTCAAGCATTCAGCTCCCTTTCGTTGCGTAGTCTTGAAAGTTGTCTTTTTTCACCCCCTTCCTTTCCTCTTTTCAAAATGTGTCCTTCACCAAAGTTGTTCATCTTTTAAATCCCTACAATTCCTTCTTTACGTCATTGGCCAGTTCTGCACCGATTTCAAATTATTTACAATTTTTCGACAGACTGCACTGTTCACCTATGTCCCGATATTTTCTCTCTCTGTTCTAGCCCCACTTTCTCTCTCTTACGATCATTTTCTCATCTTACTTTCTTCATAAAAGTTGTTCATTTTTGAGTTATCTATAATTTTGTCTTCTACCACTTTTGCTAATTCTGCACCGTTTGGGAGATATAATCCAATTTCCAAAGTCACGCAAAGTCTACCTTAAACGGTCGTGTTAATGGCCGTTCATTGTTGTAAACGGTCGGTTGACGACCGTGTAACCCTTAACGGTCAGTCGTCCAACCGTTTATCCAATAAGAGTCCAGCATGCTCTGGATTCTATCTCCACGAACCTGCGCGATGTGGCTATCTTGCGGCGGCCATAACTTCTAGAATACTTATCCAAATTGATCCCCATTTTTTCCTACTTCTAGCCCTTTGTATTATCTTTACTTTGGTTCATAGAAATCAAAATTTGATGGGATATATCTCCTAAAATCGTGGCCGCAATATCAGGTTTTTCTACTTTTCGTGCAACCAAAAAAACCTGCAGATTAGGTTCCAGAGGCTTCTTCCAAGAGCCATAACTTCCACAATCTTCAACCAAAAAGAGTCATGTTTGGTCCTACGCCTTATCTTGACTATTATCTCGAGAATGATCCAGAGATCTCGAGATTTGGTGGATTCTATCTTCTGGAATAGTGGGAGAAAGTTGGGGGTTTCACCACATTTTCTATATAAACCTGCCCAGATTTCCTGTGCGACGGGGGCGTGTTTTCAAGGCGACGGCGAAGCCATGCCGAATTTTCTTCATCCTCCTTCGACCCTAGCCTGAAGAGGGAAGTATAAGCTTCGTTTTGGTTCCTTATTTGCTCGATTTCATCATTGTTTGCCCTCCTAACTTCGCCCCTACTTTTGACAAATCATTACAGTTTGCTGATTTTTTGCTACAACTTCGCGATGGGGGCCTGTTCATCAAGCCGGTGCGGAGTCATGCTTCATCCTTTTCGTCCTCCCTCAACTCCATCTTGAAGAGGGGAGTATTAGCTTCGTTTTCATTATATGTTTGCCTTATTTCTCATATCTTTTCCCCCTCTTCCAAGCCCCTACTTTCGAGGTTTCACCACACTGTTCTGCACTTTACTGAAACTCAGATTTCTTGCGACGGGGGCATGTTTGCGTCGCCGGTGCGAGGCCGTGGGGCACTCTTGATCCATCTTTTCAACTCCAGGCTCTAGAGGGAAGCATAATCTTTGTGTTCCTTGGTTTTGGGCTCATTATTTCAGCATCTTCAAGCATATTTTGTCCATGAGTTTTGCTTGTTCATTCTGTTTCCATAGTCATTTTTCTCCCATGTTCTGCACCGCTCTATTTTCTTGTGTTTTCCAACCCATTTTTCACTGGTCTCTTCCCCGTTTTAAACTCTCCTTTCTACCCTTGTTTCACCACAACACTCCCACCTTTTCATAGCATCCACTCTTTCCTCTTTTGGTGTTCTATCTTGTGAGATATTCATCATTCTTTGAGTCCATTTTGTGCACTGTTCTGAATTTTCTGCACAGTCTATATTTTTTCCCAAATCTCCGGTGTCATAACTTTATGTCCCGACCTCCTTTTTGAGTGATTCTTGTTCCTACTTCTTTACAACACTCAAGTCTTCTGTCATCGCAAATTTCGTTTCATTTGGACATCGTTTGCCCTACTGTTTGCATCAGTCTTTGCACCCACTTTACACTGTTTGCACAATTTTTCTTGTGGCATGCACTTTTGCATCTTGTTTATCTATGTTCATCATGGCATATTAAATCAATTTCTTCATGTTAATCTCATCACAATATACACACATATTATTTGCACCCTTCCATAGGGGTTAAAAACCCTCCCCCGGTAAGTTTGCCCTCAATCTTTCATGCTACTTTATGCACTTGGGCAGATTTCTACACTTAGCATTTTCTAATGGGTTTTGCCTCTTGTTTTGTGTTTGTTTCGCAAGAAAGCATGGAAAGTGAGGCCCTTACCTTCTAGCCGGCTGGAAGGCAAGGAGAGGTAATCCACATAGTCCCCGCATCTTGATATTGAGCGCGATCATCCTCTTTTTCCAAGGTACACAACACACTTAGTATTTTATATTCTTTAGGCGTTGTCATTCCTTGGTGGCGATCACGGCATTCTTTTACATCTTTTATCGCTTTTGTCTTGTTGTATGATCATGCTACCATGTTTACATAGTCACATGTTCATGATGTTCACTTGATATGCACATTATGTTATCACTTATGCACATATGCTTGCCTATGTGACTTGTGACACCACGCTACATATTTTCTACATCTACAGTCTTCATTGATGATATCTTGATATATTCCAAGATAAAAGAGGAACATGAAGAATATTTGAGGATAGCCTTGCAAACACTTAGAGAACATAAACTGTATGTCAAGCTTAACAAATGTGAATTCTGGCTCAAGGAAGTTTCATTCCGAGGCCACATTATTTCAAAGGAAGGTATCGTTGTGGATCCTTCGAAAGTCGAAGCTGTCAGAAATTGGACCCGGCTAACGGCTGTATCAGAAGTAAGAAGCTTTCTGGGTCTAGCTGGTTATTATAGGAGGTTCATTAAAGACTTCTCAAAGATTGCTGTTCCTTTAACTAGACTCACAAGAAAAGAAAATCCTTTTGTTTGGTCAAAGGAGTGTGAGAAGAGTTTCCAAACTCTTAAAAATCATCTTACTACAGCCCTATTTTAGCACTATCGGTGGAAGGTGGTGGATTTGAAGTATATGCAGATGCATCTGGCATTGGCTTGGGATGCGTTCTCATGCAAGATGGAAAGGTAATATGTTATTCTTCAAGACAATTGAAACGTCACGAGGAAAATTATCCCGTGCATGATTTAGAATTGGCAGCCGTTATTTTCGCCTTAAAAATTTGGCGTCATTATCTTTATGGAGAAAAGTTCATGGTCTACTCAGACCACAAAAGCTTGAAATACTTATTCTCTCAAAAGGAGCTTAATATGAGGCAGAGGAGATGGTTAGAATATCTCAAGGATTTTTATTTTGCTATTCAATATCATCCTGGCAAGGCTAATGCGGTAGCAGATGCACTCAGCAGAAAACCAATGGGTATGCTGTCAAGTCTTATGATTAGTATGACTAATCTTATTCCTCAATTTACTCAGATGAACTTAGATATTGACATAAAGGAAGATGATTGTTTCATGGCTAGTATTCAAGCTCAACCTACATTGATAGAGGATCTGGTCAAGTTACAAAATGATGATCCTGTGTTACTGGAAATTAAAGCCAATATTGAACAAAGGTCAGATTTCTCTGTTTCTAATGACGGAAGTTTGTTATTTAAGGGTCGAGTGTGTGTACAAGATCATGAAGATACGAAGAAACTGATCCTAGAAGAAGCACATAATTCCAAGTACACCATTCATCCAGGAGGTACGAAGATGTATCAAGATCTCAAAAGAAACTTCTGGTGGCCAAATATGAAGAGAGAAATAGCTGATTTCGTGTCTCGTTGTCTTACCTACAAACAAGTAAAAGCAGAACATCTTAGACCCGCAGGTAAATTACATCCCTTGAATATTCCCGAATGAAAATGAGAGAGTATAGGAATGGATTTCATCATGGTTTACCAAAGACAAGAGGTGGACACGATGGTATATGGGTGATTATAGACCGATTGACTAAATCCGTACACTTCATACCAATAAAAAGTCGATGGTCTGTGGATATTCTAGCAGCATTATACATGAAAGAAATTATCAAATTACATGACGTCCATGTCACTATTGTATCTGATAGAGATCCTCGATTCACATTACAATTTTGGAAGGGCCTACAACATTCACTAGGGACTAGATTAAATTTTAGCACAACATTTCACCCACAAACTGATGGTCAGACTGAAAGAACAAATCAGGTCGTAGAAGATATGCTTAGGGCTTGTGCTATTGATTTTGGAGGAAGTTGGCATGATCACTTGCCTCTGGTAGAATTTACATACAACAACAGTTATCAGGCCAGCATACAAATGGCGACCTTTGAAGATTTATATGGAAAAAGATGTAGATCACCAATATGTTGGAACGAAATAAGGGAAAAGTAATTCCTAGGCCCCGAACTTATCGGGGATTCTACAGAGAAGATCAAGCTCATTCAAGAAAGAATGAAGATGGCGCAAGATAGGCAGAAATCTTATGCTGACAAGACGCGACTTGGAGTTTCAGGTGGGAGATCATGTATATTTGAAAGTTTCTCCAGGCCGTGGTATTCGAATATTTGGCATTAAAGGAAAACTAACTCCAAGATTCATTGGCCCATTTGAAATTCTTGAAAGGGTCGGTGAAGTGGCTTATAGACTAGCTTTACCTCCACAATTAGCAGGAGTTCACGACGTATTTCATGTCTCTATGTTGAAGAAATATGTATATGATCCTCATCATGTCATTACTTATGATAATCTGGAGATCCAAAAGGACCTGACATACGAGCAGAAATCAGTCAGGATTCGGGAACGGGAAGTGAGTCAACTAAGGAATAAAACTATTCTTATGGTCCAAGTCCAATGGACGAAGCAATGGCCACACGAAGCAACATGGGAGACAGAAGAATCTATGCGTAGAAGATTCTTAGAATTATTCAACTGTAAGTACACTCTCCATAAATCCATGAATTGAATTTGGGGACCAAATTCTTCTAAGTGGGGGAGGGTGTAGTGCCCTGGAATTTTTATAAAATATTTCTGATATAATTAAGAATTTTCTAGAATTATTAAGGGTCTAAATGAATTAATTAATGAATATTGGGTTAAATAAATCATTATAAGGCCCAATTATGTTAAACAACTAATCCATCCTTAATAAATAAAGCCCAATAGGTTCAAAAATCATGCCCATTAAGTTTGACCCATATTGTAGAAGGTTATTTAGCCTATTCACAAATTATAAGGATAAATACCCCTTGTATATGTAATTAGGTGGATAATTAACAAAAAGAGTTTGAATAAAATTGAATTCTGCGCACAGTGGATGTAGCGGTCTATCATGCGACCGCCACAGTAATGTAACGTGCCCAGCTTGGACTGGCACACTCTGTCAGTTCCGTGAATGGAAGAAAGAATAAAAAGATTGGATCTTTGGGATCCTATCTGCAAGAGACCAACTTGGGAGAATTTATAACATTACTAAGGACTCTTAGGGATCAGGTTCTGACCAAAAAAGGACTCTAAAATTGATCTAGTCCTCAAACCCTATCCAAAACTCTATAAATAGGACCCAGTTCTGAACAGAGCGACCCTTACTTTTCGCTCGTGAAGAATCAAGATAAGAAGATAGAATCTCGGGTCAGTTCTTTAGAGTCTTTTGTTCCTAATACTTTAGGCTAACAACTCTCAAAATTTTATGTTAGGAGGTCGAGTATCCAAGGAGTTAAAATCTTCCAAAGTTGCTGGTTTCATCACGCCAACCCAGGAAACTGTGCCACAGGGTGTTGAAGATCAGGAAATTGGAGTAGCTAAACGAGATAATTAGAGTTAGATGCTTTAAAACTTTTTGTTCCTCTTAGTTTCATCTTCCTAACCTCCAAATTTTACGTCCTTAAGGCAAGAGACTGAGGAGTTAGAGCGACGTGAAGTTACTAAAAAATCTCAAGAAAAAAAGAATTAGGGCAACCCTTGAAGACTCAAATTAGAAGGTTAAAGCCCAATAAAGAGGTAGGTTATCTCATGAACGGCAAGAACAACATGTTAGGGATAAATGCCCTCTGGTTTTGCTTGATTATATTTATTATAGATCATGAATTTCATATTTTAGTAGGGTTGTGCATACATGCATATCCTTAGCCATAATCAAATATAAAAGATATTTTGTTGTTAATTCATTTCAACCTATGCATGTAGCTGGCCTATACTTCAATTTTCATGACTGGAATAGTTTAAGAATTTTGATTTCCAAGCATGACAGATTTTCATAGTTTCCTATTCTATTTACTGTCAACAGAACCTCTGACGGATTAAGGTAAGACCGTCACATGATATAACGGCTTTACGATAAGCCGTCACACCCTCTATTGTATTTAAATTTCTCTGTTATCTCTGACGGCCCAGAAGCAGTGCGTTACAACACTCTGACGGCCCCACGATAAGCCGTCACGGCACTGTGACGCCCCCATCTTAGACCGCCAGAGTACTTTGTTCAAACAATTCAAGACAGAATTGAAGAACCATCAAGTTTACTTATAAATAAACGTAGTTATCTAAGTTTTGAACTATTTTCATGACCTTGAGATTATAAATTGACTTATGATAGAAATTGCATGTTTAAAAGTATCTCTAGTTATTTCAAGCATATGTTAATTTCATTAAGCTAACTCTATAATTTTGTATTTACACTATGATTTTAAATGATGTAATGACGAAATTTTTATCATGGTTTCACATCGCTACACAGTCTTTTTCTATCTATAGAGTCACTTTCTCTAAGTACACGGCATATATTCCGGTATATGGCCATTAGTTTCACTTTGCGCTATAGGAACATATTCTTGAACATGAGGACCTCTCTATTGGATATTCCTTCCAATGGACTAGGAAATCTTGTTTCAAGGTCTTCGTAATTCTCTGCGAGCCTGGGATTCCCACTAGGACGCTGAGATGGTCGTACTGTAAAAGCCGAATTGTTAGGAAGCACTATCGATGTTTTCGGGTTCTTGATATGTAACGGATCTATATTCGACCGTCAGGCACATATAACGGTCCAATATATGACTGTCACACTATTTGAGTCCATATCTATTTTCTTCTGGATTCAACCTTTCTAACGGCCCAACACTCGACCGTTATGTTCATGTAACGGCCCAATATTAGACCGTCACAGTTCTAAATCTTTTAACCCGAGGTTTGACCAAAGGGTTGATATTCCAAAGTTCCTAGATGGATTATTGATGGTCTAGGACTTGTCATATTGTTCAAGATACTTAATTTAATTATGGAAAAAATAAGAAATGTACCGTTATGCTGTTGAATTATTTCCATGAGCATGACATCGTCTTAAATCATCCTTGATATCGCATGTTCTTAATTGAAGCGTTCATTCATTGAATTATTGTTATCATGAACTTATTGAACTTGTTATATTACTGGCCATATTTTATTGCTTGAAACATGGAAATAGCTTGATTTATACTTGAAGATGCGATCGAGCACTGATTGTGTTCAAGGGCTCTATGTTAGTCCTCTCGACTGATTGTCGGAAACATACTGTAAACTATGGGGTATGATGCTACTGGCGTCGCATTGCGCTGGGAGTACTTTCTCTATAAATAAGTGAAAATTCACGGGCATCAAGACGATACACGTACATTACTTTCTTGCTTGTTACATGATATTCCACAAAAATTCACCAAATACTTGCTCATAAGTAAAAGATGTTTGGGTGATGAGTATGTGAACTTGCTAGTACATTCTTGTTCATGAAAGGCCATTCTTGTTACATTCTTGCTAGTTCATACTTGTTCATTCTATCTTACATGATCATCTTGTTACTTTGGTTACTTGTGATTTATCGCATTCGCATGACTTTACCTTATTCCTCTAGAGCAAAAAATGTTAATTACTTTAATAGTGCCTTCATGTTGATGCGAAGATACCTACTGGGCGAGTGTGCTCATTACCTATTTCCAATCTTTTCAGGAGATGGAAGTGAGTCGGGATCGGATTCGAAATATTCAAATAGCAGGTCCGAGAGTGAATGAAGGATGAGTGAAGACTTAGGAAGTCTACATGTTTAGATTGAGTCTATGTAAGTTTCTTATTTCTTGAGTCTAGTATTTTGAAAATTAGTGATTGTAATTGAGTATTTGATTTTATTATTAATGAAATAAGTTGAAGTTTCAGTAACTATTGTGTAATTGTATTTATGTATGTAATTATCTTGCGCTCTCATCATTCTTGCTTGCAAGAGGGTTACCATGCCGGTTGTTCACGTTCCTCGAGCTAGTCTTCCTCTATAATAAAGACTCGGGGCGTGACACACTAATTCTAAAAATTTCTAGAAATAAATGAAATTTCCTATAATTAATGACCTTTTAAAAGGGCACTCAATCTTTAAACAACGTCCATGTTATTGTCACATATTCTTTATTTTCATTTATTTTCTATTTAACTAATTATTTTACAAATAAATGCCTCCTTACAGGAACGCTCATTCATTAATTGGCGACTATGTGACAGTCGTCCATTCTTTTACTGCTACGCATCGGCCAGGAACGTTTACAGGCACAAAATACTGTTCATTTCTTTTACTGGTACCTGAACAGTAACACTTTGCTATTTACATGGAATTTTAAGAAACTCAAGACATGGATGGCTAGAGAAAAATATGGAGGATCCAGAAACATGCGCATGCAAGAATTTTAACGTCAGGTTTGATAGATATTAATTTTTAAACATGTGGTACTTATTGGTTGCATTAAAAAGAATTAGTGATAAAGGTATGGTCGCTCATTAATTTGTGACCGGAAGACCGTCGCAGATTCAGAATTCACGAACTTCTACGCAATCATTCATTAATAGGCGGCCACTGCTCGGTCGCTATTTCTCATGTAGACAGAAACTCAAAAAAACTACATAAACTCAAGATAAGAATCATGGATGCAAGATGTAAACATGCTAATATGATCGTATGAGCATGTAATGTTCTATTTTACTATCTTCTTGGGCTTAGAACTTGAGAAAACCTACCTTTTTGGGGTTTTAGACGACAGACAGAGAAGAATAAGAGTAATAGCAATAGCATGTTGACAACACCACAACAGCAACTGCGGCAACTGCAGGCAGCAGCTCGAACAACAACCAAGGAAGAAGATAGGAAGAAGCAAAGCCTCTTTCCAACAGCTGCTGGATCATGAAGTAAGAAAAAAGAGGAAGAAGCAGAGGCTTCTTCACGTCGCAATAGCTGTAGGAGGAAGATGCCGCCCGGAAGAAGAAGAAGCTTTCTTTCTTCTCGTTCAGCAGCAGAGCAGCAGGTTGACGTCGAAGCAGAGACTCCTTCGAACGTAGCAGCAACAGTAGCCCTTGCTCGTTCGATGGAGGGCTTTATTTATAGGGAGAGAGAAAACATACGGGGCTGAATCCTAATGGGAATAATATTTCCCATACAAGAATCCTACAAGGTCTAATATTTCCCCATGCAAATCCCTTTCTTTCCCAAACTGCAGCCACCTTCTTGGTTGGATAAAGAAACCCTAAAGTCCTTTCTCCATGTAAATCTTCGAATGTGGGTAAAGCTTTGTGTATATATCCTATCGTAAGGCCCATTTGGTGAAAAGCCCATGGTTTTGGGCCATCTAACGTGTGTGAGGGTTGAGGTTTGGGCTTCATATTTTGTTTAATTTGGGCCCTTGACTTATTTAATTAGGAAATTTTATTCCTATAATTTTATCCGGGGTGCTACACCACGGTTAGAAGCAACTGGGAGCCTAAGTTTGGCCTGACGGCATTGTCACCAGAATATGTCTTAACCGGCAAGACCATCATTCGAGGAGTCTAGAGGACCAAATCAACGTAGATGTGCACTTAGGATACCTGGGAGGTTGTAGAAAGAGCCTATCCTTCCATCATTGTTGCGATGTCTCATGGGCAGTTGCCAGACGTTGGCCAAAAAAATCTAAATATGTCAAAAATTCACCCAAAAAATCAAGATATTTAATTCAAAAAATATGAATATGTCCAAAAATCCAAAAAATCTAAACACTCAAAATATTTAAAATTAAAAAACAAAGCATAAAAAATCTAAAAAAAGAAAATCTAAAAGATGGAGTGGCATCTCTCAGATACATGCATCTCACACACACCACCACACCACCCCCTTTCCTTCATCACTACCCCACAACTGCGAACCCCAAGGCTACACCCCTTCATTCCATCCCATCAGGGGATTTATACATGCACTGCTACCAACAAATAAACTAGGGGCAAATTGCACGCCCATCTGCCCATCCAAGATAGTCAAATCCTTGGGTACCTTGTGGGGAGGTAGAGTATTCCTTGTCCTTCGCTTTCCATGAGTCTTAATGGCAAATCAAACTCCACTAGTTGTGCACTTCAACTTGAGTCATAAGCAAATGAAACCTTCATATCACTTGATTTTCAGTAGATGCCTGGTTGCATTACAAACACCTTTTTCCTTACTCTCTCTACTCCATATCCCCATGATCGGACAAACATCCTACATATGTCGGCGGGTCTAAGACGGACTTTGGCTATGGTGCTTGAATTATCCTTTTAGTTAGTCTTCCCCCAACCAGACACCTCAATAAGGTCAATTGATGTGCTAAGTGAAGTTAGCATAGGCTCCCATATCATCGGAAATGATTACCTCCGGGGACGTACTTACGCCATGGTGACCATCCCTGCAGAATTCAATTATGTCCATTAGGCCCCCCATAAAGCCGAAGGATGATGTTTGCTTTCCTTACTTACCTTAGTGAATGCTTCCTCTTTAAACGCTTATTTATCTATGAACTTCACTAATGTGTGTTTATGCAGCTGCAGGTCATGTGGCAATGGGATTTGCCTCACACCACCTTCTCCTACTATTATATATACTCTATTATATAGAGCCCAGTGGCTAATAACTTCGGGCACATAAACTCTGAGTTTCTCTCCAATAAAAATAATGAAGGGTTTATGTTCCCTAAGTTATTCGACGATCGTCTGGTTTCATGATTGACCACGGGATGACGGACTCATTGGACTCTCGATCGACATCTTTCCCGGAACCAGACAATAATACCTCTAGATATGCATTAGGCAGATTTTCACTTTAAACCCAGCATGCATCATATAGGTCCTTTCTTTTACATCTAAAACAAAAAAATGCATTTAGAGAAGCATGGCATTCATGTAGCAAGAAGGAAATAAGAGTCGAGAGAAGGGTTTGCCAATCAGTCTACCCTGGACTCTATATCTCTTTGTCAATCATCCAAGTTCTTCAATTCCATCACTTTCATGTTGTCTACCTTATTCCACTCCAATTCGACAGGTTAAGAGTGTGTTTTGCGTGAAATTGCTACGAGCTTACTGAGTCTAGAAGGTCATTTTCTCCTATCCTTACTTTTATTGCTTAATCAAGTTTTAAGGTGTCTTGTATCTCCTTGGATCGAATTGCGATGCATCCTGGAGTGTGCCCAAGTCTCAGGTGCGATTGCCTAGGGGTCCCTTGGACTGCTGATGCAAGCCCTTTATACTACCTTTTCCCTTCCTACCCCTTTGATGACCTTTCTCTACACATTATGTTTGTGCATTCTTATGTGAAGATCAATCTCTACTCAAGAATCACCTTGAGCAGGATGTCATAATTAGGCTTGTTTCTTTACCGAAACACCCATTTATCAGTCCGTCAGGCTCCCTTGCAAAACGGGCGTTTCGGAGGGGCATTTTTAGACACCTAATTTCGGACATCCCGCGGACCTTGTCTAGCCATCATAGAAGTGACACTTCTTCTCGATGATTGGGAGTGTGGGGTCTCATCTTTATTTAGGTAGGATCCACCCGATCCTTTGGCAAATTTTTTGAGGTATCATTATATATTTTGCATAGATCCCTAGGCGGCCAGGGTACTAGTCGACCAGAACCCCATGGCGGCAAGATACCTGGCAGCCCTAGCCAACCAAGGTGCCCAGGGTGCTGGCCGCCCAAAGCCCAAGGAGGCCAAACTCCTGGCCGCCCAGATGCTCAAGGCGGCCACAACCTTTGCCTCCCAGTCCCTTGAAACGGCCATTGACCTGGCCGCCTCCTGGTAACCCCAGTCAACTCTACGATTCCGCCCACTCCGGGCATGTCCTCCGTGGTAGTTCCCACTCCAGGGGGCGAGGCGCACGTAGCCTCACATGTTCTCACCTCCGAATTGGTCAAAAGATGACTTTCACTCTCGAAGGGTTGACACGGAGAGAAATCTCCCCACATACAAAAACCCCATCTTGAACAATTGAGGGGGGTTAGACATTTTGGGAGTAGGTGAGGTTGGTAGTTCGGGGAGCGTAGAGAGAGCTATGTTGTGTCTCAGGTTTTGATGATGTCTGACTATATGAGTCTAATATGGATTTGATGATGTCAACATGTCTTGGTTCAGGTCAAAGAATATCAACCTTAGCAGACATGCCTAACTGTCAGCACAAGAAGATTGAAATCAACTAACTCAAGAATCTAGGCCTGTTGAGTCTCTCCAAGTGATTTTCATGATAACAAAATCGTGAACTCAGCTTTCATCTTGTGTCATGTCAAAGTAAACACGAGTAAGCTTTGAATGTGTTTAAGGCCACTTTGTGTAATGCTAAAAGCTTAAATGTAAGAATGGATATGAAGCTCAAATGAACATCTCCAAATGCATAAATCAAAGCCAGATCAAAACCAAAATGCATGAATTGAATAAAGACATGAAGCTCTTGTTATATGGATATGATCCACTAGGCTAACAATTCATTTCTGCAGGTTTTTCAGAGTTCGGTCGACCTGGCCAGGATGGGCAGTCGACCTAATCTCCTAGAGCTGAAAACTATGTATAATTACAGAGTTCGGTCGACCGCCCCCGCGGGACCGGTCGAACGATTTTCCCAGCATTGAAAGGCTCAATTTCTATAAAATTTCGGTCGACCGCCCACTTATTCACGGTCGACTGCCAACTTCGAAGCCTCCATTGTTGACTTGGTTTTCTCCACGAGGCTGAAGCATCTATCAATGGTTTTTTAATCCCAAAAGTCTCCAGACATCCCTGGAATTATGGATATGTGTCTTGGCTTGTCCTTGACCATCCAAGTTATATAAAAATATCTCTTGGGGGAAAGAAACCCTAATCACCAAGGGGAGATCAAGGAAGCTATCAAGGGAAGAAAGAAGGCTGCTACTATAGCTCTGTGAATAGTACTTCGTCTAGGAGTTCTTCATCCAATCCAAAGCTTTTGAAGATCAATCTAAAGCCAATCAACCCCAGATCAAGTGGAGAGTCAAGCTTCATCTAAAATCTACATCATCTACTCAGGGGGAGCTTAAATCAGAATTTTTCTTTTGTGTTTCTTCTTCCAAATTTCTTAAGCTTCAAGTGTCTATTTCTTGTAATCTCTAAACATTCAAGTGTGTGTGGATCTGCTCAGATTTGTGTGTGTGTCTTGGATCTTTCAGATCCGTGTGTGTTTCGGTGTGTTTGCACCTTCGTTGGAGTTTCTCTCATCCCACAAGTGTGTGTGTGTTTTTGATCTTGTAATCCTTTACAAGATAGTGTGTGAATCCTCACAGATCGTGAGGGGTGGACGTAGGTTACCATCGTTGCATCTGAACCACCTAAAAATCATTGTCTCTTGTGTGGTTTGATCCTTTTTCTCCTATCTCCATTCTGTGGAAGCACACACGTAGATTAATTCGTTTGTATCTCTTATGTTAGATCTAGCACAACTTATCATTTCTACCTTAGATCCCTGGTATATCAAAAGGTGGGTTCGAATCGACAAGGAAAACCTTGTCAGGAAGATAACACCTTGCGTGAGTATAATCTTCGGATTCACACCTTCGCCACGGTACCAAGGATCAGTTGTGTGTGATAGGTTTTGACAGATATATTTGTTAATGCATCGGATCTATATTTCTATAAGTTGCTTCATCTTATTTCTTTAAATCTATCAAAGTTGCTTAAAATTTTTAATCACCCAATTCACCCCCCCTCTTGGGTGTCATTCATCGCGGGACTTTAATTGGTATCAGAGCTAAGGCTTTAATTCTTTCAGATCTAACGATCTAGAGTAAGATCCAGATCAATGGCCAACAAGGGGATGATGCCTGAGGGTCACTCAATCCACTGTCCTCCATACTCTGACGGCTCGAATTCTTCCTACTGGAAAAATAGAATGCATGTTTTTCTGAGAGCCCAAGAGTATGAGATCTGGAGGGTGGTGGACAAGGGCCCACACGAGCTTTCCAAAAATGAAGACGAATGGACCCTTGAAGATATTAAAAAATCCACAACAAATTTTAATGCTATGAATATTATGCAGTGTGCCATCCATCCTAACGAATTTTCTCGTGTATCCATGTGCAGCTCAACAAAGGAGATGTGGGACAAGCTACGGCTCATTTATGAAGGAACTTCTGAGGTCAAGGAGACCAAAGTCAATCTACTCGTCAGAGATTACGAGCTATTCAAAATGAAATCCGAAGAAACCATCTTAGAGATGTTTGCAAGATTAACTGAGATCACCAACGGTCTCAAAAGCCTTGGGAAGGAGTACACAAACTCTGAACTTGTGAGGAAGGTATTGAGATCCCTTCCACCTGCGTGGCATACAAAAGCCACAGTCATTGAGGATTTGAAGAATATGTCCACACTCTCATTGGACGAGATGATAGGGTCACTTATGACCTATGAGATTAACATCAAAAGAACTGCGGAAGAGGAATCCAAAAAGAAGAAAACCATTGGCTTGAAAGCCAACCAATCTTATGATGACTCCCAAGAAGAGGAGTCCAGTGAGGAGACTAATGAAGAAGAAGACTTGGCTATGCTGACCCATCAAGTGAAGAAATTTCTGAGAAGAAAGAAGAATTTTCAGGGAAATTTCAGAAAGGGGCAAAGGAAGCCCGTTCAAACCAAGGGTGAGTCTAGCAAGCCAAATAGTATTATATGCTATGAGTGCAAGAAGCCCGGGCACATGAGAGGTGAATGTCTAGAATTGAAGAGAAAGTTCAAGAAGGATAAGTTCAAGAAACCAAAAGCTATGGTCGCCACATGGAGCGACGAAGAGGAAGAGCAGTCTGAAGAAGAGCTCAGGGAGCTCATGGAAAGCATGTGCCTTATGGCAGACGAGGATGATGCAACAGAGGTAAATTATGATCCTGATGTTATTTCCAATGAACAATGGGAGTCAGAATATGAAAAACTGTATACAAAATACAGAAAAATTAGATCTGAAAATAAAACTCTCAACAAGAAAATTGATGATTGATCAAACGAGGATTCTTCTGCTATGTTTGAAAAACTTGAGCAAGAATGGTTTGAACTAACAGAAGAAAAAGAGATTTGGTCTCAAACAATTTTAGATATTGAAAAATCTAAAGAAGAATTATCATGTAGAATATTTGAAATAGAAAAAATTTCTGAGAAATTGGAAAGTGAAAAAGGAGTTTTGATATCCACGATTTCAGAACTTGAAAAGAAAAATGAAAGTTTAAATGAAGAGGTGGCTGAACTGCAGTCCACTTTATCTAAGTTTGTCAAAGGCAAACAAAACTTAGATAACTTGTTGGGAGTTAAGGTTAACTTCCAAAAGGAAGGCTTGGGGTACATTCCCCAGAACAAAAAATCTTTTGAGCATAAGATCACAACATCCTATGTTCATGAAAAAGAGAATAATTGTGCATCATGCTCACACACTAAGCCATCACATGTCCAATCTAAACCACATAGATACCAAAGAAGATTTTCAAATGTCAATTACTTTCATTGTGGTAGATTTGGTCATATTATCGCTGATTGTTGGTTCAAACAGAACAATCAAAGGAATCATGCTATTTGGACCAAAAAAAGATATATGCAAAATTGGAGTAACTCCTATGGACCCAAATTAGTTTGGGTACCAAAAACAATTGGATGAGAATGTTGTTTCTTGCAGATATCCCTTGAAGCCAGGTGGAGTAAATGGTACCTGGACAGCGGTTGTTCAAGACATATGACAGGGGACAAGAAAGTGTTCTCTACTCTGCAAGATAAGGATAGAGACTTGGTTGCCTTTGGTGGAAAAGACAATGGTAAGATTATTAGAATTGGCAACATAGGTAAGAATTCTAAAATTCTTATCAAAAATGTGCTCTTGGTGAAGGGTTTAAATCACAATCTTTAAGTATAAGCAACTGTGTGACAAGGGTTTTAAAATTATTTTTGACAAAACTCATTGCCTTGGAATGAATAAAATCTCTAATGAAATCAGATTCATTTGCAAAAGGAACAATAATGTGTATACCGTTGATCTTGATGATGTTGTCGGTGATGATGTGTGCTTGGTAGCAAACAATCATGATAATGCATGGCTGTGGCACCGAAGACTAGGTCATGCTAGTTTTGGAGTTATCTCCAAATTGTCTAGACATGACTTGGTGAATGGTTTGCCAAAATTAAAATTTGAGAGTGATAAAATCTGTGAGGCTTGCACAAAAGGCAAGCAAACACGCACATCTTTCAAAAATAAGAACGTTGTTTCTACCGCTCTGCCTTTACAACTGCTGCACCTTGATCTTTTTGGTCCGACTAGGACATCCAGCCTACGAGGACAATCTTATGGATTTGTAATTGTTGATGATAACTCCAGATTCACATGGGTGCTATTTTTAGCCAATCAAAGTGATGCCTTGATAGAGTTTCAAGTATTTTGCAGGAAAATCCAAAATGATAAAGGGTACCTCATCACCACAATCTAGAGTGATCATGGTGGTGAGTTTGAAAATCATGAATTCAGCAGTTTTTGCTAGGAGCAAGGTTATACAGATAACTTCTCATCACCCAGGACGCCTCAACAAAATGGTGTTGTGGAGAGGAAAAATAGAACCTTGATAGACATGGCACGGACCATGTTAAGTGAGAACTCTCTACCCAAATACTTTTGGGCTGAGGCAGTAAGTATAACATGCTACATCATCCACAGGGCAATGGTGAGACCCATTTTGAAGAAAACCCCATATGAGCTCTACAAGGGTAAGAAACCAAACATTTCCTATCTTAAACCTTTTGGATGCCCATGCTTCATTCTGAATAATGGTAAGTCTAACCTAGGTAAATTTGATGAGAAAAGTGATAAAGGAAATTTTCTAGGTTATGCACTTAATTCTAGAGCTTATAGATTGTTTAACAAGAGGACCTTGGTTGTTGAAGAAAGTCCTCATGTGATTTTTAATGAATCTAGATTAAAATTGACAAATCAATCTATTCTAATTTTGGATGCAGATGAAGCTCCTAAATGTCTGAATGATGCTAAGGCTAAGGATGAACAAGTGGAAGGGATCTCCATCAAGGTTGAAAAGAATGAAGATCCACCAATTGAAACACTTCAAGAACAGCAAGTGCAGCACTCGACTTGTCAAGTTCCTCCTCATTCTTGAAAGATCACCCCGCTAAAAACACCATAGGTAATCATGAAAATGGAGTAAGAACTAGATCTTCACTAAGGTAAGTAGAAGAAGAGGATTTGATGGCCTTAATTTCACAAGAAGAGCCTAAGGATATTCATGAAGCTCTTCAGAATGAATCCTGGATCCAGGCTACGTATGAAGAGTTACACCAATTCGAAAGGAACAAAGTGTGGTCTCTCGTGCGGCATCCCAAGAATCATCCCGTTATTGGAACCCGTTGGGTTTTCAAAAACAAATTGAATGACACGGGATTCGTTGTTAGGAAAAAGGCCCGGCTTGTTGCCAAAGGGTATAGCCAGGAGATGGGCATTGATTTTGATGAGTCTTTTACCCTGGTTGCTCGACTAGAAGCAGTCCATATCTTATTGTCTTATACTTGCTCTTTAAACTTTAAACTATTTCAAATAGATGTTAAATCTGTATTTCTTAGCAGGTACATCAAAGAGGATATTTTTGTAGAACAACCTCCAGGTTTTGAAGACCCAAAACATCCACAACATATGTACAAGCTGCATAAGGCCTTGTACAGATTAAAACAAGCACCAAGGGCATGGTATAAAAGGCTCACCTCATTTCTAATTTAAAATGGTTTCAAAAGAGGTAAGGTTGACCAAACTCTCTTCACAAGAAAATCAGGTAAAGACATATTAATAGTTCAAGTGTATGTGGATGACATTATTTTTGGAGCTACTAACAATGCCTTATATGATGAATTTATAGAAATTATGCAAGGAGAATTTGAGATGAGTTTAAAGGGTGAACTTACATTCTTTCTTGGAGTGCAGGTGAAGCAAACATCTGAAGGCATTTTCATAAATCAAGCTAAGTACACATTGGAGCTGATAAAGAAATATAGGATGGCTGAACCAAAACCCCTGTCAACTCCGATGGCCACAATCACGATGTTAGACAAAGATGAAAATGGTAAACTAGTAGATCTCACACTGTTTTGAGGTATGATCGGATCACTACTATATCTCACAGCATGCCGCCCTGACATTCAATTCAGTGTATGTCTATGTGCTCGTTTTCAGTCATGTCCTAAAGAGTCTCATGTAATTGCTGTTAAACGCATTTTTTGATACTTAATTGGCACAATAGATTTTGGCTTGTGGTTTCTCATCGGTAGTTCATTTGATTTGATTGCATACAATGATGCAGATTATGCCAGATGCATTGTAGATCGCAAAAGTATTAGTGGGTACTGTCAGTTTCTTGGTGGGTGCCTAATCTCATGGGCCTCCAAGAAACAGCATTCAGTAGCTCTCTCAACGGCCGAGGCTGAACATATAGCCGCCGGAAGTTGTGGAGCCCAAGTACTTTGGATAAAAAATCAATTGCTTGATTTGGATGTTGAAATGAAATGTGTTCCAATCTTGTGTGGCAATACTAGTGCAATTAAATTGTCAAAAACATTGTACAACATTTTAGGACAAAACACATTGACCTTAGACATCATTTTCTGAGAGATAATGTAGGAAAATGGGTCTTTGAATTGAATTTCATTGACACACATAATCAGCTAGCTGACATTTTCATAAAACCCCTAAACCCGGATCAATTCAGCAAGATAAGAAGAGAACTTGGCATGTGCAAGGGTGAGAGCATACATACACAGGTCTGCACTTAGGGTAAGGGTTGCACTTATAAAAACTCATATGCATAAAGGGCAGATTAACATGCATATTGTATGTACTTATTTTCAATACCTTGTGTGTATTTACATCCCTGCATGTTTGAGTGTATTTATACATACAGCCCTCCTTGAAAATCCTTCTAAAGATGAATATTCCTTGATTAAATAAATGTGGACCTGGATGACTTCTGGATCTAAAGCACCTTCTGAGGGGGAGTTAGAGAACTTTCCTCAAAACCCCATCACTTCTTTTTTTATCTACTTCATAATGTTGGTTCCATTTAGAAGGTTGGATGTTGGTGCTCATATAAAAAAAAAGAAACACAAGAAAAAGAAACAAAAAAAATTTGAATTTTTAGGGCTAGGTCGACCACTTCGGTCGATCGCCAGCCCCGCTCCAGTCGACCGAACCCGGCGAATCCGACCGGCCGAACCAACATCTGAACCCCATTTAAAGGGGTCTTCACACTCTCTTTCTTCATTCCAATGCCCCCACTCTCTCTCATACCTTATTTCCCAACCCTAAAACACCAAAACCCCATTTCTCAAGACCAAAAACCTCCTTCCCCCTTCACCCGCACTAGATTCGGTCGATTTGTCACAATTTCGGGACGATCTCTCCACGGCCATTTGTGAGTTCGTGAAGCCCTACCCATGGTTCCAGATTATGGAGAAGATCATTCCAAGCCCTAGGAGTGTCTTTTGGTCCATCTTCATCCCTAGGGTTGAGATTGATCTTCAAGGGCTTCTACACCGGGTCTTCTAGTTTAGGATGCTGCCTAGACGGAGTTCTCGACGTTCTGCCCAAGGGGAGCCTAGTGGTCAGAGACGAGAAGCCCCAGCTCATCCACCATAACGGGCACCTGCACCTCCTCATGCACCTCGGTTTCCTCCACGGCCCATTATCGACCCTCGATTGGTCGACTTCAATGAGGTGAATGAGCTTCTGCCCGACATATGTGCTGTATTTGAGGTTCAACAAGGTTGGATGGACTTTGTCACTAGATATCCATGATACTACCAAAATCTAGTGCAACAATTTTATGGAAATTTGGTTGATAGAAATGGAGAGTTATATACAATTGTTTGGGGTGTTGAGATTCACATTACCCCGGACCTTTTTGCACATGCTTTAGGGGTGTCAGCCATGGGAGCTAACATGGCCTTTGGTCATGGCCCAGCTAAGGACACATTTATTGCTATGACAAACTGTGACTATGTGCATGATGTTAGTAATTTGATTACCTTAAATGCAAATTATTTTCCACCACTACAGCGAATTCTACACCACATGTTCACCTCTCTTATATATCCAAAGAGTGGGAGTCGAAATGAGGTGACAGCGGTTCACAAATTTTTGTTTTACCATGTTATGAATGAAATTTTAGTCAACATGGGTCGGCTGATGACAGACTTGATTGGGACATGCCGAACCCAAATGAGAAGATCTTTGCCTTATGCTTCTCAGTTGATAGGAGTATTTATATATGCTAGAATCAATTTGGCTGATGAAATATTTATTCAAGTTAGACAAGATGATATCTACAATAAGCATAAAATCTTCATAGATTTTGGATATTACTAGGGTCCAGATGGTCAGCTTCACATAAATGTGCCCGTTTATGGAGAAGAATCTGAAGAAGAAGAGGAAGGAGAGCCCCAGCAGCAGTAGGGTCAAGGGGAAGTTCCCCCTCCAGTACAGGCAGAGGACCAGCCTCCTCCACCTTCACCTCATCATATGGATCCCCAGATGCCTCCTCCACCACAGTACTTTCATGGGGAGTCTTCTACTCAGGGGGCCGGACAGCACTCTTGGGCAGACTATGAGACTTTTGACAGGAGCCTTACTGGGATAGAAACTCGGGTGGATACTTTTGGGGGTCACCTCTCTACCTTTGGGGATCACATAGACGCTATGGGTAATGTGATTGACACTATGTCAGATCGCATAGATTCCTTCTCCACGATCTTGGACACTCTCTCCGCTCAGATGACCACTCTCTCCACCAACATGACCACCCTCACACAGAGCCATGAAGATTCCCGTGAGGCTTTTCATACTATGAACCGCACTCTCTTCAATATGCAGCGCCGTGACTATGATAGGGATCAAACCCTTGCCCATATCCAGTTCCGCCTTCACTTTCAGGACCACTCTATTGTGGATATTCGTCACCGCCTTGGATATCAGCCTCCTTCTCCAGAAGACCAGCCTTATGCAGATGAGCCATGAGGATTTTCTTTTTGCTTTCTACTTCTAGACTGTTGTACTTGGGTCATGTGTCTTTTGGGTCTACTGTTCGTCTATCCTATCCCCTCTTTTGATGATGCCAAAGGGGGAGAAGTAGTTATGCAGGTCTATATAGTTTATGCATGCATGTTTGTGAGTCACTGCATTTTGTGAGACCGTTATGCATTTCCCTTTGATATGATGTCTAGAAGTCTTGCATTCTCTCAAGCATCAATGTACCTTGTAATGAAATGATGAAATGAATGCAATTGGTATTTGATATAAAATGCTTGGCTCTTGTCTCTTATTTCCCATCTATCTTGGCAAATAAAATATTGAATGGCTTGCATATATTGAATGGTTTGCATTGCCTTGTACAATGAAGAATCATTGGTTTGATGCATTACCCATACGCAATTTGGTTATCAAGGCATGCCATTACTCTTATAATTCAATGTTTTGTCATCATCAAAAGGGGGAGATTGTTGAGTCTCTCCAAGTGATTTTAATGATAACAAAACCGTGAACTCAGTTTTCATCTCATGTCATGTCGAAGTAATCACGAGCAAGCTTTGAATGTGTTTAAGGCCACTTTGTGTAATGGTAAAAGCTTAAATGTGACAATGGATATGAAGCTCAAATGAACATCTCCAAATGCATAAATCAAAGCCAGATTAAAACCAAAATGAATGAATTGAATAAGGACATGAAGCTCTTGTTATATGGATATGATCCACTACGCTAACAATTCATTTCTACAGGTTTTTCAGAGTTCAATCGACCTGGCTAGGATGGGCGGTCGACCTAATCTCTCAGAGATGAAAACTCTGTAAAATTACAGAGTTCGGTCGACCGCCCCCACTGGACCGGTCGACTGGCATTCCCAACATTGAAAGGCTCAATTTCTGTAAAATTTCGGTCGACCGCGCACTTATTCATGGTCAACCGCCAACTTCGAGGCCTCCATTGTTGACTTGATTTTCTCCACGAGGCTGAAGCATCTATCAATGGTTTTTTAATCCCAAAAGTCTCCAGACATCCCTGGAATTATGGATCTGTGTCTTGGCTTGTCCTTGACCATCCAAGTTATATAAAAACATCTCTTGGGGGAAAGAAACCCTAATCACCAAGGGGAGATCAAGGAAGCTATCAAGGGAAGAAAGAAGGCTGCTACTGTAGCTCCGTGAACAGTACTTTGTCAAGGAGTTCTTCATCCAACCCAAAGCTTTTGAAGATCAATCTGAAGCCAATCAACCCCAGATCAAGTGGAGAGTCAAGCTTCATCCAAAATCTGCATCATCTACTCAGGGGGAGCTTAAATCAGAATTTTTCTTTTATGTTTCTTCTTCCAAATTTCTTGAGCTTGAAGTGTTTATTTCTTGTAATCTCTAAACATTCAAGTGTGTGTGGATCTGCTCAGATCTGTGTGTGTGTCTTGAATTTTTCAGATCCGTGTGTGTTTTGGCGTGTTTGCACCTTCGTTGGAGTTTCTCTCATCCCACAAGTGTGTGTGTGTTTTTGATCTTCTAATCCTTTACAAGATAGTGTGTGAATCCTCACAGATCGTGAGGGGTGGACGTAGGTTACCGTCGTTGCATCTGAACCACCTAAAAATCATTATCCCGTGTGTGGTTTGATCCTTTTTCTCCTATCACCATTCTGTGGAAGCACACACGTAGATTAATTCGTTTGTATCTCTTATGTTAGATCTAGCACAACTTATCATTTCTATCTTAGATCCCTGGTATATCAAAAGGTGGGTTCGAATCGATAAGGCAAACCTTGTCAGGAAGATAACACCTTGCGTGAGTAGAATCTTCGGATTCACACCTTCGCCACGGTACCAAGGATCGGTTGTGTGTGATTGGTTTTGACAGATCTATTTGTTAATGCATCGGATCTATATTTCTATAAGTTGCTTCATCTTATTTCCTTAAATCTGTCAAAGTTGCTTAAAATTTTTAATCACCTAATTCACCCCCCCTCTTGGGTGTCATTGATCGCGGGACTTCAAGGCCGAGGCAGTCGGTCGATCGACAAAGGAAAAGTCAGTCAATGGATTACAAAATCAATCGATAGATTTTCACAAAGCCAGCCGTGGGTGAATCAACGTAGAGCTTGAAGAACGTCGACGCAGTAGAATAAGGCTAAAAGGTTCAGAGGATCTGTGAGCAAGACCATGTGAGCACTAAGTCAACATAAATTGCTTATGGAGTCGACGTGCCTTGGCCATGCCAATGTGAGTTGACAGACTTTATCCTGCAAACATAATAACTTAGTCGACCATGGCAAAAATCAGTCGACTGATATGGAATTCAGTCGATCGATATTTCAGAACTCAGTCGACCTTTGCATCCTCAGGTCGACAGACATTCAAGACTTTCAGCAAGAAGAAGCCAACTTGCAGGAGGACTTCTCTTGTAGCACCCCGAGAATTTAAAGGGTAATAATTGAGAAAATTATTTACTATTAAATTAGAAATTTCCTTTAGGTGAAGTTTTAACTAATTTATAAAAATATAGAAAATTCATAATCGTGTAGAGGACTAAAGGTCTAGACAATTTGTCTTCTTGGTAAAACCCTAAATAAAATTTTAATCAAGCCGAATTAATGGATTTAGGGCTAAAATCAAGTTTAATCTAATCAGACCTTAGATCGCTTAATTCGAGCCCAAATCTCGATCTTTTGACCCCAAACCAGGCCCATTCGAACGGCCTTGATGAGTAGCCCATTTCCCCTCTCGTTGTGCATAAAAACCCTAAACCTAGAGGCCTAATTTTGGGGGAGATAGCTGCGTGACTTGGTCAAACGTAGAATCTGCAAGTGTCAAGTTCGTGGGACTCTTCCCAGCCTTATCGACGCCCCTAGATCCAATTGCCCTTATAAATCAAACCCTGAACCAACCTAGCAACCCTAGTTGCTGTGGCAGCAGGCGAGGAGCGTGATCAAGGAGGGATTTTGGTGAGTTTTGGAGGGTGTTCGTCTCACGAACCTGGCGACGTTTGTCCTCTTCTTCCTTCGATTTAGGTAGGTAATCGTGGTCTAAACTTGAAGTAAAATATACTAGGAGAAGCGTCTTCGAGTCCTCTTCATGTCAGTATTAAAAGCCCTAATTTTTATTCAGTACGTCATGCGTATTTTTTGGTTTAGTAGCATCATGTCACAGTTAGGGTTTCGACCATGACCTATTCTTTTGATCAATTCAATGCTTGGTATAGCTGGGCCCAAACTCTAATTAAACTTGACATATTGTGTATCTGTATGTCCTCTTTTTATTAAGGTTATTTTACCCAATTTTTATGCATCACTCCGCATGAATTTGTTGCTGGAATGGGGGTCTATCAGAGTTCATCGGAGACCGAACGCGTCGTCTCTGTTGCGGTCGCAACAGGAACCATCCTGGAACCTAGCAGTCTCGCGATAGGCCATCTATTTCATAGGGCCATCTGGATCTTGGCGGCCTACATTAGACTATTTTTATTTAGAGCAGTCGCTCGACAGACCATCTCTGCCTATAGATTTTCTTTTAAAAATTTGTGATAAATCATATCGTGAAGCGATCTATCGACCGACGGTTATCCTGGTTAGCGGCCCTTGACAGACCGCCTTGGACACACAGATTATACTTGGTTTCATGTTTTAATAAGTGTGTTTTATCCTGTTAAAGTATATGCGTAGGATAGAAACCCACATAAAAATTTGGAATATTTGAAACATGCTTGATTAAGCTATGTCATGATTGGCTTTTTGCCTTGTCCATCTACAATCATATTTTTTTCCTTCTACATCAATCAATAAAGCATAAATTGTAAATTATTATTACATTGATTATAATACAACGAGGAAAACTTACTAGGTTTGATCTGACAGTCACGCCACTCCGATCGTACTGGCTGACCGTCATACACTATTTTCTGATGTTTTATTAGCCCATAATCTTGTAATAGTTGGGACTCTCCACCGGATATTCCTTCTGTCGGACTAGGACCTCTATTATGAGACCACCGTAAGCCCCTGCGAGCCTCAGATTCCCACTAGGACGCCGGGCGGGTTGTACCCCAAAATCTTGCACCTATTGACTCGATTGGATCGCATGGTTTTACAGCTCAGAATCGTGATTGTCCTTTTTAATTGCGGCCCTTCTGGGACCCCTACCATCAGGCTGTGGCCCAGGTGTGACCGCCTAACCCTTGAAGCCGCTCTTTTGTGACCGCATCTAACTGGCTAAGTGCCAAGTTCTGCTGGTCGATTTTCCTTGAATTCCATCGACCTAGCCATGATTGAGTCGACCTATAGCCCCTAACCCGACCTGAGAAGTGTGGGCTAGACCTTGGTCGGTTCCACCATGTCTCGGGCGAGCTGAGAGCCCATTAAGTCGACTGCTTTAGTCTTGCTGGGCCCAAACTAGTTGCGGTTGTTAGTGGACCATTTTATCCGCTAAACGGGCCCCTGAGAACCGTTTATGTAGTGGGGCGGCCCAGTGTGGACCGTTTCCTTTTGTTGTGGCCCGGGAACCTTCCTATTATAAACGGCCCACCGTGGACCATCTTCCTTGGGGAAACGGCCCATCTAGGACCGTCCTTGTCTTTTACAGCCCAATGAGGACCGCTTTCTTCCTTCAACGCTGGCCTTCGTCCCTATGGCCCAGTTTTGACCCTTGCGGTCTAGTATAAACCGTTTTATTCATCTTGGTGGCCCGCTCATGACCGCAACTTGTCCAGAGCTTGTTTTCTTGTGTGCCTTGTGTGCTTTATACCCCTTAATCTCATGGCTTCATTTTCTATTATTGAAATGTCACTTGGTCCTAGATGATAAGTTACATAGCTTGACCTTGGAATTCCTGGCCGATTCCAATGACTTTCTAGATATTACTTGGGTTCTTGGATCCACCAAATCAATGCCAACGCATCATAAGGGCCCGGTCTAGTCCTGGGAGGAGCGCCCGAAAAGTACTAGTGTCCCAAGGAGTTTTAATGACATGGTGAGACATTGCACCGAGTGCATGACTAGCGTGTTATCTATGACATTCATTTTTCCTACATTTCTACAAGTTATTAAGTTCCTACATGGGATTTATCTCTGTATGACTTGCTTGTTGCGTGCTTGATCGGCCAATTTCCTGGAAACGATATATCTCTATTCTACTTATTTCTATTACTCTCATTCTATCATTTCATATGTTAGTTTTGTTTTATCATCCATTTATTCGCATGACATTTAAATAAATTGGTTAATTACTTAAACTTTGCCTACTATTACCTACTGAGCATTCGCTCACCCAGTTTTCCCCATTTCAGGTAGCTCCGATGATGAAACGCAAACGGACGAGGATGGGCAAGAGTGAACACCGGAGTGGACCCGTTAGATGTGAAATAGACCGTTGTCTTAGTAGAAGTGTGGAATGGTCACATAGTGGTTTTGATGAGTTGTTGTTTAGTAATGTCATTAAGAGCTGTCGTTAAGAGTTGTAATCTTTTCTTTATTTCCTTTTTTTTTAGTCATGATGTTAGATGTTATGAAGTTGTTGGAAACATTTTATTCTCACATTTATGCATAAATTGGTATCTTTGGAGTAATTCTTTATCTTTGCAATTATGTTCTTTTATTTCCGTTATTGCTCTATTTATCATGAATGTATATAACTGATGCGTTCCGATATTCTGTGTCGGGGCGTGATAGTTTTGGGGTATCAGAGCCAAAGTTTCTAAGTCCCTAGGTTTCTAAGTGGTGTCCTAGAACCCATAACCTTGTTAAAGTATAAGGATCCAACCTGGTGAGATGGGATAGAGACTCGGGTAAAGTTAACTAATAATCTTTAAAGGAAATCTTGATAGGTCGATCTAATTAATTTTTCTATGTGTAGGAGTCTGTTCCGATGGTAGTTGAGCGTGCACAGCGGAGGGACATGCAGCGTACAGTGCAGGGTTTGACTCGAGCCCTACAACAGGTGGCCTAAGGCGGAGGAGCGCACCATGGAGTCGGTGACCTCCACCGGAATTTTCGAGGATTGAATCCCCCACGATTTGGTTGTTTGGCGGATCCCGATGAAGCCGAGCATTGGCTAAAAGGGATGGAACGGATTTTCAAAGTTATACAGTGCAGTGACTAGGAGCACATTCTCTTGACTACCTTCTAGTTGGAACGTGATGCTCGAACGTGGTGGGATGCAGTAAAAGCCACACTAGGAGATAGGCAGGTATCATTTAAAGAATTCGAGGAGCTTTTCAACAATAAATATTTCTTAGACAGAAGAAGGGGGCGAAGTTCACTGCTTTGAAGCAAAGGAACTTATCGGTTGCTGAATATGAAGCTCAGTTCGGCAGATTATCCCGCTATGCGTCGCATTTGGTATCTACAGAAAAGATGAAGGCCAAGAGGTTTCTCAATGGATTGAAGATTCAGTATATTAACCAATTGGCACCTTTGGAGATCCACACTTATCCTGAAATTGTGAGAAAGGCACAAGTTCTCGAAGATACCATGGAGATGACTGAGAGGATCCGAGGAAGGAACACCAAGAAAGAGCAAACCACTAGTTCTGGGAGTTTCAAACCCAATAATAGCAAGAAGAGGCCCACTGGTGGGTATAGCTCATGGAAGGATAAGAAGCAGAGAAGTGATGACAAGAAGTCTGGTCCGGTTGCATCATCCAAAGCTCTTTGCAAGTACTGTGACCATCCGGGTCACAAGATGGAAGAATGTTGGCGCAAGTTAGGCGCCTATTTGCATTGTGGGAGCAGGGACCATCGTATCCCTGAGTGTCCTCTCCTGTCTGATCAAGCTACACCGAGCACGTCGCAAGGAGGCTAGAAGCGGCAGGGCAAGCTCCAAGTCCTACAGGAAATCGAGGCAGAAGCCACCGAGGAGGGTGGATTGGTTGAAGGTACACTTGTTATTTTTGATAAGCCGACGTTTGTTCTCTTTGATACCAGAGCAACACATTCTTTTTTTTCTCAAAGTTTTGCTAAGTCTATATCTACGAAACCTATATTGATGAACTTTTAACTAGACATATCAACCCCTATTGGTTCGAGTTCAGCAATTAAGTACTATTATCCTTCTTGTAAGATTTTGGTTAATGGGCTGAATATGGCAGCTGATTTGGTCTGTATGAAGATGAAGGATTATGACGTAATCCTAGGAGCAGATTGGTTAGCTAAGTATGAGGCTAGCGTTCATTGTAAATCTGGCACCGTGTCATTATCTGGGCACCCCGAGCTCTCTTTTGTCGGGGTTAGGCATTCTATGTCTGTGCCACTTATATCAGTACTTAGGGCCGAGAAGTTGTTGAGGAAAGGATGTCAGGTATTTTTGGTGTTGGTTTCCTTGACCCTTAAGAAGGAGTTGGAGATTGAGGACATCCCTATTGTCCGATAATTCTCAGATGTGTTTCTTGAAGATTTGCCAGGACTTCCACCAGAGAGAAAGGTCATCTTTTCTATTGATCTAGTTCCTGGCGCGTCTCCAGTTTCTAAAGCTCCGTATCGTATGTCTCTGTGGAATTAAGAGAATTGAAAGATCAATTAATGGAGTTGCTTAAGAAGGGGTTTATTCGTCCGAGTACATCCCCTTGGGGAGCCTCAGTGTTATTTGTAAGGAAGAAGGATGGCTCTATGAGGCTGTGTATTGATTACCGCCAGCTTAACCAGCTTACTGTCAAGAATAAGTACCCATTGCCGAGAATAGATGAGTTGTTCGATCAGATAGCGGGAGCACAGTATTTTTCCAAGATTGATTTACGATCAGGGTATCATCAGTTGCGGATCAAGGATGAAGATATCTTTAAAACGGCATTACGTACCAGGTATGGGCATTTCGAGTTTGTTGTAATACGTTTTGGTCTAACGAATGCTCCTGCAGCCTTTATGCAGCTAATGAATAGTGTGTTCCGGCCCTACTTAGATCAGTGGGTCGTGGTTTTCATCGATGATATTTTAATATACTCCAAGAGCAAGGAGGAGCATGCAGAGCACTTGAGGATGGCGTTGCAGATATTGAGGGACCAGCAGTTGTACGCCAAGTTTCACAAGTGTGAATTCTGGCTGCAAGAAGTGTCTTTTCTTTGGCACATTATTTCTAAAGATGGAATATCTGTAGATCCCTCTATGGTAGAGGCAGTGAGAAACTGGAATAGGCCTGCGAATGTAACCGAAGTGAGAAGTTTTCTAGGCCTAGTAGATTACTACCAGAGATTCATTAAGAATTTCTACAATATTGCAGTACCTCTGACCAGATTGACCCGTAAGGAGAATCGATTTGAGTGGTCGGAAGACTGTGAACAAAGTTTCTAGACCTTGAAGGAATGTTTGACCACTGTCCCTGTTTTGGCCTTGCCTTCTGAAGAAGGAGGATTTGAAGTCTATACTGATGCCTCGGGTATTGGTCTAGGTTGTGTGCTTATGCAACATGGTCGGATGGTAGCCTATTTTTCTAGACAGCTGAGGAAGCACGAAGAGAACTATCATGTCCATAACTTAGAGCTCGCTACAGTGGTTTTTGCCTTGAAGATTTGGAGGCATTACTTGTATGGAGAGACTTTTACTGTATTCTCTGATCATAAGAGCCTTAAGTATCCGTTCTCCCAGAAAGAGCTTAATATGAGGCAGAGAAGATGGCTTGAATATTTAAAAGATTTTGATTTCTCCATAGAATATCACCCTGGGAAAGGTAATGTAGTGGCTGATGCTCTGAGCCGTAAGCCGATAGTAAAGTTGTCTAGTCTCATGTTGCAAGAATGGAGACTGTCGGAGCAGTTGACTAGTCTAGACCTTAATGTTAGTAAGGATCAGGTTATGATCGCTCAGTTTCAGCTTCGTCCTGAGCTGTTGATGGAAATTAAGACCCTACAAGATAATGATCCAGTTCTAGTAGAGATCAATTGAAGTCTAAGTAATAGAACAAATTTTGTGTTGGCTGATGATGACAGATTGTTATTCTGGGGAAGGACATGCATCCCTGATTTAGTCGAAGTGAAGATCAAGATTCTTGAGGAAGCCCATATATCCAAGTATACTATTCATCCTGGAGCCACTAAGATGTACCAAGATTTAAAGAGGACCTTTTGGTGTCTAACTATGAAACCGGAAGTGGCAGAGTTCATAAATAGATGTCTGGTATGCCAACAAGTGAAGGCCGAGCAATTTAGACCTGCCGAGAAATTAAAACCACTCGATATACCACAATGGAAGTGGGAGAGCATCGGCATGGATTTTATAATGGGCTTACTGAGAACTCGTGGAGGCTTCGATGCAATATGGGTAATTGTGGATAGGTTGACTAAATCTACGCATTTCTTGTCCATTAAGTCGAAGTGGACAATAGGTCTTTTGGCTGCTTTATACATGAAGTGGTAAGACTACATGGTGTACTAGTGAATATTGTGTCAGACAGAGATCCCAGATTCGCTTCACATTTTTGGAGAGGTTTACAGGAGTCCTTGGGAACCCGTCTAAACTTCAGTACTGCTTTTCATCCTCAGACGGACAGGCAAACAGAGAAAACTAATCAGATTGTCAAAGATATGCTAAGGGCTTGCATGATCGACTTTGGTGGTAGTTGGCATGAACATTTGGCTTTAATAGAATTTGCCTACAATAACATTTATCAGTCCAGTATCCAGATGGCACCGTTTGAGACTCTTTATGGAAGGAGTTTCCGATCACCTTTGTGCTTGGATGAGGTAGCCGAGAAGCAATGGTTAGGACCGGATCACATTTCAGAATCTTCCAAGAATATCCGAGTTATCCAGGATCGTCTGCAAGTTGCACAGTCAAGGCAGAAAAGCTATGCAGATAATAGAAGGAGAAACTTGGAGTTTCTAGTAGGCGAGCATGTATTTTTGAAGGTTTCGCCTATGAGAGGAGTTCGAAGGTTTGGCATTCATGGCAAGCTAAGTCCGAGATACATTGGCCCATTTGAGATTCTGGAGAGAGTTGGAGAAGTTGCCTACAGGTTGGCTTTGCCACCCCAGTTATCTGGAGTACATAATGTTTTCCATGTGTCTATGTTGCGAAATTATGTATACGACCCCGCACACATTATTCAACATGCGGATCTAGAGTTGAAAGAAGATTTGACTTATGAGGAGAGACTCATCAAGATTTTGGATAGGAAGCAACATCAACTCAGGAATCGGTCCATACCGATGATCAAAGTTCAGTGGAGCAGATGTGGGACCGAGGAAGCTACTTGGGAGTCTGAAGAAGCTATCCAGAAGCAATACCCTGATCTCTTTTTAGGTAAGTAATCTTATTTATCCCCATTTTCATAAGTGCAGTGAATTTGGAGGACCAAATTTCTTAAACTGGGGGACAGTGTAGCACCTCGAGACTTTAAAGGGTAATAATTGAGAAAATTATTCACTATTAAATTCAAAATTTCCTTTAGGTGAAGTTTTAACTAATTTATAAAATTTTAGAAAATTCATAATCGCGTAGAGGACTAAAAGTCTAGACAATTTCTCTTCTTGGTCAAACCCTATATATAATTTTAATCAAGCCGAATTAATGGATTTAGGGCTAAAATCAAGTTTAATCTAATCAGACCTTAGATCACTTAATTCGAGCCCAAATCTTGATCTTTTGAGCCCGAACCAGGCCCATTCGAATGGCCTTGATGGGTAGCCCATTTTCTCTCTTGTTGTGCGTGAAAACCCTAAACCTAGAGGTCCAATTCTGGGGGAGATGGGGGTGTGACTTGGTCAAACGTGGAATCCGCGGGCGTCGAGTTCGTGGGACTCTTCCCAGCCTTATCAACGCCCCTAGATCCAATTGCCCTTATGAATCAAATCCTCAACCAACCTAGCAACCCTATTTGCTGCAGTAGTAGGCGAGGGGCGCGATCAAGGAGGGATTTCGGCGAGTTCTGGAGGGTGTTCATCTCACAAACCTGGCAACCTTCGTCCTCTTCTTCCTTCGATTTAGGTAGGCAATCGTGGTCTAAACTCGAAGTAAAATATACCAGGAGAAGCGTCTTCGAGTCCTCTTCCTGTCAGTATTAAAAGCCTTAATTTTTATTCAGTATATCATGTGTATTTTCTGGTTTAGTAGCAGCATGTCATAGTTAGGGTTTTGACCATGACCTATTCTTTTGATCAATTCAATGCTTAGTATAGGTAGGCCCACACTCTAATTAAACTTGATATACTGTGTATCTTTATGTCCTTTTTTTATTAATGTTAATTTTGATGTGACACCACCTTGGGGTGATGACCACAAGACAATATGACCCTTGGACCTAAGGTTGCAAGCAAGCAAATTGGCGATGATACCACTCGAGCGGCTCACTCGCTTGGTGCACACTTGTGCCCGTGGGCAACTAAACGATAATGGAGAGGGTCCGGGGTGGGACAATGATGCTCCGGTGCTTGGCAAGCTTGGGGAGAACCCCAATTGGGCCAGGGATGCCCACTCACAGGCGGCCGTCACACCATGGGTGTGGGTTGAAATGGCTCGCTCACAACTCGCCCGCGATGGACACTCACGTGTTCGGCAATTTGGGCCGGGCCCTCGCTCTCCGTCCGACGCAGCAAAGCAAGAATACTAAGCTAAGCAAGTGATATTGACCAGCAAGGAAAGGGGGACTGAGGCTCACCTAGCCAGCGTGAAGATGCCAACTCCGGCCGAAGACGGGGGCGAGCGGGGAGGCAAGGGTTTGCGCCCGCAAGCCGCGTCGGTGTCGCTTCAAATCTGTGAAAATATTATTACATGAACTACACCTCTCGTAGGAGGGGGGCTCTTGGGGTGGGGGTTAGACTTATTACAACCAAGATTACCTCCACGCAGGGAGGGGCCTTCAGCCGGCCAAGCGGGGTGGGGAAATTATGAAGAGAACGCCGACTCTCCAAGCTTCATCGGTTCTGCCACTCTTCAGTTTTGCTGAATAGGTTATCGATGAAGATGCTTCCACGGACTCAACCGAGATCCAAATTTGATGAAACCGGTGCCAAAAGTTCCCCAGCTGGCCGAGGATGATGCTTGAATGTTTTGGGAAGCTCTGGAACTCGGGGCTGATCGGACCGGCGACTGGAGCAGGACAGCAACACTCTGCCTCTGACTGATGCAGAACTGATACAGTGGATTGCAGAAGGCACTGTGGTCGCTCCGGAACTCCAAATCGAACGAAACTGGCGGTGACGCGATTGTGGTCGGAGTATCTTCGAGAAGAAATTAACGGGGTCAAAATCTGAGGTTGGAGAGGAGAATGGTGGCCAGAGAAGTGAAGACAGGTCGAACCTGGACCTGCAGGGGGCAGACTGCACACTCCGGCGAAGAAATTCAGAACAAATATCTTGGGCGGGTGATTGGCGTCGTTCCTTCTGCTACTGATGGAGAACTAGACGAAGAAGAATTTTGTAGAAGGAAGTGCGATCGAATTTCTCCAAGGTTGGCCGCTGAACGGCTTCCAAGATCGCTCTGGCCTTCAGTCTGGGAGAGATTGCGCAGTCGTTGAAGATGACGTTCCTCCGGATAGATCCGAACTCGGATGCAGGCAGGAGTACCACCGTTGGAAAGAAGACTTGGAGACGATTCCAGCAATATAAGATATGTCACCGGGAGCTGTCAGGGGAAGTCGTGGCTGCTACTGCAAATCACTGCTTTTCTGAAACCTGCAACATGGACATAATAGGTGGAGGAGAGGGTGTGGGGAAGGGCATGAACAAGGGGTTATTTGGTGGATGGGGAAGGGGGGGTGCGATCTTGGGTGGTTAGGGAGGTGGGGAGATGAAAGGGGAAAGGGAAATTCAAATTTTGGCCTAGGGAAGTGCTCTTTCAGTCTTGGGGAGAGGGAGGGTTGCTTGGGAGAGTGGAAAGGTGCCTAGGAGAAGGGGTTTCCACCTAAGGGTTGGAGGGGGAATTGAATGAGTGCATGGGGGAAGGGGAAGGGGCCTTAATGATTGGTGAATGGGGAGGAGAGAGAATGAATTTTGAAATTGGGGTGGGGAGGAGAGAGAGGGGGGGCACAACCCACTTAGAGAGAGTGATAGTAAGAGAGAGAGAGAGAGGGAGATATTGAGAGGGAACTAGAAGGTGTGAAAATTTTCTGGATTCAATATTCAAGCATAATTGTTACAAATGAGAGAGGGGTGGGGCTATTTATAGACCCCACCCTTTTCCTAAGATCAAACTGACGTTGACAAACTAACTAATGACCAAACAGTCCAAGGGAGGGGCGCCCCTGGGCCTAGCCCAATGAATTGGGCCCATTAACCTATCAAACCAACATAATGACTTCAAGACTTAGGAAAATGACTTTCTAACCTAGGTACATGACTCAATAAAGCGAAAATTACATGACTCGACTCACAAACACATGAGAACATAATGGCGTACACCGACGATCAATCCGAGCTTCAGAAAATGTGGAGGGGTAAGGGATGTCCCCATCATACCCCCGGGGTGGGGAAAACTCGACCCTGTCGAGTATGGGTCCACCGGGGAAGTAGCATCCCAAACGCAGTTCCGGGCGAACCTTGTTCTCCAAACTCGACCCATGTCCATAGCCGAGGAATGGTACTTCCACTCGACAAAGTGGCTCGGACACACCCTTAGGCTGGCGAAGAGATCTTGCTTTGCTTAGTATTGCCGCCATGTGCTGACGTCGGGATCTCGGGCTAGTTTGTGGTGGCACTCCGAGGGTGTCTCTCACAAGGATAGGTGTAGGCTCAAGACACTCACTAGGATCCACCGCGGTACCCTTAGAGGGTGCCGGATCCGCCACGTGGGAAGTGGGATGAATCCCAAAACCCATTGGTAAGTTCAACCCGCAAGCTGGGTGCCAAGGCCACTCGGAACTTGACAAGGTCCAAGTCCTCGTGCCCTCAAATTGGAGGTGACCCTAGAGTAGAGCCACTCCAAAATCATCATCATCATCAAGTCGCCAACGTGGAATTTCAAGTGGCGCTCACGAGTTTTTGTCCGCTTTTTGTAATTCTCTCCGCTTTTTTCTTAATGCATGTTTTGATGCATATGCCATGTACTAAGATGCGGTGTGAGTGAGTAGTGCGTGGTATGCAAAGGTGGTCCAGGGCAACCACATGTAGACCTATCATGCATTGATGTTATGAAGACTTTGAATGTCTTGGGAGGACCGGGGCATCCATAGGTGTCCCTTTCATGTGTGAGTGTGATGAGTGCCGGGGGACCCGGACATCCATGAATGCTCCTAACATGCTTGAGATTTATGATGAATGATGGTGGACCATTACAACCAAATATTGACCACTCATGTTTTCTTCTTGACATGTGGGTGTTATGAATGAATGGACCCGACTTTCTAATCATGTCAAGTGGGGTGGTATGCCTAAACAAATGCATTTCAATCCTAGTGATGACTTCTATGTGCATAGGTGTGGGGTGGCCCTTGAGCTTCCATTCGTATGAGTCAAAGGGATCTAAGAAGGGAGACATCATGGAGTGGGGCCATCTATCAATCCCATTGTGTATGTTGCCTATGGTTAAGGCTTCTTTGGTGTAACCCAATTCTAGGAAGGGAAGGTTTTGGGTTATCATGGGTGGTAAGGGTAGGGTAAGGTGGGTGGTGAATAAGGTGAGTGGGTTACATTGAGATCTAGGCTCCCATAGAAAAGGCTCAAAGGGATCATGGTAAGGGTCACCTTGGTAGGGGTACTCTATGCTCTCGAGGTCCTCGAATGGTGAGTCATCCTCCTCAATAATTGGGCCAATGTTGCTAATGGGTTAACCGATCAAAGCACTTGGGATCTTAATGGTTGGGGAGTGGACTAGGATAGGTTCTTCCTCCATGGGAAGAAGGAGGATGATCTCACTAGTAACTTGGCCATTAGTGTAGATGGAAGTGATGGAGCCAATGGAGGGATATGCTAGGCTAATGGTGTTAGTTTCGGACGGCCTCAAGGCTAGCATATTGGTCAAGTGAATTTGCCAATGTAGGTAGTTCACTAAGTCTCCCAAATCTTCCACACAATAGGAAGTTTGATAAGTGACATGTGGCTGAATGGGAATGATTTGGGATTGATATCCCATGGGTAGGTGGCATGGTTGTTAACTAGGAATGGTGAGACCTTTCTTGAGCCATTGGAGTATGGACTTATCTATGGTGAGGTTGGGTGTCTCTAGAGGAGCTAGGCTAGAGGTGTGTGAGTTGTTTGGCCTTTGGATTTCCTCTATGTTGGGAGGTGGATTCGGATGGGCATCCTTCTCCACTTGGGTAGGTGTGTGGGTAGCAACTTCTATTGCTAATGGAGTAGGGGGATCTATGGTGGGTGGTTTGGTGATAGCTAGCGTATGAAACACCCGGGGTGGTGAACAAGCATGGGCTTGGGTTGGGATAAGAAGGGGAAGTAGAGGAGGCCTAGGTTGGGGAAAGATTGGTGTAGGAAGTGGGAGGTGGGTTGGGTGAGGGGTTTTGGGTTGATTTGTTTTGGGAGATGTGTCCCTTTTTGGGGATGATGGTGGGTTTGTGGTGGTGGTCAAGGGGGCTTGTGGGGTACGGGTTTGGTGAGGGGTTTTGGGTTTGGGGGTGGTGGCCATTATGGGCCTAGGTGGAGGGGTGGACGCGGTGTCCACTTGGTTTTTAATGGTGAGGGTTGGATAAGTAGTGGTCACCATGGAGGGAATTGGGTCGGTTAGGGGTCTCTTGTCCTTGGGATCGTTTGGGGTGGAAGTGGGGGCTAAAGGGGCTTGACTAGTGTAGGTTAGGGAAGGGGGGTTTGGTTGGGGTGTGGGGGCCCTCATGGGGTTACGTGGGGAGGTGGAGGCCTTGGACACTTGGGTTCTAGTGGTAAGGGTTTGGACGGGTGGGGTTGGAGGAGTGGGAGTGCTCCTCGAGTTTTGGTAACTCGGGTAGGAGGGAGGAGGTCGGGGAGTGTAGACTTTCCTAAGTTCGGCTCTCATGTTCTCCCATGTGTTAATAGGCTCTAGCCTCATAACCCTCCTAAATTGTTCAATGAACTTCCACCTATCCTCGGCATGGTACACAAGTCGACTCTTGGCAAGGTAGATTTTCATGGGTTCAGTCATTGGATTCCTTTTAAAGTATTTGTCCATGTTTTCCTCCCACTCTAAATATGCACTAGGGTGGTATCCGTTAAAGATAAGGTCCTCAAATAGGACTTTGTCCAAAGGGGTGTCAATCGGACCTTTGCGGAGGGCCGAGTGAGATAGATGTGACTTACATGAAGTAGCCATGCTAGTGGACAAAAGAGATGCAACCGAAGACTCTAAATGCATATGAGCGTCCTAGGACCAACTTGATAGAGACAAGTTGTGAACTTGCTCTGATACCACTTGATGTGACACCACCTTGGGGTGATGACCGTAAGACAATATGACCCTTGGACCTAAGGTTGCAAGCAAGTAAATTGGCGATGATACCACTCGAGCGGCTCACTCCCTTGGTGCACACTTGTGCCCGTGGGCAACTAAACGATAATATAGAGGGTCCGGGGTGGGACAATGATGCTCCGGTGCTTGGCAAGCTTGGGGAGAACCCCAATTGGGCCAGGGATGCCCACTCACGGGCGGCCGTCACACCATGGGTGTGGGTTGAAATGGCTCGCTCACAACTCGCCCGTCATGGACACTCACGTGTTCGGCAATTTGGGCCGGGCCCTCGCTCTCCGTCCGACGCAGCAAAGCAAGAATACTAAGCTAAGCAAGTGATATTGACCAGCAAGGAAAGGGGGACCGAGGCTCACCTAGCCGGCGTGAAGACGCCAACTCCGGCCGAAGACGGGGGCGAGCGGGGAGGCAAGGGTTTGCGCCCGCAAGCCGCGTCGGTGTCGCTTCAAATCTGTGAAAATATTATTACATGAACTACACCTCTCGCAGGAGGGGGGCTCTTGGGGTGGGGGTTAGACTTATTACAACCAAGATTACCTCCACGTAGGGAGGGGCCTTCAGCCGGCCAAGCCGGGTGGGGAAATTATGAAGAGAACGCCGACTCTCCAAGCTTCGCCGATTCTGCCACTCTTCAGTTTTGCTGAACAGGTTGTCAATGAAGATGCTTCCACGGACTCAACCAAGCTCCAAATTTGATGAAACCAGTGCCAAAAGTTCCCCAGCTGGCCGAGGATGATGCTTGAATGTTTTGGGAAGCTCTGGAACTCGGGGCTGATCGGACCGGCGACTGGAGCGGGACAGCAACACTCTACCTCTGACTGATGCAGAACTGATATAGAGGATTGCAGAAGGCACTGCGGTCGCTCCCGAACTCCAAATAGAACGAAACTAGCGGTGACGCGATCGTGGTCGGAGTAGCTTCGATCAGAATTTGACGGGACCACAATCGGAGGTCGGAGAGGAGAATGGTGGCCGGAGAAGTGAAGACAGGTCGAACTTGGACCTGCAGGGGGTAGACTGCACACTCCGGCGAAGAAATTCATAAAAAATAGCTCGGGCAGGTGATTGGCATCGTTCCTTCTTCTACTGATGGAGGACTAGACGAAGAAGAATTTTGTAGAAGGAAGCGTGATCGAATTCCTCCAAGGTTGGCCGCTGAACGGCTTCCAAGATCGCTCTGGCCTTCAGTCTGGGAGAGATTGCGCAGTCGTTAAAGATGACGTTCCTCCGGACAGCTCCAAACTCGGATACAGGCAGGAGTACCACCGTTGGAAAGAAGACTTGGAGACGATTCCAGAAATATAAGATATGCCACCGGGAGCCTTCAAGGGAAGTCGTGGCTGCTACTGCAAATCATTGCTTTTATGAAACCTGCAACAGGGACATAATAGGTGGAGGAGAGGGTGTGGGGAAGGGCATGAACAAGGGGTTATTTGGTGGATGGGGAAGGGGGAGTGCGACCTTGGGTGGTTAGGGAGGTAGGGAGATGAAAGGGCACAGCCCAAGGGAGAGGAAAATTCAAAATTTGGCCTACGGAAGGGCTCTTTCAGTCTTGGGGAGAAGGAGGGTTGCTTGGGAGAGTGGAAAGGTGCCTAGGAGAAGGGGTTTCCACCTAGGGGTTGGAGGGGGAATTGAATGAGTGCATGGGGAAGGGGAAGGGGCCTTAATGAGGGGTGAATGGGGAGGAGAGAGAATGAATTTTGAAATTGGGGTGGGGAGGAGAGAGAGGGGGGGCACAACCCACTTAGAGAGAGTGATAGTAAGAGAGAGAGAGAGGGAGATATTGAGAGGGAACTAGAAGGTGTGGAAATTTTCTGGATTCAATATTCAAGCATAATTGTTACAAATGAGAGAGGGGTGGGGCTATTTATAGACCCCACACTTTTCCTAAGACCAAACTGACCCTGACAAACTAACTAATGACCAAACAGTCCAAGGGAGGGGCGCCCCTAGGCCTAGCCCAATGAATTGGGCCCATTAACCTATCAAACCAACATAATGACTTCAAGACTTAGGAAAATGACTTTCTAACCTAGTTACATGACTCAATAAAGCGAAAATTACATGTTTAAGACTCAATAAAAATAAGAAAATTACATGACTCGACTCACAAACACATGAGGAACATAATGGCATACACCGACGATCAATCCGAGCTTCAGAAAATGTGGAGGGGCAAGGGATGTCCCCATCAAATTTGCCCAATTTTTATGCATCACTCCCCAGGAATTTGTTGCTGGAATAGGGGTCTATCAGAGTTCGCCGGAGACCGGATGTGTCATCTCTGTTGCGGTTGCAACAGGAACCGCCCTTGAACCTAGCAATCTCACAATAGGCCGTCTATTTCATTGGGGTCATCATTGATCTTTGCGGCCTACATTAGACCATTTTTATTCAGAGCGGTCGCTCGACATACCATCTCGGCCTATAGATTTTCTTTAAAAATTTTGTGATAATTCATATCGTGAGGTGGTCTATCGACTGATCGTTATCCTGGTTAGCGGCCCTTGACAGACCGCCTTGGATGCATAGATTATAATTGGTTTGATGTTTTAATAAGTGTGTTTTATCTTGTTAAAGTATATGCGTAGGATAGAAACCCACATAAAAATTTAGAATATATGAAACATGCTTGATTAAGCTATGTCATGATTGGATTTTTGCCTTGTCCATCTACAATCATATTTTTTTCCGTCTACATCAATCAATAAAGCATAAATTGTAAATTATTGTTACATTGATTATAATACAATGAGGAAAACTTACTAGGTTTGATCTGACAGTCACGCCACTCCGGTGGTACTGGCTGACTGTCATACACTGTTTTCCGATGTTTTATTAGCCCATAATCTTGTAATAGTTGGGACTCTCCGTCGGATATTCCTTCCATCGGACTAGGACCTCTATTAAGAGACCTCCATAAGCCCCCGCGAGCCTGGGATTCCCACAAGGACGTCGGGCGCGTTGTACCCCCAAATCCTACACCTATTGACTCGATCGGATCGCATGGTTTTACAGCTCGGAATCGGGACTGTCCTGTTTAATTGTGGCTCTTCTGGGACCGCTACCATCACATTGTGGCCCAGGTGTGACCGCCTGACCCTTGAAGTGGCTCTTTTGTGACCGCATCTAACTAGCTAAGTGCCAGGTTCTGCTGGTCGATTTTCCTTGCATTCCATCGACCTAGCCATGATTGAGTCGACCTATAGCCTCTAACCCGACCTGAGAAGTGTGGGCTGGACCCTGGTTTGGTTCCACCATGTCTTGGGTGAGCTGAGAGCCCATTAAGTCGACTGCTTTAGTCTTGCTGGGCCCAAACTAGTTGCGGTTGTCACTAGACCATTTTATCTGCTAAACGGGCCCCCGAGGACCATTTATGTGGTGGGGCGGCCCAGTGGGGACCGTTTCCTTTTGTTGTGGCCCAGGAACCTTCTTGTTATAAACTGCCCACCGTGGACCGTCTTCCTTGGGGAAACTGTTGAACCCCCTCCTTGTGTGCATGTTTAAATGAGATGGATTTTGATGATGACCAAACACTATATTTGTATAAATTTTATTTGAACTGTTCTAACATTAAACGTCTTGGCAATGCTCAACATCTTTCAAGAAGTCATGGAGTTTTGAAGGTTCAAGAACAACCTCATCTGGTAAGAGTTTTGGGTTCAAATTGCAAGGCTAAATCTAACTCAGAATCTGTGTTTTTACAGGACAAGGAATATGCCTCAGTGTTTATGATTTTCGAGGACCATTGGTGAGATCAATCCTAACTTATAAGCTCTTGATCATTTGATTTCAAAAGTTGACATTCATGTTTTGACTTTAAAGGGCAAATAAGCTAGACCTTGATCTAAATTTATTTGAGTTAGGCTTTGCTCATTCATGCCTTAGATCAAGTATTTTGATGGTGTAAACCTCAACTTCAATCCCCCTAGGTTGTTCCTCAGACTTAGTATGTTTTTAACATACATTTTGGAAGTTAAGGTACAAGGGTCGACCGCTAGATCTTCTGTTTCAGCAAGGGTACGGGTTCTTTGAACCCAGTCGCAAGGGTTGACCCTTGGGGTTGACCCCTGTGGAACTTCTCTTCCAACCTGCACGGGTCCGCGCAAGGGTCGACCCCTTTGCCCAGAAATTTGAAACCCACACGGGTTCTTCATTCCAGCCCGCGAGGGTCAACCCATGTCTCCACACTTCCAAAACCCGCACGGGTGAACACGAGGGTCAACCCATTGGACTTGGCCCCTATTAACCTTCTCACGAGGGTCGACTCCAAGGGTCGACCCTTTCAGGTTTGGGGCGGCACCGTAAAAGAAGACCTTCGTGCCGTCACACCAAAAGTCTATCCGGTCAAGTCCAACCTCCCTAAATCTCTCCAGAATTTGTGGATCTGGTCCCTATGCTGTCCTTGACCGTCCTAAACACATATATACATCTTATTGGAGTTGTAAACCTAAGAAAAATCAAGTTACATCTGAAATATTGTTTTGTTCTAACCCTTGTAAGTGCAGGGTCACAAGCAGCAGCTCTAGCTCTTCTTCCACCTTGTTCTGAGCGTGAATGTGAAGGGAAGAAGGTGGATTCAAGTCTCCAATCGATCCCCTACTGGAAGCTGTGTGGGATATCAAGCTACTACTTCATTTGTGAAAGGATCGTTCATCTTCCTTCAAGAACGATCTTCATCCTATAGAGGTGTTCAACTACATTCGAAGAAGTGAAAGGGGGAGCTCTAAACATGGAAAAATCTTCTTCATTCTTAATTCTCAAATCCTTGCTGATTGAATTTTTATATCTGTTATAACACTTGAACCGGATTCTTGTGTGTTGATCGTGATCGGAAACACGAGCGTGTGTGTGTGTGTGTGTGTGTGTGTGTGTGTGTGTGTGTGTGTGTGTGTGTGTGTGTGTGTGTGTGTGGTGGCCAAATCGGCTACCGTGTGTGTGGTTACTGTTCTACATAGCGTGTGTGTGGCTCAATTCATAGTGGAGTATTAATCCTCACGTGTGAGGGGTGGACTTAAGGGACACGGCTGTGTACCCGAACCACCCAAAAATCTGCGCTCCATTTGTGGTTTGCTTTTTCGTATATTCTCACGAGTGGTCTTACGCTGAGTTGAGTGTTCATTAATTCAGTCATCAATCATCTACGTGTATCCACGAGAGAGATCTTGTTCGAGTGAGGTTGAGTGCTTGGGTGATTGGAGCATCTCAAACTCTGTGGTTTAAAGTTTCTAACAAGCATCTCATAGGCTAAAAATTTTATTTGGCCAGTCAATTCACCCCTACCCTCTTGATTGCCACCGTTCGGGACACAACAATTGGTATCAGAGCCTTCGTCTCTGTTTAACTCGACCACACGGTCATAGAGCAGGATCTCATTAGATGGCAAACAAGGGGTTGATGTCCGAAGGGCATTCGATTCAAAGGCCTCCATTCTTTGATGGATGTAACTACCCATATTGGAAAAATAGGATGTATGTTTTCCAACGAGCCCAAGATTATGATGTGTGGCGCGTCATTAGCAAGGGTCCGTATGTCTTGCCTGATAATGAGGCTGAGTGGGAAGAAGAAGAGATAAAGAAGTGTTCATCTAATTTTAAAGCTATGAATATTATTCAGTGTGCCATTCATCTTAAAGAATACTCACGAATTTCTATGTGTTCCTCTACACAGGAGATGTGGGACAAGCTGTGGTTGATCTATGAAGGAACATCGGAAGTGAAGGAAACAAAGGCGAACATGTTAGTCTGGGATTTTGAATTGTTCATGAATAAACCAGAGGAGTCCATTTCTGATATGTTTGAAAGATTGAAGGAAATCACGAATGGACTGAAGGGTCTTGGTAAGGAGTTTTCCAACAAGGAACTCGTCAGAAAGGTACTAAGATCCTTGTCACCACAGTGGCATACAAAGGCCACTGTAATCGAGGATTCAAAGGATATCAGCACCTTGACTCTGGACGCGTTGATAGGCTCCTTGATGACATACGAGATCAATATCAAAAGGAGCGAGGAGGACCACAAAAAGAAGAAGGTAGTTACACCATTGGCCTTGAAGGTGAATCCACCAGATTCAGAGGGTAGTGAGGATGATTCCACGGGCAACACCGAGGATGAGGAGTTGGTTGCCATGATCACCAGAAGAGCGAGAAGATTTGTCAAAAGAACAAGGAAGTTCGGTGGTCAATTCAGAAAAGGACCAAGAAAGCAAGGTCCTAATAGAGGTGAAAGTAGCAAGAAAGAAGAAGTCATTTGCTACGAGTGTAAGAAACCCGGTCACATGCGGGGTGAGTGCCCCGATCTGATGAAGAAGCTCAAGAAAGGAAAATTCAAGAAGCCAAAGGCCATGGTGGCCACATGGAGTGATGAAGATGGGGAAGAGTCCGGGAATGAAGATAAATTGGATGAGCTAGTTCAGAATTTGTGCTTCATGGCAAATGAAGACGACGCTAATGAGGTAGACTCTAAAACCGAAACTCTTACTTGTGAACAATGGCAGATTGCTTATGAATCTTTGTATGAAGAGTGCAAAAAATTTAAATCTGAAAATAGAAATCTAAAAAAAAAAATTGACCATTTTGTTCATGCTGCAAAGTCTTGTGAAAATTGCCAGTTTTTAAAATATGAAACTGAAAAATTGAAAAATGAAAATGAAACTCTTGTACCTAAGATTGAATTATTTGAAGAGGAGATTTCATGCATGCGAGAAGACCAATCCACATTAATTAAAATGCATGAAGATTTGAAAAGGAATCTCGAACAAGAGAGGCTTGAAAGCATTGCATGCAATCAAGCTAAAGAAGAGGCTGAAAACAAGGTCCAATCACTAATGGCTGAAATAAATGAGTTGAAAGATGCTTTTGCCATCCTTGAGAAAGTAAAAACATCACAATCAAAAACACACACAACTCATTGGGCCCCCAAAAGTTCGTCTCCCTCCTTGTCTAAAACACATGTGCATAATTTATCCTTGAATGTGGGTAGAAGGAGAAATAGGGATAGAGTCATTACATGTTTTTATTGTGGAAGGTTGGGTCATGACATGTATGATTGCAGAATTCTGAAATTTGATGATGAAAATTTTGCTAGAATGAGAAACAGAACATACCTGTCTCATGTCTCTAACCATCGTGGACCCAAGCTTGCTTGGGTACCAAAATCTGCATAAGTACTCTGATTGTGTTTGCTGGTCTGCTTGAGAGCTCAAAAGAATAAATGATACTTGGACAGCGGATGCTCTAGGCACATGACAGGAAACAAGGATATGTTCGCAGACCTGCATGAAAAGGATGGTGGGACAATAGCATTCGGTGGAAAAGATAAACGAAAAATTGTCGGAGAAGGTAAGATAGGTAAGAATCAAACTGAAACTATTGAAAATGTTTTGCTTGTGAAAGGTTTGCATCACAATCTCTTAAGCATAAGTCATTTGTGTGATAAGGGATGCAACGTGATTTTTGATTCTACCCACTACACTGTTGTATATAGAAACACTCATGAAATAAAGTTCATAGGTTGTAGGCATAATACTATATATATGATAGATTTGGATGATGCTTCTCATGATAATTTGTGTTTGGTTGCAAGGAACAATGATGATGCTTGGCTTTGACATCGCCGTCTTGGACATGCCAGTTTTAATGTTTTGTTAAAATTATCTAGAAATGATTTGGTGGTTGGTTTGCCTAAGTTGAAGGTTTTTGATGAAGGAGTTTGTGGGGCATGTAGTAGGGGTAAGCAAACAAGAACATCATTCAAATGTAAGAATGATGTAACCACATCAAGGCCCCTTGACCTAATCCACATTGATCTTTTTGGACCAAGCAGAACACACAGCTTGGGTGGTAAACTTTATGGTTTTGTAATTGTGGATGATTTCTCAAGATTCTGTTGGGTATATTTCCTTTCCCATAAAAGTGAGGCCCTAATAGAATTTGAAGGATTTTGCAGGCAAGTTCAGAATGAAAAGGGATGCTGCATCAAGACCGTGCAGAGCGATCATGGTAAGGAATTTGATAATCATGAGTTCAACAATTTTTGCAGGGCTCAAGGTTATATGCACGACTTCTCTGCACCAAGAACCCCTGAACAGAATGGAGTTGTTGAAAGGAAGAACATGACGTTGATTGAAATGGCCAGAACAATGCTGAATGAGAACAATTTACCGAGGTACTTTTGGGTTGAAGCAGTGAACACTGCCTGCTACATAATCAACCGTGCCATGATAAGACCATTGTTGAAGAAAACATCCAATGAGCTGTATCGAGGTAAGAAGCCAAACATTTCTTATTTCAGACCTTTTGGCTCCATTTGCTACATTCATAACAATGTTAAGGTGGACCTGGCAAAATTTGATCCCAAAAGTGACAAAGGAATATTTCTTGGGTACTCTCTTAGCTCAAGAGCCTATCGAGTGTACAACTTGAGAACTCTTATAGTTGAGGAAAGCCCCCATGTCATTATTGATGAATCATCATCCAAAAGAACTAATGAAAAATCTATTTTGCAGGATGAAGAGCTGAATGATGACGATACCGGGAAGATGAAAGAGAAACCTGAAAAATAAGAAGTAGAAGAATCACAAGAAGATGATGCAAATCAGGTAGATCAAGTTGAACAGCAGCTACCAAGGCAATCGACGTTTGCAAATAACCATCCGTCAGAGAATGTCATGGGCAATGTAGAAGAAGGAATAAGAACACGAGCCTCCTTCAGGGAAGTAGAAAATATGGATTACATAGCATTACTTTCCCAATTTGAACCTCACTCCATAGAAGAGGCCTTGAAAGATGAGTCATGGATCATGGCTATGTAAGAAGAACTACACTAGTTCCAAAGGAACAAAGTGTGGTTCCTCATGCCATGTCCTAGAAACCACTCAGTGATCGGAACAAAGTAGGTTTTTCAAAACAAAACAAACGATCATGGAGTGGTAACTAGGAACAAGGCCAGGCTAGTAGCCAAAGGCTATATCCAAGAGCTTGGGATTGACTTTGATGAGTCTTTTGCTCCTGTAGCAAGACTTGAGGCAGTGAGAGTTTTATTAGCATTTACATGTTGCAACAATATTAAATTGTTTCAAATGGATGTTAAAAGTACATTTTTGAATGGCTATATCCAGGAGGACGTGTATGTGGAGAAACCACTGGAGTTTGAAGACACGAAGCATCCAGACCATGTGTACAAGCTAGACAAAGCACTCTATGGTCTGAAACAAGCACCCCGTGCGTGGTATAAACGGTTAAGTGATTTCCTTATTCAAAATAGATTCAAACGAGGTAATGTTGATCAAACTCTTTTTACAAAACTGAATGGTAAGGAAATTCTAATTGTTCAAGTGTATGTAGATGATATCATTTTTGGCTCCACTAAAGATGCTCTAAGCAAAGACTTTGCTAAATTGATCAAAGTGAATTTGAAATGAGTCTTATGGGAGAGCTAACATTCTTCTTGGGATTGCAGGTCTCACAGACGGTTGATGGTTTGTTCATACACCAGAAGAAGTACGCTATGGAGTTGCTGAAGAAATTCAATTTGACATCAACCAAACCACAACCAACTTATATGTCCACTTCAATGAAAATTGATCAAGATGAAATAGGTAAATCCATGGACTAAAAACTTTTCAGAAGCATGATAGGTTCATTGTTGTACTTAACTGCTAGCCAGCTCGACATTCAATTTGCTGTGTGCTTATGTGCGAGGTTTCAATCTAATCCGAAAGAATCACACATGTCGGCCGTAAAATGAATTTTTAGATATATTGCTGGTTCAGTTAATTTAGGATTGTGGTTTCTGTGTAATTCAAGCCTTGAGTTAATTACTTATTCTAACGCCGATTATGCCGGTTGTAAAGTGGATCGGAAGAGCACCAACGGGTATTGCCAGTTTCTTCAGGGATGCGTGGTCTCATGGGCCTCCAGGAAACAAAACTCAGTGGCACTCTCAACCGCCGAAGCCGAGTATGTGGCTGTAGGTAGTTGTGTTGCCCAGGTGCTATAGATCCAACAACAAATGATTGATTATGGCATTTCCTTCAAAAACACCTCAATCCTATGTGATAACACATCAGCCATAAATCTGTCAAAGAACCATGTTCATCACTTACGCACGAAGCATATTGAAATTAGACATCATTTCCTTAGGGATCATGTGACCAAGGGTGATGTAGAAATCAGTTTCATTGAAATAGACTGACAAATTGTCGACATCTTCACCAAACCTCTAAATGAAGAGAAATTCACAACATTTAGTAGAGAACTAGGGGTTTGTAGGATAGACGAGTCTGAATCATGATCATTTGCATCATTGTGTATATAAGTCACTTCATTACATGCATTTGCATTAGTGAGATGCATTATTGAATTTTCCTTCATCATGCATAAGCATTATGTTTCTTGAAAAACAAAAAGAAAAATTAAACTTGTGTGAACAATCATCTTGGTATGTATTGCATTTTTTTCTATTTATAATGTACACACATGTTCATTGGTATTTCTATGGCCGATATCACCTTGAATACGTGTAATTGCCAACAAAGGAGCAAAAACCCCTCAAAATCTAAAATCCGGAACGTTGGACCATAAACGTCTATAATACTCTTAGATTTACTTTAAACATGTTCCCCAATTGATTTCACCCATGAAACACTCATTTTCCCATGATTCTAACATGTTCTTATCATTGGGGACAAGAGCCTAATCCCTCCTTGGCCTTCCTTTTGACTTAAATCCACGTTTTGCTGAAAAATAGAGAAAGGGTCGACCCCTAGGGTCGACCCTCGAGTCACTCGGTTCTGTCTGGGACTGAGAGGAATAGGGGTCGTCCCAACGGGTCGACCCATTCCAGTCGAACGGCTTCACTGCGCCTGAACCGTCCGTGAACAGGGTCTAAACTCTATAATCGCCCCTCCCATTCTTATAAACATCTCAAGCCCCCTTCTAAGCCTGGCCACCACCTCTTGCAAGCCCTAAAAACCTCATCTTGGCTCCCAAATCATCTAGCCCTAGCCGTGAGTTCCTCCGGTGGCGCCTCGCGGAAACCCCCTTTCTTGCGATTTAAAGCGTCACTCTTCATCCCCAGTTCATCTGAGGTAAGCACTCGGTGTGTGGAGGATCATTTATCTGCAGTCTCAGCTTTCCATTCTTGTTGAACCATCTATATCTACAACCCCATCATGTGGTTCCTTCGGTTTGTGTTCTACATGGCCCCAAAGAGGCGTCCTTCTCACAGAGGAGAGGAATCGAGCTCGGCAAGGGCGCGTCGATCCAAGGAGGCCACGCACAGTGTTTCTATCAGAGGACATACGCCTTCCAGCAAGGTTTTGGATAGGAAAGTACTTCGTCCATGGGTAGTCGATTTCGGTAACCTTAGCCGCCATATTTCAGGCCTTGTAGATCTCCTTTGCAGTCAACCAAATCTGGAATTTTTTATGTCTACACATTGCCGCATTTATCCGAACTTGGTGCATCAGTTCTACAATCACTTGTCAATTTTGGGCAACATTCCGACTACTGTGATAAATCACCTACAAATTACACTTTCCCCGGAAATTTTCGACGCAGCTCTTAATTTACCACATGAAGGATATGCATTTGGAGATATTGTGGTACTGGACACAACGGTGTATCAATTCATGACATCCGAAGACAAAGGTGACAAATCGGTCGCTGGATTGAATGCAAACCACTTTCCTCTCATGCAACGCATATTACATAGACTGATCACAACCATTTTGCTACCGAGAGGGGGATGCCATGACAAGGTCACTGAAATCCACATGTTTTTATTCCACTGTTTTTTGGGTGGCATTCCTATCAATTTCCCGGTAATTATTTTGGATCACATTTGTTCAAGCATGAAGCACTATTTTGTCACCATTAAAAAGGGAGAGATTGTTGAACCCCCTCCTTATGTGCATGTTTAAATGAGATGGATTTTGATGATGACCAAACACTATATTTGTATAAATTGTATTTGAACTGTTCTAACATAAAACGTCTTGGCAATGCTCAACATCTTTCAAGAAGTCATGGAGTTTTGAAGGTTCAAGAACAACCTCATATGGTAAGAGTTTTGGGTTCAAATTGCAAGGCTAAATCTAACTCAGAATTTGTGTTTTTACAGGACAAGGAAAATGCCTCAGTGTTTATGATTTTTGAGGATGATTGGTGAGATCAATCCCAACTTATACGCTCTTGATCATTTGATTTCAAAAGTTGACATTCATGTTTTGACTTCAAAGGGCAAATAAGCTAGACCTTGATCTAAATTTATTTGAGTTAGGCTTTGCTCATTCATGCCTTAGATCAAGTAATTTGATGGTGTAAACCTCAACTTCAATCCCCCTAGGTTGTTCCTTGGACTTAGTATGTTTTTAACTTACATTTTGGAAGTTCAGGTACAAGGGTCGACCCCAAGATCCTCTGTTTCAGCAAGGGTACGGGTTCTTTGAACCCAGTCGCGAGGGTCGACCCTTGGGGTCGACCCCTGTGGAACTTCTCTTCCAACCCGCACGGGTCCGCCCGAGGGTCGACCCCTTTGCCCAGAAATTTGAAACCCACACGGGTTCTTCATTCTAGCCCGCGAGGGTCGACCCCAAGGGTCAACCCCTGTGTCCACACTTCCAAAACCCGCACAGGTGAACATGAGGGTTGACCCCAAGGGTCGACCCATTGGACTTGGCCCTTATTAACCCTCTCACGAGGGTCGACCACAAGGGTCGACCCTTTCAGGTTAGGGGCGGCGCCGTAAAAGAAGACCTTCATGCCGTCGCACCAAAAGTCTATCCAGTCAAGTCCAACTTGCCTAAATCACTCCATAATTTGTGGATCTGGTCCCTAGGCTGTCCTTGACCATCCTAAACACATATATACATCTTATTGGAGTTGTAAACCTAAGGAAATCAAGTTACATCTGAAATATTGTTTTGTTCTAACCCTTGTGAGTGCAGGGTCGCAAGCAACAGCTCCAGCTCTTCTTTCACCTTGTTTTGAGCGTGAATGTGAAGGGAAGAAGGTGGATTCAAGTCTCCAATCGATCCCCTACTGGAAGCTGCGTGGGATATCAAGCTACTACTTCATTTGTGCAGGGATCGTTCATCTTCCTTCAAGAATGATCTTCATCCTACAGAGGTGTTCAACTATATTCGAAGAAGTGAAAGGGGGAGCTCTAAACACGGCAGCATCTTCTTCATTCTTAATTCTCAAATCCTTGCTGATTGAATTTTTATATCTGTTGTAACACTAAAACTGGATTCTTGTGTGTTGCTCGTGATCGGAAACACGAGCGTGTGTGTGTGTGTGTGTGTGTGTGTGTGTGTGTGTGTGTGTGTGTGTGTGTGTGTGTGTGTGTGTGTGTGTGTGTGTGTGTGTGTGTGTGTGTGGTGGCCAAATCGGCTACCATGTGTGTGGTTGCTGTTCTACACAGCGTGTGTGTGGCTCACTTCATAGTGGAGCATTAATCCTCACGTGTGAGGGGTGGACGTAGGGGACATGGCTGTGTACCCGAACCACCTAAAAAATATGCACTCCATTTGTGGTTTGCCTTTTCGTATATTCTCACGAGTGGGCTTACGCTGAGTTGAGTGTTCATTAATTCAGTCATCAATCATCTACGTGTATCCACGAGAGAGATCTTATTCGAGTGAGGTTGAGTGCTTGGGTGATTGGAGCATCTCAAACTCTGTGGTTTAAAGTTTCTACCAAGCATCGCATAGGCTAAAAATTTTATTTGGCCAATCAATTCACCCCTCCCCTCTTGATTGCCACCGTTCGGGACATAACAGAAACATCCCATCCATGACCGTCCTTGTCTTTTGCGGCCCGATGAGGACCATTTTCTTCCTTCAACGTTGGGCTTCGTCCCTATGGCCCAGTTTTGACCCTTGCGGTCCAATATAGACCGTTTTATTCATCTTGGCGGCCCGCTCATGACCGCAACTTGTCCATAGCTTGTTTTCATGTGTGCCTTGTGCTTTATACCCCTTAATCTCATGGCTTCATTTTCAATTATTGAAATGTCACTTGGTCCTAGATGATAAGTTACATAGCTTGACCTTGGAATTCCTGGCCGATTCCAATGAATGTCTAGATATTACTTGGGATCTTGGATCCACCAAATCAATGCCAACGCATCATAAGGGCCCGGTCTAACCCTGCGACGAGCGCCCGAAAAGTACTAGTGCCCCGGGGAGTTGTAATGACATGGTGAGGCATTGCACCGAGTGCATGACTAGTGTGTTGTCTATGACATTCATTTTTCCTACGTTTCTACAAGTTATTAAATTCCTACATGGAATTTATCTCTGTATGACTTGCTTGTTGTGTGCTTGATCGACCAATTTCTTGGAAACGATATATCTCTGTTCTACTTATTTCTATTACTCTCATTCTATCATTTCATATGTTAGTTTTGTTTTATCATCCATTTATTCACATGACATTTAAATAAATTGGTTAATTACTTAAACATTACCTGTTATTACCTACTGAGTGTTCGCTCACCTAGTTTTACCCATTTCTGGTAGCTCCGATGATGAAACGCAAACGGACGGGGATGGGCAAGAGTGAAGACCGGAGTGGACCCATTAGATGTGTAATAGACCATTCTCTTAGTAGAAGTGTGGAATGGTCACATAGTGGTTTTGATGAGTCGTTGTTTAGTAATGTCATTAAGAGCTATCGTTAAGAGTTGTAATCTTTTCTTTATTTCCTTTTTTTTTTGAGTCGTGATGTTAGATGTTATGAAGTTGTTGGAAACATTTTATTCTCACATATATAAGTAAATTGGTACCTTTGGAGTAATTCTTTCTCTTTGCAATTATGTTCTTTTATTTTCATTATTGCTCTGTTTATCATGAATGTATATAACTACTGCGTTCCGATATTCTATGTTGGTGCATGACATCTCTTAGGCTGGAAAGTGTCTTCAAATGGGCTGACAAGTGTCTTCAAAGAGGTTGATTAGCATTTTGAGCTAATGCAATGAATATGGGATGCATTACAGATGATTTCATAGAAGAATGCCAAATTTATTCGACCCAACCAAAACTAAGTCGACTGATATGAAAAATCAGTCGACAGATATTACCCAGGTCGACTGACTTTGTGTTCCAGTCGACAGATTCAATCGACAAACTTGTGTGCCCAGGCAGCACATATGCAGACCCATCTGAAGCTCCATTCAAGCAAGTAAGAAGATTTTTTTTTCATGCAAGCTCAACCCAACAAAGCCTCAAGTGAACTCATATAGTGCAACAATAGCAATAGTAGTACCAGCAACAGCTAACAGCACAAACAATAGCAGCCACAGCCAGCAGCCAATGGTGAACCAGTAAGCATTAAAAAGGCCACATGAAGCTTGTGTCGACACTACCTACTTATGGAGTCGATGCACCCTTGAACAATGAAGCCTTGGCGTCGTCGCAATAGCGACATCTAGGAAACAACAACAACATAAGCAACAACAGCTAGTAGTAGCAGCCAACAACAATAGCGACTAGCAGCAACGCTAGCATCAATAGCAGTAGCAGCTAGCATCAACAAGCAACATAGCACCCAGCAGCATAAGCAGCAGATAGGCCAGCAACAATAATAGAAATAGCAAGTAGCAGCTAGCAGCCACAGTTGTACAACAACAACAACAGCTTTAGCAGGCAGCAACATACAACAAGCAACAACAGGATCAACAGCTAACAACATCAGCGCAACAACAACAGCTAGCAATGCCAGCAGCATCCATCACCAAAGAAACAAGGCTCTGAAAGGCAGAGGAGTCAACCCCTGGGGTCAACCGCCTTCAGTCCAAGTTCTGTTCTGCCCAGACTTTGTACAAAATGATTTGGTTCAAAGGAAGAGTCGACCCAGGGAGTCGACTCCTTTTTGTCTATGTTCTGTTCTGGCTATTCTTTGTGCAAAACATTTGCACAAGGTACAAGTGTTGGCCCAGGGAGTCGACCCTTTCCAGGGCAGACCAGAAACAAAGTTAGGCTTACGTGACCACTTACTCTGGGTCAACAGCACAAGTCTCCAGGACACATGCTTCAAGGTCCAAAAAGGTCCTAGGACAGAGATATGTCCTTTTCATCATGGGATAGCTAGAATACCTTTTGTGAAAAGGATTTATCAAAATCAGATTTGGAAAAAGTCACTTTCCAGGTTGTCTTCCTTTTTACAGTGGTCCAATCAGAAGAAACACCTGAAAAGGTCTAAGGACAAGGAACCCTCTTTTTTGCAATGGACAAATCAGATTACTCTTATCAAAGAACCTGACAGTATGCAAATCAGGAAAAAGTTATTGTCCATGCTCTCATATAAACATGGAGTAAACCATCATGGAAAATGGTTCTAGGACAAAAGAACCTTATTTTATCCTGGACCAATCAGATTGCAGATATGGGAAAAAAACTTTCTACCCTCTCTTCTATAAATACTGACCTCCTGTCTAAAGAAGAGGTCCCTGCTGCCCAGGAGAAGAAAAGAGCGGTAAAGATAGAGATTACCTAAGCTTATTGAAGAAGATGTGTAAGGAAGAAAATAAGTGAGTGGAGGAGCCCAACAGCTAGTCTGAGCCAGTCCAGTGCTGAGAAGAAAAGAAGAAAAGAGTGCAGCCGAGCTGAGGGACTTTAGTGTTGAGATGGAGAACCTGAAATAAAGTGGAGAGAATCAGATCTGAGTCCAGATCTATATTCTCAGCTTCAAGATCTCAATCTGAAGCTATATTTATTCTTCTTAGTTTCATTTTATATTTTTCTTTTGAAACTCCGAATCTGCCTTCCGTGTGTTATGCTGTATTGATAGTAGTGTTTTCCGGTACCCTATTTTAGGGACCGGAGTGGGGTTTTGGCTGCTGTGTACCCATGAGGAGTTTGCTCCTCGTGCAAGCTGTTAGTCAGCGTTTGTGTTTTCTATTGGGGAGTTGTCCCCATGTTTTACTGCATCTTTATAGCGTGTCTTTTTGTTTTCTTTTGGGGTTTGTCCCGGTGTGGTGCTGTAGCTCTACAGCGTGTGTGGGGCTCGTCCCCTTGTGTTGTTGCATGTAGCGGCGTGTGTGTGGGGTTCGTTCCGGTGTGGTGCTGTGAGTAGTAGCGTGAGGATTGTGTCCTCGTGATAAGCTATGTATCAGCGTTTGTAGGGGGCTTGTTCCCGTTGATGTATTTGTAGGGTGGTAAAGCCTCACTGGGTTTGGTGAGGGGTGGACGTAGGTCTGCGGGTTTACAGACTGAACCACCTTAAAAATCCTCTGTGTAGTGGTTTGTTCTTGTGATTGGTCCTTCTCTTCTATCCCCACTCACAGGGACTTGCGTATTTCAAATTCACACATTCTGATATGTCTGCACACTGAACACACACACTCTAACTGGCTCGGTTCTCACACGCACTCAAATGTTTGGTGGTTGTCCCGTGTGGGGATGGTCCTTAAGTTCCAGCACTCTCGGCTTTATGATCACACACATACCCACTGGGTGTTCGATCCAGGCTCAGTGTGAGCCATCATCTTATTGAGTGCTATATTTATTCCTTGTGAGCATCATCTCAATCCGATTTAGCATATCGTGTTAGGGAACATTAGTATTCCATTACTCTGCATTTCATTAAGTGATCGAATTGAGTTTTAAATCAGGTATAGTTTCTAAAAGGATCTATTCACCCCCCCTCTAGATCCTATTGTGCACCCAATAATTGGTATCAAAGCTAGATCTCTGTTATACTCAGATCCAACGATCTGCAGAGAAGACCCCAGTGCACCTACAATCATGAGTTCTTTCACTGAACAAGTTTTCATGACTTCTCCACCAGTCTTTAGTGGTTCTGATTACTCTCTTTGGCTAGGAAAAATGTGCGTGTTTTGTCAACTCATTTGATCCAAGATTATGTAATCTTATATCTCATGGTCATCATGAGCTGCCATCAGATAAATCTGAATGGTCTGCTGAACATAAGACCAAAAATATTGACAATCTTGCTATCTTGAACTTGTTAAAGGCTGCAGTTGATTCCAAGACATTCCCTTTTGTTTCCACCTACAACACGGCCAAAGAAATCTGGGATGGCTTGGTTAGCATCCACAAAGGAGAAGAAAAGCACGAGTGCCTAATGGCCAATAGCGATGATCAACCGAGTGATCCATCATCTCAGGCAAGTTCTGATCCGGAAGATTTTACCTTCGATGAACTCATGGATGCATATGATGATTTGGTAAGGCAATACAAGATAATAAAATCAGAAAACAAAAGGTTGAAAAATAAACTTGAGAACAACCTTCATGATAATTCCACTTATGAAAAATGCACTACTTTCAAAGATAGGAATGTGTCTCCTTTGGTTGACATAGATTTGCATAAAGACCAAATCGGTTTCTTGAGGGATGAAATTGGAACCTTTCAAGATGAAATCTCTAAGCTGGAAGGGATTGAAAAACAACTTTAGAATGAATTGGAATCTATGTCTAATGATCAAAACTTCCCTGATGAATTGATTGAGAATAAGAGGTTCTTTGAGGAAAATGAAAATTTGAGAAAACAAAATGAAGTGTTGAATGAAAGGCTTGTGGCCTATGAAAAGGGAAAGTGCATTGTAGATGCCGGTTTTGAAAAGTTGCATGTGTTAGAGCTAGAAATTGAGAACTACAAAACTATAAATGCTATGTTGAATGAAAAACTTGCTACATGTGAGGAAGAACTTGCTGGTTCTGAATTGCACATTTCATCCCTGGAAAAGGAAATCATGGATTTAAATGATTCTCTATCAAAATTTGTCCAGGGAAATGAAAATCTAGACAAACTCTTGGGGACCAAAACTAACTTCCAGAGAGAAGGTCTTGGGTACAATCTAGTGAATAAAAAGGCATTTGAAAACAAATTGTATACTTCCTTTGTATCCAGTCCGGATGAAGCTGGTACATCAAATGTTCCCCCAAAACTATCTGCTGTTCAGAAAAATAAAAAATAGAATAAAAATTAGAAAAAGAAAACACTAAAGCAAAAATAGAAAAATGAGTTTGCTTCCTTTCATGTGCATGATAGGAAACCTAATGCTAAACACCATGTTTCCCTGAAAAAGAAAGCTTCATGTTTTTATTGTGGATTGCATGGTCACATTTTAGATGATTGCAATGTAAAGAAAAGAGATGAGCTGAAAGCATGCAAAAATAAATTTGGTTTTGAAAAACCAGGAAGACTTTTAGATAACAGAAACCTATCTGAAAATCCTCATTCAGTTAGAAGAAATTCAGTAAAAAGAAGTCACCCCCACTGTTGTTATCACTGTGGAAAGCAAGGACACGCAGTGTCAAATTGCTTGGAAAAGCAAAATAAAAACAATTGGCATGTTGGAAGCATGAAATCCTCTGTCCGTCAGCCCAAATCTGCTGATCTAATGCACAAGAAAAACTTGAGACATCATGTGTATTGTTATTACTATGGTGAAGCTGGGCATGAGATGTATGACTGCTTTTGGATGAAAATTGATGAGCTGAATGCAATAAAGAAGAGAAATTTGCAAGCTAGACATGGAACTAACCCTCAAGGACCCAAGAAAGCTTCGGTACCTAAAATTATCAAATGAGAACTTATGTTGTAGGGATGCCTTGAGGCTGAATAAAGGATAGTGATAAATGGTTTCTTAAGGCACAGGTTTGAAATAAATCTTCAATCATGACAAGCTCTCTTTGAATTGCTATTCTTCCTGAATTTTGCTCAAACTGAAATTTTCACTCTGGATGTTCTTTTAATAATTCAAACTGTTGTTATATGAGAAAATTGCTGCTTGACTGAATAAGCCTGGGTCTACATGCATGAATGTTAGTTTGCACAGTATCTTGCATGTCACACTGCATATAGTGTCAAATTGAGGGGGAGCCTTCACTGCAATTACTTTTAAACCCTTCAATGCATAATCATATCATGACACTCTAGTATATCAAATGTTGGCATGTAGAAGGACAGACAAAGTATAGCTAAAAGTTGTCATTATGCGTGAGAAAATTCTTTGCCAGGTACCAGAGGCCAATTACTCACCTTGTCCCAGACCACATCATTTTGAATCTTATCTGTCCATCTGTTTAGTCTTTCATTGTTTAAAGCATTTTCATTGCATGAATTTTCTGGTATATCAAAAGGTGTTCGTTGGAATGATGGGATAAGCCTATCAGGAAGATAACACTTTGCGTGAGTTAGATCTTCGGATCAATATCTTCGCTTAGTACTAGAAATCAGTAATTTCAATAGTTTGATTCATGAAGAATTTGGTATGCTGATCAAATTAATGTGATGAGGAATTTATTGCTTGCAAGGCTCATGGTTCAGCATGTTACTCTCCCACTCTTAGCAGCCATATGAGCTTTCGGTTTATCTTTGTTAACAATTGCTTGTTGATGTTTGTCTTGGCTACATTAAAATCCAATTCATTAATCTTGTGGTCATGAGTCTTGCATTGAGGGGGAGTTTGAGAGTTTCTGTTCTTCAGATTAAAATGTTTTGCACATATACCTTGAGTCTGCATGTGTTTTTGCATAGTGAATATCATTCTATGCTCTCATGCATTTTCATGCATGTCATGCTAAGGGTGAGTTCGAAGAATTTGTGTTTCATATTACAATGCACTACACTTTCAATGCACCATCATGTCATGATCTTTTGGTATATAAAATGGTGATTTGTAGAAGGTTGGATCAGGTCCAACTGAAAACTATCACTATGCGTGAGATGATCTTCGGATCAAGTTCTCCACCTGGTACCATGGGTCAACTATTCATATACGTCATAGGGTGCATGCTACCATGTCAAATTTCATTAAGGTTTTTGAAGTTCATGCACATATTAAGGGGGAGTCAGCACAAGAGTTCAGTCGGCATGTTGGCATACTACCCCTTCTGAAGTTTCAGAATCATCATCTCAACATCTGAAGTGATTGCATTATATCAGAGGGAGTTTGGATAGCTTTGACAAAATTGTTCATTGTTGGTATTTTGTGCCTCCTCTCTATGCTTCTTGAATAAATTGGCCCATTTAGGAGGAACTTCAATTTTAAATAAATTTGAGGGCATATTTGAATTTGTTTTCTTGATGCACAAACAAGATTTCAATTGCTATGTTGCCATATGAAAGTGTTGCCATGTTTAATTAAAAAAATGCTAAATGAATTTGAACTATTGGCAAAACCTCTGCTATCTGAACTTGAAACTCACTCTAGTTGTAGAATAGGTCGACCTATTATCCATCATGTGTCACCCTACCCTTGTAAAAGCCATTTCAAGCTACATTTTGTTTGAAGAACAGGTCGGCCCAATTCACACTCAGGTCGACCTAGCCTGTCCTTAAACTCTATCTAGCATTCAAATTGAAGACCAGGTCAACTCAAAGTGTCACCTGTGTCGACCCAACTGGTTGTCTGTTGTGTCTATATTCTCTTCGACAAACACTACACTTGTTGTCTTGCTACATCAGTTTATGTGTGTGCATCATTTCCTTTGTTCCCTCTTACAATATCTGAAGTCAATGCACTTTCTCAGGGGGAGACTTCATTATCTACACAAGTGCATTCCATGTACAAATCAATTCTTGCATCATGCTGCATGTCATACTGTGCACATATGTTATATACATGTCATAATGGTTCTCTTGCATATCTGTATGTCATGAGCATCTAAGTCAGGGGGAGTCAGTAGAGCCTGCCTTACTGACATGTTCATTGCATATTGGTTGACAACATTTGATGAGTGCCTCTACGCCTGGTTAGAAATTATCAAGCTTGTGTCTTCTTAAAGGCTGCTTGTTAAGTCAACAGAGTTTTTTGCAACATTCCAGATTTCAGTCGAGTTGACACTTCATTTGTGAACATATGTTATTATTTTTGAGTCCTTTTTGAATCTATCAAAATTCTAAAATGTCCTGAAAATCATTCTAATTGCAGGATAGGTCGACCTACTGACCACCTTGTGTCGACCTAGCCTTGTAAAGAGCCACTTCTATCTGCTTCCTGCTCGAAGAACAAGTCGACCTACTTTCCATCCTGTGTCGACCCAACGTGTTGAAAAGCTGTTCTACCTGTCACATAGATCAACCCACTGCTCACTCTAGGTCGACCCAACTTGCTTAATGCTTGGCTATCTATGCCAAATTTCCTTGAATAAGCTTGAATTCATGAGGATTCTTCAATCTGATTACTAAGTTCATTTATCAAAGTAAACTTTAAAAAGGAATCTTCTATTATGGAGCTTTGTGATTGCCCAGGACATAAAACTGCTAGTTCAAGTTTAATGAGTTCATGAGCTTAAAGATAAATGTCTTGAAAATGACTGTATTCAACTTTAATGGACCTAAACCAGTCTTTACATGTTGTGTCCTGCAATGCCTTCTTAAGTCTGAAAGTTTCTTTTTAAGTACAAAGGCATCTTTGGTTGAGAAACTCCAATTTCAGTATTGTTCTTAAACATTAGAATAATCTAAAAATTCCTAAAGGGAAGCTCTTGATAAAAGTAATAACTTCAGTCACACCAAGTAACTTTGGATATTGGAGTCTGATAAACTTGTATCCTTACATAAAAAGGTGTGTACTAAAAGTCATTGATCTAAGGCAGAGCAATGGCAAAAGACTCACTGAGAAACTAAGTCCCTTCACCAAGGAAGTGGAGTGGACGGAGCCATGAAGTGACTTGCTACCTCTGTTCCAAATGAAGCAAAATGGTTAGTCACACTGAGTAACTGGGGATGCTGGCGTCTAATCAACGTGCATCCTCATGTCAAAAAGTGCGTGCTACACCTGAGTGCCCTCGTAGAATGATAGCAAAACAAAAAATCAGAAAATGGTAGCACCCCATGGATAAAATCAGAAATCTCATAAGGTGTTTAACCTCAATACTAATTGTAGTTACTCCCAAATGGGTCAATGAAATTGAATGAGTAAGGTGAAGGGAGGTTAAACATGACTCTAATATGTAATATTGGTTTATTTCCATTAATTATGAATGCAAAAAATTTTAATATTCTTAATTGATAAACTCATAGTTTATTAGACTTAAACCAATCAGAAAAATAAGGGCTTTATCATCAGTAGCACTATAATCGAAGACTCTAAAAATCAGCAACTCTGCATTTATGAGCAATGTCTGAGACTAAAAAATTTTCTATCCTAACCATTCTTGGAAATGTCCATTCTGTAATATTTTTTCCCTCTCTCAGAAAACTGGAATCAAGATAACTCCTTATTGATGTTTGTTTGCTCTCTATTCACGTTGTTTAGTATTCTTGTCTACAATCTAAAAAATCTGATTCCTACATGCTTATTGCCATTTCCGAAAAATATGCAATATGTTTTCTGCTAACTTCTTTACTACCGATTCTACTCTTGAATTCACTCCAATCTTCTTCCCTTGATATTAGATTTATGTTTCATCTATTGGGTGTCCGAGCTTGCTTACTTTGATTGGGAAGTAGATTGTTGAACTTGTGACTTGCTCATATTTTTCTATCCATTGGGATCATGTGTGGTCTGAAATCTGCATCTAACTCGATGCATTCTCATATAACAACTACTTATCTTCACACAAAGCTATTTTTCATACTATTTGACCCTATTGTCTATTGAGACAAAATGTGTACTGAGCTGCTCTATCTGATGAGTTTTTAATCTTATTTGGCCTGGTTTTATGTTCGACTCTGCCTGAACTTTTCACTTGGTACCATCCTATTTCATCTGCTCATTTCCTGATTCTATATTTGGTGTCAAACTATGTCCTCTTTGCTGATGGCAAAGGGGGAGATGTTTTGATGAGTCATTACCTAAGAGGGAGATGGTATCAGTTGTGTTGTTTAAAAGGGGTAATGTTGACATGTTGCAATATTTCATGTTGAATTATTTTGATAAATGACTCATAGTTGCCATCATCAAAAAGGGGGAGAAATGTTGTGTCCCTGGTTTTGATGATGTCTGACTATATGAGTCTAATATGGATTTGGTGATGTCAACATGTCTTGAGTTCTGGTCCAAGAATATCAACCTTAACAGACATGCCTAACCGTCAGCAGAAGAAGATTGAAATTAGCTAACTTAAGAAGCTAGGCCAAGGCAGTCGGTCGACCGACAAAGGAAAAGTCAATCAACCGATTACAAAATTAGTCGACAGATGTTCCACTGAGTTGATAGATTTTTACAAAGCCAGCCATGGGTGAGTCGACGTAGAGCTTGAAGAACATCGACGCAGCAGAAAAAGGTTAAATGGTTCAGAGGATCTGTCAGCTTGACCATGTGAGCACTGAGTCGACACAAATTGCTTTTGGAGTCGACGCACCTTGGCCATGCCAAAGTGAGTTGACAGACTTTATCCTACAGACAGAATAACTCAGTCGACCTTTGCATCCTCAGGTCGACAGACATTCAAGACTTTCAGCAAGAAGAAGCCAACTTGCAGGGGACTTCTCTTGGGCGAGAAAGTGTCTTCAAATGGGCTAGCAAGTGTCTTCAAAGAGGTTGATTAGCATTTTGAGCTGATCCAATGAAGATGGGCTGCGTTGAGGAAGATTTGACAGAAGAATGCCAAAATCAGTCGACCTGGCCAAAACTAAGTCGGCTGATATGAAAAATCAGTCGACAGATATTACCTAGGTTGACTAACTTTTTGTTCCAGTCGACAGATTCAATCGACAGACTTGCATGCCCAGGCAGCACATATGAAGACCCATCTGAAGCTCCATTCAAGCAAGTAAAAAGATTTTTTTTTCATGAAAGCTCAACTTGTTGGGTTCGGTGCTATGGATTCAGAGGGGGGGGTGAATGAATAAACCCTTTAAAACTTCGCTCAATTAAAAAAAATCTTCCTAATTAAAAACTCAGAACACTCAAGGATGCTAAGATAAAGACAGATTCAGTTCTACTGAAACTTAAGTACTGTGAAGTATTCAATCAAATAGTAAACATGCAGTCAATTAACTCAATGAGCATATGAAAGCATATAGAGCCTAAACATTCATCTAGCGGAAGCAAATATGAAATCAAACCACTGCACAATGATTTTTAGGTGGTTCGGTCCAGCAGACCTACATCCACCCAACACTCAAGCCGAGTGTGATTCCGCTGACTCACAGCTTGAACAGCTGGGCATCACAACTTGCCTACAACTGCTGATACACAGCTTCGCTGGGCTTAACAGCTTGCCGACCAGAGGAACAGATCCTCTGCAACCGCTGAGCAACACAGCTTGCTGTCCAGAGAAGAACCTTCTCTGCAACCGCTGGGGATTACAGCTTGCCCATCCAGTGGAATCCTCCACTGCATCCGCTCACTAACAGCTTGAAGAAATGGTGTAAAATGGAAAGGAAAAATATATACAACAGCAATCGGAAGGCTGTAAACGATGAAGCACAATGTGGCTCAGAGTGAGGTGACTGGCCTGGATTTGATCCACGGTCCAGTGAAGACAGATCTTCAGAATAAAGCTTCTCTCTACCTTTCTTCTTCTTCAGATCACTCAGTCTCTCTTTCTTTCTCTTTCTCACTCTATCTCTCTTTCTTTATCTTTCTCTTCTTCACTCTCTTTCTTCTTCTCCTGGATCGTGCAGGCGCTCTGCTCTTCTACTCTTTTTCTTCTACTCTTGCTATTTCTCTGTCTCTCTTCTGCTAGAGCTCTCTGTCTCACGATCTCACTTCTTCAGGTGGAAGAAGCTTCATATATATAGAGTAGTAGGAATTGGGCGTGTGGCATTTGAGTTCCCGCCCAATGACTTGAACACGTGGCAGCATCTCAGCATGCTTCAGTACACGTGTCACAATTCTGTCAGTCCTTCCATCCTCGGATCACGTGCCAATCATCAGTCTCTGCAAAGTGTCCATGTCAGACATTGGAACAGAGTTATCAGTATAAGGTTAAAACCTTGTACATACTTAATGAAGGCACTGCAGAAGCGATGTACATACTTCATGAATGCGAAGCAATGCAATGTTCAGGCTTTATGAATGCGTGGCTATGGCATTGTATAGACTTGGTGAATGCAGAACAATGCCATGTACAGACTACATATATGCAGTGCTTTGGCCTTGTACATACTTCACGTATGCAGGACTGTGGCATTGTATAGACTTCAGGTATGCAATGCTAAGAACATAGCAGATGGTTGTATAGACATGCCATATGAATATGCAGACTCATCGTGTAATGTTGTCTATACTTAGAATGCAATGCATGAAGCAGTGTATAGAGTTAGAGTGCAATGCATGTTCAACTGCAGATAGCAAAGTATATACATTACAATTGAATGCACTGTCATGCCGAATGAATGTACAGACTTAGCGTTATGAACCCAACCGATGTCTAGACTTTGTTAAGACGCTGAATAAGACGCTAACCCAATGCATGCAATCAGTGATGTACAGACTTGAAGATGCAATGTGCAATGCAATGAAGTGTGTACATTGAATACGAATGCATAGACATGTTGACAACAGATGTGTGGACTTTGAAAGCAAAGGACCTCACATGCATTAGTGTATAGACTGTATGCCTGATGGATGCACTGATGCAGTATATGCATAGAGGAAGCAATGCACCGATGCAATGTATGCACATAGCAGATATTGAACTGAAGCAATGGATGTATAGACTTCACGATGTGTGGACTTGCCAAAGGAAAGGCTGTGCAGACTGGATGCAAGCACGATGTATAGACTTTGCGATGTGTGGACTTGCCAAAGGAAAGGCTGTACAGACTTGATGGTGCACAATGTATAGACTTTGGTAAAGCACTTGACGATGTATAGACTTGAGCAAAGCAAGGTCTGTACATACTTGAAAGTGCACGATGTATAGACTTATGAGTGCAACGCAGGTAAAGGTCCCAATGTATAGACTTCGAAGTTCAACTGGTGAATGTACAGACTTCACCAATGTATAGACTTGGAAGTTGAACTGGTAGATGTACAGACTTCACCGATGTATGGACTTTACCTGAAACAGTCCGATGTACAAACTTTGCATGAGACGCTAGACACTGGACGCTGTATAGACTTGAGTGAAGCAATGTATAGACTTGATGGCTATGCCTACAATGTATAGACTTTGCCCAATGCATAAGACTCTGTATAGACTTTGATGAATGCAATGTATAGACTTTAGCAAACTCTGTACAGACTTCACGCGATGTATAGACTATGCACATGCATGAAGAACCCTGACGATGTACAGACTTGATAATGCAATCTAGGGTGATGTACAGACTTGAAGAATGATGCATGATGCTGTACAAACTTGGAAAGTTAAGCTACTGAATGTACAGACTTGGTTTCGTGAGAGCTACAGGCCAATGTATGGACTTGAATGAATGTGCATGCATTGTATAGACTTTGAGCACAAACACAACAATGCAATGTATAGAATCGCTAGTTATGCCAGCATAGTCGAATGTATAGACTTGAACAGTGAAACACGAGCGTGTGTGTGCAGAATGTACAGACTTGCCGAATGCACTAAGACGCTAAGTGAGACAGTGTACAAACTTTCAGTAACACACGATGTACAGACTTTCTCAACTCTGTGGCGTGCAACTAATCAATGTGCAGACTATATGAATGCATGAAACAGCTGTGCCTGAGAGGAATGCAGTGTACAGACTTTATGAATGTGCAACACATGCAATGTGTAGACTATGCTCGTCTGCAACACATGCAATGTATAGACTTAATATGTCTGCTACGCATGCAATGTAAAGACTGTGCTGAGAGTGATTATGCATGAATGTATGGACTGTATAGACATAAAAATTAACATATGCATAGATATGAGATTAGATAGAACAATACCTGATCTAACTGTGCATTGACTGTACCTATCAGAGATTTGACTTTGACATAGGTTGACTTCATGAGTGTGAGTCATCCTTAAACCTGTTCTGACAGTTCCTCATATTTCATCAAGATTAGATCATCAATACATAATGAGCCATAACAGTTGTCATCATCAAAACCACAAAACCCCATAACATTTGTCATCATCAAAACCACAGAGCCACAGGGGACACAACACAACTTAGCAAAGCCTCAAGTGGACTCATTGTAATGTCCCGGGTTTTTCGGATCTAGATCCGTGGGTTTCGGATCGTCTTTCCGTGTGTTTCAGATTTGAGTCCGATCGGGTTTCGGACTATTTTACCTGATTGTCGGACCCTCTGGTGGTGTGCCAGTGTGTTTCATTGGGTCCGTGTTATTGTGAGGAGCACGCCGGTAATTTTCTATAATTTTTGGAGCGCCTTTGTGGGTCCCGAGTTGCGTTTGGGGTTTTACGCGTGTTTTCCATCTGTAGGACCTTCGGAATCACGTACAGGGTGAACCGTTGCGTTCTCTGACGCCGGGACGTTACCATAGCGATCAGCGTGTTCCGAGGATCGAGAGGGTGTATTTTTATATTTTTTGGTATTTTCCAGAATTTCCGGATTTTCTATATAACCCCCTCCCCTTTTCTCTCTCCCCATCTCTCATTTCTCACCCTCTCTCCCTCTCTCTTCTCTCACGCTCTCTTTCTCCCCTCTCTTCTCCAGCAGCCGACAGAGTGAGGCGGGGGCGAGGCGGGGGCGAGGCGGAGGTCGGGCGAGCCAGGACGTGGGCGAGGATGGGCGAGGATCGAGGCAGTGGAGGTGCATGGGAGCTCGTGGCGCGGTCGTGAGCCGGCCAGGGTCTCGCGGCGTTTCTTCGTGGATCGGCGTCCACGGCACGTCGTTTCTTCGGTGGAGGTAGGGAGATGGACCCCCAGCTCGTGCATTCCCTTTCCCGCAAGTTTTGTAGGCCGTGGTGAGCCGAGTGGGCGTATTAAGGATTTTTGAGAAAAATCCATGTTTTTGGGGAGTGAGCCAGATCTCTCGTTTCGTTGCGTTTTTGGCCGATCTGAGGCCTTAGATGCATGCTAGGGTCTATTTGGGGGCTTCCCCCTTGTTTTCCCCCTCTCCTATGGAGGCATGGGGGCGTGGTTGGTGTTTTTGGGCGTTTCACCCTATTTTGTCGTCAGGTCGCTGTGACGGTCCTTCCAGTGACAGTCACAGCCTGTGACACCCCAAGGTGGGTGCGTCACAGGGATGTTTTGCCAACAGGGTGGTCCGTGGGTGTGACGGTCCCACGATAGACCGCCAGAGCATTGTGACGTGCCTAGGTAGGACCGTCAGGTGACGATCCGACCGTTGGCATTTGACCGTTGAGTTTTGACCATTGGGGGTCAAGGGCTGTGACGCACCCAGGGTGGCGCATCAAAGCCTTGTGATGCCCCTGTGAGGGAGCGTCAGAGCTGATGCATCCCCAACCATAACGCACAATAGGTGGTCCATTACATATTGTGACGTCCCTAGTGGTGTGCGTCACGGTTGTTTTCTTCGTATCTTCTGAGGCACCAGGCTAGGCGCGTTAGAGACTGTGATGCACTAGGGTTGGCGTGTCACAGCTGGTTTTGCACTGAGTGTCTGATGCTCCTGAGTTGGACCGTCAGGGTGCTGTGACGGCCTATCCTTGGACCGTTACAGCTGTGATGGCCAAAGATAGACCACCGGGCACTATGTTGTGCCGAAGTGGTTCTTTGTGCTTGTCGCGATAGTTTCGCGTTGTGTAGGTCCCTGGTCGACCCGGTTGCGACCCAGTGGTCGACTTGCTATCTTGTGAATGCCCCAGACACCCGTGGTATTCTGTGTCTATGTTTTGAGGGTGTCGGGAGGACCGTGCTACCTCGTTTAGCGTACCTATGGATTTGAGAGTCCGGGTGACTTCTCGTGTTTTGGGCTTTTGTGTTACGCTTAATCGAGTCACCGTGTATCGATGTGTGTGCGGTGGGGTATCCCCAGTATGTCGTGAGTTTTCCTGGAAGGTGATTCCCGAGTGGGCCATGTGTTTGGCCTTGGACTGCGATTCCAATTATCGGCGTGGTGGCTTGTGCACTACCCTGGGAATCGTGCTTCTATGCTTTCTGCGTAGGTCATGTGTGTGGCCTTGGATTGTGAGTCCAGTTGCCCATCTTGGGGCTGGAGGGTTCCCATTTTTCCCTTAGAGTGGGATTCGGTTTGGTGACCTATGAGCTACCATGGGAACCATACTTCTACGTTTCTGTGTGGACTGTGAGTCCTGTTTCTCCTCCGACTGTGGTCACCGTGCGACAGTGCTGGTATGTGGGACGGTCCCCGTACATCGTCGTGTTCGGACGTTATTTTCTGTTGACTTGAGAGTCTACTCCGTAGTGACCCTCCACTAGTCGTAGCCTTCCTGCACGCGTGTGGACCCACCAGGGAGTGGTGGAGAGGCTACCCTGAGGACGGTTTTTAGACTACTTTCCATCGAGCCCCTCGTCTGTAGCCAGAGTCCGGCTCAAAGGGAAAATCAGTTAGAGGCCAGACCTAGGATGCATGGTCTGTGTGTGCACACGTGGTTGGGGGCAGTTGGACCCACGCTGACGAGCGTAACCCTAGCTAGTCACTTGCTTTGTGGTTACTTGTGCGGTGTCCGTGCCTCTGGTAGGCGCTACCACGTCAGGCAGTTCACCTGCGGTGCGGTGTAAGTCATCAGGGGATGCTACCGACTGTGCTTCTAGTGGGAGGTACTTCTGTCAAGTCAGGAGTGACAGACCGTCAGCTTCAGTGACTTCGACCTTCATGTTTTGGTCGTGTTGACCATTGAGTTTTGGTTGTTTTACTGTGGCGTGTGCATTGGTTTTCATGTCATGAGACTAGTGCTAATAGCTTTACCGAGGTTGCGTCTTATTGTGCGGGACTCGCGATCGGACGGTCGGGGTTGCACCTTGGACAGCGTGTCCAGGTTGGCCGTGTCCTGGGAGAAAGCCTCTACGGCGGGGTTACTGTGGGTTTTTACTTCGGTAAGTGGTGCTAGTGTGGTCCGGTTCCCGACTTTGAGATCAGGACTTCTCTTTCTGCTTGACCAGTATAGTAGGAGTAGCTGTAGTGCCGAGTTTCGACCGGCCATTGGGTTTATTGTTCCTGCTGTTACTGTTGCTCTTGTAGTTATAGCTTTCCGTGCCGCCGTTGTTCTTAGTTGGGGTTCTGCGGGATCCCTACTGGGCCAGTGACAGGAGGCTCACCCCTGCTTTTCAGGTGTGGCGGTTCATCCTCGAGGTTCGAGGTTGTGGTTCAGCGGTTCTTAGTTGCCAGCTCGTCAGGCCGAGTGTTTACTCGGCATGTGGTACGCTTTACTGCTTTAGACTGTACTTTCTGTTGGACTGGACTCTGTTATAGTTATTTATTTATTTCTGTTATTTGTTGAATTGTCCTGCCTTATTTCCTATTTCTTTGTACCTCCACACTCCTTTTAGCCCTTCCCAGCCCTCCCGGCTCGTGGGCGGCGATTCAAGTCTCGGGTTATCGGGACTTCTCGGTAATCGGATTCTCGGGTCGTTACAGATGGTATCAGAGCAATGGTTGTGGACGTACATGGGAATTTGAGATATTACAGTGATCAGAGTCCATAAGGTCCAGTACAGTCGGCAGTTGGCATAGGGTTTCGTGCATGTTTTTCGCCGTGTTTCTCGCTTGAGAGCTTGAGTGCGCTGTGCGGCACTGTGAAGGTGGCTGCTGTCTGTGGTTTTTGTGCCAGCATGGAGTCTAAGGATCGAGGTCGAGAGCCTTCTCCCTCATCGGTGGTGGCCCTGGTTGTGTTGCATTGGGTAGAGGTTGCTGGCAGGCGTGAGCTCGCGGTGCTGCGTTCTAGGTGTCTGTAGCGAGGTCATGTGGCTGGGGAGGATTGTTTGCGGTTAAGTGGCCGCGAGCGTGCTTTGAGAGAGCTATCGTTGATTTTGGCCACTCCAGCTTGAATTCTATCCAGCCCCTGAGGTGTTAAGATCGTGGTTTGAGGTGTCGGAGTGAGTGCTCTGATCGAGAGGTGTGCTCGGGTGAGCGGAGGATCTTTTCGGTGAGCTGCTGTTTCGTCGAGCCTGATGTTCTTGTCGTGCTCTATGGTGTCAGAAATGATGTGTCGGTCCTGATTGTTTTGCGATTTTGAGGCAGGATTGGGCTGTGGTGTCCCAGTAAGTCTTGCTCATGCACTCTTATGTGCGAATGGGTTGTGTTCGCCTTGGAGTTGGTTTGAGATGTGAAGGTTTCGCTGTGGTTTCGGGACTCGAGGATGAGCGTTGGCGGTTGCCGATTATGGCTCGTGTTGCGGCTCTTAGCGTGGTGTGCTGCGGTTCGAGGAATTGCAGTGGTGGTGCATCGGTAGATGCTGTGATTGTGCTCCGACGTGATGCTCGTTGAGTGTGTCAGAGGCGCTGACCTGATGGAAGCGATGGTTTTCTTTGGTGCTGGATGGTGCTGTTTCCAGCATGCGCGAGATTCAAGATTAGGTCGGGCGTGGAGTTCTTCCGTTGGTCGGAGGTGCGATTGGTTTCTCCTTTGGTTGGAGAGATTGCATTTGGCCAAGGTTCGTCGTCTTGCATTGTGTGTTCGGATTGGTTGGCCTTCGTGTGCCATGAAGTCCGTGCAAGACGTGATCCGTGTTTTGGCAAGGTGGTTGCATGTGAGAAGTTGTGCCCATTCTCTTGTCGTGTAAGGGTGTTGGCGCTGTTCCGGAAGGATGGGTGCTGGTCGGGCGGTGTTCGCATTCTTGGCTGTGCGCGCGTGGATCAGAGTGCGCAGCGGAAGCATGATGGGCTCATAACCCATTGGTTCAGGATTGTAGCATTGGTTGCTACGGGCGGATTCCTGAGTTTGTGTTGAGCATTGGAGGATTGGTTCCTCGGTGTGAGATGTGTTGATGCCGTGCCGTTGCTCGAGGTATTGTGGTTCTTGGCACTGGCAGGATGGAGTGTTGGGGAATGTGCTGGCTAGTGCACCGCATGAGTACCCTGTTCTTGTAGTGGAAGCCATGTCAGGCATTGGTGTTAGACTCGGATGGGGTTGTTGAGGATGTCGCCTGATGGTGGTCGAGGATGTGATGGACGTGGCTTGGTGCCCGACTTCTGTTAGAAGTTGTGTCCTCGGTTGAGATCGTCCTTGAAGAAGTGATCTCTATCAGATTAGGGGTTCCTGTTGGTAGATGCGAGTGACTGGTAAGGCTAGTCTCGTAGTCGACCATGGTAAGATGTGTTTTTCTTGGGGACCCGTGTGCATTGGTCGTGGTGCTGGCGACCTGGTTACCGTAATTTTGGTTGGCACTTTTCTCCCCTTGAGAAGCATGCCATGCATTGTTCAGGTGGTGTCTCGTGGCTCTATGGTAGGGGCGGAATCGAGATTGGCAGGTGTCCACTTGGATTAATTGAGTCAAGCAATTGATGAGACAAGACAGAAGAGTCATGTCTGTGCATCAAGGTCCTTGATGGGACGTTGGTGTCACAATGGTTATCCCTGGTTTGGTGACCAACACGGGATGGTTCCCTGTAAGTCTGAGTCAAGTTAGGTGATGACTGAAGACACCAGGATCTTGTCGTTTGGTTTCATCATGCTCCCCTGAGAGGGTCGAGTTGGCGCGATGATCGAGATTGGATGTGGAGTCCGAGAGGAGTGTGGCTCGAGATGTGGTATCGGTCTGTGTGTGAGTCAACAGATGGCTTGCTGAGGTTTGGAATGTTCCCTTCGGATCTGGGGGAGGACCAGGAAAGAAGGAAGAACCTGAGCAAGTGGAGGGTTCTCGTTGACGCGTATCTGGCAACCAGTGGATGGTCTTTTCATAGACAGAAGATGCTGGTGGTCGGGGCTCGAGCATGGCAAGAGCCGTATGCCAGCGAGGCCTTGGGTGGCTGATTTTGAGATGTGCCTTTCTGGACGGGATATGGACTTTGTCAAAGTTGTCTTCTGGCAGAGTTGGCACAGTGATAGGCCTGGCTTTCAGCTTGCCATGTGTTAGGTGATTCTTGGTGCTGAGCTGATGTTTTTGTTGCGGTCTGTCGACATGGCTGCGTGAGCCGGTGGAGGCTCTATATTGGTTGTTCCCTTGAGAAGGGTGTGCGACCTGTCCGCTGGTTGTGAAGCTGACGTGTAATTTATCTACTGACCATTGGATGGATCGGTAGCTGTTTCTTGTGTCGAGGGTGTGTTACCTTAGCAGGCAAGTTGGTGGCAGCGGTGCCATGATTGGTTTTCATGGTGTCTGAGGTGATGTCGGACTATGTCCTTTGGTTTATGCCTGCTCTGATGGCCGGTGTGTGCGGCGTGCAGAGCAAGGTGTCGTTCGTGATTGTAGTTTGGCAGTGTCCCTTAGGATCGGTGTTTTCGTGAGAATCGAGGTTTTCTGTGCTGGGGCTTTGACAACGTTGTCAGTTGGTTAAGGTGTTCTTCCCCTGTGACTTGGTGCTAGTCCTGAATTTCAAGGATCAAATTCCTTTAAGGGGGGAGGGCTGTAATCCCCCGGGTTTTTTGGATCTGGATCCGTGGGTTTCGGATCGTCTTTCCGTGTGTTTCAGATTTGAGTCTGATCGGGTTTTGGACTATTTTACCGAATTGTCGGGCCCTCTGGTGGTGTGCCCGTGTGTTTCCTTTGGTCCGTGGTGTCGTGAGGAGCACACCGGTAATTTTATGTAATTTTCGGAGCGCCTTTGTCGGTCCCGGGTTGCGTTTGGGGTTTTACGTGTGTTTTCCGTCTGTAGGACCTTCGGAATCCCGTACAGGGTGAACCGTTACGTTCTCCGACGCCGGGACGTTACCACAGCGATCAGCGTGTTCTGAGGATCACGGGGGGTGTATTTTTATATTTTTTGATATTTTCCATAATTTCCGGATTTTCTATATAACCCTCCTCCCCTTTTCTCTCTCCCCATCTCTCATTTCTCACCCTCTCTCCCTCTCTCTTCTCTCACGCTCTCTTTCTCCCCTCTCTTCTCCGGCGGCCAACAGAGCGAGGCAGGGGCGAGGCGGAGGCGGCGCGGGCGAGGACGCGGGCGAGGATGGGCGAGGATCGAGGCGGTGGAGGCACGTGGGAGCTCGTGGCGCGGTCGCGAGCCGACGTGGGTTTCACGTCGTTTCTTCGTGGATCGGCGTCCACGGTGCGTCGTTTCTTCGGTGGAGGTAGGGAGATGGACCCCCAGCTCGTGCATTCCCTTTCCTACAAGTTTTGTAGGTCGTGGTGAGCCGAGCGGGCGTATTTAGGATTTTTGGGAAAAATCCATGTTTTTGCGGAGTGAGCCGGATCTCTAGTTTCGTTGCATTTTTGGTCAATTCGAGGCCTTAGATGCATGCTAGGGGCTATTTGGGGGCTTCCCCTTGTTTTCCCCCTCTCCTATGGAGGCATGGGGGCGTGGTTGGTGTTTTTGGGCGTTTCACGCCGTTTTGCCATCGGGTCGCTGTGACGGTCCTTCCAGTGACCGTCATAGCCTGTGACGCCCTAAGGTGGGTGCGTCACAGGGATGTTTTGCCAACAGGGTGGTCCGTGGGTGTGACGGTCCCACGATAGACCGCTAGGGCGTTGTGACCCGCCTACGTAGGACCGTCAGGTGACGATCTGACCGTTGGCATTTGACCGTTGAGTTTTGACCATTGGGGGTCAAGGGCTGTCACGCACCTAGGGTGGCGCGTCAGAGCCTTGAGACACCCCTGTGAGGGAGCGTCAGAGCTGACGCATCCCCAACCGTAACGCACCAGAGGTGGTCCGTTACATACTGTGACGCCCCTAGAGGTGTGCGTCACGATTGTTTTCTTCGTGTCTTCTGACGCACCAGGCTAGGCGCGTCAGAGACTGTGACACACTAGGGTTGACGCGTCACAGCCGGTTTTGCACCGAGTGTCTGACGCTCCTGAGTTGGACCGTCAAGGTGCTGTGACGGCCTATCCTTGGGCCGTTATAGCTGTGACGGCCCAAAGATAGACCGCCAGGCACTATGTTGTGCCAAAGTGGTTCTTCGTGCTTGCCGCGATCGTTTCAGTTTGTGTAGGTCCCTGGTCAACCCGGTTGTGACCCAGTGGTCGACTTGCGGTCTTGTGAATGCCCCAGACACCCGTGGGATTCTGTGTCCGTGTTTTGAGGGTGTCGGGAGGACCGTGCTACCTCGTTTAACGTGCCCATAGGTTTGAGAGTCCAAGTGACTCCTCGTGTTTCAAGCTTTTATGTTATGCTTAATCGAGTCACCGTGTATCAGTGTGTGTACGGTGGGGTCTCCTCCGCATGTCGTGAGTTTTCCTAGAAGGTGATTCTCGAGTGGGCCATGTGTTTGACCTTGGACTGCGAGTCCACTTATCAGCGTGGCGGTTTGTGCGCTGCCCTAGGAATCGTGCTTCTGTGCTTTCTGCGTGGGCCATGTGTGTGGCCATGGACAGCGAGTCCAATTGCCCAGCCTGGGGCTGGAGGGTTCCCATTTTTCCCTAAGAGTGGGATTCGGTTTGGCGGCCTGTGAGCTACCTTGGGAACCGTACTTATGCGTTTCTGTGTGGACTGTGAGTCTCGTTTCTCCTCCGACTGTGGTCACCGTGCGACGGTGCTGGTAGGTGGGACGATCCTCATACTTCATCGGGTTCGGACGTTATTTTCCGTTGACTTGAGAGTCTACTCCATAGTAACCCTTCACTAGTCATAGCCTTCCTGCACGCGTGTGGACCCACCAGGGAGTGGTGGAGAGGCTACCCTGAGGACGGTTTTTAGACTGGTTTCCGTCGGGCCCCTCGTCTGTATCCAGAGTCCGGCTCAAGGGGAAAACTAATTAGAGGCCAGACCTAGGACGCATGGTCTGTGTGTGCACACGTGGTTGGGGGCAGTTGGACCCACGCTGACGAGCGTGACCCCAGTGTTAGGGTGCAAGGCCCGGATACAGAGGGGGGTGAATGTATCCCTCTAAAAATTATGGCCTAAATTAAAAACTCTAAAGCTCGGATATGCGGAATAGGGACAATGAGCTTTCCGAGATAAGATAATAATCAACCAATTGATCAACCAGTTGGACTGCAACAATGCAGCCACCTGATCAAACTAGAAATGCAGACAGAACAGTGCAACCCAAACACACCTAGCAAAGTGCAATGCTCAAGGTAACGGCTGATAGGAACAATATAAACAATCCATGATAACACAGCTAACCAGCATGCATGACCTGTGAATGGGAGGTAGGAGGCAAGGAGCTAACGCACAAAATAAACCACTGCACAGTAGATTTTTAGGTGGTTCGGTCCAGTAGACCTACATCCACCCCACACTCAACCCGAGTGTGGCTTCCACTAGCTCACGCTAGAAACAGCAGACTCAGTCTGTAACAGGTGCTGCCACACAGCTTGACCAGGGGAACAACCTCCCCTCTTCCTCCCAACCGGAGGGAACCACTAGTGACACCAGTCACTAGCAAACCAGAGACGCAAGTCTCTCTTCCTCCAGACCGGAGGGAACACCTGGACTTGAATCCACAAGCCCAGAACCGGAGACAAGTCTCCCTTCCTCCAAACCGGAGGGAACCACTAGTGACACCAGTCACTAGCAAACCAGAGACACACGGTCTCTCTTCCTCCAGACCCGGAGGGAACCCGACCTCAGACCAGAGGATCGGAAGTACAGCAAATCAGAAAACAAAGGAGAACAATAAACGAAAATAACTTCAGCAAACAGAAAGCTGAAAAAACGAAATGCACAATGTGGCTCTCAACGGAGCTGACTGGCCTGGATTTGATCCACGGTCCAGTGAAGACAGATCTTCAAGCAACTTCTTCCTTCTTCTTCACGAGCTCTCTCGCTCACTCTCTATCTCTCTTTCTTTCTCTTATGCTCTCCTAATCTTTTTACTCTCTCAATCTCTGCTCCTCTATTCTCTTCGGCTCACACTTCTATCTCTCTCTTTCTCTTCTTCTCCTTCTGCTCTTCTTCTCTTTTTCTCCTTTTCTTTTTCTGGATCGAAAGGATTTCTGCTCTTCAGGCTTCTACTTGGATCGTGGCTCTCTGTATGGACTCTTCTTCTCGCCAACTCGATCGACCTTCATCTGTGGACGAAGGCTTCCTTATATAGCATCAGCAGTAGGTGGATAGGGCACAAGACGCGTGTGCCTCCCACGCTTGATCCAGAACTTTCTTGCCACGTGCCTTCATTGCATTTTGTTCCTCTTGTCTTGGATCACGTGCAGCCCAGGTGTGTGAAATGTTCTTCCTCGGACCTGTAATGAGATTAACACCATTAGTCAATCAGAGTTCGCTGCATGCTTATTTAAAGCTAAGGCGCACGAGGTATGTAATGTCAACACAGGGTGACTACTTCACGAGGTTGGAAGTGAACGAACTGTGATACAATGAACAAGGCTAACACAACAAGGAAGATGACACGAGATGCAACTAGAGGACAGAGAGAAGCGACACAAGGTTCACACAGAAAACGACACGAGGTATGCTGTGACAGAACAGACCTAATGAAGAGAACGACACGAGATACACACTATGATAGAGATAATACTTCAAAAGAGAACTATACAAAGTGTGGTCAAAGCAAGAACGATACGAGGTCTAGTGAGAAGGACCAACACGAAGACGGTAAGAACAGCACGGAGTGAAGAACAATCGACACGAAGTATAGTGGTGACAAAACCACACACTACACAGAGAACGACACAAGGTGGTGGCACAGAAAGCAACACGAAGTGCTGCAATGTTCTGCACGCAGTGAAACAAAAACGACACGGAGTGAAAAACGACACGAAGACGTGAGAAGGAAAAAACGACACGAAGTGAAAAACGACACGAGGTGAAAACAATACGAAGACATGAAACAACACTTAAGACGAAGTTGACACGGAGTGAAAACGACATGGAGTACATAAAACCAATACGAAGACATATCAACACGAATACGTGGACAAACAGTGACCGACACGAAGTGTGGTTACTAAGTAGGAACGACTCGAGGTCTACAGGAAAACTACTCGAAGTTCATCAGAACTTTTAGAGCAGCTTCAAGAACACGACACGAAGACCTGAGAAGGAAAAACGACACGAAGAGCAACAGTAAATGACACGCGATGAAAACAACAATGACTGACAACGATACGAACTGAACAGAACTAACACGTGTTGAAGACAAAACAAAGATAGAAACAGTCATTGACACGGAGTCAAAATGACACGGGGTTTACTGGGAAACGACTCGAAGTTCATCAGAACAAATCGAGCTGCTACAGTAAACAACACGAAGACAGAACAGTAATTGACACGTGGTGAAACGACACGGAGACAGATCAAAAACCATCACGAAGAATGGTCATAGAGTGAGAATGACACGAAGTGAGACGACACTTAATCCTTAGAGGACTTAAGGACACAAAAGAAAAACGACTCGAGGACAGGACTGCTCGAACTTACGAACGACTCGAGGAACTACAGTAAGTGATACGAGATATAGTGGAGACAAAACGGACACACGACATGAAGACAAGCAGTACAACACTGCGTGTTATACTCAAACAAGACGAAGTGCCAACCAACAGGAAGACAGTAACAGTATAGACACACAATGTACTACCTCTTAGCAGATTTCCTGGTAATAGACAAGATCAACACGAAGTGTTATAAACTTAAACGACACGAAGTCTTTTCGTGTTTGTGAGGAGAGACAACACGTAGAACAGATACACAATGTTCTATGAAGACACAATTGTGAAAACACCACGAGGTGGACAGACTGTGCACGGACATTGTTCAAAGCAAGAAATGCACGAACATTGTGGCAACCAAAAATGTGCACGGGGTTAAGTATGCACGAACGGAAGCACGCTTAACAAATCTTCTTACATTGTCCCATTCATGTCAATGCATAGACTGTAAATGTATATGAAAGCTTTATGTGGCAGATAACAGTCTTAAAGTTCAATTGCAATGACTCACAGTGACTCACATCAAACAGCAATCATCAAAACCAAATCAATGAATGCTTTATTGCATCAGTTTATCATGTAACATAACTGATCATCATAGAATAACTCACATCAACAATCAATCAACAAAACCATCATCAAAACCACAGGGGCACAACAATCTCCCCCTTTTTGATGATGGCAACACTTTCAATATATTGAGTCATTCTGATGATGTGAGGCATTCTAAAGACTCAAATTATTCTCCCCCTTTGACTTCATCAAAAAGAAAAATAATTTGAGAAATTATAGCATGTTTAAAAGTTCAGTCAAATTCTCTCCCTTGCAAGAACATGATTCTCCCCCTTTAATAGTTTCAGCAAAAACATGAGTTAGAGAAGATCAAAAGAAATCTGCATGCACTGATTGAATGATATTCTCTCTCTTTGGCAAACAATCTCCTCCTTTGGTGTAATCAAAATAAACCATGGGAAGGGTTAAATGCAAAAATGCAGATGCAACCAGAAATGCAATACTCCCCCCTGAGTATATGAATGCAAGGTCACAAATGATATGAACATGATTCAGCATGACAAGGAATGCTCCCCCTAAAGAGATGCCAATTGATATGCAAGTGATGCATGACATGGAAGCTCCCCCTCAATAAGTGGACTCTTATGAGAAGGAGACCACAGGGGCAAACAAGAAGAAGTTCAGGTTAATGAGTCAATACCATGAGCAGAAGAGTTTCAATTAATAGATTTTTCAAGGATGTTCCAAACACAAGAAGTTCAGCCTGATTTTCAAAGAGATATCAATCTCATAAATCTAAAGCATAAGTTTTCAAAGTCTTCTATCATAAGGGCTTATGAATGACATTTATTGAACAGCATGGTTTAAACATGATGTATGCAGAGTTTATCAATAAAATTCTGTATTGATATCTAAAACCATGGTTTAATAAATATGAACCAAGCCCTCATATTTATCTTGATAAATCTCCCTTTCTCTTACACAATCAAACTTATTGACTTCTTTCGCAATTACATGCATCTGTATTGAAATCAAGCAATTATGAAGTCATCTGATTTTGTCTAGGGTTGTAGCAATTTGATTTTGACATCAATATTCAGATATTTCAATTTATTCAACAATTTTCCTTGCTACAAATTTTACGTGCACTTTAGTCCAGTACACACCTTGTAACTAGAGGATATACCTTGATCAGAGGCCAATATCCCTAAGCCCTTAGTGTGACTAACTGTCATGCCTTATGTGAACAGAGTTAGCATTTACACATCATGACACACTACAACTCAATTTTTAATGAGTGAATTGTATTTCTCAGTGTGCATGCCATTGCTCTGCCTGATTTTTCAATAAAATTTATTCTGCAGAGTTGACTAAGACACCTCATGACATAGTCCTTTGGACATAGTTTCTCAGTGATCAAAGTCATTGCTCTGACAACAATTACCCTTTAGATAAAACAGACAAATTCCTTTGCTTCAAGTCAATAATAATTTCATGTACTTAACCAATTGAAGCCATGAATTCAATAATGCAGATTTCAGAAGTTTTCAAGATACAGCATGAAACAGATGGTTAAGGTTTATTAAACATGCTTCAGATAATTTTTTTAAAGAGATTTTAAAGTCAAACTCATTGAATACATTAAACTTAAACCACATGAGTTATTTTAGTCATTCATAAAAATGTATAATAGAATATTTCTAGTTCAAAATTTTCAGATTTATGATCGAGATAGCCCATTGAAATCTTCATGAAAGACTGATAGAATTCTGAAGCCAAGCGATACCAATTGTTACCAATTGATAGGAGAGATTTTGAAGCTTAGTGTTTTCAAATTATGATCAAGGCTTGTCAACAAAATCAATAAGAGAGGATATGCAATGAGTTCTGACCCATGTATGCATTTGACAACCTTTATGCAATTGCAATGACTCCCCCTCACAATATGCATTCAAACTCTCTTTTTTGCATTTTCAATACAGGGAGATGCAATGCACTATATGCATGCAGGGACATGTAAAGACTCAACATTGAATTGTTATGCAAGGATATGCAAGTGACTCCCCCTGAAAACATGCAATGCTTGCACTGAAAACTGAACATATGATTCCAAATGATACATGCACATTCAGACTGCCCTATCAAGTAACATGACCCATGGTACTAGGCGGAGCACTTGGTCTAAAAGACCAGCTCTCACATAGTAAGGACCTCCAGACAGACTTCCCTGCCTTTTGGTACCTTACCATTTATATACCATTGAGGTCATGCATGATAATTCAACATGCAGTCATATATGCAATTCAGAATGTTCAGTGAGCTATTGCAACACACAAATTTCAAGCCACATACTTAAGCAGTTCAGATTGTTCAGAATGCAATTTGTTTTCAGAGTTTATGCATTTCAACAGTTATCAAACAATTGCAATGAGCCTATGTATGCATCAGGTACAGACAACCCCTTTAAACTCAAATTTGCACAGAACACTCAGCAGGTGCATGATCAGAAAATAATGCAACTGGCAGATGATGAATGAATATGCAAGAACAGATTTAGCATGCATGCACTAGATGAAACTAAGAGCAGGATATGCAAGAATACATCAAACCAGATATGCAATAAGTTTCAAAATGGAACATGCAGAGAGATTACCTGAACAGTGTGAGAGTGGGGTTTTCATTCTTGAGTGCCTTGGATCATTACCCCTTTTATTCCAGTCCCAAGGCACACCTGCAAAACAAAGTTTATTTTGCACAAACAGGTACCCAAGAAGTCTTGGGTCCTGACATGACATTATTATTTCTAGCAGGTTTTCTCAGCACATTTCCAGGAGTAGTTTTCAGATCTGATTTATGCACATTCTTATTAGCATGAATTCTATGTACATAAGCATGGAAATTTCTGTTATTCGCATGACCAAACTGTTTTCCATAAACAACACATTCAAAGTTTTTCTTTTTGAAAACAACTTTGTTCTTTCTGAGAGCATTAGTACTTGAAGGGAATTTAAACTTTCCAGAAATGAAATTTTTCCCTTGAGCATGCCAACAGTCTTTGACTGTGTGGCCATACTTCCCACAATTGAAGCACTCATTGTGCTTGCCTCTAAAAACATTTCTTCCAAAAACATTTCCATTTGCAGGGAATTTAACAGTTTTAGAATTGAATTGTCTATCCTGAGCATACCAACAATTAATGGCTCTGTGGCCATGCTTTCCACATTCAAAGCATGAAATAGAATTTCTTTTAAAAGAGCCTGACCAGCATTCAGAGGCCTTGTGACCAATTTTGTTGCAGTTAAAACAGATGATATGCTGGTTTATTGACACAGATTTGTTTTTATTAAAAACATGTTGGTTTGTAGGGAATTTAGCATGATATGAATAAGAGATTTTCTTACCACTAGCAAACCAGCAATGAGTAATAGAGTGTCCTAACTTTCCACAATTAGAGCATGTGACACTCCTTTTCTGAGGTGAAGGATTTTTATCATGGGATCTCCTAGCATTCTTATCATCCTTCTCCATCAACTTACACTCATGCATCAGATGTCCAACTTTATGACAGTAATGACAGATGATCTTCTTTTTAGATGCATGAAAGTGTGTGTGCGGACTGTGATCAGCATGCACTGATGAAGCCTTTTCATTTGTTTCCTGATTTACAGTCCTTTTCTGATTTTTATCCTGTTTTCCTGATTTCTTAGCCTTGTACTGAATTGGAGATGAAGTAGAAGGCTTTTCCTGTTCAGAGGATTTTATGAAAACAGTTTTCAGTTTGCCTCCATCAACCTTCCTCATGACTGGATTGTAACCCAGTCCTTCCTTTTTAAAGTTATCCTTTGCTCCCAATATTTTCTGAGCAATGGGCTGTTTGTCTTTGGAGGTGGTGGCTACATCTGAACTACTTACAAAAGATGTCATAACTTTGTTCTGAAGTTCCTTCTTGTTTATCTTATTGTAGCCCAGCCCTTCCTTCCTAGAGTTGATTTTTATACCTAGTAGCTGGTCTAGGTTTTTCTGCCCATCAACAAATTTAGACAAAGAAACTTTCAAATCCTGAATTTCATCTTCCAAAGAGGAAATATGTAGCTCATAACTGGCAATCTCTTGTTCACTGCAATTCACACATTCAGTTAACACATTGTTAGCAGTTTTGTATTTTTCAATTTCCTGTTCCAGATTGCTCAGTTTATTAGAATCTTCGTTGCAAATAGTTTTCCCTCTTTCCAAAGTAAGAAGTCTTTCAGACATAGTGGAATTCAGCATTTTTAATTTTTCATTTTCTTCCTTAAGCTTGTCATTCTGAATTAACTCATTTATCAAGGTCTGATCTTCTGAGCTAATTTCAAGTTTTCTTCCAACCTTGAAATCCTTCAAATCTTTTTCCTTCTCTTCAATGTTTTTCTGTAATTTCACATTCACAGATTTGATGGCTTCAAGTTTTTCAACAAGCAAGTTTTTCTCCTGCTCAAGTTTCTCAAACTTGTTATCATTTTTATTAGCAGATGTTCTCAGGGAGTCATTTTTAGATCTCAGCTTGTTTAAATCTGCGTTTACACTTTCAAAGTTTTTCAGCAGTTTTTCATACTGGTCATGATAGTTACCAAAAGTCTGATTATCGTTATCTGAGTTGAATTTTTCTTTTAGTTCAGATATGACATTTATATGATCTTGATTTTCAATTTTCAATAACGAAACTTGTTTCTTCACTATTTGAAAATCAGACATACATGCATCATGAATATTTTTCAATTCAACACAATTTCTACAAGGAGAGCTTGAACTATCTAAACCAGTACCCTTCTTCAATTTTTTATACTGTTTTCTTAACAGTTCATGAGATTCAAATAATTCAGCATATGCATTCCCCCAATCTTCTAGAGAGAAATTCTCGAAGAGATTTACCTTATCATCATCATCTCCTTCAGTTTGATTGCTGCCTTGATCGCTGGCACTTTGATTTCTTCTGTTGGCCATCATGCAGCTGTCCACATTTATTTCCTAAGTTCGCTTCAGTGTATCCAAAATATCTTTAGCAGAACTGCAGTCAAAGAAACATGAATGAAAAGCTCTATCAGTAGCTGCCTTCATTAGATTTATTGCTATCTGATTTTCTTCATGCATGGATTTGTGACTGTCAGTCCATTTGGACTTTTTCCTTGGTAGTTCATGAGGACCATGTGAAATTACTTTCCAGAGGTCTGGATTCACAGATTTAACACAATTCTTCAAACTAGTGAACCATGCATCAAAATGCGTACCACTGAAGATTGGTGGATGGGCCATGAGAACACACAGATTAACGCAACAAGAATATTGATAAATAAGCACATAAGATTGCAAGATTGATCTGCAGGTCGCTGGACCTTGAAGCAGATACCCGCTCTGATACCAACTGTTAGGGTGCAAGGCCCGGATACAGAGGGGGGTGAATGTATCCCTCTAAAAATTATGGCCTAAATTAAAAACTCTAAAGCTCGGATATGCGGAATAGGGACAATGAGCTTTCCGAGATAAGATAATAATCAACCAATTGATCAACCAGTTGGACTGCAACAATGCAGCCACCTGATCAAACTAGAAATGCAGACAGAACAGTGCAACCCAAACACACCTAGCAAAGTGCAATGCTCAAGGTAACGGCTGATAGGAACAATATAAACAATCCATGATAACACAGCTAACCAGCATGCATGACCTGTGAATGGGAGGTAGGAGGCAAGGAGCTAACGCACAAAATAAACCACTGCACAGTAGATTTTTAGGTGGTTCGGTCCAGCAGACCTACATCCACCCCACACTCAACCCGAGTGTGGCTTCCACTAGCTCACGCTAGAAACAGCAGACTCAGTCTGTAACAGGTGCTGCCACACAGCTTGACCAGGGGAACAACCTCCCCACTTCCTCCAGACCGGAGGGAACACCTGGACTTGAATCCACAAGCCCAGAACCAGAGACAAGTCTCCCTTCCTCCAAACCGGAGGGAACCACTAGTGACACCAGTCACTAGCAAACCAGAGACACACGGTCTCTCTTCCTCCAGACCCGGAGGGAACCCGACCTCAGACCAGAGGATCGGAAGTACAGCAAATCAGAAAATAAAGGAGAACAATAAACGAAAATAACTTCAGCAAACAGAAAGCTGAAAAAACGAAATGCACAATGTGGCTCTCAACGGAGCTGACTGGCCTGGATTTGATCCACGGTCCAGTGAAGACAGATCTTCAAGCAACTTCTTCCTTCTTCTTCACGAGCTCTCTCGCTCACTCTCTATCTCTCTTTCTTTCTCTTATGCTCTCCTAATCTTTTTACTCTCTCAATCTCTGCTCCTCTATTCTCTTCGGCTCACACTTCTATCTCTCTCTTTCTCTTCTTCTCCTTCTGCTCTTCTTCTCTTTTTCTCCTTTTTCTTTTTCTGGATCGAAAGGATTTCTGCTCTTCAGGCTTCTACTTGGATCGTGGCTCTCTGTATGGACTCTTCTTCTCGCCAACTCGATCGACCTTCATCTGTGGACGAAGGCTTCCTTATATAGCATCAGCAGCAGGTGGATAGGGCACAAGACGCGTGTGCCTCCCACGCTTGATCCAGAACTTTCTTGCCACGTGCCTTCATTGCATTTTGTTCCTCTTGTCTTGGATCACGTGCAGCCCAGGTGTGTGAAATGTTCTTCCTCGGACCTGTAATGAGATTAACACCATTAGTCAATCAGAGTTCGCTGCATGCTTATTTAAAGCTAAGGCGCACGAGGTATGTAATGTCAACACAGGGTGACTACTTCACGAGGTTGGAAGTGAACGAACTGTGATACAATGAACAAGGCTAACACAACAAGGAAGATGACACGAGATGCAACTAGAGGACAGAGAGAAGCGACACAAGGTTCACACAGAAAACGACACGAGGTATGCTGTGACAGAACAGACCTAATGAAGAGAACGACACGAGATACACACTATGATAGAGATAATACTTCAAAAGAGAACTATACAAAGTGTGGTCAAAGCAAGAACGATACGAGGTCTAGTGAGAAGGACCAACACGAAGACGGTAAGAACAGCACGAAGTGAAGAACAATCGACACGAAGTATAGTGGTGACAAAACCACACACTACACAGAGAACGACACAAGGTGGTGGCACAGAAAGCAACACGAAGTGCTGCAATGTTCTGCACGCAGTGAAACAAAAACGACACGGAGTGAAAAACGACACGAAGACGTGAGAAGGAAAAAACGACACGAAGTGAAAAATGACACGAGGTGAAAACAATACGAAGACATGAAACAACACTTAAGACGAAGTTGACACGGAGTGAAAACGACATGGAGTACATAAAACCAATACGAAGACATATCAACACGAATACGTGGACAAACAGCGACCGACACGAAGTGTGGTTACTAAGTAGGAACGACTCGAGGTCTACAGGAAAACTACTCGAAGTTCATCAGAACTTTTAGAGCAGCTTCAGGAACACGACACGAAGACCTGAGAAGGAAAAACGACACGAAGAGCAACAGTAAATGACACGCGATGAAAACAACAATGACTGACAACGATACGAACTGAACAGAACTAACACGTGTTGAAGACAAAACAAAGATAGAAACAGTCATTGACACGGAGTCAAAATGACACGGGGTTTACTGGGAAACGACTCGAAGTTCATCAGAACAAATCGAGCTGCTACAGTAAACAACACGAAGACAGAACAGTAATTGACACGTGGTGAAACGACACGGAGACAGATCAAAAACCATCACGAAGAATGGTCATAGAGTGAGAATGACACGAAGTGAGACGACACTTAATCCTTAGAGGACTTAAGGACACAAAAGAAAAACGACTCGAGGACAGGACTGCTCGAACTTACGAACGACTCGAGGAACTACAGTAAGTGATACGAGATATAGTGGAGACAAAACGGACACACGACATGAAGACAAGCAGTACAACACTGCGTGTTATACTCAAACAAGACGAAGTGCCAACCAACAGGAAGACAGTAACAGTATAGACACACAATGTACTACCTCTTAGTAGATTTCCTGGTAATAGACAAGATCAACACGAAGTGTTATAAACTTAAACGACACGAAGTCTTTTCGTGTTTGTGAGGAGAGACAACACGTAGAACAGATACACAATGTTCTATGAAGACACAATTGTGAAAACACCACGAGGTGGACAGACTGTGCACGGACATTGTTCAAAGCAAGAAATGCACGAACATTGTGGCAACCAAAAATGTGCACGGGGTTAAGTATGCACGAACGGAAGCACGCTTAACAAATCTTCTTACATTGTCCCATTCATGTCAATGCATAGACTGTAAATGTATATGAAAGCTTTATGTGGCAGATAACAGTCTTAAAGTTCAATTGCAATGACTCACAGTGACTCACATCAAACAGCAATCATCAAAACCAAATCAATGAATGCTTTATTGCATCAGTTTATCATGTAACATAACTGATCATCATAGAATAACTCACATCAACAATCAATCAACAAAACCATCATCAAAACCACAGGGGCACAACACCCAGCTAGTCACTTGCTTTGTGGTTACTTGTGCGGTGTCCGTGCCTCTTGTAGGCACTACCACATCAGGCAGTTCACCTGCGGTGCGGTGTAAGTTGTCAGGGGACGCTACCGACTGTGCTTCTAGTGGGAGGTACTCCTGTCGAGTCGGGAGTGACAGACCGTCAGCTTCAGTGACTTCGACCTTCATGTTTTGGTCGTGTTGACCATTGAGTTTCGGTTGTTTTGCCTTGGCGGATGCGTTAGTTTTCTTGCCGTGAGACTAGTGCTAATAGCTTTACCGAGGTTGTGTCTTGTTGTGCGGTACCCGCGACCAGACGGTCGGGGTTGCACCTTGGACAACGTGTCGAAGTTGGCTGTATCCTGGGAGACAGGCCTCTACGGCGGGGTTGCCGTGGGTTTTCACTTCGGTAAGTGGTGCTAGTGTGGTACGGTTCCTGACTTTGAGATCGGGACTTCTCTTTCTACTTGACCAGTATAGTAGGAGTAGCTGTAGTGCCGAGTTTCGACCGGCCACCAGGTTTATTGGTCCTGCTGTTACTGTTGCTCTTGTAGTTATAGCTTTCCGTGCCGCCGTTGTTCTCAGTTGGGGTTCCGCGGGATCCCTACTGGGCCAGTGACAGGAGGCTCACCCCTGCTTTTCAGGTGTGGCGATTCGTCCTCGAGGTTCGAGGTTACGGTTCAGAGGTTCTTAGTTACCAGCTCGCCGGGCCGAGTGTTTACTCAGCATGTGGTACGCTTTACTGCTTTAGATTGTACTTTCTGTTGGACTGGACTCTGTTATAGTTGTTTATTTGCTTTTGTTATTTGTTGAATTATCCTGTCTTATTTCCTATTTCTTTGTACCTCCACAATCCTTTTAGCCCTTTCGAGCCCTCCCAGCTCGTGGGCGGCGGTTCGAGTCTCGGGTTATCGGGCCTTCCCGGTAATCAGATTCTTGGGTCGTTACACTCATGCAGTGCAACAATAGCCGTAGCAGTACCAGCAGAAGCTAGTAGCACAAAACAATAGCAGCCAGCAGCCAGTGGTGAACCAGTAAGCATTAACAAGGCCACATGAAGCTTGCGTTGACACAACCTACTTATGGAGTCGACGCACCCTTGAACAATAAAGCCTTGGCATTAACGCAATGAAGCTTTGGCATCGACGCAACAGCAACATGTTTGAACTCTAGTTTTGATAATGACATTCTATGAATCATGTTAAGACTGAAATGCTTAAATACCTCAATCAAATCTCATTTGTGTCAGTCAGCACCAAGGTCGATGCACTTTCTGTGTTGTGCATATTGAGGTCGAAGCACATCTTGCTTCATGCCATATGAAGTGGGTGCACATATGAGCTTAATGCATTTTAGGTCGGTGCATGTCTTGCTACTAGGTCTAAGCAAGTTTTTGGTCCGAGCACATTGTTGGTCTAAGCATATGCATAACAAAGGTCTGTGCACATATGACTGTCAGGTCAATGCATGTTTCTACTTATGCATAAATATAGGTCGGTGCACACCTTGTGAGTCTGCATGTAAGGAAAGCATACAGCTCAGTGCATGTTTTGCGTGTCTAAGGTCAGCATATAGGTCAGTGCACTTTTCAATTGAGACATACAAAGTCAGTGCATTTTTACCTTCTTATGCATATCAGGTCCATGCACATTCTGATCGGTTAGCATGCAGGTTAGTGCACGCCTCTAAAGAGATGCACACAAGGTCGGTGCAGTTTTCTTTGTAGAATGCACATATAGTCGGTGCACGTTATGCCTTACACATATAAAGGTCATTGCAACCTTTGCATCGAGCATATATAGGTCGGTGCATCTTTTGCTATACGCATGCAAAGGGTCAGTGCATGTTTTGTCTTATGCATACAAAAGTCCGTGCATTCCTTATGACTGCATACATAGTCGGTGCATGGTTCTGTAGAAACACATAGAAGGTCGGTGCATGTTTTATCATACACATACAAAAAGTCAGTGCACTATTTGCATCTTGCGAATTAGGGTCGGTGCATGTTTTATCTTACGCATGTATGAGTCGTTGCACATCTCTGTCTTATGCATATAAAGGTCAGTGCACATATGACTAATGCATGTAAAAGGTTTGTGCATTCGAGTCTATGCATGTCCCTAGTCGGTGCACGTGTTGTCTCATTAATATAATACGTCTGTGTATATGAATGTTCCTATGAACTCTAGCTCACAAACTGTTCGACTAAATGCCTCTATTCTAATTGGCAGGATCAAGTCACAGCGGACCCATATTCTAACATAAAAGGCTGGAAGGCTCACACTCGGATGATCTCGTTACTTAAGCTCTTAACTTACTAGCACGTGACCCAAGGCTAGTCTGGACTAGAGACTTAGCCACGTAGACAACACATCTTCAGGGTCTAACACGTGGACTTCAATCAGCGCACTCTTGTCAGAATTTCTGGGCGGGAAACGTGTGTTCCACGGGCCCAATCTTTCGCGGGCTATAAATTGAGGCCAGATTCCTCAGATCGACAGAGAGACAAGTATAAGAAAAAGGGGGATCTAAAAAGCTTTTCGAAGAGAGAAAGTTTGAAGAAAAAGTGAGACATAGAGAAGACAAATTGAGCAGAGCGTACAAGAAAAAGGGGTTGAAGAGTTCGTGAGTGTGAAGCAAGAAGAAGGTTCAAGAGATCTGAAGATCTACTTCCACTGTGTCCTTTGGATCAGATCCAAGGCACAGCGCTCCTACGTGAGCATTTCGATTTGCTTTTACTGTTAGCTTTCCAACACCGAACTTCTTTGTTTCCTATTTTCATTTTTCATTCTTCTTCTAAGTTGTGTATCAGCGGAGGCTAAGCTGTAAGGCCCAGCGGATCAAGCTGTTAGGCAGCAGTGGCTAAGCTGTAATGCTCAACGGTGGCGAAGCTGTATTGCCTAGCAGTCAAGCTATTAGTCAACGGTTAAGCAATCTGTGAAGCTCAGCTGTTGTTGGCAAGCTGTGAGGCCTAGCCGTTCAAGCTGTTTGGCAGCGGAATCCACACACTGGTTGGAGTGCGGGGTGGATGTAGGTCCTGAGGACTGAACCACATAAAAAGATCTTGTGTACCATGGTTTGCTTTCCAATTTGTCAACCGTTAGATGTATGCTAGGCGCGTTCCTATCTACGGTTCTGACTGAGTGGTTGTAGTATATGCTTGATTTGGTTCTGTCGACAATGTAGACTTGCTTAGGAGTATGCCCTTTTGCAGTTCATCTGTTCGATTAAGTGCATCATTGGTTTTCATAGTCTGCAGAGATTAATTGCTTTTAATTCCGCACAAGTTTAAATTCTTTAGATTAAGTTTAAATTGATCAAGTTTTTAGAAGGAGATTCATTCACCACCACCCCTCTGAATCCTTGTTGCACCATTGGACCGACTCCCATCGGCTTAACAATCAGTATCAGAGCGGGTTTTTGTGTCCATAGATCCAACGATCTACAGATCAGATCCTGCATCTTTGGAGCATTCTTTGTGCTCTTGTCTTTGTTTTAAATCTATTTTCATGGCCGAACCACCGAGATTTGATGGTTCTAGTTTTTATAGTTTGCTAGGAAAGTTCAGAGATTATGTAATCTCTGTAGATTCGAACTTATGGGTTTTGATTGCACACAGTCCATACAATGTTCCACACGATCCATCCATATGGACTATTGTTGAAAGACTTAAGAATGCGGAAAACTTGAAAGCCCTGGAGATGGTAAAAAGGGCGATAGACGTTAACTTGTTTCCAAGTGTGAATGTGTGCATGACTGCTAAGGAAATCTTGGAGAAGATCAATCCAGTCCGAAAACAGAAGGAAGACCACAAATACTTTGTAGCAAGTGCTGAAACTACTGATGAAGAGGTAAGCTCTCCTTTCAAAGATTACACAATAGATCAATGGGAGGAAGCTTACACTGATTTGTTTATGATGTATGAGAAAATAATATAGGAAAACAAATCATTGAAAAAGAAACAGAAATGTGTTAATCATGCTGAATCTGATAATGCTGAAGATAAAACACTGAGAGATGAAATTGACAATTCGAAATGAAATTTCAGGAAGTTAATAAGGAGAAGTCTGAATTAAACAGATTGAAATCTGAGAATGAGAGTCTTAGAAACAAACTCCTTGAAACTGAAAACTAATGCAATGAATGTATTTTCTTGAAAGAATTAGTTGATGATCTTAATTCTGATGATGATATGCAGAAAAGTTTGATCAAGTCTTTAAAAGAGGAAATTGAGCTGCTGCTTGAAAAGAAAAAGGAATTTGATGAATCTGAGGATAAATTACTGGAAGAAAATAGCAACCTGAAAGAAAAAAATAAAAAGCTCCTGATTTTAAATACCGTTTTGTCAGAAAAATGGTTGACTATCGAAAAAGGAAAATGTGTGTTGAAAGAGGAAGAGGTTAATAAGGAACAAAAGCTTAAACAGGAAATTGCTACTTTAAAGAGTTTGAATGATGCTCTACATCAGTAGGTTATTTCATATGAAACTGAAATTGCTGGATATGAGTTGAATGTTGCTTCTTTGAATTCTGAAATCCAAGACCTAACTCTCTCTAAATTTGTTAAGGGAAAGGATAACTTGGATAAAATTCTTAGAACAACTGTGAACTTCAGAGAGAAGGGTTAGGCTATAACCCTGAGAATAAAAAGAACTCTGGAAACAAAACTCAAACTTCTTTTATCTCTAGTTCTACCTTAAATGTTTTTCAATTTTCTGCTCAAAGAATTGATAATCCATCTAAAAATCTGAAAAAAGGTAAAAAAACATAAAAATAATGTGAACCAGAACGATAACAAGAATGTTTCTGATAGTGCTGTGAACTTTGTCCATGCTGAAAATTCTGTTACTACTAAGAAATCTAATTCATCAATGTGTGTTGCTAAAAAACTCCCCATTCATTCACATGCATACAAAAAGAAAGCTTCATGTCATTATTGTGGTAGGACAGGTCATGTTATGGATGACTGTCACGTAATGATTGCAGATGACATGAATGCATCCAAGAAATTGAATGAATATAAAAAGGGCAACAATCATGTTGTGCAGAAAAAAAAATTCAATGTTTCCATTGTAATAGAATTGGGCATAGGATGCATGACTGCTGGTATCTCAACAATGCTGGATTAAAAACCCAGAGAAGCTTTAATGAACAAAGAAGGCCAAATTTGACTTCAAATAAAAGGCCTCATTGTAAGAATTGTAAAAGAATAGGCCATACAGTTCAGAACTGTTGGTTTATGAGAGGAAATTTCATGTTCCATGACAGAAATGACAGCGATAATGCCATCCCACAAAATCATTCGATTAATGCATTTATGAAGAACATGAATTCATTTATGTCATGCCATTATTATGGGAACGTGGGGCATGTAATGAACAATTGTTCAATCATGAAATTTGATTACTTGAGTGCTTGGAGTACACCTGCTAGAGGTGTTACTCATCTGACAGGACCGAAGAGTTCTTGGGTTCCTAGATATGCAAGGTAATCTTGTTTTGCAGGTGTGCCTTGATGGACAAAATAAAAGGGGTTGAATAAAAACTCAAGGCACATAAAGGTAAGTTAAATCCCATTCATACCCTTTCTTGTTTTGCTTATTTTACGGCATGAGTAATTCTTCTCTGAGTTTTTGAATGATTGGTCAGAATGATTCTTCTATAGTTGTTGAATGCTAGTTCATCAATTAATGCTTCTGATTGATGTTGTATTGAAATGATTGATTCCTGATCATCTGCCACATGCATAACTCACATAAGAATTTTACATGCTATAGTTAGTTGTTCATGTTCATGAGTAGATGCATAGGTCTGCATGACTCCTTGGTATATCAAATGAAAGTTGGGAGAAGGGCAGATCTCTTCTGTATGGAAATCCACTCCATGTGTAGAGGCTAGACCTCCGCCAAGTACCAAGAGTCTAAAACATTACATGTAGCATAAATATGTAATGTGCATTTAGTTGTTGCATCTCTGTGTACTTTAAGAAAAATAAGTGATGTTTGGTTGAACTCTCTACACATTTTGAGGGGGAGTTGAGCTGATTTGAGATTGTATGTATAATGTTTTGGGGCTGGACTGTCTATTTTTAAGCTGTTGGTTATTGCTGAATTGTTGCTTGGATAGTGGGCTAAATTTGCCTTATGAGTAGTAAAGTGCTGTTGCTGAGATATTTTTTGGAATCAGTTCATGTCATGTCTAAGATAACAAGTCAGCAGTTGGGGAAATGCTCTTTTGGAAACACTGACTTTTCTACAAGCTGAAGGTTGAGAGCTGCTGGATTATATAGAAGGCTATTAGTTTGTTGCTAGACCTTTAAGGCTAAGTTTTTAGGTGTTTGTAAATTGGCCCTAAGCCTTGACCTTGCTCTTGTATGGCCTTCATTTATATCTTCTTGCTCGTCTTCTCTTTGATCTATCCACATCCATGTTCTCATCTGTTCTTCATAATAAGTTCATAGACTGTGTTATTCAGGGAGAGTAAAATCTGAAATCTATCACCTTTACTAATCTTCAACAGTTAACTACTAAGATCACTTTAAACTAAGAACAAAATTACTGATCTTAACTGAAGTGTGATTTTCTGTTTATGAAGATTAAATCTTATCTTAAAATACTCACAATTATCCTTGAATGAGTCTTCAATGGTCTTAAAATAGTCTAAAATGGAACTGCACAGGAGATTGTCTAAAAATTTGAAAGTCATTAGTAATAAGTCGATCTGGTAGAAAATCTGGTGTTTATATGGTCCTTAAGTCAAGGTTTAAGAAAATTCTGTTAAAAGACCAGGGAATACGTCATTAAATGAAAAATGAAAAAGGCAGAGCAATGGCATATCATTTGAGAAACTGATCATCTGTTTCAAAGAAATTCAGAGGTCAAGTCATGATAATAAATACAATCTCTGTTCAAAATATGAAGCATAAAGGTAAATTGCACTGAGTAACCAGGGATTCTGGTGTTTGATCAACATGTATCCTTGAGTAAAAAGGTGTGGTAAGACTGTAATGCTCAATCAAAAATTGTAAAAGATCAATGAAAATATGGTTGACTTTGAGCTCTTTTCAGCAAACTATAACTGTTTTAAGTTCAATATAAAATAGATTTTTATCAGTTTTGGCTAATGAAAATGGCTAGTAAGATTAATGGTCTCTCTGATTGGGCAGTGTCCTTGATAAAACTATTTTATTTCCATTGATTTTTCTTTATAAGAATAATTTGTGAAGATTCATACTATAAGATATAATCCCATATGCCAGAAATCATATAAATGCATAGAAAGGCATTTTCTTTAAAGTAAAGTGTATTCTGGGTATTAACTGTTAAAATTGGTAAAGTCGGCAGTATCTCAAATAAAATACTCAACCCTACTTACTTTGTCCATCATACCCTCTTCATTCAAGCCGAAACTCCTTCCCGCATTCACGATTCCTTCGCTCGTGCCCAGACCGTAAGCTTGGTCTCTCCAGTTTCCCTTTCCACATTTCTTATATTCATTCTTCTACGCTTCGTCTTCCATTCCTCATCGCTTCTACCATGTCGTCTCCGACCGCCAAGAGCAAGGACAAGAGAAAGGCGATGGAGGAACAGCAGCCAAAGGATTCCACGCCAGCAGAGGCTTCACAAAAGGAAAAAAGATCAAAAATAGCACATGATCAAGATATCAGCTCTGCAGTGCTTAAAGAGAAGTCAGCAAAAGGAAAAGATAAGGAATCGGGAACTCCTTCACCTGCTCCAGAAACCACTCATGAAGAGTTTGAAGAAGAAGATGATCCTGCTAGGTCGTCAAAGCAAGCAACATTAGTATTGGAAGCTGGCAAGATAATGTTTCCATGGTATGTGGACTTCAACGACCAGATAATGATTTCAAAATTTCTTGAATTGTTGGAGTTTTTTAGATTTCAAAAATGGAAGAAATTTTTGGGTAAACATAGAGTTTATTACCCTAGACTAGCTGCAGAATTCTATAGTAATCTGAAATATAATCGTGAAGAGTCAAAAATTTGTACTCTTGTTAAGGGGACCAAGATTGAAGTTTCTAGGCAGTTTCTTCATAAAACCTTTAGGATTCCAGAAGATGGGGAAGTATAAGGAGAGTTTGGATATAATCTACATGAGGCCTACTCCCTTATCACATATTTGCCTAGTAATCTCAAAGACAAGAAGCAAACAAAATTGGCTCAGTTCAATGCAAATAAGTTTTCCCCTCTGAAGAGGTTGTTACACCATATTCTTACCACTATGATAACCCCTCAAATTGGAGGAAGAGGGAGACTAACTGAGTCTCAGAGATTCATTCTCTTCTGTTTGCTCAAGAAGATCAAGATATGTTTACTAGAGATAATAATTCAGATTATGGGTACCTGCAAAGAGTCCATGAGAAACTTACCCTATGCAGCCCACTTGACTGCTGTTTTCAAGAAAGTCGACATTTCCTTAGAGAATGAAATTTCAAAGGAGATCCCCAAAGTGAATGTGTACAACATGGATTTTATATCCAAATTCATGAAGTTAAAGCCATCTTCGGTCTGTCAAGTAAAGGAACAAGTAGAAAAGGAGGTCCCATCAATGAAAAAGGGTCAGCTTCAAGCTGAACAATAGACAGAAAAATAGCCAACAGATATACAAGGTGTCATTGCTGAACAGTCTTAGCCACCACATATCGAAGGACATACTGAACATCCTCAGAATGGTCAGGGGGAGGAACTGCCACCAACAGCTGAGCTAGTAGAGTTAATACAGGATGAACAAGATATTCAATCGGTTTTAGAACTACCTCTCCAAGTGCCTCAAGAAGTGATTCACCTAGTGACAGCTGAGGATGAACATATTGTTGAACAACAAGAAGTCATTATTGAGGAAATGGAAGAAGACACAAATGAAGTTCCTGTAGTGCATCAACTTAGAGATTTACAGTTGGAACAAGAAATTCATGAGCTAAACTTAACTGATGAGCAAATAATGCAACAATTAGATCAACACATTGATGAGCTCTTTGATCAATGGACAGCAGCCTCAACAACAAAAGTAGCAGCTGATCAGCCTGAACAGAGAATTGAACAGTAAAGAATGGAAGAAGTTCAAGAAGAGCAACCCCAGGAAGTCCAAGAAATTGAGGTAGTAGCTTCACAGGAACAATTTCTAGGTCCTGCTCCCTTCTATGGACCTCATCAAGGACCTATAACTTTATTTGGAATACAACATCCTTACTCTCCTGAAGAACCATTCATTCCTCCAGAATTTCAAGAATCTAGCTCTGCTGGACCAAGCTCAGGACCACAGATTACAGAAATGTTTACCACATTGGTAAACCTCATCATGAATCAAGGAAGAACAATGAATGCACAGTTCATGCACTTACATTCACCTATTCAAAGACTTTATGCCAGAATGCTACATGTGGAACAAACTATAGACAGTCAGTGGATAAAGTTTGTATATGACAAGCACAAGTCTGATTTAAAATTGCATGGTGTTTTGGACTCCTTACTGGTAGTATGTCAGAAGGCAGGAGAAATTTTGGGCAAAATGCAAAGCACTCAGACTACATCTTTTGTAAAACTTACTCAGACTCTTTTCCACTCTTATGATATCAAAATAGAGCTAGAACATGTGAAACTTCAAGTGAACTTGCTTAGAGAAGAACAGTAGGCTCTAAATCGTAGAATTGCTACTATATCTGGTGAAATGCATGGAAGTGTAATACAACTTGGAAACACGTATGAGAAACTGAATGTAGTTCATGCACAAGTTTAGATGTTAGCTAAAAGTTTCAAAAATGTTGTCACTGAACAAGCCACTAGTTCTTCCACATTTATGGCTGATATTCATAACCAGCAAACTTCCCAAATAGAAAACATGTGCAGCATGTTGCAAAACTAGTTTGTAGACATGACATCTACTGTCAATGAGCTTACTGCCCTAGTTAAGCAAAATGACCAAAAAGTGATGGCCAAATTTACAGCCCTTGGAACTAAAGTAGACAGAATACCTTTTCCACGGGCAATACCTCTGAGAGGTAGCTCTAGAAGCACACCACCCAGAGGAAGGGGAAGCTCAAGAGGTACCAGCTCCAGCTGAGCAAGTCCTACCGATACCTAAGAGTCCTCCTATTTTTTTTGATAATGATAAATGGGGAGAATTTTTGACGGTCATGTATGACAGTTCTTGGTCTGGGGAGAAGGAGATGTTGATGGTCTGAGAAGGAGATGCTGATGGTCTGTCTTTTGCTGAACTGATGGTCTGTCCTTTGCTGATGATATGTCTTTTGTATGACTGGTTTTAGTATAGAAGAGATTTGTGTATTGGTTAATAGATTTGTATGAGAATGTTAAATTTATGAATTTCTGTGTAAAGCTCTTGCGTGATGAGTTACTCAATCAAACATCGGTTTGCCTTTCTTATTGTACACAGAAATGTCAGTAATTCATATTTGTTTTGAATGTTCTTGCCATGCATGTAAGTTAATAAATTCTGTGAATGTCATTAAAAACTTGTGATCACTTAATTGAGTGCTTAGAATTAAATGAGTGTGTAAAGAATGGTTGTTTAATTCATTATCTTTTTAATCATACATGACTCATAGTTGTCATCACCAAAAAGGGTAAGATTGTTGGAACCCTTGTCACGCCCCGAGATTTTGTAGCGGAAACTAATCGGGAACGGGAATAGCCGACAAGAGAAGCCTCACGTGATAATAACAATCAGAGCATAAATCATTCACACATAAGATGAATGGACACCAATACTTGAACAAAACATCTGACTTTCATTGATAATAATAATCAAGTACATGATATTGACTCATTGACTAACTGGACTCAATAAAGTGAAAATTACATAAGTGACTCTTGACTAGACCAACTACGACTTCTCTCGAACCATCAATCACTCTCGGATCCATCACTTGAGTAATCCGAATCTGACCCGCTAGAATTTCCTGAAAAAGATTGAAAAGTAGGGTAATGAGCACACATGCCCAGCAGGTATCTTCGTATCAACATGAAGGCAATGTTTAAGTAATTATCATCTTAGCTCTAGAGTAAAGATAAATCATGCAAATACGATAAAACGCACGGATAAAACCAAAGTAACACAATAACATGATAAGACCATGATATATGATGAGTAAAGAACAAGATCAGGTGAATACAACAAGAATGTAACTTGGCCTTTCACGAACAAGAATATGCTTGCATGTATCAAGAACGCACTTTCACTTTTCACTTTTCATAACCATAAAGGTTACGCACTAGAACGTCAAGTAACAAGCATGTAGCAATTCAATCAATAGGTCCTCGTGATTTTCACTTATTTATAAAGAAAGTACTCCCAGCGTAATGCGACGCCAGTAGCATCATACCCCATAGTTTATAGTATGTTTCCAACAATCAGCTGAGGGGACTAGCATAGAGCCCTTGGACATAATCAGCGCCCGAACTACATCTTCATGTATAAGTCAAGCTACTTTCATGAGTATAACAATAAAGTATGGCCAGTAATGTAACAAGTTCAATAATAGTAACATGACCACATAGCCAAGGTAAGAATGCTTCAATTATGAACAAGAGATTTCAAGGATGACTTAAATAGATATCATGCTACATAAGAAATTCGGCAACATAACGGTACGTTCATTACGTTCCATAACTTTAACATTATCTTATTAACATAGGTTGAGACTCCAGACAATTATAATATCATCTAGGAACTCAAGAAAATCAACCCCAAAGGTCAAACCTCGGGTTAGACACAATCAGGAACTAAGCGGTCATTTACTGGACCGTTTCTTGAGACAAGCGGTCTAGTGCAGGACAGTTTAAGTAATAGAGTCGACGCATGAAAAAGAAGTGTCGACGCAGGTGAAATCTTCTGATGCTTCGCGGTCTAGTGAAGGGCCGCTTGGTGCCTTTTAGCAGTCGTCCATAAGGCCACTAGGGTCTAGAATTCATAAAAACACCGATAAAAGTGCACTCTAGACAATGGGGCTTTAATAGTACAATCAGCTCAGCGTCCTAGTGGGAATCCTAGGTTCGCGGAGACTTACGGAGGTCTTGAAACAAGATTTACTAGTCCATTGGAAGGAATATCCAAAGGAGATGTCATCATGTCCAAGATTGTGTTCTTAAGGTGCAAAGTGTAACTAATGACAATATACTGGGATATGTGCCATGTACTTAAGAATATGACTCTTTAGAGGAGAGAGACTCGTGACAAAAATAGTGATCAAGTTAAACCATGAATCTCCTATCTATTTAAACATGTATTCATTACAAAAGTATATGATTTTTGGTCATAAATTAACATAAGTTAAAATAATTCCAATGCGTATAAAAACATGAAATCTATCGTGATGAACAAGGAAATACTAAGTACATGAAACCAGTACTCAAATTAGGAATAAAACTTAGTTAACTGGGCTTATCATATCATAATTATGGCAAATCTGTAATATGTTTCGATCAACAATATTACAGAAATCGGTAATCGAAAACGGTCTAACAGGTGACTGTTTTACGGTGGCTAGCGGTGTATCGTACGACCGCTAGATTTCCTGGCGGTCTATAGGAAGACCGTTTCTAACTGTGTAAATTCGAGTGCTAATGGTAATAAAACAAATGCTAAACTAAGACATATCATGCCTGGAAATCAACATATATAAACTTTCTATGGCATGATAGAACAAGGATAGGCCAACAATATGCATAGGTTCTTGTAATTAACAAGAAGTTTCCTTTTATTCTCATTAAGGCTAGTTCATGCATGAAAACTTAACTAGATGCATAGTCCTAGTAAAAACATGAAATTCTCAAGATATAATGTATGAAATCGAATGAAATCAGAGGACTTTTATTCTTAACTTCATGTTTGAGCCATTCATGAGATAACCTACCTTTGTCCTAGGCTTTAGACTTCGAATTTAGGGCTGGAAGTTAATCCTAGTTTTTGCACGTTCGGTGCTAAATCAACAACTTCCCGTCATTCTATCTCCTGATTCCCTTAACCTAATTCCATGAAAATTGGAAGGTAAAGAGAGGATACAATGGAGAACAGAATGGTCTAAAGCCATAACTCGTAAATACCTTGTTTAGGGCTTCTAATTTCCTAATCTTCACTGGGCCGTCGCATTGGTTCCTGGGTTGCTTGTGCTAATCCAGCGACTTTGTAAGCCTCTAACTTCTTGTAGGCTTGATCTCCTATAATGAAATTTGGAGGAAAGTTAGACCTTACTATTGTGAACAAAATATTCTAAAGAACCTACCCGAAATAATACATCCTTACCTTAGTTCCATGCGAGCCAACGTGAGGGTCGCTCAGGTTGAACCTAAGGTCTATTTATAGGGTTAGCTAGGGTTTCATGGATTTGAACGAACCTAGAGTCCTAAATCAGAGTAGAGTTAATCCTTGGAGAGTTCTAGAGAGTTATCCATGCCACGTAGCTTCGATCTAAGGTGATTAGGTCACCCAAATTTCAAGCTTTCCACGTTTTCTCCCCTTCACAGAACTGGGGTTGCCTAGCGGTCTAGCTCGGACCGTTTTCCAGAGCCTGGCGGTCACGCGATAGACCGCAAGGGTGCATTTAATCCAAAAATTCTAGATTTACTTATTATCTCTTATTTATCCCCTAAGTTGATGTGTATATCGTATTTAAATACGTAAATTGCCTAATTTACATTTCTATTAATGGGATTGGACCTAAAAGACTTAGAAATTGGTCTATGGGCCAATTTAAGTTGGGCTGAGCCTTTCAATGAATACAAGGCCTTAAAATAGTTTAAATAATCTTTAATTTCTTCTTAATAGCCCATTAAGCCTTTAAAATTACTTTGTAATTATATTTTAATTCTAGAAATTTCTTAGAAAAATCTGGGGTGTTACACCCTCCCCCACTTAAGAGAATTTGGTCCCCACATTCAATGCACTGATTTTTATGGAGAGTGTGTATGTTTTAATTAGCTAATCACTTACACTAATAATTAAGGCGATGTAAATAGGTTAGGATGGTACCTTCCTCGTCTAGGATGGCATTTAGCCGGCCTCGTCGCCCGCGTTCGTTGTTATCCCTTGAAGAATGTTCCTTGATAGGAGGACACATGGGTAAGCGATGCTCCTAACTTCCACATTTGAGACAAGCGCCAAGGCGCTTCCAACACTCTTCAGCTGAGTGCCCAAATTTTTCACAGAATGAGCAAGCCGTGACAACTTTCGTTCCTTCTTCTCCCTTAACTCTTTTACTTTTCCCATTGTCATTTCCATTTCTTTTTCCATTATTGTTCCCATTACGGGACCTCTTACTGTGACGGGGTTCGTTATCATCTGCTTCTCTCTCTTCTTGCCTATCATGTTTCCGGCTCGACCTTTCTTCCCTCCCCCAAAGCTTTTCCTCCTTCTCCAGGGTTCTTTCACATAGATGTGCCCGTTGGACCATTTCCGTATAGGTGCGGATATTTTGAGACCCAAGTTGTTGAATAAATCTGGGCCTTAATCCGTCCATGAATCGGTTGGCCTTTAATAGGTCTGTGCTAACTAGGTGGGGAGCATAAGGTGCTAATCGAGAGATTTGAAATTCATATTCCATCACTGACATCATGCCTTGGCAAAGTGAATTCCGTGGCCTTTCTCTCCTTAACGTGCTCGGAAAAATACTTTGCACGGAAGAGTGTGAGGAACCCCTCCCAAGTGTGCGGTGCGTTTACAGGTGGCACCGAGATAGCTTTCCACCAAGTACGCGCATCTTTGTTCAATTGGAAGGTGGAGATATGGACTTCTTCTTGATCAGTGCATTGCATGACGTCGAATACGTGATTCATCTCATCAATCCAGTTCTCCGCTTCATCTGGATTAGAAGATCCAGATAATCGTGGAGGATTTAAACTCTGAAAATTGCCGTGCAAGCTACCCGCGCCAGCTTGTGCCACTGTTTACAGAGCCTACGTAAGACCTACGACTATTTGTTACATCTTATCCCAATTGACACTGTGAGCCATTAGAAGGATAGGGTACCTGAGAAGAAGAACATTATGTCACTTCCTACAGAGTAAAGTGGAATTTATCCTACAGATAATTTCTAATTGGCTACCTCATCCCGGGTTCTACCCAATTCTCACATAGGTGGAAAATTTCTTTCATAGTTCATAGGTGTGGGTCCTTAAACCTTGGACTTAGCCTATGACACATCTCTTTCTATGGGATAATTAAGTCCTGAGACCTATGCTCTGATACCACCTTAACTGTCACACCTCGATATTTTGCAGCGGAAACTAATCGGGAACGGGAACAGCCGGCAAGAGAAGCCTCACGTGATAATAACAATCAGAGCGCAAATCATTCACACATAAGATGAATGGACACCAATAATTGATTAAAAAATTTGACTTTCTGTGATAATAATAATCAAGTACATGATACTGACTCATTGACTAACTGGAGTCAATAAAGTGAAAATTACATAAGTGACCCTTGACTAGACCAACTACGGCTTCTCTCGAACCATCAATCACTCTGGGATCCATCACTCGACTAATCCGAATCCGACCTGCTAGAATTTCTTGAAAAAGATTGGAAAGTAGGGTAATGAGAACACATGCCCAGTAGGTATCTTCGTATCAACATGAAGGCATTGTTTAAGTAATTAACATCTTAGCTCTAGAGTAAAGATAAATCATGTAAATACGATAAAACACACAGATAAAACCAAAGTAACACAATAACATGATAAGACCATGATATATGATGAGTAAAGAACAAGATCAGGTGAATACAACAAGAATGTAACTTGGCCTTTCACGAACAAGAATATGCTTGCATGTATCAAGAACACACTTTCACTTTTCACTTTTCATAACCATAAAGGTTATGCACTAGAACGTCAAGTAACAATCATGTAGCAATTCAATCAATAGGTCCTCGTGATTTTCACTTATTTATAAAGAAAGTACTCTCAGCGCAATGCGATGCCAGTAGCATCATACCCCATGGTTTATAGTATATTTCTGACAATCAGCCGAGGGGACTAGCATAGAGCCTTTGGACATAATCAGCGCCCGAACTACATCTTCACGTATAAATCAAGCTACTTTCACGAGTATAACAATAAAGTATGGCCAGTAATGTAACAAGTTCAATAATAGTTCCATGATCACGTAGCCAAGGTAAGAATACTTCAATTATGAACAAGGGATTTCAAGGATGACTTAAATTGACATCATGCTGCGAAAGAAATTCGGTAGCATAATGGTACGTTCATTACGTTCCATAACTTTAACATTATCTTATTAACATAGGTTGAGACTCCAGACAATTATAATATAATCTAGGAACTCAAGAAAATCAACCCCAAAGGCCAAACCTCGAGTTAGACACAATCAGGAACTAAGCGGTCGTTTACTGGACCGTTTCTTGAGACAAGCGGTCTAGTGCAGGACCGTTTAAGGAATAGAGTCGACGCATGAAAAAGAAGTGTTGATGCAAGTGAAACCTTCTAAAGCTTCGCGGTCTAGTGAAGGGCCTCTTGGTGCCTTTTAGCGGTCGTCCAAAAGGCCGCTAGGGTCCAGAATTCATAAAAACACCGATAAAAGTGCTCTCTAGACAATGGGATTTTAATGGTACAACCAGCTCGGTGTCCTAGTGGGAATCCCAGGCTCGCGGAGACTTATGGAGGCCTTGAAACAAGATTTCGTAGTATGTTGGAAGGAATATCCAAAGGAGAGGTCATCATGTCCAAGATTGTGTTCTTAAGGTGTAAAGTGTAACTAATGACACCATACTGGGATATGTGCCATGTACTTAAGAATATGACTCTTTAGAAGAGAGAGACTCATGACAAAAGTAGTGATCAAGTTAAACCATGAATCTCCTATCATTTGAAACATGTATTCATTACAAAAGTATATGATTTTTGGTCATAAATTAACATAAGTTAAAATAATGCCAATACGCATAAAAACATGAAATCTATCTTGATGAACAAAGAAATACTAAGTACATGAAACCAGTACTCAAATCAGGAATAAAACTTAGTTAACTTGGCTTATCATATCATAATTATGGCAAATCTGCAATATGTTCCGATCAACAATATTACAGAAATCGGTAATCGAAAATGGTCTAACAGGTGACCATTTTACGGCGGCTAGCGGTCTATCGTATGGCCGCTAGATTTCCTGCCGTCTATAGGAAGACCGTTTCTTCCTGTGTAAATCCGAGTGCAAATGTTAATAAAACAAATGCTAAACTAAGACATATCATGCCTGAAAATCAACATATATAAACTTTCTATGGCATGATAGAACAAGGATAAGCCAACAATATGCATAGGTTCATGTCATTAACAAGAAATATCCTTTTATTCTCATTAAGGCTAGTTCATGCATGAAGACTTAACTAGATGCATAGTCCTAGTCAAAATATGAAATTCTCAAGATATAATGCATGAAATCGAATGAAATTAGAGGGCTTTTATTCCTGACTTCATGTTTGAGCCATTCATGAGATAACCTACCTTTGTCTTGGGCTTTAGACTTCGAATTTAGGGCTAGAAGTTAATCCTAGTTTCTGCACGTCCGGTGCTAAATCAACAACTTCCCGTCATTCTATCTCCTGATTCCCTTGACCTAATTCCATGAAAATTGGAGGGTAAAGAGAGGATACAATGGAGAATAGAATGTTCTAAAGCCATAACTCCTAAATACCTCGTTTAGGGCTTCTAATTTCCTAATCTTCACTGGGTCGTCGCATTGGTTCCTGGGTTGCTTGTGCTAATCCAACGACTTTGCAAGCCTCTAACTTCTTGTAGGCTTGATCTTCTATAACGAAATTTGGAGAAAAGTTAGACCTTACTATTGTGAACAAAATATTCTAAAGAACCTACCCGAAATAATACCTCCTTACCTTAGTTCCATGCGAGCCAACATAAGGGTCGCTCAGGTTGAACCTAAGGTCTATTTATAGGGTTAGCTAGGGTTTCATGGATTTGAACGAACCTAGAGTCCTAAATCAGAGTAGAGTTAATCCTTGGAGAGTTCTAGAGAGTTATCCGTGCCACGTAGCTTCGATCTATGGTGATTAGGTCGCCCAAATTCCAAGCTTTTCATGTTTTCTCCCCTTCACGGAACTGGGGTTGCCTAGGGATCTAGCTCAGACCATTTTCCAGAGCCTGGCGGTCACGCGATAGATCGCAAGGGTGCATTTAATCTGAAAAATCTGGATTTTCTTAGTATCTCTTATTTATCCCCTAAGTTGATGTGTATATCCTATTTGAATAGGTAAATTACCTAATTTACATTTCTATTAATGGGCTTGGACCTAAAAGACTTAGAAATTGGTCTATGGGCCAATTTAAGTTGGGCTGTGTCACGTCCCATACTCTATACCGTCGAGGTATTGTCCGCTTTGGTCTACTGGCCTCACGATTTTGTCCCTTTCTAAGGGTGATCGGCTCCAGAATGGAGGACTTCCCGGGCAGGTCACCCATCCCAGTACTACTCCCCATTAAGCACGCTTAACTTCAGAGTTCTTTTCAAGAACTGAGCCGATACTTCAAAAGGTGCCTCGGTGATATAGAGTACAACTTATCTATATTTGAGGGTGTTGCAATCTACCCCTCTTATATAGGTGACGTCCTCGTCGCTGGGCACACATAGCACGCAATCACGCAATCAAACCCCCAGACAGGTAGGACTCTAGAGGTGGCCCCTACAGACTCAAGAGGTGGCTCCCACTATGTAGCACTTTGTCCCATTTCGGGTTCAAGAGGTGGCTCCCATAGCGTAGCACTTTGCCATGCATGGCACTTAGCTCCTACACTTCCGGCTGGGGTATATGGCTCTGATACCATTCTGTCACACCCTATACTCAATACCTTCGAGGTATTGTCTGCTTTGGCCTACTGGCCTCACGATATTGTCCCTTTCTAAGGGTGATCGGCTCCAGAATGGAGGACTTCCCCGGCAGGTCACCCATCTCATTACTACTCCCCATTAAGCACGCTTAACTTCGGAGTTCTTTTCAAGAACTGAGCCGATACTTCAAAAGGCGTCTCGATGATATAGAGTATAACTTAGCTATATTTGAAGGTGTTACAGGCTGAGCCTCTTAATGAATACACAGCCTTAAAATAGTTTAAATAATCTTTAATTTCTTCTTAATAGCCCATTATGCCTTTAAAATTACTTAGTAATTATATTTTAATTCTAGAAAATTCCTAGAAAAATCTGGGGTGTTATAACCCTGGTTTTAATAATGACATTCTATGAATCATGTTAAGACTGAAATGCTTAAATACGTCAATCAAATCTCATTTGTGTCAGTCAGCACCAAGGTCGATGCACTTTCTGTGTTGTGCATATTGAGTTCGAAGCACATCTTGCTTCATGCCATATGAAGTCGGTGCACATATGAGCTTAATGCATTTTAGGTCGGTGCATGTCTTGCTACTAGGTCTGAGCATGTTTTTGGTCCGAGCACATTGTTGGTTTGAGCATATGCATAACAAAGGTCTGTGCACATATGACCATCAGGTCAGTGCACGCTTCTGCTTATGCATACATATAGGTCGGTGCACACCTTGTGAGTCTACATGTAAGGACAGCATGCACCTCAGTGCATGCTTTACGTGTCTAAGGTCAGCATATAGGTTAGTGCACTTTTCAATTGAGACATACAAAGTCAGTTCATTTTTACCTTCTTATGCATATCAGGTCCGTGCACATTCTGATCGGTCAGCATGCAGGTCAGTGCACGCCTCTGAAGAGATGCACACATGGTCGGTGCAATTTTATTTGTAGAATGCACATATAGTCGGTGCACGTTATGCCTTACACATATAAAGGTCAGTGCAACCTTTGCATCGAGCATATATAGGTCGGTGCATCTTTTGCTATACGCATGCAAAGGGTCGGTGCATGTTTTGTCTCATGCATACAAAAGTCGGTGCATTCCTTATGACTACATACATAGTCGGTGCATGGGTCTGTAGAAACGAATAGAAGGTCAGTGTACGTTTTATCATACGCATACAAAAAGTCAGTGCACTATTTGCATCTTGCATATTAGGTTCGGTGCATGTTTTATCTTACGCATGTAAGGGTTGGTGCACATCTCTATCTTATGCATATAAAGGTCAGCACACGTCTGACTAATGCATGTAAAAGCTTTGTGCATTCGAGTCTATGCATGTCCCTAGTCGGTGCATGTGTTGTCTCATTAATATAATACGTCTGTGCATATGAATGTTCCTATGAACTCCAGCTCACAAACAGTTCGACTAAATGCCTATATTCTGATTGGCAGGATCAAGTCACTACGGACCCAAATTCTAACATAATAGGCTGGAAGGCTCACAGTCAGATGATCACGTGACTTAAGCTCTTAACTTATCAGCACGTGACACAAAGCTAGTCTGGACTAGAGACTTAGCCACGTGGATAGCACATCTTTAGTGTCTAACGTGTGGACTTCAATCATCACACTCTTGTCGGAATTTCTGGGTGGGAAACGTGTGTTCCACGCGCCCAATCTTTTGCTGGCTATAAATTGAGGCCGGATTCCTCAGATCGACAGAGAGACAAGTATAAGAAAAGGGGGGATCTGAGAAGCTTTTCGAAGAGAGGAAGCTTGAAGAAAAAGTGAGACATAGAGAAGGCATATTGAGCAGAGCGTACAAGAAAAAGGGGTTGATGAGTTCGTGAGTGTGAAGTGAGAAGAAGGTTCAAGAGGTGTAAATATCTGCTTCCACTGTGTCCTTTGGATCAGATCCAAGGCACAGCGCTCCTGCGTGAGCATTTCGATTTGCTTTTACTGTTAGCTTTCCAGCGCTAAACTTCTTGGTTTCCTATTTTCAATTTTCTTTCTTCTTCTAAGCTGTGTATCAGTGGAGGCTAAGCTGTAAGGCCCAGCGGATCAAGCTGTTAGTAAGCTCTGGCTAAGATGTAATGCTCAGCGGTGGCGAAGCAGTATTACCCAGCAGTCAAGCTGTTAGTCAGCGGTTAAGCAAGCTGTGAAGCTTAGTAGTTGTTGGCAAGCTGTGAGGCCCAGCCGTTCAAGCTGTTTTGCCACGGAATTCACACTCTGGTTGGAGTGTGGGGTGGATGTAGATCCTGAGGACTGAACCACCTAAAAAGATCTTGTGTACCGTGGTTTGCTTTCCAATTTGTGAACCATTAGATTTATGCTAGGCGCGTTCCAATCTACGGTTCTGACTGAATGGATGTAGTGTATGCTTGATTTGGTTCTGTCGACGGTGTAGACTTGCTTAGGAGTCTGCACTTTATAGTTCATCTGTTCGATTATGTGCATCATTGGTTTTCATAGTCTGTAGAGATTAATTGCTTTTAATTCCGCACGAGTTTAAATTCTTTAGATTAAGTTTAAATTGATCAAGTTTTTAGAAGGGGATTCATTCACCCCCCCCCTCTGAATCTTTGTTGCACCATTGGACCGACTCCCATCGGCTTAACACAACAGCTAGCAAACAACAACAGCATCAACAGTAGCAGCTAGTAGTAGCAGCCAGCAACAATAGCAGCTAGTAGCAACGCTAGCATCAACAAGCAACATAGCAGCCAGTAGCATAAGCAGTAGATAGGCCAACAACAACAATAGAAACAACAAGTAGCAGCCAACAACCACAGCTGTACAACAACAACAAGAAGAACAACAACAGCTACAACAGGCAGCAACATACAACAAGCAATAGTAGGATCAACAGCTAGCAACATCAGCAGCAACATCAACATCTAGCAATGCCAGCAACATCCAACACCAAAGAAACAAAGCTCTGCTAGGCAGAGGAGTCGACCCTTGGGGTCAACCTGTTAGTTGGGTGTCCAACAAGCCAATCTCGGGTCGGGTAGGCCCGATAGTTGCATAATCTTGTTCATCATTAATAAAGTGGTATTTGAGCATAAATTTGTAATTGTATATTAATCTACGATGTCCCTAGGATATGTGGTTGTAAAGTCAACTCAACATGGGATCTCGATCATGAGACTGACTTTACATGGACACATACCATAAAACTGTTCCTGGTTGGAGGGTAATCACTCGAGGACTTTGATTACCTATTAAACCAGTACACATGATGTATGGGTGAGCAGTCTCATGGTCACTGGTGCGGAGCACCAATACATATGTGTAGGTGTACATCCTGGGAGGATGTACACTGGACTGATCCGCTATTGGATCTTCAAATGGTTGATTATATCTAATGTCAACTGAAGATCCAATTGTCTCAGTAGCATCGTTGGTCCTTTGACATGAGACATTGATCGGATCTTACACGAGAACATGAATGGTTCGATACTTGAGTAAGTGACTTTAACCATAAGTCATGAATTGTTAAGTCATTAACCATATCAGGATACGTGTGAAGATCATCAAAGGTTAAGAAGGGATCGCTCACTATTGGGTATATATCAGACAATTAATGGTTAATGACACTGCCGCTCCACTAAATCCCTGGCCAGGGTCATGTGAGTTCGTTTAGAACGGACGTCATACACTTTAGGGAGGTCGTGGTCAAATGGCATGATCATGGGGTTTGACAGTTACCATACTCTCGATTGAACCAGACTCATAGAAAGAGCGAGGGATTATAGCGATGCGGCAACTGCAGACTTATAGGTACCAGACATGGTGGTTTGAACCCGGCGTCCTCAGGGATCATGCGGATTTGCTTGACCCAACGTGATCAAAAGTTCAGAATAAATTAAATTATTATTCGGCTCTAGTAGAAGCGAATAATGAGTTTAATTTACTTCTAATTAGGAATTAGAAGTTAATGGGCCTTAAACTAGAGTGACTATGGGCCTAGAGGATCACACACAAAAGGTTCTCAGGTGACGGGATATTATTGTACAGATGTATATGTTAAAAGCCTTAAATTCTTTTGGGAAAAGAATGATGAGAAGGGCTTTACATATGTATATACAATAATGCAAGGACATATACACAATATATGTGGTTAGGGGCTCTTTTAGAAAAAGCCCAACCCATATATATATGTATGTTACGTAGGTTTTCTCTTCTTTAGCCAAGCATCATTTGGGAGAAAACCTCACTCCTCTTCTCTCTTCCCCTCTCTTCCCTCTTGCTCTCTCTCTCTCTCCCTTGTTGATCTCTCTCTCTTCCTCTCAAGGAACAAAGGCTTAAGGAAGAAGAAGGGGGTTTTGAGCATCCCTAGTTCGTGCGTGGGGGAGAAAGAACGAGTAGGCACCGTTGTTGCACGAGGATCCGTGTGGATCTACTTTAGAGATCGGACATCTATGTGGCTCTACGTTTGTGAAAATCTGCATCAGACACTACGGACAGCGTCGTTCTGTGCTAGGTAAAGATCTACAACCCTTTTTGGGGTTGGGTAGTTTTATTCCATCGATTAGAGCACAGTTCTAGGATTCCAATAGGACTTGGGTTCGAGATTTAAGTTTTATTATCCGCTGCGCTACCCAAACCAGGCTGTTCAAATCCTTATAGTGGTATCAGAGCCAAGTTGCGCTCTAATCGATGTAATTTTTCTACATAGAATCATATTTAAGGGTTTTTGACATGATCTTCGATTAATTAAACGGATTAGATCTGAAGATAGAGTAATCGGCGAACAGATGCTGGGCATCCATGTTCCAAGAAGATCATCAAAAAAAAATGCGGCCGGCGCGCGCCAGGTTGGGCTCCCCCGTGGGCGGGCAACGCAGGCGAGCACCCACTGTTAGCGCAGCGAAGAGTGATATAGAAGGGGAGGGATGAATAGATCACTCCCAATTTGCAAAACTTCAGCGGAAACTCACTACTTCGAAATACGACCCTTCAGATATGGCTAAACAATGCAGCTAACGCAGTGAGAAGCTAAGACAGGATAATAAGGTGTGATTGGAAGAGGCCGTCCACACACAAACACAATGCCGAACAGAAGGAAAGCACAAACGATAATAACAAGCCACAGAGGAGATAAGAGATTTTAAGGTGGTTCGATTGTAGTCCACAATCTACATCCACCCCTCACTCCAACTAGAGTGAGGATTCCACTAGCCACTGCTAGAAAACTGCAGACTCGGTCTGCGAACAATATGCTGCCACATAGCTTGAACAACCAAGGAAAACAAATCCCTTAACCAAACTCTGCTACCCACAGAGCTTGACACCTGGACCTGCTACCAGCAAGACCAGAACCGGAGATGCCTCTCCCTTCCTCCAACCCGGAGGGAACCTGCTAATGACAACCCGTCACTGGCAAAACCAGAGATCACAGATCTCTCTTCCTCTACAGCCCAGAGGGGAACCGGAGTAACTCTCCCTTCCTCCAAACACCGGAGGGTAACAACTCGAAATCAGATGTATGAAGAAATAAAAGGAAAAACAGAAATGTAAACAAGACCAACGATGAACACAAATCGTTTCAAAAAAACCAAAATCAAATGTAGCTTCCGAAGAAGCAAATTGGACTCTTCTTTCTCACTCAGACTTTTCCCTCACAGCAATACTCTCAAATCTTTTCTCTCTATCTTCTTTCTGGAACGTGGAGGCTCTCTCTCTTTCCTTCTTCTGCTCAGGGATTTTGCTCTTCAGCTTTTTCTCTAGTTCTGTCCATCTAATCGCAGAAGGCTCCTTTTATATGGCATTCGACCTGAGTTTCAGGCCTTCACACGAGGGAGTCTCGTACCCTCCTTTTCCAGAGCATTCTCAGATCACGTGCCAGGTATCATCCTCGGTTCACGTGCCCAATCATTAACCTGAATCATCTGTAGGCAGAAATAAGGAAATGTGATTAGTTAGTTCAGTCAGATACGAATGTATATACTTTAGAATAGCAGATGAGTAAGTGTATACACTGAGGGAGTGTATAGACTTGTGAGTCCTCATGCGACCTCAGTGTATAGACTAGCTGAATAATGCATTAGCACAACAGAGGAAATGTGTGGACTTTTGTGAAGTGTATGAAGCCCTCGAGTGTATAAACTCAGGGATGTCAAATAGGCAAGTGTGTCAAGTGTGAGAGTGTGTAGAGTTGAGGTTCTTCATGCGAGCTCAGTGTATGGACTTGTAAGTGTTCATGCGACCTCAGTGTGTGGACTTCATTCAGCAGGCAAGACAATGGATGTATAGAGTTGATCGTGTGAAGGAGGACGAGTGTAAAGACTTGTAATGAAGAGCAGCAATGTGTAGACTTGTGAAGCACAGCTGTATACAATGTATGGACTTCAATGTATAGACGTCGATGTATAGACTTCGAAGAGAACAATGCATGAAGGCATCGAATGAGTAGACTTAGAAACAGCATCTAGGCTAGTATGAACAACTTGAGAGTGTATACACTTGAAGGTGATATCGAGTGTATAGGGTTGAAGGATAACTGAGTGTCTAGACTTAGAGATGTGTAGACTTCCCAAAGAGCTGGACGATGTATAGACTTGAAGAAGTAAAGTCTGTACAGACTTGAAGGTTCACAGTGTGTAGACTTTGGCAAGGCAACGTCTGTAAAGTTCCCAATGTACAGACTTACTGAACTGAGCGTAGGTAAAAGATATGAGAAATGTATAGACTTACTCAGTTCAGTTCAGAACGTAGGTAAAAGTCCCAATGTATAGACTTTACCTCGTGCAAGCTACAATAAATGAGTGTATAGACTTAATGGTCTCCCTGGCTGTACAGACTTGATCACAAGCTGAACAGTCGAATGTATAGACTTGCTTCCACCGACCAGTGTATAGACTTTGTAAGCGTGAGACGCTGAATGAGACGGTGGCTGAGACGATGTACAGACTTCAGGTGAAACGATGCAGCTATAGTGCAGTGTAGATTGCCAGACTCTGTACAGACTTGCAGCTTGAGACAGTGATGTACAGACATGGAATCAATGAAGGCGTTGGCTGTACAGACTTTGATGAACGTCGCTCACTGTACAGACTTCGAATCAAGGCATGAATAGTGAATCAATGTCTAGACTTGGATGCCAAAGCCAATGTATAGACTTGTGCAGTGCAGCCAGTGTATGGACTTGTACAGTGACTAGAGGTTGTACAGACTTTGGGTCATGATGTGCGAGACGAGGGACAGTGTATTGACTTTGAGATGGCAGACGATGTATAGACTTGTGGTTCAATTGGATGTATAGACTTGGAAGATGGAAGACGATGTGTAGACTTTGAAATGAACGAGAGAATGTATAGACTTGACCCCTTGAAAGGATGTATACACTTCAGATGCAAGCTACAATGCCGTTGTATGGACCTGAACTCATGGAATGGCTGTACAGACTCTGAAGGCTTAGCGGCTGGTGTACAGACTTGTATATGAAGTTCAATGTATGGACTTCAGGTGAAGACCAACGTACATACTTTGAATATGAAATTCAATGTATGGACTTGGAGAGTAAAGGAGGCGTCGACCCACCAGAGGTGGAGCGTCGACCCATCAGTGGTGGAGCGTCGACCCATCAGTGTTCAGACTATGCAGACAGTGTGTAGACATGATCAAGTAGTGCCTATTTATCTGAGAACCATCTGAACTGCACAGTCCTACATGATGAAGCATGAATTATTCTAGAGATAGAAGATTGATTTATAGTGTGAGACATCATCAAAACCGTAGGGATGCAACAATCTCCCCCTTTTTGATGATGGTAACACTATGAATCAAGCAATATCAAAGCTTAACAAGAAATTAACTGCAGTTTCAACAATCAAAGCAAATTCAAGGCAAGTGAAAGCACAGCCAAATTTAGCACTACTGCAGAATCACTTCTTTCTCCAAAACTACTCCCTCTCAGCTCCCCTACAGCCCATTCTCAGATAAAGCCATCACATGACAAGGTAATCTCCCCCTTAGCTCATGAACAATACTCCCCCACAACTCATGACAGTACATGATCTATTGATATTGCATAACCTCTTCTCCCCCTTTGACATCAGCAAAAGGAAATGCAGAATATATGAAAGTGCTGGAGACATGAAGAAGAAGTACAGTAACTTCTTAGGGCAGAAAGGCACAAGCAAGTCTTAAGAAAATAAGTGAGGTGCTAAACTCAAGTGAAGATTCTTGAACTCCAGTACACACTAGAGAAATAGAATGATAGAAAAGTTTATCAGCATACATGGAGTATGATTTAGAGCAGGAATTAACAAGTATGGCCAGATATTGTTGAACTGTCAACAATCCAAAAAGACAACAAGAGACAAAGTCAAAGAGGTGTTCTCAAGGTATTGAAGACAAGCAATCCATTAGTTGCATAACAACAGGGAATTTTTGAGATGATTTTCAAGAAGATCAATGAGTAAGTTAGTAATTCACTCTTTTGACATTAGGGAGACACTTGATTAGAGGCCTGAATCCCCAGTTACTCAGAGTGAATACCTCATTACTTCCCCCCTTTTTTTATTAAAGGAGCAGAGTTAGTAACTGTGGCTTTTGACATGAGGAAACACCTTGATTAGAGGCCAGAGTCCCCAGTTACTCACCAGCAAGCCACCATTGCTCTGTCATGTCTTTTTCATTCATTTTAAGCATTTGACACCTCATGACATAGGAGAAATATTCATTTTATTGATGAAGCTCCCAGTTTCTCAGTGAACAAAACAAGACATGTTTGTTTAGTTAAGCCCTTGTATTGAAGAGATGGAATGATTGAAAACAATACCAGAAGGACTATTACTTGAAGTGAATCTTGAAGTCTAGATTTCAAGCTGATTGGGTCAGATATCAAGACATACAGGTTTTGGCCTGAACCAGAATCATTGACAATGTAGGAAGATATACTTTTTACAATTAATCCAGATCTCTGAAGGAATACCAGAGGAAAGATTCTAACTGGACTTTAGTATCACTGACTTATAGACTTAAGAATTAAGTGACATTCTACTGTCTAAGAGAACCACACTAGATCTGTCATGAAAACCAGCAAATACACACATCTGGTCAATCTTTTTGAATCTGTCAAAGAACACTTCTTCTCACAGCTCAACCAGCTCCCCCTCACTCACAGCATTTCTGAAAGCTAACCAACTGTCATACAGAACTCCCCCTCACAAAAAGAACAGACTACACAATTAAGACAATTTATATAAGCCTAATTCTCTTCTTAGTGTTGTGAATTTTTCATTATCCAGAGGTTTAGTGAAGATGTCAGCAATCTGATTATCTGTGCCTACATGAATCAATTCAAAATTACTTTTAGAAACCTCATCTCTTATGAAATGATGCCTTATCTCTATGTGTTTGGTGTGTGAATGCAACACAGGATTTTTGGCAAGATTAATGGCACTGGTATTATCACAATAGATAGGTGTGCATCCCAGGTCTACTTGGTAGTCCTGAAGCTGTTGTTTAATCCAAATGACTTGTGTTCCACAACTCCCTGTAGCCACATATTCAGCTTCTGCAGTGGAGAGGGCCACAGAATGTTGTTTCTTGGAACCCCAAGACACTAAACACCCACCCAAAAATTCATAATGACCACTAGTGCTTTTCCTGTCTAGTTTACATCCTGCATAATCAGCATCTGTGTATGCAACTAAGTCAAATGTGTGTGATGCAGGAAACCATAAACCAAGAGAATGAGTAGCTGACAAATATTTGAAAATTCTTTTCACTGCAGCTAAATGTAATTCAGTAGGTCTAGACTGATACCTTGCACACATTCCTACACTGAATTATATATCATATCTGGAAGCTGTTAGGTAAAGAAGAGATCCAATCATACCTCGATAGAGCTTGGCATTTACTTATTTACCTGTCTCATCTGCATCCAGTGAGGTATTGGTACCCATGGGTGTTGTAATGTGCTTCAGGTTTTCCATACCAAACCTCTTGAACAGTTCCATTGTGTATTTGGTCTTGTTGATGAAGCACCCATCCTCTAGCTGTTGTACCTGCAAGCCAAGGAAGTACTTTAGTTCACCAACCAAACTCATCTCGAATTCAGCAGACATCATTTTAGAGAATTCAACACATAGTTCATGCTTAGTGGATCCAAACACAATGTCGTCTACATATACCTGAACTATGAGGAGATCTTTATTTGTACCCTTGGTAAATAAAGTTTGATCTACTTTACCTCTTTTGTAGCCCTTGCTGATCAGAAATTCAGTCAATCTTTCATACCATGCTCTTGGAGCCTGCTTTAGACCATACAAGGCTTTGTTTAACCTGAAAAATTGGTCAGGTTGAGGAGAAAATTGAAATCCAGGGGGTTGTTCAACAAAAACCTCTTCTTTAATGACTCCATTTAAAAAGGCACTTTTAACATCCATTTGTTAGAGTTTTATGTTCTTTAAACATGCAAAAGTAAGCAACATCCTTATAGCCTCCATCCTAGCAACAGGGGCATAGGATTCATCGAAATCTATACCAAATTCCTGACAGTAGCCCTTGGCTACTAATCTGGCCTTATTCCTAGAAATGATTCCATCTTCATTCATTTTATTTTTGAACACCCACTTAGTTCCTATGATATTAACATTATCTGGTCTTGGAACAAGTTCCCAGACATTATTTCTTTCGAACTGGCCTAATTCCTCACTCATGGCATTAACCCAAGCTTGATCAGCCAAGGCCTCTTCTATTGATTTGGGTTCAATTTGTGAGACTAAAGCAATTAAGTCTTCATTATTTACATTCCTAAAGTGAGACCTAGTCCGAAGAGGATCTTCAGGATTGCCTATGACATTATCTATCGGATGATCTTTAAGAAATCTAACATTTATTGAAGACTCACCTGCTTCTCTTGGCTCTTCCTGGTTGGGAGGATTTGCTGTTCCACTTGGCTGAGTGTTCTCTTCTTCTTGGTCTTCTAGGAATTCCCTATCATGACTGGAATCCCTGTCAAAATTTTCATTGTTAGAAACACCTTTCTTTTCACTAAAAATAATGTGTGGAGACTCTTCAACCTTTTTGTCTGTTATGTTAAAGACCCTATATGCCCTAGACACTTCTGAATATCCCAAAAATATTACAGGGGAGCTTTTAGCTTCAAACTTGTCTAAATCTTTCTTGTCATTGTTGTGAATAAAACATTTTGCTCCAAAAATTCTGAAATGAGACAAGTTTTGTTTCTTACCTTTTAGAAGCTCATAGGGTGTTTTCTTGTGAATGGGTCTTACCATGGCCCTATTGATTATGTAAGTTGCTGTATTGGCCGCCTCTGCCCAAAACCTCCTTGGTAATTGACTTTCAATTAGCATGGTTCGGGCCATCTCCACCACAGTTCTATTTCTTCTCTCCACAATTCCATTCTGTTCAGTTGTCCTGGGAGAAGAAAATCTATGTGTTAGTCCCTCTCTTTCACAAAGATCAGAAAACATGGAGTTTTCAAACTCACCTCCATGGTCAGATTGAATAGAACAGATCTTGTGCTTTCCTTCTTGTTTGACCTTATTGAAAAACAGATTAAACTTTTGAAATGCATCACTTTTATTTGCTGAGAAAAAGATCCATGAATATCTAGAGAAGTCATCTATGATGACATAGCCAAACCTGTTCCCATTAAGACTCTGAGTTCTAGTAGGACCAAAGAATGGAGGAGTTCCATTAGTCTAGAGGACAATGGCTCAGATCTTAATTTGAAAGAATTCCTGGTCTGTTTGCCTAGAGCACATGCATCACATGATTTTGAAATAGAATTAAATTTTATTCTAGGCATGCCTCTCACTAAATCATGCTTGACCAATTTATGTAAAGTAGTAAAGCTAGCATGACCTAGACGTCTATGCCATTCAAAAGCATCATTTTTAGAATTGGCAGATAAACAAATATTAGATTCAGATTCCTCATCTAGGTCTACCATGTAGACATTATTAATCCTGTTGGCTACAAATTTAACCACATCAGAATTTATTTCAAAGATTTTGCATGAGTTATCATCAAACACAACCCTGTGACCCTTGTCACATAACTGACTAATGCTAATCAGGTTGTGTTGAAGACCTTCCACAAGTAGAACTTTTTCAATGGAGTTTGTGGAAGATTTACCTACTGTACCAACTCCAATAATCTTACCTTTGTTCTTTCCTCCAAACTTGACCAGACCCCCTACCTTCATCTCTATCTTGCTGAACTTGGATCGGTCACCTGTCATGTGCCTGGAGCAGCCACTATCAAGGTACCACTTGTTGTCTTCAGCTGCCAGGCCGACCTACACAAATAACATCAAGCAGAGTGATTTGGAACCCAAGATGAGTTTGGTCCAAGGACATTATTCAAATCTCTAATCAAGTGTTTAGGAATCCAAATTTGCTTCAGCATGGATTTCCCTGGCACCTATACTTCTGGTTTTTTGAGATTAAGTCCAGCTGGTCTGGAGAAGTAAGTTCTATTCCATTCATTAGGCTTGCCACTCCTAGGATATCAATTGTAAGTTTGTTGATCAACAGATTTTTGAAGATGATGATCATTTCTCCAGTAGGTCCTCTTTGGACCCATCTGATTGTAGTAATTCCAGCTTTTCTTCTAATCCACTTGCTTGGTCCATTTACCATTTATGTTCGGATTGGTAGGCTTAGTGAAATTCTTCACAGAATTCATTCCCATTTTAAATGGTTGACCAGCACTGTTTTTAGAACTTTCCTTCTGACCTTGAGTTCCCTTACTGCTGTTTGAGCTGGATGGTGTGTCCAGCTTTTCTTTTCCCTTCTCTGGGCAGAAGGTAATGGTTTTAAATTGTAAGGGTCTTTTGTTAGTTGGGTCATAGCCTAGACCTTCCTTATTGAAGTTAACCCTAGCCCCCAGTATAGCATCCAGACTAGATTTTCCTTGGACAAAGTTTTCCAAAACTTTCTGTTTGTCTTCCAGCTCCTTTTGAAGGGACTCAGAATTTTTTAGAAGTTCACCATTGACTTTCTTAACAGCTTCATATTTTTCTGAGTTCACTCTACTTTCATTCATGCTTTCTTCAATTCTTATTTTGAGTTCATTGAGCTGATTTTGACTTTCTTGGTTTTCTCCCTTGAGCTTATCATTTTCTCTTCTTAGTGAGGTCATTTCTTCTAGTTGCTCTTTTTGTTTCTGATTTTCCTCACAGACCTGGGTTTGTTCTTCAACATTAGTATTAAATTTTCTTTTCAGAACCCTATGCTCTTTACTAAGAGAATTGAATTTATCTAATAACTCAGCATAAGCATCTTCCCAGTCATCAATCGTAAAATTTTCAAAAACATTGGTTACCTCCTCTTCATTGTTTGCCATAAGGCAAATTCCTTCTTCATGCTCCTCTGAGGAAGTATCTTCAGGATCTTCTTCCTCCTCGCTCCATGTGTAGACCATCGCCTGTGGCTTCTTCTTCTTCTGCACTTTTGTGTTCTTCTTCTGGAAGTAGGGACCCTTCTTCTGAAGATCTGGGCATTCGCCTTTCATGTGTCCCTGTTTGTTACAATGATAACAAGTCAGTCTCTTAGGATTTCTATCCCTATAATTGGTAGATTCAACATTCTTGTTAAAGGAGTATGGCTTTTTCGTCCTAAAGGTCTTCCCCTTTCTCCTTAAAAATTTACTGAACTGACGAGTGAGCATTGCCTGCTCCTTCTGGTCGAGATCTGAGAAGCCATCAGACTCACCGCTACTGCTGCTGCTGCTACTGCTACTCTTGTTGCGGGATGCCTTAAGAGCTACATTCTTAGCCTTCCTATCACTTCCTTCACCACCTCCTTTGAAATTCATCTCATAGGTCATGAGGGATCCTATGAGTTCATTCACTGTCAAGGTCGTCAGATCTTTTGACTCTTCAATCACGATGGCCTTAGTGTGCCATGCTGGGGATAAGGATCTAAGAATTTTCCTGACTATGTCTGCCTCAGCTAGATCCTTCCCTAGACCCTTAAGTGTGTTCGTGATCAAGGACAACCTGGCATACATTTCAGTAATATTCTCCTCTGCATTCATCCTAAACAGTTCATACTTAGAGGTGTAGAGGTTTACCTTCGAGGCTTTCACTTGAGCTGTACCTTCGTAGATTAATTGCAGCTCATCCCACATTCGATTGGCAGTCCTGTAGGCAGATATACGGGCATATTCCTCTGGGTGAACAGCACACTGGATGATGTTCAGCGCCATCCAGTTGAGTGAAGATAGCTTGACATGGTCATCTGTCCACGCGTCCTCGTTCGGTGGCAGATCATACGGGCCAACCGTGATTACCCTCCACAGCTTGTGGCTCTGTGCTCTGATAAACACTTCCATCCTATTCTTCCAAAAGAGATAGTTATTACCATCAAAAAATGGAGGTGACTAATGGATTGACCTTCAACCATGAAGCTTCTAGGACCATTAGCATTTCCCTGACCGTTCGTCCACATGATGCAAACCTGCTCTGATACCAAATGTTAGCGCAGCGAAGAGTGATATAGAAGGGGGGGATGAATAGATCACTCCCAATTTGCCAAACTTCTGCGGAAACTCACTACTTCGAAATAAAACCCTTCAGATATGGCTAAACAATGCAGCTAACGCAGTGAGAAGCTAAGACAGGATAATAAGGTGCGATTGGAAGAGGCCGTCCACACACAAACACAATGCCGAATAGAAGGAAAGCACAAACGATAATAACAAGCCACAGAGGAGACAAGAGATTTTAAGGTGATTCAATTGTAGTTCACAATCTACATTCACCCCTCACTCCAACTAGAGTGAGGATTCCACTAGCCGCTGCTAGAAAACTACAGACTCAGTCTGCAAACAATATGCTGCCACACAGCTTGAACAACCAAGGGAAACAAATCCCTTAACCAAACTCTGCTACCCACATAGCTTGACACCTGGACCTGCTACCAGCAAGACCAAAACCGGAGATGGCTCGCCCTTCCTCCAACCCGGAGGGAACCTGCTAATGACAACCCGTCACTGGCAAAATCAGAGATCACAGATCTCTCTTCCTCTGCAGCCCAGAGGGGAACCGGAGTAACTCTCCCTTCCTCCAAACACCGGAGGGTAACAACTCGAAATCAGATGTATGAAGAAATAAAAGGAAAAATAGAAATGTAAACAAGACCAACGATGAACACAAATCGTTTCAGAAAAACCAAAATCAAATGTAGCTTCCGAAGAAGCAAATTGGACTCTTCTCTCTCACTCAGACTTTTCTCTCACAGCAATACTCTCAAATCTGTTCTCTATAACTTCTTTCTGGAACGTGGAGGCTCTCTCTCTTTCCTTCTTCTGCTAAGGGATTTTGCTCTTCAGCTTTTTCTCCAGTTCTGTCCATCTAATCGCAGAAGGCTCCTTTTATATGGCATTCGACCTGAGTTTCAGGCCTTCACACGAGGGAGTCTTGTACCCTCCTTTTCCCGAGCATTCTCGGATCACGTGCCAGGTATCATCCTCGGTTCACATGCCCAATCATTATCCTGAATCATCTGCAGGCAGAAACAAGGAAATGTGATTAGTTAGTTCAGTCAGATACGAATGTATATACTTTAGAATAGCAGATGAGTAAGTGTGTACACTGAGGGAGTGTATAGACTTGTGAGTCATCATGCGACCTCAGTGTATAGACTAGCTGAATAATGCATTAGCACAACAGAGGAAATGTGTGGACTTCTATGAAGTGTATGAAGCCCTCGAGTGTATAGACTCAGGGATGTCAAATAGGCAAGTGTGTCAAGTGTGAGAGTGTGTAGAGTTGAGGTTCTTCATGCGAGCTCAGTGTATGGACTTGTAAGTGTTCATGCGACCTCAGTGTGTGGACTTCATTCAGCAGGCAAGACAATGGATGTATAGAGTTGATCGTGTGAAGGAGGACGAGTGTAAAGACTTGTAATGAAGAGCAGCAATGTGTAGACTTGTGAAGCACAGTTGTATACAATCTATGGACTTCAATGTATAGACGTCGATGTATAGACTTCGAAGAGAACAATGCATGAAGTCATCGAATGTGTAGACTTAGAAACATCATCTAGGCAAGTATGAACAACTTGAGAGTGTATACACTTGAAGGTGATATCGAGTGTATAGGGTTGAAGGATAACTGAGTGTCCAGACTTAGAGATGTGTAGACTTCCCAAAGAGCTGGACGATGTACAGACTTGAAGAAGTAAAGCCTGTACAGACTTGAAGGTTCACAGTGTGTAGACTTTGGCAAGGCAACGTCAGTAAAGTTCCCAGTGTACAGACTTACTGAACTGAGCGTAGGTAAAAGATATGAGGAATGTATAGACTTACTCAGTTCAGTTCAGAACGTAGGTAAAAGTCCCAATGTATAGACTTTACCTCGTGCAAGCTACAGTAAATGATTGTATAGACTTAATGGTCTCCCTGGCTGTACAGACTTGATCACAGGCTGAACAGTCGAATGTATAGACTTGCTTCCACCGACCAGTGTATAGACTTTGTAAGCGTGAGACGCTGAATGAGACGGTGGCATAGACGATGTACAGACTTCAGGTGAAACGATGCAGCTACAGTGCAGTGTAGACTGCCAGACTCTGTACAGACTTGCAGCTTGAGACAGTGATGTACAGACATGGAATCAATGAAGGCGTTGGCTGTACAGACTTTGATGAACACCGCTCGCTGTACAGACTTCGAATCAAGGCATGAATAGTGAATCAATGTCTAGACTTGGATGCCCAAGCCAATGTATAGACTTGTGCAGTGCAGCCAGTGTATAGACTTTTACAGTGACTAGAGGCTGTACAGACTTTGGGTCATGATGTGTGAGACGAGGGACAGTGTATTGACTTTGAGATGGCAGACGATGTATAGACTTGTGGTTCAACTGGATGTATAGACTTGGAAGATGGAAGACGATGTGTAGACTTTGAAATGAACGGGAGAATGTATAGACTTGACCCCTTGAAAGGATGTATACACTTCATATGCAAGCTATAGTGCCGTTGTATGGACCTGAACTCATGGAATGGCTGTACAGACTCTGAAGGCTTAGCGGAGGGTGTATAGACTTGTATATGAAGTTCAATGTATGGACTTCAGGTGAAGACCAATGTACATACTTTGAATATGAAATTCAATGTATGGACTTGGAGAGTAAAGGAGGCGTCGACCCACCAGAGGTGGAGCGTCGACCCATCAGAGGTGGAGCGTCGACCCATCAGAGTTCAAACTATGCAGACAGTGTGTAGACATGATCAAGTAGTGCCTATTTATCTGACAACCATATGAACTGCACAGTCCTACATGATGGAGCAAGAATTATTCTAGAGATAGAAGATTGATTTATAGTGTGAGACATCATCAAAACCGTAGGGATGCAACACCAACGTGCGGGCCGGCGTGGGTGGCCGGCACGCGCTAGGCAATGCGCACCGCCTGGCGGGCGCGTGGGCACCCTCCCGCGGGCCAGCGTGGATGGCCGACGCACGCCAGGCAGTGCGCGCCACCAGGCGGGTGCGTGGGTGCCCGTGCGGGCGGCCGCGTGGGCGGCCGGTGTGCGCCAAGCGTCGCGTGCCAAGCGGTGCGCGCTCGCTGGCGAGCGCCGCCCGTGTGCACCGCGTGGGTGCGCGCCCGCCCGCTTGCGCCGCATAGGAGAGCGCACTGGGCCCTGCGTATTTCTTTTGAAATAAGTTAATTGATTTTTAAATTATATTATTGGATAATTAATTTGTAATTTGAGAGGATAATTATATTAATTAATTTTATTGTCAAACTATATTTTTGAAAAATTAATTTAAATTTAAATAATTTTCTTGTTTAAATTTATTTTTAAATTTGATTATTAGATAATTAAACTTAAATTTAAAAAATTATCTCAATTAACTAAATTATTTGAATTTGATTCAAATATGCATGCCCCTTGTATAAGTGATGATTCTATGTATGCCTTACTTCATGCTGCTTTGTATTATCTTAATTATATGCTTTAATTTTTGTTAATCTGACTTAGATTTTTAAAATTAAATAAAGACAACTTGTTTTTGTTTACACATCCCACTTTTCAATCGAAATGTAAGAGTTATTTTGAAAAATAACCCTTGATTGATCTGTATGTGTGGATTGGCAAGTGATCATGGACATAGCTGATGTTACTATTTGGGGCATGTGAGCCTCCCTTCTCTCTCTGGTGTAATTCCTATGTACTTCTATCTCCCTTCATTGGTTGTACTCGCCCTGAGGGCTTTTGGAATTTTATTGGCATGTAATTTAAATTTTGCCAGCATGCAAGCCGTGTAAAAGTTGTAATTTATGCAATATCAGAGTTTGAAGGCGTGGAGCACAAACAACGAGAACGATCCAATTGCTTCAAAAGCGAGCCGGATGTCTTAGTAGCATTAGGCTTAGGGTCCATGATCACTCGTATTTTAATTTTTGCATTGGATGCATTTACTTTGTGCAATAAATATATTTGATATATTTATATTACCACCTAGGGTGAGATCAAGATAAAATCAAATTACTTCGTAATTTAACTTTAGATCTGGTAAGTGTGGCTCTATGAGTTAAGGTGGCCATCCACCATTATGGGGTGAATGAATGTCTTTATCTCATGGATTTGTTGTGCTTTTCAGAAGGTCCATAGGCTGAGGGCAGGATTCAACTCCAAGGCTAGGCCTCAATGGGGTGAGGAATTGAACTTGACCTTGTTGTGCTTTCCACAAGGGTCGGGTCATGAACTCATTGCTATGTAGTAATGGAGGTTAGGTCTAACGAAGAGTATCCTTTGTTGTGCTTTCCACAAGAGGATGAGTTATCGGGGGCCAAAAGTCTGATATTGCATTAGATGCAAGTGATTGTTGACTGCCTGTCACGCCCCAAGATTATGCAGCAGAAATTAATCAAGAACGTGAACAATTAGCTAGTACCCTGCAAGCGAGTAATATAATCAGAGTGCCAACACATTCACACATAAAAGAGGAATGCACAGGATGATATACTCAAAACTTCACTTTATTGAATAATAATCAAAGTACATTGATAATTGACTCTTTTCACTAGACTCAAATAAATGGAAAAGTACATCGACTTGACTTGACTCATGACTAATTGTAAAGACTCATAGCTACGGCTTCACTCTTTCTTTATTTGCTCTTGGATCCATCACTTGAATAATCTAAATCCGACCCGCTAGTATTTCTGAAAAGATTGGAAAAGTAAGGAATGAGCACACTCGCCCAGTAGGCATCTTCGTAGCAACATGAAGGCATAATTTAAGTGATTAGCATTTTAGCTCTAGAATGTAAGATAAAAGAAATGTGGCAAATCATACGAATGAAACTAAAGTAATAATGCTTATATCAAGATATCACTCATGAAGATGTGAATGTTCATGTAGAATGAGAGAATGATCTAGCAAGAATATAATGTGGCCTTTCATGTAACAAGAATGTACTAGCATGCAACGAGAATGTACTTTTCATAACCATAAAGGTTATGCACTAGAAAGTCATGTAACAAGAATGTATAATTTCATGCAGAGCCTTGTGGTTTTCACTCGTCTATAAAAAAAGTACTACCGGCGCAATGCGACACTAGTGTTCATCATACCCCATGGTTTATAGCATGTTTCCGGTAATCAGTCGAGGGGGATAGTGTCGAGCCCTTGGACACAATCAGTGCCCGATCTACATCTTCATGTTATAAATCAAGCTACTTCCATGAGAAATATCAATAATGTAGGCCAATACTATCAAGTTTCAACAATAGTCCATGATAACAACATCAAGGTAAGAATGCACCAAAACATGAATCATGAGAGTTCCATGGTCGAATTAAGAGCAAGGTCACGCCACAGAAAGAATCCGATAGCAGAACGGTACATTCAATAGTTTCCATAATTTATTAATAATTTATTAAATAAGGTGTTAGGTTCTAGACAATCAATAGACCATCTAAAAATCATAGGAAAATCAACCCTTGGGTCAAACCTTGGGTTAAGCACACAGAGACAGAATACGGTCATGCCTGGACCGTTTCTTGAAGATTGCGGTCATGCAAGTACCGCTCTCATGGAGTGGCGGTCAAGTGCAGACCGTTTCTTGACAGAGTCGATGCCAGAACAAGGAAATAGTCGACGTAGTGAATACTGGAACCAGATTGCGGTCATGGGATGGCCACTACCAGACAGTTGCGGTCTCCTGAGGGCCGCTATCTATCTAGGGTACAGAAAATGCCGATAGGATAGGTGCTTTCTAATCCATTGGGCTTTAAGGGTACAACTAGCTCGTCATCCTAGTGAGAATCCCAGGTTTGCGGAGACTTACGAAGGCCTTGAAATAAGATCACCTAGTCCGGTGGAAGGAATATCCAATGGAGAGGATCACAAGTCCAAGAGAGTGTTCCTATCAAGTGCAAAGTGTAACTAATGACATCATACCAGAATGCATGTCATGTACTAAAGAAAGACTTACGATGAGAGTGAAATCGTGAGAAACAGCGATCCAAAACATCACCGTTACCAAGTTCTATAATCATAAAGAAATGATTTATATACAAAACTATATAAGTTTGGCATGAAATTGGCATAAGTGTAAAATAAGTTTATGAATCATGTAGGGCTCCAAACTTATCAGGATTGATGTACCATATAACCATAATCATGGATATGAATTAAAAACTAGGAATAAAACCTATTATTAAGGCAAATCTACATTCTATTTAGAGTTAACCGAGTGCAGACTATAGAAAACATAAGGCGGTCTATCCAGGGCCGCTACTATAAGGTAGCGGTCTATCGAGGGGCCGCTATATGATGCTAGCGGTCTCTACAAGACCGTTTCTTGACTGCTGTAGACAGTAAATAGAACCAAGGTTCAATGCGTATTCTAGGGCAATAAGAGCAAGAAAACTAAGAGGAACAAGATGATAATACATGATACTATGTTTAGGATGAAAGAAAAATGTAGGGAAAGTATGAATTAAGCCAAGGTTATCATCTTTTCTACTTAGGTGCAAGGATATACATGTAGAAATAAATTGAATGCGCAGTTATGACAAAACATCAAATACGACGTGTATAATCGATGAAAAAGGAGGGAATGCAGGGCTTTTGTTCCTAACATGATGTTTGAGCCGTTCATGAGATAACCTACCTCTTGGTAAGACTCTAAACTTTGAATTTTGGGCTGGAAGTCGATGCTGGCTCCTGTGCGTCCTGCGTGGAACCGTCGAATCCCAGACGATCTAAATCTTGATCTGCCCATCCTAAATTCACGAAATTTGAAGGGTATGTAGAAGATACAAAGGGGAATAACTTATTCTAAAGGATGGACATGAGATTACCTTGATTAGGGCTCCCATCCTTCTTATCTTCTTTGGACGGACACATTATTTTCTATGCAGACTGCAGAGAAAGAACAGTTTTAGGGGCTTCTAACTTTCCAACGGCTTGACCTCCTAGCATGAGATTTGGAGAGGTGTTAGACAAAACTAAGGAGAACAAATTATTCTAAATGACTAACTTGAGAAGATGTCTCCTTGCCTTCGAAATGCACGAGCCAAACAAGGGTTCGCATAGGTCGAATCTAGGCTCTATTTATAGAGTTTGGCTATGGTTTGAGGATTTAGATCCATCTAGGAGTCCTAATTTTGGGTAGGATCGATCCCCAAGAGTCCTAGACCAAGGTCACACGCCAAGAAGCTTCGAATCAGAGGGATTGGGATAAGGAAAAATCAAGTATTTCCACGTTTCACAACTTCCGTTCACGGAACATGGTAGCGATCTGGCCTGGACCATTTCTTGGAAGTGGCGGTCTGGTGATAGACCGCCATCTTGCATAAATTCAAAAAATTTTGGATTCCCTTATTATGCCCCATTTATCTCTTTAGTTGGCCTTTTTATCCTATTAGATTTATAAATTGCCAAAATTACGTTTCTAGTAATGGGCTTGGGTCAAAAGTCCATAGAATTGGGTTTATGGGCCCAATTCAAGTGGGCTTATTTGTTTGGTTCATTGATAGGGCCTAGGGATTAATTTAATTAGTCCATAATTCATTTTATTAGCCTGTTGAGCCTATTAAATGCTTAATAAATATATTTAATCCTATAAAATTTTTAGAAAAGTCTTGGACGTTACACCCTCCCCCACTTAAAAAGAATTTGGTCCCCAAATTCATTGCATGGGTTTTGTGGAGAGTATACTTACAATCGAATAGTTCCGGGAATCTCTTGCGCATAGCTTCTTCGGTTTCCCATGGTGCATCTTGGTCTGAGCCTTTATTCCACCAGATTTTCACCATGGGCATAGTTTTATTCCGACGCTGACATACTTCTTGATCAAATATTTTGATTGGCTTTTGCTCATACGTCAAATCCTTTTGAATCTCCAGGTTGTCATGACTTATAACATGGAATGGGTCATAGACATACGTTTTGAGCATCGAGACATGAAATACATCATGGACTCCAGCTAATTGAGGGGGCAAAGCTATCCGATAAACAACCTCGCCAACCCTTTCAAGAATTTCAAAAAGGCCAATAAACTTTGGAGTTAGTTTGCCTTTAATGTCGAACCTTTGAATACCTCGACCCGGAGAAACCTTGAGAAACACATGGTGTCCCACTTGGAATTCCAGATCGCATCTTCTATTGTTAGCATATGATTTCTGCCTATCTTGAGCAATATGGAGTCTTTCTCGAATGAGCTTTACCTTTTCAGTAGTATCTCAAATGATTTCAGGGCCTAGAAGTTGTCTTTCTCCAACTTCGTTCCAGCATATAGGTGAGCGGCAACTTCTTCCATGTAATGTCTCGAATGGTGCCATTTGTATACTAACTTGGTAGCTATTATTGTAGGTAAATTCCACTAGAGACAAGTGATTGTGCCAACTCCTACCAAAATCAATGACACATGCCCTAAGCATATCTTTTATCACCTAATTGGTCCTTTCAGTTTGACCATCTATTTGTGGATGAAAGCAAAGCTGAAATTGATTCGGGTCCCTAAAGAATGTTGTAGACCCTTCCAGAATTGAGATGTAAATCGAAGATCTCTATCAGAAATAATAGTGATAGGGACACCATGTAGTTTGACAATCTCCTTTATGTATAAGGCTGCTAATATGTCCACAGACCATCGACTTTTGATTGGTAGGAAATGTGCAGATTTAGTCAATCGGTCTATGATCACCCATATACCATCATGTCCTCCTCTTGTCTTAGGTGAACCCATGATGAAATCAATCCGTATGCTTTCCCACTTACACTCGAGAATTTCTAAAGGACGTAGTTTACTAGTGGGCTTTAGATGTTCCGCCTTAACTTGTTGACAAGTGAGGTAGCGAGATACAAAGTCTACTATCTCTCTCTTCATGTTGGGCCACCAAATTTTTTTTTTAAGTCTTGATACATCTTGGTAGCACCAAGGTGAATGGCATATCTTGATTTATGAGCTTCTTCCATGATCAGCTTCGTAGTGTCGGCATGATCTGGCACACAGATTCGATCTTTGAATAATAGCCTTCTGTTGTGCCCCTATGGTTTTGATGTCAGCAAGCACTATGAGTATGAATTATTTTGATGTCAGCAAGCACTATGAGCATGATTGATTGATTGATTTGAGAGTGGGCACATTCATCTCATTGCATTGTCTGTCTCTGCATTGGTGCAACTCTAGTTCTTGCATAACAAGTGTAGTTTGCATCGGTACATTAACTGTTGTTGCACGTCATATAGTCGATGCATGATCTGGTAAATAGACTACACTGTTAGTTCTCCTGCATACATTGCATCGGTTCAATATCTGCCATATGCACACACTGCATCGATGCATTCGTTAGTCGCTTTATTTCAAAGTCGATGCATGTTCATTATGCATACATAGTCAGTACATTCGGTTGTTTCATGCATATACAATGTCTGCACAGTCTTTGCTGTTATGTCCATGCGTCATTTAAGCAAGTCTATACATGATGCATTGATTCTTAAATGCTAGGTAGCAAGTCTGTACATTATCTTGTTTCAGGCACGCAAAGTCTGTACATCGTCTTGGCGCATGCACGCAAAGTCTGTACATTCTTTGACAACATGCCTGAGCATTCATCTTCGTTGTGCATACTTTAATAGATGCAAACTACATTTCACACGTTCAACGTCTGTACATTCTTCAGTGGCATTTGTGCAATCTTTCAAAACAAAGTCTACACACTCTTTACCATGCATTCAAAGTCTATACATTCCATTGCTGGTACGAGTGGTTAAGTTCATGCATCATCACTCCAGCAAGTCTGTACATTGGTGTCGTATGCACACAAAGTCCATGCACTCCTTGATGACATGCATGGGCATTCATCTTCATTGTGCATACTTTGTTAAATGCATTCTGCACTACCCACTAGCAAGTCTATACATGATGCATTCAGGCTTAAGTGTTAGGCACAGAAAGTCTGTACATCGTTTGTACATTGCACGCAAAGTCTGTACACTCGTTGATGACATGTCTGTACATTCACTTTCAATGTGCATACTTTGTTACATGCATACTGCACTACACACCAGCAAGTATATACATGCTTAGTTCAAATCTCAAACGTACTCGATGCATCCTTTTCTTTTCCTTCAGATTGATTCAAACTGATATCAAGTTTAATCTGACAGGACTTATGTTCGAGGAACTTAAGAAGGGCACGTGATCCAAGAATGGAGGAAGTGCCAGGATTGTGACACGTGTAGTGCAGCAGGCTGAAATGTTGCCATGTGTTCAAGGCGCTAGGGCGAGAATTCGTGGAGGACACACGCCCACCTATCTGCTCCTGCTATAAAAAGAAGACTTCTCCATCTGGAGAAGATGCTCGAGCAGAGTGATGGAAGTAGGGGAGCCCATCTGAAAGAGCAGAAGCAGAGAGAGAGGGATCCTGCATGATCCATAAGAAGAGAAAGAAAGAAGAAGAAAAAGAGAAAGAAAAAGAGAAAGAGAGATCAGTAGAAGAAGAAAAAGGAGAGTGAAAAGAGAGATAGAGAGTTCGTGAAAAAGAAGAGAAAAGACTTCTTTAAAGATGTGTTATCTGTTGGCTCTTGGATCAGATCCAGACCAACTTGCTCCTTGAGAGCTGTTTTGTGCTTTACCGTATACAGCTTTCTGTTGCTGTGTCCTTTCCATATTTTGTTTTTCTTTTACCTCTATTTCAAGCTGTTAGTCAGCAGAGCTAAGCTGTATTGCTCAGTGGGTAGAGGAGGATTCCTCTGGACGGGTTAAGCTGTAGTCCCCAGCGGTTGGCAAAGCTGTAATGCCCAGCGGTCAAGCTGTTAGTCAGCGGGTTGTAAGTAAGCTGTGAAGCTCAGCGGTTTAAGCTGTGTATCAGTGGAATCCACACTCTAGTTTGAGTGTGGGGTGGACGTAGGTCTGGAGGATCGAACCACCTTAAAAATCATCTGTCCATTGTGGTGTGATTGCTTGTCTTATTCAGTTAGGTGAATGCTTAGGCACGATCTGTTTCTCTCTATCTAGTATGGTTATTGATTGCACACTGTCTGTTCGATGACTGTTTTGAGAGTCCTTTGACATTGATCCTAAGTCACCAATCCGTTCATCTGTAAGCATTTTAGTTGACTTAGTGAATCTGTTAATTCCGCAACTGTTCATTGGCTTTCAGTTTGTATCAGGAAGTTTTAATTGGGCAAGTGTTTTATAAGGGGATTCATTCACCCCCCTCTGAATCCATCGCACCGATCCTATCAGTTGGTATCAGAGCGGGTCTCTGTGCCTCCAGATCCAACGATCTGCAGAGGATCCTGCTAGTCTGTGTGGTGCTTTGCTATTTGTAGGTTGGTGCAATTCTTATCGATTGCTTTATGCGTTGAATCTATTTGCCATCTATCTTAATGGATCGCCCTTTTGCGTTTGATGGTTCTAACTTCAGTAAGTGGTTAGGCGGCCTATGTGTTTATATGAATTCCATTGACCCTAATCTATGGAAATTAGTTTCAAAAGGCCCACACCAATTGCCTAAAGATCAGACCAAGTGGTCTAGTGAGGATAGATCTAAGAACCGTGATAATGTCATAGTTCTTAATATCTTGAGAGCTGCGGTTAATACTGATATATATCCTTTTGCTCTCAGGTGCGCTTCTGGAAAAGAAATTCTTGATAGAATTACGGCTACAAATGGGGAACAAGAAGAGGAATGTCTGATAGCCAACCGGAGTGGTCATAGCAGTAGTCACTTTAATGAAGATTCATCATCTCAGGTAAGCTCCGGATCAAAAGAACCCTCATTTGATGAATTGGTAGAAATGTATGAAAACTTGTTAGAAGAATACAAATCTCTTAAGACTGAAAAGGGAAAAATGAAAAAGGAGATGTTGTACGAAATAAGAGAACTGAAATGTGAAATTGACTCTCTGAAAGAAAAATTAGAAGAATTGAAGAATAGAAATTATGAGTTAGAAATATCTAAACAGAAAATGAATGAGAATTTGAAAACTGTGGATTAAAATAATTTGATTGATGAACATAAACTGTTGAAAGATCCAAATAAGAAGTTGATGGTATTGAACATTGTTGCTATTGAAAGATGCATGACTGTTGAACGCGAAAAATATGCTGAAATTAAACTTAATGATGAAAAAGAACAAAAACTTCTGCATGAGATTCAAATTTTAAAAAATCTGAATGATGCCATGCAGAAACAAATTCTCACCTGTGAAGAATATCTAACAAACTCTGAAACACAGATCACTTCACTTAAAAGTGAAATTGCTGATTTGAATAAATCACTGTCTAAATTTGTTAAGGGAAAAGAGAATCTAGATAAACTATTGGGAAATAAAGTGAACATTCAGAAAGAAGGATTAGGTTTTAATCCGGATAATGAGAGAAGTATGAAAGGAAAAGAACAAATTATTTTTGTGAAAAGTTCAGAATGTGCTAGTACCTCAAAATGTATTTCACCAAAGACATCTCAGAACATCCATAAGCACGGGGCTGAACAAAAGAAAAAGAAAAATTGCTGTGAAAAATCTTCTCATAAAATTCAGTTTGAAAAGAAAAAGAATGTGCAGTGTTTTTATTGCAATAAGATAGGTCATATGATGCATGAGTGTAAGTTGTTTGAATTAGATGATGTAGCTGCTACTACTGTACAGAAAATTCCCGTTAGAAATCATGCTTTTCAAAGAAAGAAAATAAATTATTTTTTCTGTGGAAAAGTAGGACACACGGCTGCTCAATGTTGGTTTACAAGTGGTAAGAAAAGATCACGTTCATATCATACAAAATTCTCTGCAAACCAACATGGTTTTAATAAGAACAAACTTGTTCCTGTAAACCAGCACATCACTTGCTATAACTGTAACAAATCTGGTCACAAGGCCACCGAATGCCGGTCAGGCTCTTTCAGAAGAAATCTAATTAGCAGCTCTCAATGTGGAAAGCATGGCCATACCGTCAAGGACTGTTAGCATGCCCAAGGAAGCCATGTTAATGATAAATTTTTTAAATTCTCTGCCAAAAGACCTGTGAATTTTTCATGTTTTAACTGTGGCAAGTCAGGTCACAAGTCTGCGGAATGTTGGTTGTCAGACAATAAGAAACAAAATGTCTATGTGAACAGCAGGAAACTTCATGCTCACACTCATAGGTCTCAAGCTGCTGTTGAAATGCATCATAGAATTAGAAAATCTACTGTCATATGCAAATATTGTGGTAGAATTGGACATTCCATGACTAATTATTATTTGATGGATTTTGATGACAATGTTACTAAAAGATTGTTTAGAACACCTTTTAGGGCTAATATAGGACCCAAGGTGGCTTGGGTTCCTGCAGGATCAAACTGATTACTTTCCTGCAGGTGTGCCTTGGGATGAATAAAGAGGGGTCAATAAACCAAGGCACTCAAAAATTGAAAGACCCCATGATCCTGCTCTCCAGGTTAGTTCTGAACAATCTGTTTAAATTCCATCATCTGAAAATTGCTTGTTTGAGATGGTTAAGTATCTTGTTGATTTAATTTGTGCTTAGTTGAAACTTTCTAAAAATTTGAAATGAACTTGATGTATTTGGTAGGTTCTCTCTCTGGTTGAACATCATGAATTTTCTTCGAGCATAAACTTTAAAATCGTGAGCTGTGCTTTCATTGCATATCATGCACTGCATCAGGGAGAGTTTGACTGTTGTCGCTTAATGATCATGCTACTCTTTATTAGATTTGCTGCATACTACACATTTGAAGAGTAGTGCATGTAATAAAATTTGAAAAACCTAAAAAGATATTCCATTACATCTAGACAGGGGGAGCTTTCCTGTTTCATCTCTTCACCTCTTGAACTCTCTCTGTCTAGCTATCTGATCTACTCGCTACACATAGGTGGTTCACCTAAATTCTCTGCTGTCATTATTGAAATAGCTGATCTGTCTGAATTCCAGACTCAACTACTGTTTGTTGATATACACTCTTCTGATGCTCCTCTTTCCTGTTGTTGTTTCTTCCACCAGCTTACACTTATCCTTCACATACTTCTTAGCTGGTGTAACTGATTTGTTTCTATTGTTGATTAGTTGGTCTGCTATATTTTTGATCTGATCTGAGGAACACAAGCTGCATGCCTTGCAATTCAGTCTGAGAATCATGTTGAAATTCCTATCATATAGGTTTAAGAATGACCACTGAATCAGACTTATATAAAGTTAATGTATTCTCAGATTTGCACTTAAATGACTTGAAAATATCTGAATGATAAGTTTTAATAAACCTTAACCATATGTGTCATGAAAACCTTAGACTCACTCATCTGAAATCTGAAAATTTGAAATCAAGGCTACTTTGGTTGAGATACATAGAGTGAGTATTGTTTTTAAACACTTGAAAAATGTTGACTAAATGAGAAAAAAATGTGATTTCGGAGCAATGACTTGGTCACTGAGAAACTGGGTTCTCTATCAATGAAATAGAGTAAACCTATGTCATGAAATGCCATAGTTATCTCTGGTGAAAATTTATTGAAAAACCTGACAGAGCAATGGCATATTTGTGTTGAGTAACTGGGGAGTCTGGCCTCTAATCAAGGTGTCTCCTCACGTAAAAAGACATTTCTATTGCTAACTCTGGTCTCAATGTTGAGAGGCAATGACAGTTATCACACTGAGTAACTGGGTCACTTCACCTGAGACGTGTTGTGCCTCATGTAAAAAGGTGTTGATCAACTTAAATTGCTCAGGAAAAGTATAATATGCTTCAAATGAAAATATCTTGCAAAACTCTGTCAACTCATGCTCTTGTAAAAGTGTTTAATCTCAATTCTAATCTATGTAACTCTCAAAGGAGTCATTGAGATCATGCGTGTAAGACAAAGATGATTGATCCTGTGTGTTATCTGATTATTTGGTTCACCTTTATTAAAACTTGAATTCAGATATAAGTATTGAGTTTAATTGACAAATTTGGTATACATCATAATTAAATCAGGTTGGTCAAGTTACCAATTCATAACCCTCTATGATAGGAGAGGCTATTCATGTTACGACTTATTGTAGTGGTGCATGCCTTAAAATTCCTCATGATTTGTTTCACCCCTGACAACTTGATCAACATGCACTTAGTTGACAATCCTCTCTTATTAGTTGATTGATTCCTGAGATGATCTACTCTCCACACTGTTGGAATCTTCCATCTTATTTCTGTAACCAGTTCTGGTTCTGTGGACTTTCCACCTGCTTTATTCTGTGATGGCAGATTTCAGTTTGCTTCATTGGATAATCAGAGTTTATTCCTGCACTTCAGGGGGAGTTCTGGGTCATCTGCATTTAAGGGGAGAGTAGTCATTCATTCATATTGATAGGGGGAGAATAGCTCTTATGTGCCTTCATTTGTCAAAGGGGGAGATATTACCTCAATCTTTTTATACCTGCTTATTCTTTCTCCCTCAAACTTTTTCTCTTTTTGATGAAGTCAAAGGGGGAGATAGCTTGGATCAGTGTGTCTCATAGTGTTGCCATCATCAAAAGTGGGGAGATTGTTGTGCCCCTATGGTTTTGATGTCAGCAAGCACTATGAGTATGAATTGTTTTGATGTCAGCAAGCACTATGAGCATGATTGATTGATTGATTTGAGAGTGCGCACATTCATCTCATTGCATTGTCTGTCTCTGCATTGGTGCAACTCTAGTTCTTGCATAAAAAGTGTAGTTTGCATCGGTACATTAACTGTTGGTGCACGTCATATAGTCGATGCATGATCTGGTAAATAGACTGCACTGTTAGTTCTCCTGCAAACATTGCATCGGTTCAATATCTGCCATATGCATACACTGCATCGATGCATTCGTCAGTCGCTTTATTTCAAAGTTGATGCATGTTCATTATGCATACATAGTCAGTACATTCTGTTGTTTTATGCATATACAATGTCTGCATAGTCTTTGCTGTTATGTCCATGCCTCATTTAAGCAAGCCTATACATGATGCATTGATTTTTAAATGCTAGGTAGCAAGTCTGTACATTGTCTTGTTTCAGGCACGCAATGTCTGTACATCGTCTTGGCGCATGCACGCAAAGTCTGTACATTATTTGACAGCATGCCTGAGCATTCATCTTTGTTGTGCATACTTTGATAGATGCAAACTGCATTTCACACATTCAACGTCTGTACATTCTTCAGTGGCATTTGTGCAATCCTTCAAAACAAAGTCTATACACTCTTTACCATGCATTCAAAGTCTATACATTCCATTGCTGGTACGAGTGGTTAAGTTCATGCATCATCACTCCAGCAAGTCTGTACATTGGTGTCGCATGCACACTAAGTCCATGCACTCCTTGATGACATGCCTGTGCATTCATCTACATTGTGCATACTTTGTTAAATGCATTCTGCACTACCCACTAGCAAGTCTATACATGATGCATTCAGGCTTAGGCGTTTGGCACAGAAAGTCTATACATCGTGTGTACATTGCACGCAAAGTCTGTACACTCGTTGATGACATGTCTGTACATTCACTTTCAATGTGCATACTTTGTTACAGCATACTGCACTACACACTAGCAAGTATATACATGCTTAGTTCAAATCTCAAACGTACTCAATGCATCCTTTTCTTTTCCTTCAAATTGATTCAAACTGATATCAAGTTTAATCTGACATGACTTATATTCAAGGAACATAAGAAGGGCACGTGATCCAAGATTGGAGGAAGTGCCAAGATCGTGACACGTGTAGTGCAGCAGGCTGAAATGCTGCCACGTGTTCAAGGTGGTAGGGCGGGAATTCGTGGAGGACACACGCCCACCTATCTGCTCCTGCTATAAAAAGAAGACTTCTCCATCTGGAGAAGATGCTCGAGCAGAGTGATCGAAGTAGGAGAGCCCATCTGAAAGAGCAGAAGCAGAGAGAGAGAGAGCCTGCACGATCTAAAAGAAGAGAAAGAAAGAAGAAGAAAAAGAGAAAGAAAAATAGAAAGAGAGATCAGCAGAAGAAGAAAAAGGAGAGTGAAAAGAGAGATAGAGAGTTCGTGAAAAAGAAGAGAGAAGACTTCTTTGAAGATGTGTTATCTATTGGGTCTTGGATCAGATCCAGACCAACTTGCTCCTTGATAGCTGTTTTGTGCTTTACCGTATATAGCTTTCTGTTGCTGTGTCCTTTTCGTATTTTGTTTTTCTTTTACCTCTATTTCAAGCTGTTAGTCAGCAGAGCTAAGCTGTATTACTCAGCGGGCAGAGGAGGATTCCTCTGGATGGGTTAAGCTGTAGTCCCCAGCAGTTGGCAAAGCTGTAATGCCCAGCGGTCAAGCTGTTAGTCAGCGGGTTGTATGAAGCTCAGCGGTTTAAGCTGTGTATCAGCGGAATCCACACTCTAGTTTGAGTGTGGGGTGGACGTAGGTCTGGAGGACCGAACCACCTTAAAAATCATCTGTCCATTGTGGTGTGATTGCTTGTCTTATTCCGTTAGGTGAATGCTTAGGCACGATCTGTTTCTCTCTGTCTAGTAAGGTTGTTGATTGCACACTGTCTGTTCGATGACTGTTTTGAGAGTCCTTTGACATTGATCCTAAGTCACCAATCCGTTCACTTGTAAGCATTTTAGTTGACTTAGTGAATCTGTTAATTCTGCAACTGTTCATTGGCTTTTATTTTGTATCAGGAAGTTTTAATTGGGCAAGAGTTTTATAAGGGGATTCATTCACCCCCCTCTGAATCCATCGCACCGATCCTATCACCTTCCTTCAGGTGAAATAGAAAATTCCAGCTGTTGATCAATATTGTTTTTTGTTTCCATCAGTGTAGGGTCATTATCTTGAAACTTGACTAGGTCTTCAATTAATGTTGGTTGTGACCAAATATTTGCAATCAGACACCCTACTTCTTGTTTATCAACATCTAGATTCAATTGAGCAAAATCCTCGATAAGATAGGTCAGACCTTTCCTGAGGCTTGCTAGAGTTGCTAGTGGCCTCCTGCTGAGAGCGTCTGCTATAGCATTTACTTTACTTGGGTGATATTGGATAGAAAAGTCAAAGTCCTTGAGATACTCCAGCCATCTTCGTTGCCTCATGTTTAACTCCTTTTGGGTGAAAAGATTTTTCAGACTTTTGTGGTCTGAAAATATAGTGAACTTCTCCCCATAAAGGTAATGTCGCTATATTTTCAAGGTGAAAATAACAGCCGTCAATTCTAGATCATGTATGGGGTAGTTCTCTTCATGACGCTTCAATTGCCTAGAAGCATAACAAATCACCTTGCCATGTTGCATAAGGACACATCTAAGGCCAATGCCAGATGCATCTAAATAGATTTCAAATCCACCACCTTCAATAGGTAGGGCTAAGATAGGAGCAATAGTGAGATGATCTTTAAGAGTTATGAAACTCTCTTCGCAGTCCTTCGACCATACAAATGGATTCTCCTTTCTTGTAAGCCTAGTCAAAGGGACAGTAATCTTGGAGAAATCCTTGATGAATCGCCTACAATAGCTAGCCAAACCGATAAAACTCTTGACTTTGGATACGATCACTGGTCGCCTCCAGTTCTTGACAGCTTCAACTTTCGAAGGATCCACAGCGATACCTTTCTTCGAGATGATATGGGCAAGGAAAGAGACCTCCTTTAGCCAAAACTCGCACTTGCTGAGCTTCGCGTAGAGTTGATGCTCTCTTAGTGTTTGCAAAGCTATTCTTAGATGTTATGATACCTTGGATACTTCGGATCCAAATCCGATAGCTTTCAGAGCGCTTTTACGAGTCCTAAATAGTGTTTTGTAATCCACTCGGGTTTTTCTACTATATAGCATGTGGAACCCCGTGGAGAGTGAACCATTGAGTTTAGAGACTCCAGGACGCTGTAGATGCGTTGTGCTCGTTTCAATGATCGCGGAAGCTATTTTTTCGTATTTTTATGATTTTATGGAATTTCAGGCCAAAAATCAGATTTCAGAAATATTCGATATTTCTATTTTCTTTTCCTTTTCTTTTAACCCTCTCCACTCTCTCTCTCTCCTCTCACTCACATCTCTCACTGTCTCACTCCGTTCTCTCTCCTCTATTCCCCTCTCCCCCGGGCGCGTGACCGTGGTGGAGGTGGACGAGGTGGTGATGCTGTGGAGACGACCTGGAGCGTGATGACGAGAGGAATGGAGCGTGGCATAGGCGCGATCCCATTCAGTGGATTCGAAGCACGACGTGGTTCATGTGATGGTTTTAGGCACGCGAGATCTTCGGTGTAGGTAGGGAGATAGATACTCTACCTGTTTCCGACCTTCCCTCGGGATTTCAAGCCGATAGGCGTGAGTATGATCTGGTTTTCCTGCTTAAAGGAAAAAGCATGTTTTTGGGGTGTGATGCAAAATCGCCGTTCCAGGCAATGGTTTTTGATTTAAATGGTAGAATTTGAACCCCTGGCTTGTAGGGATTTGATTCCTGTTAGTTTGGCTGTAATTGACAGTGGTTTGGGGGCCGGTATGAGGCCGTTTGTCCACGTGAGTCATTTTAGGTGGATTTGTGGAAATCACCCGTTTCTTGTCATTTTGTGGTTGGTTTGATCCCTTCCGGCTTGTGGAAGTATTATATTGAGTCTATGGTTGTTTCCTCATCGTTCTGGGACGATTGGGGCGTGGAAAGATCGAGTTTTATGCTTTCCTACGGTTTTCCCACAGGTAGCAAGTAGCGGTCGTACCAGAGATAAGGCGGCCATAGGAGGATCGTCATTTGTAAGAGACGGTCCTAGGTAGACCGTCATCTGTTTCTTAACTATTTTAAGTCAGTTCGGGGTAGCGGTCTTGCTCCCGACCGCAACTTGGTAGTAGCGGCCTAAGGGTGACCGTTATTTGACTTCATAAGTCGGTTTGGTTCATATGTCGGTTCGCAAGTAGCGATCTTGCGACTGACCGCCAACTGAGGTAGCAGTCAGAGGTAGACTGCCACTTGCTTGGCTTATCATGCATTTTTTGAGGTAGCTTGGAGAAGACGGTCCGGATATGACCACCACCTCCAAGAGACGGCCATGGGGTGACCGCCATATGCAAGTTGCGGCCCCCATATGACCGTATTCTGCAAGTTTTTGCCCGGTTTCTATTTTGGGGTTTCCTTTTAAATGGCAGTCCAGCCATGTCTGCCATATTCAGGAGGCGGCCCTTTGGAGAGTGTCACTTTCTGTTAGCGGTCCCGATGAGACTATCATTTGCTGACCCGTCAGGTAGTGGCCAGGCTATGACCGCCAATTTCTGTTAGCGGCCATAGGGGTGACGGCCACTTGTTATCAATGTTTATTTCACCGGTTTGGCTTTCCGCTTGGCTTGGCTTCGACCCCTCGGTTAACCTATTGTTCCATGGATGTCTTGGACGTCCAATGAGGGCAGTGACTGTGTTATAGGGTGTTCGGAAGTGCCGTAATACTGAGTAGTGTGCCGTGTGGTTTTGAGAATTGTTATGGTTTCTGGTCAACCCAATTGTTACCCAGTGGTTGACACGTGACCTCGTGAATGTCTCGGTTATCCTGTGGGGATTGATACTATGTTTTGGATGCATGGAGGTATCATCTTACCTCAGTTTACGTGCCTATGTGGTCCGAGAGCTCAGGTGATCCCTCATGTTCTGTGTTTCTCGACATGGGGAATTGTGTGTTCGATGAGTGGCCTTGTGGTCGAGGACTTTCATTATTACTGTTGTGGATCTGGCTGATCTGTGCCGCTTCCATAATGTGTTTTACCGTGGTCTTGACTTAGGAACTAGGCTGATTAACGATGTGTTACCGTGATGTCCGACGATCTTGACTCGAGTCTTGTGACTCAAGGATCGTTGTGTTAGCAGGACTAGTTGGCTGTCCTGAGTCTAATGGCGTGGTGCTATCATGTGCTCCGAGTGTTAGCGATAGGTGCGTGCCTAGCCTATCCACACTTTGGTGTTTATGTTTGAGAGTCTCTGTGTCTAGTGAGCCTCCGCTAGTCGTAGCCTAACAACACTTTCCATGTGTCGGCCCACCCAGGAGTGGTGGCGAGGTGAGTTCCCGATAGAGACCGTTTGTAGGCTGGTTTTTATGGGCCCCTTTGTCTTTCCGTCAGAGTCCGATGGGAGGGGAAAACCAGCTAGAGGCCTGGCTCAAGACATTGATCTTGTGTGTGCACATGTGGTCAGGGGCATTGGACCAGCATCGACGGTCACTCGTTACTGTTGTTCCTTGGTACTTGTTCACTGTCTTAGTTATCGCGTTCAAAGCGAGTGGGATATACCTGAGGTGCAATGTAAGACGTCAGTGGATGCATCTGGCTTTTCTACTAGTGAGGAGGTACTTCTGTCACATGACACATGATTCGTGATTCGTGATTCTCGTATTTTGAGTTCCCGTCTATGTTGACGTAATTCTTCAGGTAGTTGGTGTTCAACTTTACCCATAGTAAGTGTAGAGTACACGACAGTGAGATCGTGTATGTATTGGTGCTTCTAGACCGTGTGGTGTACAGTTGGGCTTTTGTCTCTGTGGATAAGCCTGAACGATAGGGATGTCGTGATGTTTTCGTGGTTTGGTAGCCAGAGTTTCCATGTATCGGTTCGGCAACTCCCGACTTTGTGAGATCAGGGTTGTTCTTCTATTACCGTTTATAGTAGCTTAGAGAGCTGAGATTTTATCAGCTGCCGCGTTTCTGTTCAGTATGGCTTTCCTCCTTACTTCTATTGTTGTTCCTACTCCTATTGCTCCTGCTTTGCTATAGCTATTTAGCACTGCTGTTTACTGCTTTTGTTTCGTGGTGGGATCCACGGGACCCCTATTAAGCCAGTGAGATGAGGCTCACCCCTGACTTTTCAGGTGTAGCTGTTCCTTCCTCATGGTTCGAAGGTGTAGTGTAGTGGTTCTTAGTTGCCAGCTTTGCCAGCGACGAGCTTCCCATGACTTGAGAGTACGTTCTCTTTTCTGTTAGACTGTACTTTGGTTGGATTGGACTCTACTAGCTCTGTAGTTTAATTAAAAATATAATTTTATATTATGCTAATTTAGCGAATCCTGATCATAGTAATTTTAATTCTTTACTGCTTTATCTGGAAGTTCAATGTACTCCACCCACTCTTTTTATCCCATCGGAGCCTTACAGCTCTTTGGAGGCCTCTCAGAATCCAAGTGGTATCGAGTTTACCGGTATCCGGAGTCTGGGTCGTCACAGGTGGTATCAGAGGTGGTGGTGTGAAAGTATATGAGAATTCCAGATATTATAGTATTCAGAGTCCATAAGGTCCAGTACAGTCGACAGCTGGCATAGGTTTTGTGTTTCTTTACCGCTTTGCTTCTCGCGTGAGAGCTTGTGTGCGCTGTGATGGCGCTGCGAGGTGGTTTTGCTCTCGTCAGGATCTGATGGAGCATCCTTCTTTCGTTAAGATGTTAGTCTCGGTGGTGCTACACAGGGCAGAGTTTGCCAGCTGGCATGAGTCTGTGGTGCAGTGTTTGAGATTTTCTGTGGCATGATCAGGTGGCTGATGAGAATTGTAATGGTCGTGTATGTTCTCGAGGAGATTAATGTCATTTTGGCCTTCCTAGCTTGAGGTTTGGTTAGCCCCTGAGGTGCTGAGGTGTTAAGGTTATGTTTGAGTTGGTCGTTTGGATGCCCTTGGTTGAGAGAGTGCTCGGGCGAGCTAAGGATTTCCTTCTTGGTGAGCTATTATTAGTCGAGCTTGATCTTTCTCATCTTGTCTTGTGGCATTGTCTTGAGGTTAAGTTGAGGCTGGTGCTCTTTGCGGCTTGCACTATGGCGACTTGTGATTGGCTGTTAGCAGGATTGGTACTCGAGGCATGGTATATTGTAGTTTCGTGAATTGTGATGGCGCCAAGAGGTGTGCTGAGATGCGGATGCCGAGATATTTGTGATGCATGTGTGCGTTGTGTAGAGTGCACAGTGGAAGCGTGTGGGCTCGTAACCCACAGGTCGAGGATCGTGAGGTTGGAAGATTCTGACCAGCCGAGAAGATTGTTTCCTTGGTATGTTTGTCTTGGCTATGTGTGTCTTGATGTTGTTGGTTGCCGTGCCATTACTTGAGGCATTATGGTTGGCACTGGTAGGTTTGAGAATTGGGGAAATCTGTCAGCGAATATGCTGGTTGAGGACCCATTTCTTCTTCTGCATTTCTTGGAAGTTGTGCTCTCAGGACATGATCATGGTCCTAGAGATGCATTTTCTGAGGATTGTTGTGGGTCCTTGTTGGTAAGCTGTGAGCGGCTAGTACATTTTAGTTGTGTGGTCAGCTGTAATTGCACCTTGATGTGACCCAACTTGCGGTGTTGTCCCGTGGTTCAGTGTTGAGAATGGAGCCGGAGATTTGCAAGTGTCCATCATTTGGTTGTATGATGGTTTGTGCTTGTGGTCAGCTTGGGAGGAGTACCCTGTGAGTCTGAGTTTAGATTTGTGTGGATCGAGGTCTGGTCGGTTAGTTCTGTTGTACTCTCCTGAGATGGTAGAGTTGGCGTGCAACTCGAATCAGATGTAATGTCTTAGTGAGGACTGACTTGATTGTGTTTTTGGTCCAGTGTTGTCATTGGCGTTCTACGTGCCAGTTTTGTTTGTTATTTTGGTGCAGAAGCCGATGATGTGGAGCAGTCAGCTGAGTTGAATCTTTTCCTCATGAGAGCTGATGCTTGTTGTGTGTCTGTCGAGTTTTTTTGTCGGTGGCTGTTTCGTGGCATGGGTCGTGTCTCCTTCCTTTGTGAGATGGTAGCGATGATGCCATGATTTGGAGGTGCCAGACTTGTATTCTTTTCTGTGTAGTGCTCGTTCTGTGGATCGATGTGCCTTGAGATACGGAGCATGATGATCTTGCCTGTGATCAGGATCTGGCAGTGTTCCTCTGAATTGTGTTTTTGAGAATCGTGTTTTCATGTGTTTGAGGTTCGGTTGCAGCTTTGAGAGCATTGCCAGCTGAATGGGTTGCTCTTCCCTATTCCCTTGTTAGCTCCTTAAATTTCGAGGATGAAATTTCTAAAAGGAGGGGAGGCTGTAATACCCTGGATCCTTCGGATCGGAATCCAAGAGCTTTCAGAGCACTTTTGCGAGTCCTGAATAGTGTTTTACGATCCACTCAGGTTTTTCTACTGTATAACCTACAGAACCCCGTGGAGAGTGAACCGTTGAGTTTAGAGACTCCAGGAGGCTACAGATGTGTTGTGCTCATTTCGAGGATCACAAATTTTAGAAATATTTGATATTTCTATTTTCTTTTCCTTTTCTTTTAAACCCTCTCCACTCTCTCTCTCCTCTCACTCACGTCTCTCACTCTCTCACTCTGTTCTCTCTCCTCTACTTCCCTCTCCCCCGGGTACACGACCGTGGCGGAGGTGGACGAGGTGGTGACGCTGTGGAGACGGCTTGGAGCGTGATGGCGCGAGGAATGGAGCATGGCGTAGGCGCGATCCCGTTCCGTGGATTAGAAGCACGGTGTGGTTCGTGTGATGGTTTTCGGCATGCGAGATCTTCGGTGGAGGTAGGGAGATGGATACTCTACCTGTTTCCTGCATTCCCTCAGGATTTCAAGCCGATAGGCATGACTATGATTCGGTTTTCCTGCTTAAAGGGAAAAGCATGTTTTTGGGGTGTGATGCGAAATCACCGTTCCAGGCAATGGTTTTTGATTTAAATGGTAGAATTTGAACCCCTGGCTTGTCAGGATTCGATTCCCGTCAGTTTGGCTGTAATTGACCGTGGTTTGGGGTCGGTATGAGGCCGTTTGACCACGTGAGTCATTTTAGGTGGATTTGTGGTGTAGTACCCCGAGAACTATTTTCACAAAAAGTTCTATTCATTTCGATAATTTTTGATTTAATAAATTAAAAGTCCCCCTTGGCTAAAATTCAACTAATTTATAAAAATCTATAAAAAATTATAATCATAGAGAGGATGGAAAATTTAGACAACTTGTCTTCTACGGCAGACCCTAAATAAAATTGTAACCAAGTCGAATTAATGGTTTTAGGGCTAAATCCACATTCAGCCATATTGGACCTTAGATCGCTAAATTCAGACCCAATCCTCGATCATTTAAGCCCAGATCGGACCCATTTAGACGGCCTTGATGAGGATATCGTTTCCCCTCTGATTCCCAGTCGAAACCCTAGCCTTAGGAAGAGAATTTCGAGGGAAGGCGGCGGCGTGACCGAGTCAATGCGCGAATCGCACGCGACTGGAGTTGTGGACTCTGTCCTCCCTAATCGACGCCTCTAGAGATCAATTACTCCTATAAAAATTGACCCTAGCCCGACCTAGAAACCCTTGGATGCTGCGGCGGCCGACGCGGAGCACGTTCGTGGGAGATTTCTGGCAATCTCTTGGGTGGAGTTTCTTATTGCAGTCGGCGGCGTCGTCCCCTTCTTCCTTCTCTTAAGGTAGGTTCTAGTGGACCAGACCTCAAGTATAATACACTGCTGGACTCATCTCTGTCCCCTGTTTCATTTGACACCAAAAGCCCTAAATTTAGTTCTGTATCACGAGAGTATTAGTAGTTTTAGTCGGAGCATGTTAAAATTAGGGTTAACTTTGTTGTCCTCGATTAATGTTAGGTTAGCAGGCTTAAAAGTTTGAAATTAATCAATCCACATTATGCAACTTTTTGTTCTATTTCGGATGGTATGCTTTTGCCAAAATTATATTCATCATATGCCATGAATTTTGTATCGCAAGTAGAGTCTGTCAAGATCGCTGAGGTTCGGGCATGTCATTTTTTACACGGTCCTAACAGGAACCGCTTGGGACTAAGCGGCGCCACGATAGACGGCCAGATCCATAGCGGCGGTTGTGGGTTTGACAATTTATGTGGTTTTGTGTTCGGAACCCCACGATCAGTGGCGGCCCAACGCTAGACCGCTTGAGAGACACTAGCGGCCGTTCGATAGACCGCCTAAGGTGCGTATGGCTTTCAAGCTCCCATGTCTTACGCGGCCTAACGACAGACCGCTTGGGCCTGTTCAGCGGTTCTGGATAGACCATTTATGTCACGCAGTATCTTTTAAGTGATGATTCAAAGCATGTTAGTTCTTGTTAAACCAAGTACGTAATAAGTTGGCAACCCACAATTTAATTGGTATATATATGAAAGACTAATTAGTGTTAAATCTTGGTTGAATTCCTTTGTTCCTCTTTTCAATCGTATCTTCATTGCCCTTATTCATTAATAAATGCGCAAATTGTAAACATGTTATATATATTGGAAGAAATTCTTATTAGGATTGTTCTGACAGTCACTCCACTTCGGTGGTGCTGACTGACCGGTATATAGTGTTTTTCGAAGTTTTCAACTCTCAATTCTTGTAATAGTTGGGACTCTCCGCCGGATACTCCTTCTATCGGACTAGGACCTCTATTATGAGACCTCTGTCAGCCCCCGCGGGCCTGGGATTCCCACTAGGACGCCGGGCGTGTTGTACCCCAAAACCTGAACCTTTGGACTTGATCGAATCGCGTGATTTTACCCAAGCCTGGATTTTGGGGCTGTCCTGTTAATAGCGGCCATTCTGGAACCTCTAATGCCATTACGCGGCCCAAGCATGACCGCCTGTGATTCTGAGCGGCCCTTGGGGTGACCGTGTTTAGCTGGGCATGCGCATCGACCTGATGGGCTTGTGCGTCGACCTAAGTTTGTAAACGGCCCTTCTGGGACCGTCCTGTCCTGGTGGTAGCCCATATTGGACCGTTTATATTCCTTCATTCTGGGCTTGGACCCTTGGCCCAGCTAGCCTCTAAGAGGTCCAGCCTAGACCATTTTCTGTTCTAAGCAGCCCGATTATGACCGCTTATATCCAGAACTTGTATTCATGTGTTTTCTTGCTTGTAGCCTATTCTTAAATTCTTGATTTCTCGATTCATCATTAAACTACCACTTGATCTTAGAAATTTAAGTTACATAGTTTAATCTTGGAATTCCGGCCGATTCCAAATGAATGTCTAAGATGATTGCTTGGGATCTTGGATCCATCAAATCAATGCCAACGCATCATAAGGGCCCGATTTGGTCCTGGGAAGAGCGCCCAAAAAGTACTAGTGCCCCGGGGAGTTGTAATGACATGGTGAGGCATTGCATCGAGTGCATGACTAGCGTGATATCTATGACATTCATTCATTTCGATTCCTGCAAGGAATTACTTCTACTTGACTTGCTTGTTTGTTTACTTAATCGGCCAAGTACAGGGAAATGATATCTTAATTCTATCTTGCTTCATTCTATTGTGTTAGTTGTTACTGCCATTTATTTTATGTGAATGACATTAATTAAATCGTTAATTACTTAAATCTTACCAACTATTACCTACTAAGCGCTCGCTCACCCAGTTTCCCCCCCTTTTTCAGGTAGCTCCGGTGATGACTCTCATATTGATGGGGACGAGCAGGAGTGAAGTCCTTGGAGCGAGCCAGCTAGATAGCCTTTCAGAGATGTCATTGGATAGTTCGAGTCTGAGAGTTGTAATACTGTTGAAGAGTTGTAATTTTGTTTAAGTCGGTCGTTATGTAACTGTGTTACGTTGGTGGATATTGACCCTCGTTATTTTTCATTAGTTAGAATTAATGGTTATTTTGGAAAGTATTTTTTCTCCTTGCCATGGTGTGGTGTTGAAGTTATTTAATCGCTAACGCAAGGCACAGCATGTTTCGGAATCAACATATTTTAAACTTTCTATTGCTGCGTCCCGATCTTCAACGTCGGGGCATGACATGTGGAAATCGCCCATTTCTTATCATTTTGTGGTTGGTTTGATCCCTTCCGGCTTGTGAAAGGTTTATATTTAGTCTATGGTTGTTTCCCCATCGTTTTGGGACGATTGGGGCATGGAAAGATCGAGTTTTGTGCTTTCCTACGATTTTCGCACCGGTAGCAAGTAGCGGTCGTACCAGAGACCGCTACTTGATAAGGCGGCCATGGGAGGACTGTCATTTGTAAGAGATAGTCCCTGGTAGACCGTCATCTGTTTCTTAATTATTTTTAGTCAGTTCGGGGTAGCGGCCTTGCCCCTGACCGCAACTTGGTAGTAGTGGCCTAAGGGTGACCGCTATTTGACTTCATAAGTTGGTTTGGTTCATATGTCGGTTCGCAAGTAGCGGTCTTGCGACTGACCGCCAACTGAGGTAGCGGTCAGAGGGAGGCTACCACTTGCTTGGCTTATCATGCATTTTTCGAGGCAGCTTGGAGAAGATGGTCCAGATATGACCGCCACCTCCAAGAGACGGCAATGGGGTGACCGCCATATGCAAGTTGCGGCCCCTATAAGACCGTATTCTACCAGTTTTTGCCATGTTTCTATTTTGGGGTTTCTTGTTAAATGGCAGTCCCGCCATGACTGCCATATTCAGGAGGCGGCCCTTTCGAGACCGTCACTTTCTGTTAGCGGACCCGATGAGACCGGCATTTGCTGACCCGTCAGGTAGCGACCAGACTATGACTGCCATTTTCTGTTAGCGGCCATAGGGGTGACCGTCACATGTTCTGGATGTTTCTTTCACCGGTTTGGCTTTCCGGTTGGATTGGCTTTGACCCCTTGGTTAGCCCATTGTTCCGTGGATGTCTTGGACGTCCAATGAGGGTGGTGACTGTGTTATAGGGTGTTCGGAAGTGCCGTAATACCGAGTAGTGTGCCGTGTGATTTCGAGAATTGTTATGATTTCTGGTCAACCCTGTTGTGACCCAGTGGTTGACACGTGACCTTGTTAATGTCTCGGTTATCCCATGGGGATCGAGACTTTATTTTGGAGGCGTGGAGGTATCATCTTATCTCGGTTTATGTGCCCATATGGTCCGAGAGCTCAGGTGAGCCCTCATGTTCCGTGTTTCTCTATATGCAAAACTTTGAGTCCGATGAGTGGCCTTGGGGCCGATGACTTTCATTATTACTGTTGTGGATCTGACTGATCTGTGCCGCTTCCATAATGTGTTTTACCGTGGTCTTGACTTAGAGACTAGGCTGATTAACGGTGTGTTGCCGTGATGTGCGATGATCTTCACCCGAGTCTTGTGACTCAAGGATCATTGTGTTAGCAGGTCTAGTTGGCTGTCCTGAGTCTGATGGCATGGTGCTGTCATGTGCTCCGTGTGTTTGTGACATGTGTGTGCTTAGCCTGTCCACACTTCAGTGTTTCTGTTTGAGAGTCTCTGTGTCTAGTGAGCCTCCACTAGTCGTAGCCTGACGACACTTTTCGTGTGTCGACCCACCCAGGAGTGGTGGCGGGGTGAGTTCCCAATAGAGATTGTTTGTAGGGTGGTTGTCGTGGACCCCTTTGTCTTGCTGTCAGAGTCCGACGGGAGGGGAAAATCAGCCAGAGGCCTGGCTCAAGACATTGAGCTTGTGTGTGCACACGTTGTCAGGGGCGTTGGACCAGTGCCGACGGGCATGACCCTGACTAGTCACTCGTTACTATTGTTCTTTGGTACTTGTTCAGTGTCTCAGTGACCGCGTTCGCGGCAAGTGGGAGATACCTGAGGCACAGTGTAAGACGTCAGTGGATGCATATGGCTTTTCTACTAGTGAGGAGGTACTTCTGTCACACGACACATGATTCATGATTCGTGGTTCTCGTGTTTTGAGTTCCCATCTATGCTGACGTAATTCGTGAGGCAGTTGGTGCTTAGCTTTACCCGTAGTCAGTGTAGAGTACACGATAGTGAGATTGTTTATGTATTGGTGCTTCTAGACCGTGTGGTCTAACGTTGGGCTTTTGTCTCTGTGGACAAGCCTGCACGACAGGGATGTCATGATGTTTTCCTGGTTTGGTAGCCAGAGTTTCCTTGTATCGGTTCGACAACTCCCGACTTTGTGAGATCGGGGTTGTTCTTCTGTTACCATTTGGAGTAACTTAAAGGGCTGAGGTTTTATCAGCTTCCATGTTTCTGTTCAGTATGGATTTCCTCTTTACTTCTACAATTGTTCCTACTCCTATTGCTCCTGCTTTGCTATAGTTGTTTAGCACTGCTGTTTACCGCTTTTGTTTCGTGGAGGGGATCCGCGGGACCCCTACTGAGCCAGTGAGACGATACTCACCCTTGACTTTTCAGGTTTAGTTGTTTCTTCCTCATGGTTTGGAGGTGCATTGCGGTGGTTCTTAGTTGCCAGCTTTGCCCGCGACGGGCTTCCCCCAACTTGAGAGTACGTTCTCTTTTCTGTTAGACTGTACTTTGGTTGGACTGGACTCTGCTAGCTCTGTAGTTTAATTGAAAATGTAATTTTATATTCTGCTAATTTAGCAATCCTGATCATAGTAATTTTAATTGTTTACTGCTTTATCTAGAAGTTAAATGTACTCCACCCACTCCTTTTATCCCTTCAGATCTTTATAGCTCTTGGGAGGCCTCTCAGAATCCAAGTGGTATCGTGTTTACCCGGTATCCAGAGTCTGGGTCGTCACAGATGTTCTTCATGTTCATGCCTAGTCTTGGAATATATAAGGATATCATCAATAAATATGACCACAAATCGGTGGAGATAGGGCCTGAAGATATTGTTCATAAGTTGCATAAATGCTGTAGGGGCGTTAGTTAACCCGAACGACATTACAATGAATTCATAGTGCCCATATCTACTCCAAAAAGTAGACTTGTAGATGTCTTCATCCTTGATCCTTAGCTGATGGTAGCCCGACCTCTGGTCGATCTTGGAGAAATATTCTGCACCAGAGATTTGATCAAATAGCTCATCGATACATGGCAACGGATATTTATTCTTAATAGTGAGTTGATTTAGTCGTCGGTAGTTGATACATAACTTGAGAGATCTGTCCTTCTTTCTAACGAATAGCACTGGCGCATCCCAAGGGGATGTGCTAGGTCGAATGAAGTCCTTGTCTAACAACTCTTGTAGTTGTCTCTTCAATTCTTTGAGTTCCGTAGGGGACATCCTATAGGGAGCTATTAAAACAGGTGCTGCTCTAGGAATGAGTTCAATGGAGAAGTTTACTTCCCTTTCGGGCAGTAAACCGGGTAAATCAGATGGGAAGACATCGGGGAACTCTTTGACAATAGGAATTTCTTCTATGTGGATTTCCTTGGACTCGGTGATAATCACGGAAGCAAGAAAAGCTTCACATCCTTGCAAGATGAGTTTGCATGCGTGAAGAGAAGAGATAATGGTAGGGTGCTTCCTATACTTGATACCAAGGAAAGAAAATCGTGGGAGACCTGATTTTTGAAAAGAAATTCGCCTATTGTGACAATTTATATAGGCGTCATGGTCAATGAGCCAATATACACCTAGGATAGTATCATAGCCTTCCATGTCAAGGCATACGAGATTTGCAGGAAGATTATTACCTTCTATTGTTATCTCACTATCTGGGTAGTAGGTTGTAAGTTTAGTTTTGGGTCCTAAAGGTGTAGTCATAGCTAGGTCCGAAGGTAGAGGAACAGGTAAAATTGGTAAAGTTTTTGCAAATGTAGTAGGTACAAAAGAATGAGAGGCACCAGTATCAAATAACACAAATGCAGGATGCGAATAAATTTGAACGGTACCTTCCATTAGTCCGTCATCCTTAGGCGCTTCGTCATCCATCAAGGCATTTAGACGCGATTGGCGCCTACGTCCGCCATTAGAAGATTGTTCCTTCGTAAGAGGGTAATCGGGCATACGGTGCTCCCGACTTCCACATCATAAACAAGTGCCAAGGTGCTTCTAGCATTCCTTGGACAAGTGGCCGAATTTCTCATAAAATGAGCAAGCGGTCGGGACTTGCGTTTCCTCTTCCTTTACCTTCTTGTTCTTGCCCTTCCCATGGCCATTCGGGACCGCTTCTTGTTATCACGGGATTTGTAGGTGCTCGTGATGTTGAACTTCTCTTTCCTTCGCCCTCACTTTTCAAACTTGCGGCTTGACTCCTCGTTCTTGCCTTTGAACTTCTTGACCTTCTCCATGGTCCTTTCGCATAAATGAGCCCGTTGGACCATCTCCGGATATGTGCAGATATTTTGAGGTCCAGGTTGTTGAATAAAGCCGGGCCTTAGGCCGTCCATGAGTCGGTTAGCCTTTAATAAGTCGATGCTAACCAAGTGAGGAGCATAAGGGGCCAGACGGGAGAATTGAAGCTTGTACTCCGCTACGGACATCATTCCTTTCCGTAAGGAAGCAAATTCCGCAGCCTTTCTCTCCTTGACGTGCCCGGAGAAGTATTTTGCATAAAAGAGTGTAAGGAATTCCTGTCATGTAGGTTGAGCATTTTGCGGCTGTGCCGAAGTGGCTTTCCACCACATACGCGCATCTTTGTTTAGTTGGAAGGTAGCGAGATAGACCTTCTCTTGGTTGGAACATTGCATGACGTCGAATATCCTGTTCATCTCATCGATCCAATTCTCCGCCTCGTCCGGGTTAGAGGATCCAGAGAATCTCGGAGGGTTCATACTCTGGAAATTCCCGTGTAAATTACCAACGCCAGCCCTTCCGCCGGCTTGGGCCACAGTTTGTAGGGCCTGGGTAATACCCGCAACTGTTTGTTGCATTGCTTCCCAATTAGCACGATTAGCGACACATTCAGCGGCCATTGTAAGAGTGAAGTGCCTAAAAGAAATAAACAATTAGTTATTTCTTGGGATTTGGGAAGATTCACCTAAAGATTAAATTCTAAATAACTATCTCATCGAGGGGTCTGCCCGATCTCTCATGGGTTTGAAATTTTCTTTCCTAGTTCATAGGTGTGGGTCCTTAATCCTTGGACTTAGGCTATGACAAGACATTTCCTAGGACTTACTTATGCCTAGGCTCTGATACCACTTTAATTGTCACGCCCTGAGATTATGCAGCGAAAATTAATCGGGAACGTGAACAGTCGGCTAGTACGCCACAAGCGAGCAATATAATCAGTGTGCCAACACATTCATACATAAAAGAGGAATACACAAGATGATATACTCAAAACTTCACTTTATTGAAAAATAATCAAAGTACATTGATAATTGACACTTTTCACTAGACTCAAATAAATGGAAAAGTACATCGACTCGACTTGACTTATGACTAATTATAAAGACTCATAGCTATAGCTTCACCTTTTCTTTATTCGCTCTCGGCTCCATCACTTGAATAATCTAAATCCGACCCATTAGCATTTCCTGAAAAGATAGGAAAAGTAGGGAATGAGCACACTTTCTCAGTAGGTATCTTCGTAGTAACATGAAGGCATAATTTAAGTGATAAACAATTTAGGTCTAGAATGTAAGATAAAAGAAATGCAGTAAATCATAAGAATGAAACCAAAGTAATAATGCATGTATCAAGATATCACTCATGAAGATGTGAATGTTCATGTAGAATGAGAAAATGATCTAGCAAGAATATAATGTGGCCTTTCATGTAACAAGAATGTACTAGCATGTAACGAGAATATACTTTTCATAACTATAAAGGCTATGCACTAGAAAGTCATGTAACAATAATGTATAATTTAATGTAGAGCCTCGTGATTTTCACTCGTCTATAAAAAAAATACTCCCGACGCAATATGATGCCAGTGTTCATCATAACCCATGGTTTATAGCATGTTTCTGACAATCAGCAGAGGGGGCTAGTGTCGAGCCCTTGGACATAATCAGTGCCCGATCCGCATCTTCATGTTATAAATCAAGCTACTTTTATGAGAAATATCAATAATGTAGGCCGATAATATCAAGTTTCAACAATAGTTCATTATAACAACATCAAGGTAAGAATGCACCAAAATATGAATCATGAGAGTTCCAAGGTCGAATTAAGAACAAGGTCAAGCCACGGAAGGAATCCGACAGTACAACGGTACATTCAATAGTTTCCAAAATTTATTAATAATTTATTGAATAAGTTGTTAGGTTCTAGACAATCAATAGACCATCTAAGAATCATAAGAAAATGAACTCTTAGGTCAAACCTCGGGTTAAGCACACAAAGGTAGAATACGGTAATGCCTGGGCCGTTTCTTGAAGATTACGGTCATGCAAGGACCGCTATCATAGAGTGGCGGTCAAGTGCAGACCGTGTTGAGGACGGACTGAATAGATCTAGAGGCGGGGTGAATAGATCTATCCCCTTTTTTAATTTATAAACCAAAGATCGACTAGACCTTAAGCAAACTATGGGTTGCAAAGACAAAACTGATAACTACAGTGACAGCAAGCAATAAGAAGAGCACACACCACACGCAAAACCACAAGACAGGATTTTTAGGTGGTTCAGTCTCTTCCCGAGACTTACGTCCACCCCTCGCTCAACTTGAGCAAGGCTTCACTAAATGAGAACTCCTGATCTCAACCAATACACCACTGATACACAGCTTCTTCCCACTGACACACAGCTTGTACCCGCTGCCTCACAGCTTGACACTTGATGTAATGAAAAGAACAAAAGAAGCAACAGGACTGAACAAGAGCGTTTGAATCAAAGAAAAAGAGTTCAGCCTGGGACTGTAGATAACAGGAATAGACTCCCTGTGGAGCTTCCAGACGATTGCCTTCAGCTGCGACGCTGCTGGAGTCTTGCTTGCCTTGAGTCAGTCTTCCTTCTGCAGCAATGAAGATGCCTTCGGTCTTGTGCAGTCTTTGTGGTTTCTGAAGAGCCACTCCTTCTTTCCTCTTTCAGAGTATCTTCGTGGGTGTATCCTTTCTTTTGCTTCTACTCTGTGTTCCACACACCGCTCTCTGTCATCTTTACCTTTTGTACCAATTCTTTTCAAAGCATAGGCTTTTCCCGCGCAGATTTATTATTGAGCGCACATCCATTGGATTATCGGCTAGAAAACAGGGAGAAGATTTATCCGAAAGATTTGAATAGGTTTGACTGGTTCTTTCCAAGATTCTCTCCTTAAATCCAGTGCAGAATCTTATCAGCTGAACCGCCCAACAACCTGCAGCAACAACCTGCAGGTTTCTCTCAACAGAAACTGAATTCGGTTAGAGTTCGGTTCTGGACGCTGCTTCGCCTGTGGTCGACCATGACCTTGTCGTTGGTCGACAAGAAGCAATGTCCAGATGACTGGTAGTTCAGGCTGATGCTCTGTCTGTTCCGTGGTCGACAACAACCTTCTCGCTGGTCGACAAGGGGTAAATGTCCAGTCGATTGATGGTTCAGACTGATGCTTGTATTGCTTCGTGGTCGACAACGGGCAGGCCTTTGGTTGACCACCGAAGCTTGTACAGAGGAAAAGTAACTGGAGCTGTGTCTTGTTGGATTCGCTGGTTGGCACTAACCTCTTCACTGGTCGACAGGTAACCCTTGAAAACTTCCTCTGATCTGTTGACTTCATTAGTACTTCAGTATACCTGAAATTACTTGAACTATCAGATTTGCATTGAATTAGTTAAACACATCTTTTGTCATCATCAAATTGTCATGAGTCCATTACTTTATATTGAAGGAGCAATTAAACATATCCTTTGTCATCATCAAAACTAAAGGGATGCACAACATTCTCCCCCTTTTTGATGATGACAACCATGAGTCATTGTGACAAAACATGCAATTATTTCAGCCAGACAATTCATTTGATATGTTATTCAAAAGCATCCTAGCATTAGTTACAAGGTGACTCAACACAGAGAAGGTAAGATGAAAATAACATATTTGGCACAATGACATTGACATAAGACTCTCTCTCCCCCTTTGTCAACAACAAAAAGAGGGGAAATCAAAAGGTCACTCCGAAGAGGATGTGAAAGGAGGTGGTGGAGCAGAAGTTGATGGAACCGAAGGTGAAAAAGAGATGAATGACCTAGGGACCCAGGCGGTTGATTTTATAGGGCAAAAAGAAGTACTAAGAGTCCTGGGTGTTTATCCTAGAGTAGAAGAAAACGAAGGGTCAGGATTAATCAGCCGAATTAAATTTTGGGGGAATTGATTGAAGTGTACGCCCTTTCCTTAATGAAGCATTTATTTAACCTATCCACCCTTAGTAGAGACCACCTTGTAAACAAGTAGAGTGGGCCTAGTGGTTCACTTGAATTTGAAAGTATTGCACCAATAAGCTTACGCCCCATATCTAATTTCCTCTACATGACTTCTTAAACTTATAATGAATTTCATGAGATGATTTTAATAGCTGCGCTTGCTGAACAGTGTTTTCAACTTTTCTTTGCATGCCATGCCTTTGGTCAACCATTTTCCTCTGCCTTTTAGATAATTTTGAGTTTCCTTTTGGAATCATTGTGAAAGCTGTGGTCAGGTTTATCACATGCTTTTCTACACGAGGAGACACACTTTTTACACGCCAGAAACCTCGGCTACTTAGCATGCCTAACCATTCCACTTTTAACTGGGACACACCTTTTATCCGTGAGGATATACGTTTATCAGACGCCAATATCCCCAGTTACTCAGTATGCCCAATCTCAATAATTTTTGATAGTAGCAGAGATAGATTGATTCTTCATGACACACATGCCTCTCACTTATTTTTCATCCATTTTTATTTTTCTTGAAATGGGAGGCAGTAGTTTCTCAGAATCCAATCCATTGCTCTACCATGAAGACAGAGTTATGGCGTATTCCACGTGCATTCATGCTATATTTTTGGATTTATATTAACTGTTAAGCACGGGCACAGGTAGAGAAACCGACTTACTACTAAAAATCATAAGTCTTCAAAAATCATGTGACAGAATCATAGTTATGGTTTGAATTTATTGAAGTAGTACAGTCCAAATTTTCATTACTACACTCAACCTCTACTCTTATTGATTACATTGGTGACTTTATTGGAAGATATGGTTAGGTTATTCAATGTTTTATCAAGGAATGAGTTTACACTTTTTCTCCCCCTCAATTTGAAATAAACAATAATGTTGGCCAGGATGAGATAGAAAGACACAGGGAATGGAAAGTATGGATGATGATGAATGAGTGAAGATGAATCTGAGCCCAAACAGTTTAAACAGACCAGAAGATTCCCTACTAGAACTAGTGTCAACCAGGAACCTGTCTAAAGTGGACATTTGCTTCCGTACAGATCCATTGTCGACCATGGGACTGTCTATTGTCGACATCTGCGTAGTCACAGAACCAAACAGTTTCCTGTCTTGATGCCTTGGTCGACCAATGCCCTGTCGTTGGTCGACCACCAGAGCTAACCAGTAGCAGTGCCAGGAATTTGCAGAATGTTGCTTGAGTAACAGCCGACACCAGAGCTTCTAAACACAACCAGTACCAGAGATCTAACTGACATATCTGATTAGAGAAATGACAGAAAGCTATACAGAGAACACATGAATATTTGCATTTCAAGAATTTTCAGGAGATATTCTACATATCCCCAACTCCCTTCTTAGAGTTGAAAACCTGTCATTGTTAAGGGGTTTAGTGAAAATATCTGCCTATTGTTTTTCAGTTTCTATAAATTGAAGCATGAAATTTCCTTTGGATACCTCATCTCTTAGAAAATGATGACGAATCTCAATGTGTTTTGTCCTAGAGTGTTGAATGGGGTTTTTAGACAAGTTAATAGCACTAGTGTTGTCACATAAAATGGGTGCACAACCAAGATCTACATTGTAGTCTTGGAGTTGATGTTTTATCCAAAGAACTTGTGTCCCACAACTCCCTACTGCGACATACTCAGCCTCAGCAGTGGAGAGTGCTACAGAGTGTTGCTTTTTAGAAGCCCATGAAATTAAACACCCACCTAGGAATTGACAATAACCACTAGTACTTTTCCTATCAATTTTGCAACCAGCATAATCAGCATCCGAATATGAAATCAGATCTAGTTTGCAGTGAGTAGGATACCACAACCCCAATTCGTGGGTGCCTGCAAGGTATCGGAAGATACGCTTGACAGCTCCTAAATGTGATTCCCTAGGACTGGACTGATATCTAGCACACATGCATACACTAAACTGAATATCTGGCCTTGATGCAGTTAAGTATAGCAGGGATCCGATCATACCTCTGTATTTCTTGGCATCTACCATGTTACCTTTTACATCTGCTTCCAAAGTTGCATTTGTCCCCATGGGTGACTTGATTGGCTTGCAGCTTTCCATGCCAAATTTCTTCAACATCTCTTTTATGTACTTGGATTGATTTATGAAGTATCCTTCTCTGCATTGTGAGATCTGCAATCTAAGAAAGAATTGTAAATCACCCATTAGGCTCATTTCAAACTCATTGGTCATTAAATTTGCAAGTTCAGTACACAAGGAGGTTTCAGTAGATCCAAACACAATATCATCCACATAGATTTGTACAATCAGTATATCCTTACCTTGGGTCTTGGAAAATAATGTTTGATCAATTTTACCTCTTGTGTATCCCTTTTTAGTGAGGAAGGAGCTCAACCTTTCGTACCAAGCCCGAGGAGCCTGCTTTAATCCATACAAAGCTTTATGCAATTTGAAAACATGATTAGTAAGTTCATCATTTTCAAAACCAGGGGGTTGTTCCACATAGACCTCTTCTTTTATAATACCATTTAGAAATACACTTTTGACATCCATTTGTTGTAGTTTAATTCCATGAGATGCTGCAAAGGCTAACAATATCCTGATGGCTTCTAATCTAGCAACTGGAGCATATGATTCTTCAAAATCAACCCCAAATTCCTGGTTGTACCCTTTAGCCACAAGCCGAGCCTTGTTTCTCATTACTACCCCTTCTTCACTTAACTTGTTTGTATACACCCACTTGGTTCCAATAACGGGGTGAGATGAAGGTCTGGGGACAAGGCTCCACACCTGATTTCTTTCAAATTGATTTAGTTCTTCATGCATAGCATTTATCCATGATTCATCTTTTAAGGCTTCCTCTACAGATTTGGGCTCTATTTGGGACACAAGAGCAAGTTGATCCAGTTCATTAATGGCCTTAATCTGAGATCTAGTCTTCCTAGGATCATGTATTCCACCAATAATGTTATCTAAGGGATGATCTCTAAGAAGTCTCAAGTTTTCAAGATTGTTACCTGAGATGATCTCTCCTTCGGTCTGATCATTAGAATTACCTTGGTTTCTTTCTTGATTCTGTGCTTCTTCATTCTCCATCGGTTCTTCTTTGTCTTTCAGAAATTCTCCATCTTCTTCTTCCTTGCTGACCTGTTCATTTTTAATAAGATCATTAACTTCATCAAATGAGATATGAGGGGATTCTTCAACAATTTGATCTTTGGTGTTAAAAACCCTATAGGCTCTTGATCGGTCAGAATAGCCCAAGAATATTCCTGAGTCACTTTTTGGTTCAAATTTGTCCAAGACTCTCTTATCATTGTTATGAATGAAACATCTTGCACCAAAGATTCTAAGATGAGCAAGAGATGGTTTCTTACCTTTGAGCATTTCATATGGAGTTTTTGCACTAGATGGTCTTACCATTGCCCGGTTTACAATGTAGCATGCTGTGTTGACCGCCTCAGCCCAAAACTTCCTTGGAAGATTAGCTTCAACCAACATGGTTCTAGCCATCTCGACAAGAGTGCGATTCCTTCTTTCTACAACTCCATTTTGCTCCGGTGTCCTTGGTGAGGAGAATCTGTGGGTTATCCCTTTGTTTCTGTAGAAGTCATCAAAATCTGAATTTTCAAACTCTCCCCCATGATCAGATATGATTGTGCACACTTTGGACTTTCCATCCTGCTTCATTCTTTTGTAGAATTCCTGAAATTCATGAAAAGCATCACTCTTATGTGATAAGAACATCACTCAGGTAAATCTGGAAAAATCATCAACTAGAACATAGCCATATCTCTTCCCATTCAGACTAGCCGTTCTTGTCGGGCCAAATAGATCCATGTGCACAAGTTCTAGTGGTCTAGAAGACTGGTTTTCAGTTCTACCCTTGAAAGATTTTCTTGTTTGCTTTCCTTGGGTACATGCTTCACATACCTTGGCATTTTGAGCAAATGACAGTTCAGGCATACCAAACACCATTTTGTTTTTCACAAGTTTGTGCAGCACCCTATAGCTCACATGCCCTAGCCTTCGGTGCCACAACCAGGCCAGGTCCTCCTTCTTAGCGGTCAGGCACAAGTTGGAGTGGGCTGGATCATCCAAGTCTATCATGTAGACGTTGTTCACTCTCTTGCCCATAAACTTGGCTGCATCTGAATTTGGTTCAACAATCTTGCATATCTTGGAGTCGAATATCACTTTATGGCCTTTGTCGCATAATTGACTAATGCTCAATAAATTGTATTCCAGTCCATTCACCAGCAATACATTTTCAATACAGTTTGAAGGTTCCTTACCTATCTTACCTATCCCAATGATCTTTCCTTTGTTATTTCCCCCAAACGTCACATATCCTCCATCCTTTGAGCTCAGCTGGGAGAACTTGGTCTTATCTCCCGTCATGTGTCTTGAGCAACCACTATCTAAATACCACTTGTTGTGCATGGCTGCCAGACATTCCTGCATGATAAATTACATAGAAACTTTTGGACCCCAATGGTACCCGGGTCCAAGATAGCTTGTGAAATCATGAAAGTGCTGTAATAACATTTTGGGAACCCACATTTTGTTAGAGCAGTTTATTTTTTCATTTCTTAACTTGTTCAGGTTGTGTTGCTTTTGATTTATTGGTTCTCTCTTTTGAATCCACTTTCTTGAATTCCAATTTTCATTCTATTTCAGCTGGGACAATTTGTGAGTTCTGTTTGCGTGTCTGGTCATGGTCGACATCTGGTATGTCTGTGGTCGACCATTGCTTCTCCAGAAATCAGCACCTGTTCTGGCAGATCCTTTGGTCGACAGAGGAGGGGCCTGTTGTCGACCAGCTTGTTTCCAGACACCTTGTTTTACAGGTTTGTGTTTATTAACATGATTTAATGCTTTGTTTGTCTGGTTACTTCTGTGAATTTGAACTTCTCGTCTGATATGACTGTTGTTTTTAAACTGATGTGGATTATCCATTTTCCCTTTAGAATTCCTCTCTTCCAAGGTGACATTAATCTGTTTAGAGGAGCTTTCAGCTATATCCTTTTGTTTGTTTTTCAGTTCACTTTGGATTCTTTCTATTTCTTTCAGAAGTTGACTGTTTTCTTCCTTGAGTGAGTTGTTTCTTTCTTGAGTTAGCTTAGTTTCCTGTTCATATTCTTGAGTCTTTAATTTTAACTCGTCAATTGTGTTTTTCAGTACTTCATTTTCTTCTAATAGCCCTTTGACGTTTTCTTCATCTATCTCGCGTTGATTAAGTTTATTTTGCAAGGTGGGGATCTCCAATTCTAGTTCAGTTCTGTTGGCAATTGAGTTGCTGTCATTATTGAACTGATTAACCTTCTTCTTCAAAATTTTATTTTCCCTTCTTATTCTTTCATATGTATCAAGTAAATCTGAATAGGCTTCTTCCCAATCTGAGTTAGAAAAGTCTTGAAAAGGGGAGGTTACCTCAAGATCGGTGCTGTCTCCTTTGGCCATTAGACATGTGTTTCCTTCTTCTTCCTCGGAAGTTGTTTCCTCTTCGCTGCTTTCTTCCTCCTCGCTCCATGTGCTGATCATTGCCTTTGGTTTCTTGTTTTTCCATTTGAAGCTTGATTTCTTAGGAGCCTCTGGACATTCAGCCTTCATGTGTCCTGGTTTTCTGCAGTTGTAGCAGACAAGTTTGTTAGATGAGGCTTTAGTTTTGTCAGACTTAAACTGGGGTGACCTTCTTACCATGCCCTTCGGATTTCTAAATCCCTTACCTTCCTTCCGCAGAAACTTTCTGAACTTTCTTGTTAGCATGGCAAGCTCACCAGTTTCCTCACCTGTGCTAGATGAGTCATCAGTGTCAGATAATTCAGAGGTGCCTATTTTAGTTTTCAGAGCTAGCTGTTTCTTTTTCGTGCCCTCGTCTTCCTTCCTTTTTAGATTGACCTCATAGGCCATTAGGGAACCTACTAGTTCATCCACAGTCATAGTAGTGAGGTTCTTTGAGTCCTCAATGACTGTGGCCTTGGTATGCCACATAGGAGTGAGGGACCTTAAAATTTTTCTCACTAGCTCTTGCTCCTTGTAGGTTTTCCCTAGACTCTTTAAGCTATTTGTTAGTTGTACTAGTCTAGCATACATATCAGAAATGTTTTCATCAGTTTTCATTCTAAACATTTCATATTCTGAGACTAACATATTTGCTTTTGACTCCCTTACCTCTGACGTACCTTCATAGATGACTTCGAGTCGATCCCACATCTCCTTGGCTGTTGCACATTGTGAGACTCTTGAGAACTCCGTGGGATGAAGTGCGCATTGCATTACGTTCATAGCTCCCCAGTTGATGGTTGATTTTCTGACCTGTTCTCTGGTCCAGGTATCCTCGTCTTCGGGCAGATCATAGGGTCCGCGGCTCACTACTCTTCACATCTCATGATCTTGTGCTCTCAAGAACACCTGCATACGATTTTTCCAGTATGAGTAATCATTTCCATCAAAGTATGGTGGTCTAGTCACTGAGTGTCCCTCAGCCATTAGACTTCTAGAGTTCAGTCCGCTAGGTCTCTCCTGGTTGTTAGACCACATTTTCGGAGAGTCTAGCTCTGATACCACGTGTTGAGTACGGACTGAATAGATCTAGAGGGGGGGTGAATAGATCTATCCCCTTTTTTAATTTATAAACCAAAGATCGACTAGACCTAAACAAACTATGGGTTGCAAAGATAAAACTGATAACTACAGTGACAACAAGCAATAAGAAGAGCACACACCACACGCAAAACCACAAGACAGGATTTTTAGGTGGTTCAGTCTCTTCCCGAGACTTACGTCCACCCCTCGCTCAACTTGAGCAAGGCTTCACTAAATGAGAACTCCTGATCTCAACCAATACACCGCTGATACACAGCTTCTTCCCGCTGACACACAGCTTGTACCCGCTGCCTCACAGCTTGACACTTGATGTAATGAAAAGAACAAAGAAGCAACAGGACTGAACAAGAGCGTTTGAATCAAAGAAAAAGAGTTCAGCCTGGGACTGCAGATAACAGGAATAGACTCCCTGTGGAGCTTCCAGACGATTGCCTTCAGCTGCGACGCTGCTGGAGTCTTGCTTGCCTTGAGTCAGTCTTCCTTCTGCAGCAATGAAGATGCCTTCGATCTTGTGCAGTCTTTGTGGTTTCTGAAGAGCCACTCCTTCTTTCCTCTTTCAGAGTATCTTTGTGGGTGTATCCTTTCTTTTGCTTCTACTCTGTGTTCCACACAATGCTCTCTGTCATCTTTACCTTTTGTACCAGTTCTTTTCAAAGCATAGGCTTTTCCTGCGCAGATTTATTATTGAGCGCACATCCATTGGATTATCGGCTAGAAAATAGGGAGAAGATTTATCCGAAAGATTTGAATAGGTTTCACTGGTTCTTTCCAAGATTCTCTCCTTAAATCTAGTGCGGAATCTTATCAGCTGAACCGCCCAACAACCTGCAGCAACAACCTGCAGGTTTCTCTCAACAGAAACTGAATTCGGTTAGAGTTCGGTTCTGGACGCTACTTCGCCTGTGGTCGACCATGACCCTGTCGCTGGTCGACAAGAAGCAATGTCCAGATGACTGGTAGTTCAGGCTGATGCTCTGTCTGTTCTGTGGTCGACAACGACCTTCTCGCTGGTCGACAAGGGGTAAATGTCCAGTCGATTGATGGTTCAGACTGATGCTTGTATTGCTTCGTGGTCGACAACGGGCAGGCCTTTGGTTGACCACCGAAGCTTGTACAGAGGAAAAGTAACTGGAGCTGTGTCTTGTTGGATTCGCTGGTCGACACTAACCTCTTCACTGGTCGACAGGCAACCCTTGAAAACTTCCTCTGATCTGTTGACTTCATTAGTACTTCAGTATACCTGAAATTACTTGAACTATCAGATTTGCATTGAATTAGTTAAACACATCTTTTGTCATCATCAAATTGTCATGAGTCCATTACTTTATATTAAAGGAGCAATTAAACATATCCTTTGTCATCATCAAAACTAAAGGGATGCACAACAGACCGTTTCTTGACAGAGTGGATGCCAGAACAAGGAAAGAGTCGACGCAGTGAATACTGGAACCAGATTGCAGTCATGGGATGGCCGCTACCAGACGGTTGCGGTCTCCTGAGGGCCGCTATCTATCCAAGGAGAAAATGCCGATAATATAGGTGCTTTTCAATCCATTTGGCTTTAAGGGTACAACAAGCTCGGCATCCTAGTGGGAATCCCAAGCTCGCAGAGACTTACAGAGGCTTTGAAATAAGATCACCTAGTCTAGTGGAAGGAATATCCAACGGAGAGGATTACAAGTCCAAGATAGTGTTCCTCTCAAGTGCAAAGTGTAACTAATGACATCATACCGGAATGCGTGTCATGTACTTAAGAAAGACTTAAGATGAGAGTGAAATTGTAAGAAACAACGATCCGAAACATCACCATTACCCAGTTCTATAATCATAAAGAATTGATTTACATACAAAACTATATAAGTTTGGCATGAAATTGGCATAAGTGTAAAATAAGTTTATGAAGCATGTAGGGCGCAAAACTTATAAGGATTGATGTACCATATAACCATAATCATGGATATGAATTAAAAATAAGGAATAAAACCTATTTCCCTAGGCTTAACATATGATTATTAGGGCAATTCTACATTCTGTTTAGAGTTAACCAAGTGCAGACTACAGAAAACATAAGGCGGTCTATCCAGGGCCGCTACTATCAGGTAGTAGTCTATCGAGGGGATGCTATTGTTGATATTTATTTGCCTATCTTTGATCTTACTTATGAGGTTAGCTAAGTAATATGGCAAGATGACAAACAAGCAATCAAAGATCTGCTCAAACCTATGAACATGTGAACATGAACCTAGGCAATCATAGCTAGCTCTAGCATGGGCATGCTATCTCAATCAAATTACGCTAAGGAAAAGGAAAAACACACGCCGGGGCGTGGAGCAAGGAGTAAATAAAAACAAACCACTAAGGGTGGAACAAGCAAGGAAATAAAGATGTGATGAAGGAAATAGCTATTGCCCAGCACTAAGGAAAGATGTGATCGCCACCAAAGTAAACACAAGTCAAAGACTCGAATATACCTTGGAAATAGGTGGATGAAGCACCCGCCCACGGGAGAGAAAACCAAAGAAAGCCTGCAGATCAGCTTGGAAGTGACGGCCAGAGACCCGTGCGTCGCTTGGAAGTAACGGTCTCACCCTAGACCGCCAGAAGAGAGTGACGCTCCTGCACCAGACCGTCAGATAACCTGCAGTAGTAAAGCTTGAATTCTTTTAACTCCAACTCTTCCAGCCGGCCAGAAGACTTGGGCCTCGTGCTAATGAACCTGTAAACCTGCCAAAGAAGTAGAAAGACAAGACAAGACAACCTCAATCAGCCCTCTTTACAAGCATAGCATCAATTCTTAAAGAACTTAAGAACATCAAAAGGAGAGGGAATTACCGGGGAGTTTTGGTTTTTTAACCCCTCTGGGCGTTTTTAAAAGTTGGGAGGATGTTTGTATGCTTAAAACAACAGTGAAAAACATGGAGGAGGAGGAGGGACAATGCTTTGTTTAAAAAGACCAAGGAAGAACTCAAGCATGCAAAGATGAACTTGAAAGATCAAAACAAAAGTACTCCCTTGACTGGAAGATGGATGGACGTGGGAAGCAACTCCTCCTGGATGAAGATGGCTCCTGGGTTCGGCAGCACTTCGTCGTGAATCAAAATCTCCTCCTCTTGCCATGAATTCAAGGGTTCTATTTATAGACCCTCAAAACTCGTAGGTCGAGTAGAGGATAATTCAGCAGGAAAAAGGGATAAGTCTTAGCAAATCCTTGAGGATAATATCACCAAGAGTCCAAAGAAACAAACGGGAAGTCCTGAGGATCGGATTAGAAAGAGATAAGGTCAATCCACGTTCTTATCTCAAACACGGAGTAGCAGAGAAAAGGCCTGAACTGCCAGGACTCCCGGAAATAAGTAACGGCTGCACGATAGACCGCCACTTGGAAGTAACGCATCAAGGAACGACCGCTATTTGCAACCTTATCCAAAGAGATAAGATCAACGGAAAGAAGCCCCAACAAGCTGGACTCTTCAAGGAAATGACGGCCAAGGCATAGGGCGTCATAGGGAAGCAACGGCTGCACGACAGACCATTATTATCAACGTGGATTCAACAGGATAAGCACTGAACACGTGGCCTTAAGCCTTAGGACTCTTCAAAGAGTAACGGTCTAAGATCCATCCGTTAGAAGGAAGTGACGCACCTGTCTGGGACCGTTATTTAGCATTGAGATTCAAGAAAAGAAGAGAAGGGCTTTGCTAAGCTTCATCCAACAAAATGCCACCGGGAGCCAATTCTTTATCAGAAAAAGACCCAAGAAACAGGTTTCAACTGATCAGGAGACTCGATGAAAAGCGAACAACTCGGAGCATCATATTGAATGAATAAGGAGATGACCCGACTTATGTGTATAAAACGGGTGTCAACAGATGCCCCTCCTTAACGTCCTCTTTGCAGGGGAGTGAGCGGAGGTGAAGCGGAAGTGAAATGGGACATGGAGGTGAAGCGGAGATGAAGCGGAGTGTATCAAAAAGAGGGCGTTAAGGTAAACGACACCCGTTCTTTACCAACAAGCGACAAGAATTTTCTGGAAAACTTCAAATTGATCACAAGGAAATAGCCAGCCAAAGGGATGCAAGTCTGGAGGAATTAATTAACTAAGGAAAGGAAACACGGCTAGCCGCCGGAGGCAACGGAAAGGAAAGAGACTAAACTCCAGACAGGAATCTTCAGTGAACCAAATCAAGCGAGAAAATCGAAGAAAACCTTCTAATTCAGAGTGGAATGATTCTCCTTATTCAGGATTAAGAACACAGCTGTTCACCATCAACAAGATATCTTGAACAGATGAAACTTCACGAATGCTCAAAGAATGCGAATGATGCATGCTGGGCTAAAGGAAAAAGAAATCTTCAAGACAAATGCAAAGAAAGATAAAATAGCAAATACTCGAGAATAATATTGCTAGATTGGAGTAATCAGAGTCAGGACACCATTTGCAACCACGGCGTGCAAGATAGAACCATCGTCCCCAAATTTTTCAATCTAACGGCCTATCCAACGATTAAACATGTGAACTTAGATCATCATCATTTTTGTTTAAGGGGAACATCAGATCCCAGGACACATGAATGACCAGCCGGTTCTCGAGGTAATATATAATAAATAACATATAGTAATGCATTAAGGGAATGAGGGAATGATATACAATACCTGACTTACCTGCCTGACGGACGGCCAAGTATGACTTTGGTTCATAACCCTTCATGAAAGATAGGTTAGCCAGACAATAATCATGATAAGAATTAGGCATAACCATAAGAAGCATGAAATAGGAACATCATATAGACAATAGGGTTTGTTCAAGCATCAATTAGACCTTCCTAATTCATCAAGAAACTTGCAAGCATATAACGGTCAGACGTAGGGGCGTCACATCAAGTAACGGATCACACCTAGTCCGTCATAATCAAGGCGGTTCACATTCTTCAATAAAACAGTTCAACACATGTGACGGCCTTAAACTGGAGCGTCAGGAGGATGTGACGGCCGGTCGATAGACCGTTACATTTCCTGAGATTTCAAAAAAAAACAACCGAACGGTCACGGCCCGTTCATTCAAACACTCAACGCCCAAATCCCAAAAAAAACCGAGAGCTCCGGCGACCACCGTCCCCACCGTTCCAATGGCCGGCGACGAGGCACCCCAGCCGCCACCAAAGAAGAGAGAGAGAGGGAAAAGGATGGCAATACGGTGGCTTCACCGCCGGATTGAACGGGAGGTGATCCCGCCGGTGGAAGAGGAACAACCGACGAGGGGAGATCAAATGGAAGAAGAAGAAGTTCCCACGACTACGGGGGACGAGGGGGAAGTTCCCTTGGGTGCAGAGGAGCCCAAGGAACCAAAGAAGAAGAAGAAGAGAGCCATGGACCACGAGGTAGGCCCTCCGCCCTAATTTTTCAAATTTTGATTTTTGTGTTTATTTATGTGTGCATGTGGGGATAAGGGTAGAAATGGGTCTACGAACCCACTAGGAGCAATTGTAGGCCATTTGGCCAACAAGGGGGACCATGGGGATGCAAGGGAAAAAATTCCCAAACGCAGAGAATGTGATGGTCCTGCCAGCGACCGTCACTCCCCTGACGCTCCAAGCTAGGGCCGTCAGAGACAAGCGACGCCCCAACCCAGGGCCGTCACTTCTGCCAGGGAATTAAACTATTTTTTAGGGTTTTCAATTTTCAAATTTTTATTTTTGTTTTAAATTATGGATGTTTATGCAATGATTACATGATGCAAATTGACTAACTAATGATCTAATATGCAAATGCAGGGAAAGAGGAGATCACTGATCTCCTGGCTTCAGATCCGGGCAGTGTACCAGGCACTGCCCGACTACCAGAGAGAGAGACTCGCCGATATGGGATTTGCCGAGGTGCTTAGCATCGAGGTGATCCGGATGGATACGCCACTGCTATACGCACTGCACGAGAGATGGGACCCGATCAGCCGAGCTTTCATCTTCCCGTGGGGCCACATGATCCCCACATTGGAAGACATAGCGAGGATTACAGGATTGAGAGTCCACGGCTCCGCAGTGACTGGATGGACGTACGGGGACTACCGGGAGATAGCACAACAGCTGCTCGGGCTAGATCTGATCAGGCCGGGTCAGTCCTCTTCCCAGCTCGCGAGATCGGTGCTGCAGGAGAGTTTGGGGCTGAGAGGAGCGGCAATTACCGTGGGAGAGCTGCCGGAGGAGCATCTGGGCAGAGTGATTGATCAGGTGCGCCCTCGCGTGGCGGCAGAGGCAGGAGCAGAGGGAGATAGAGTGCTCAGGCGCTTCCTGATGCTATTGTTTGGGAAGCTCCTATTCGCGACTCGGGCAGATGTCATCAGCTGCAGATTGCTGCCGCTGATAGAGGATCTGAGCAGAGTGAGGAAGTATGCATGGGGGGCAGCGGTACTAGCATTCCTGTTCGACTCCCTGAGCACCACGGACCGGCAGACGATGCTGGGCGGCTTCTCGCCCTTCCTACAGGTAAATGCACTTTAAATGCTTTCTATTATGCCATGATTATGATTATGCAATGATTTATGCAAAATGGCTTATGCAAATGATCCGACTGACTTGATTTCTAAATGCAGGTCTGGAGCTACATGTACCTCCCGGGCATTGGGAGAGGTGCATTACTCCATCCCGGCCTCATACCAATCGCGAGGCGATGGTCGGTGGCGAGGGACACAGGATCGATCCTCAGATTGACCCGGACGATCCAGGATGACCTGGACTCCTACCCACACACATCGGTAAGCCCGAGACTCAAAATGATTTCTATGTGCTTTAAATGCTGACAAATGCTGACAAATGCTGACAAATGAATGAAATGCTTTCAGGTGAGATGGACCCCGTACCGCAGCGAGGGCTACACAGGACAGCCGTGGGTGGAGGCGTCCTTATCGTACCGGGGGCGAGACATATGGTTGCATTGCATCCATATCATCGAGCCTCTGCACTACAGGCTAATCCTGCGGACTCGGGGACTACACCAGCCCGAGGTGGCCTTTCCGCATCGCAATGATGACCGCCCAGGCAAGTCGGCGAGGGGCATCAGCGGCAGTGTGGATTGGCGCGCCCGGAAGGTGAAGTACGTCCTCGACTGGAGGCAGCGAGGAAGGGCCGTGAAGGAGCGGGACGAGAGCGACGAGGCCTACCTGAAGGCCTTCGCTCGACACTACGGCGACCGGGTATACCGAGGTACCCGACGACCGGTATGCAACTCTAAACCTAAAAACCTTTCTATATGAACCTGCAAGATGATGGATGCTGACTTATGCTTTCTAAATGCAGCTAGACCCAGAAGGACGGATAGCCGAGCTAGAAGGGCTACTCCACTCCACCATACAACAGCGGGATGGGTATCGGTCTGCCCTGGAGCTCCTGGTGAGACTAAAACTTAAATGCTTATGATTTATGGAATGATGTTCATGATGCAAATGCAAATGCCAACTAACTTATGACTTCTAAATGCAGCGGGCTGAGGGAGCCCAACGCACTGGACCAGATACCCCATCGTCTTCGTAGCCTGCGGGAGATAGGACCGAGCGGGATGCTGACTTTGCTCGGGCAATTGCCCGGGCCGAGGAGGCGGAGGCCACCCTCGCGGAGCGGGTAAGAGACTAAAAAAACTTATGATTATGCATGATTAAATGCTTTAGGACTAATGACGTGAAAATGCAATCTACAGGCGAGGGATCTAGCAGCAGCAGTAGCCGAGGTAGAGAGAAGCAGGGCCGAGACTGATCGAGCCCGAGCGGAGACGGAGCTGGTGCGGGCAGAGATGGCCCGGCAGAGAGTGGAGACCCTGCGACGGCCAGATGATCCAGAGATGGAACAACTCCGGAAGGAGTTAGCGCAGGCGCGAGCTGAGGTGGAGGAGCTCCGGATCGGGACGGCTGACTTGGATCGCTACCGGACCGAGGCACGGGAGACGCGGCGTCAGATCTTCACACTGAAGATCGAGCTGCGGACATTGGAGCGGACGGTGCGGATGATTGGCCGGGGACCGGAGCGAGGTACCTCCCAGAGTGGGATACATAGGAGCGCTGCCCCTAGCGGCTCAGTAGGGGACTTCCTCGTCAGCTCCTCCGCCCAGCGGAGGAATGAGAGGGCAGAGAGAGGACAGCAGGAGGAGAGTGCTTCCATAGCACCGCCACCCAGGAAACCCGAGGGTGGAGAGGATGATGGTGGCCCGGCGGATAAGCCGGCCGAATGATGCCTTTTCTTATGTTTTCTTTATTTGCATATAACTTTTAGCAAAAATGGAATGAAATTATCTTTTTCATTTTTCTGTTTGGTTTTAATTTGATGCGAGCGTGCATGAATGAATGTGAAATGTACAGGATGGATGAAATGTGGATGAATGAATGAGATGTATGCCGGAATGCATGTATGAAAATGGGAAGAAGATGAGGTGTATAAATGTGAAAGACCGCCAGGTCTAGTCAAGGATTAAAGGAATAGCTTGAACCCAGCAGCAGAGCAAGTGACGGTCTAAGATCTGACCGTCATAATCAAGTGACGCTCTGGTGAGAGACCGTTAATCATCAGAGGCCCACACGGGCTGTGGGGCTTCAGGATAAACGACGGCCAATGGATGGTGCGTCAGAGGCAAATAACGGCCAAGGGTCAGACCGTTGATCATGGCAGAACGTTAGTTGGCCAGGGTAACTAGAAGGAAAATGTGACGGTCTGAAGGGGACGCGTCAGAATCAAGAGACGGTCAGAAGCAAGACCGTCAGGAAGCGCTTTAGCCCAGAAGAGAAAGAACCAAGTGGCTGAGAATGTGACGGCTCAGGGATAGAGCGTTACAGAAAGCGACGGTAGACCCTTAGACCGTTACTCTCCACAGAACATGATTCGGGGAACTGAAACCCACAGAGAATGCGACGGTCGAGTGATGGCGCGTTAGAGTGAAGTAACGGCCGCTCGATTGACCGTTATAATCTGGGTCGCAATCCGAATCGGATTGAGTCGAGATAACTAAAAACCCGAGGTTTAGCCACTTAAATCACCGCTAGGACTTATCCTAATTGAAGATAAAGCCTTCTAGCCCGAGTCTTACCCTTCCAAAGTTAAATACAAGCCTTGGCAACTTAAAACCTTAATCAAAATCGCAGCTTTGCTAAAACTTCTGTTCTAGGGTTTGAAGAGCCCTCTCTAAAGAGCAGAAAACATGATGAAGAGGAGCTTCGAGGTGATGGCTATGGAGGAGAAAGCCCACACCGGCCCTAAAGCTGCAAGGAAGGAACATGGAGAGCTCCAACGGCTAACCTCAATTCCCAAGCACTTAAGTTCTAACGTCCAAAGGGTGGTAAGTACTTATAACTTCATCCAAAGTTCAGAATTTTGCTGCACTTGTTCTTTTCATGACTTCCTCCTTTCTTTTCTCAAGCCCCTTCCCGGCCCAAGGTGTTATTCCAATCTAAAGTGGGTGGCTCCCATGGTAAAGGCACTTCCCATAGAGGTCACATCCATCCTCAAAGCATGGCACCTCCAACCTCTCTTGGTTTTAGGCAAGAATTTCCAGAAATTGTCTTTCGATTGGCCAAGTCTTTCAGCACTTGTGGAATTATGGCATCCACAAACTCATACTTTCATCTTTCCTTCCTTCGAAGCAACCGTCCTATTGGAGGAGGTAGAAACCTACCTAGCCCTTCCTAAGACCAAGGTGGGGGATGAGGATCGGGTTTGCTACACAATAGAGCCTATTGACCCGTCCTTAATTTTAAGTGACTTCATTCATAACCCGAAGGACGTGAGAACCATGATCAGCCCACACCACGTTCACTTGATTCCTTTGGCACACTGGATAGTGTCTCATTGTAAAAATAAGTGGGAGAGACATGAAGCAATAGCCAAGGCGGTAGCGGTTTGCTTGTGTGGAGTCTTTCTTTTTACCACTACCGATCACCTCTTAGATATTCAAAACCTTGGTATTATTAGCGGGCTGTGGCGGGGTATGTCCATCTCTCAAGCGGTCCTCTCATACCTCTATGAAGGACTAAGCTCGGCGTGCCTAGGAGGGCTTTTGTTTGGTTCCATGATACTCCTTGAGTGCTGGATAGGAGTGAGAGTCAAATTCCTTCCTAAGGAAGACATAATCTCAACAAGCCGATCTTCGGGAGCCACCCTCTCTTCTTTATTGGAGGGGCATTCGGATATTCTCCTCAGGTTGAATGCAAGACAGCGGATAAGAAAACTCGGGATGAATGGCGCCTCTTCTTCAACACTTTACCAATGGACAAGTTCATCATGCGACCAAGAGTCCTCCGGAGTGCTCTTCTCAAAATACCGCGGCGCCAAGGCCTCGACCTGCAGCTAGTAGGGAACACTACCATGGCGATCTACAACCCGCACCGATGCCACCTTCAGATCAGATCACCTCGAATCAGCGTTTCTTCACTATCACACTACCCTCCCCTTCTACCTAGGAAGATGGGGACCGAGGAAGATGAAAGAGCGATCCGGAACGTGCTGACCATGTGGGAGATCAGCAAGGTGCGTCCGTGGCAAGCAGAAGTTGAAGAGAACGACGAAACACGCCGAGATTACTTGAAAGAGTTGAGAAGAATCCGCCCTCTTGCGGATAAGAAGTTGAATGTACCTTGATTTTCTTTTTTTTGTTTATGAGAGATATTTATGTTATTGACAATCAATTTTGATTTTATCAAGATTTATATTTCATTAATCTTTGCTTGAGTGAGATAAGATTGCCATAGTTAAAAGATCTTGAATTCCATCATGGGGAAGGCTTAGAATGATGTGACCAGATGGGGCTTCTGGAGGATATGACGGATGTACTCTGGGCCGTTATATGGAAATGACGGTCTTGCGACAGGCCGTCAGAATCGGAGTAATAAGAGCTCAGTCTCTGAAGGATGTGACGGATGGGTTTTGAGCCGTTATTTTTAAGTAACGGTAGACTCCCAGACCGTCATAATGATAGTTTAATGGAAAGGAAGGAGGCCCACGCCTGAAGGAAGTGACGGTCAAAGATGGGCCCGTTACATGACTGTAACGGTCTGATGCTGGCGCGTTACACACTCTGGACCTGCATAGTTGTGATTGTTTTTGCTTTTGGGCTTGCCCCTGTATTCTGCACACACTTAGACATGAAACAAGTTAGCTCTGTTCTTAGACTCAACCCCTTGCCTTGAAGCAAGTTAGATAATGACCGTTTCTTGATATTTGGTCAAGGGGTGGAGCCTTATTAAATAGGCGAAAAACATAATGAAAATGCGATGCATGCTATGCATATGATGGTATTTTGGGGTTTTTGGATTTTGAAAATATTTGATGTTTTTGGATTTTGAAAACATATTTGATGTTTTTGGATTTTGAAAATATTTGATGTTTTTGGATTTTGAAACATATTTGATGTTTTTGGATTTTGAAACATATTTGATGTTTTTGGATTTTGAAAAACCAGTGCCTCTCTAGCAACACGAGACCTCCCTTGTTTTATCTTGAGTCTCGAGACCGGCGTGCAAATAGTGTGACAACACCTGGCCGAGACCTGGTCATTGTGACGGTGTTTTTACCAACGCCATACCTAGGGTACTCGTCTCAGTCCTAAAAGAAAGAAGAACATGGGGGTAAGCTTAGGCCAGATATGGAAGTTTTTAGAACTTGATTCCCTCACCGTGCAACCTTATTAGAGATTTGGTCTGTTGTGCCGGGGCTTTTATGTCCGTCATCGAACCTTTATCCACTTAGGCATGCATGCGACCGGGGTCATAACGTCCCGCGGGGAACTGTACTGCCGCTCTTGTCATGCCTAATTTTCTTTTTCTTTTGGAGCTTTTGAGAATTCATTCACAGACCTTGAGATGATGCTTTTGATTTCATGGTAAAGAGCACTCCTTTGCTTTTCTTTTTTTTCTTTCTTATGGAGTCAGGTCATAACGGACTTGCCCCTATTTGAGACCTCTTCTCGTTAGGGAGTTTGGATCGGTTGTCTCCTTCTTATTTACTCCTTGCCCCTGGATGCAGCCGAAGAATGAAACGTACAGGGACTTTGACTTTCCCCCAAAGCATGGCCGAGGAAAAACGGTGTCTTTTTAAACAAGGAACCCGACCAGGGGCGTCGTGTAGTGTGTGTTTGCCTTACTCAAGACTCTCTTTTGAAGATAGGGAGGCATTTCTTATTGCCGGAAAAGCACATGGTTTAGATTTTTAAGGAAAGAAACGCTTAAGATACAACCCATTCCACGGGTGAGAGAGCTCCTCACCTTCCGCGTTTACTAAACGATAAGCATTCCCTGGATAAGCTTCTTTTATTACAAACGGCCCTTCCCAGTTAGGTTGCAACTTGGACCTAGGACCTGCAGACCGAATGAATTTGCGTTTCAAAACAATTTCACCCTTACAAAATTTTCGTTCGATTACCTTCTTTTGAAAATAGCGTGAAACCCTCTTTTGATAAACAGAAACGTGATCGGCCGCATTCATGCTCTTCTCATCTAAGAGTTCTAGCTGGACCATCAACGCCTCTCGACGTTCATCGAGATTAAGTTCCTTATCGAGCTGCACTCTAAGAGAAGGGATTAAGATCTCATATGGGAGCACCGCCTCCATCCCATAAGTTAAAGAGTAGGGAGTTTGTCCCTTAGGGGTACGGACGGAGGTGCGGTAAGCCCACAGAGCTTCCACCAATCTTTCAGGCCAATCAGAAAATTTATGTGCTTCGCATGTTTTCTTAATGATTTTAAGAAGGGTTTTATTAGTGGCCTCGGCTTGACCGTTGCCTTGAGGGTAATATGGAGATGAATGATGCAGTGCAATATTGAACTTCTTACATAGGTCCTTAAGCTCTTGGGAGACGAACTGGGGTCCGTTGTCGGTGATGATGCTGCTTGGTACTCCGAACCGCGAGATGATATTCTTCATGATAAAGCGGCACACCGTTGTAGCTTTGATCTCTGCGTACGCCTCGGCTTCGGCCCATTTGGTGAAGTACTCAGTGGCGGTGAGGATGAAAGATTTCTGCTTGATCTGAGAATTAGGATCACCGAGTGGGCCGACGACGTCGAAAGCCCACATAGAGAACGGCCAAGGAGCAGTCATAGGATGGAGGGATGAAGCTGGAGAGTGAATTTTATCAGCATGGAGTTGGCATTTAAGACACCTCCGGACATAGAGGGAGCAATCTTCCTCTAGAGTGGGCCAATAGTAACCCTGCCTAAGGATCTTCTTTGCTAGAGCCTGGCCATTGACATGACCTCCACACTCACTTGAATGGGCTGCCTCAGCCACTTTCCAAGCTTCTACATCATCCAAGCATCTCATGAGCATTCCATTAGTAGCGCGCCTATATAGTTCTCCTGCAATGATAGTGTACCTTGCGGCGGCTCTTCTTATTGCTTTACGCTGCTCAGCCTTTGCCCCTTCTGGGAACGACCCTTCTTTGCAAAATAATTCGATTTCATGATACCAAGGTAATTCCTCTTCGTCCAGAATCTCCTCTAGTTCTGTTAATGAAACTTCCTTGAGATCCTCCTTCTCAACTTTCGCCTCTATAGATTTCCTGAGGTTGATGAACCAAGGATCTTGAATGGAGGGTGCGTCCAATCTCTGGACGACGATGGTCTCAGTACTACGACTGAGGGGGAAGGATAAGGAGGAAGCAAGGGATGCCAAAGCATCAGCTAGAATGTTTAAAGAACGAGGAGTATGGATATAGATGAGCTTACGGAATCGCTTAGCAAGGAGCGTGACCAAATCTTGATAAGGTTTGAGCTTAGGGTCACGAGTACGGTAAGTTGACAGAACTTGCCGTAGGACGAGCTGAGAGTCTCCTATAATGTTCAAATAACGCGCGCCTAGGAGATCGGCGTGCTTCAAGCCGGCCAGGAGAGCCTCATACTCAGCGATGTTATTGGTAGCAGGGAAGCGAAGTTGATAAGCGAAGGGGATGGTTACTCCCTCTGGAGTAAGCAAAACAGCCCCAATCCCTTGGCCTTGGGAGTTGAGTGCACCGTCGAAGTGCAGAGACCAAAAGGGATGATGAGAAAGGACAGAGAGATGCTCATCAGGGAAATCGTCCTGAATGGAATCGGTATGAGGAATAGGGAGATGTGCAAGATGCTCAGCAATGGCATATCCCTTGACTGCCTTCTGAACGACAAAGGTGATGTCAAACTGAGAGAGGAAACTCTGCCAGTGAGCTAACCTACTAGAAAGGACGGGCTTTTCTAGGAGATAACGGATCGGGTCCATTCTAGAGATCAGCCTAACTGGGTGGGCGAGAAAGTAATGTTTAAGCTTCTGAGCTACCCACACTAAGGCGGCACAAGTCTTCTCCATAGCGGTGTACTTGGATTCAGCTGGGTTAAACAACCGAGAGAGGTAGTACGCAGCCCGCTCTTTCCCTTCGTCATCCACTTGTGCTAAGACCGCCCCTAGGGAGTCCTCAATAACCGAGATATATAGGATTAGGGGTTTCCCAGGGACAGGAGGTTGCAAAACCGGGGGATTGGTTAGGTACTCTTTGAGGTCATCATAGGCCTTTTGACAATCTTGATTCCATTCGAACTTTACCCCTGCCTTAAGTAATTCATAGAATGGGCGGCATCTTTGAGAATGTTGAGATATGAATCTTCTAATGAATTACAGCCGACCAATCAATCCTCGAAGTTCCGTAATGTTCTTCGGCGGAGGCATGTTCATGACGGCCTGTGCTTTATTAGGATCAATCTGGATCCCCCGTTTGCTTACTATGAACCCTAGCAACTTCCCTGAAGAGACTCCGAATACACACTTCTTCGGATTCATTTTAAGCTTATACTCCCTAGCTCTCTGCAGCACCTTAGCCAGAATAGAGGGGTGTTCTTCTTTTGTCCTTGACTTCACCAAGATGTCATCCACATAAGCTTCCATGTATATATGCATCATGTCGTGGAAAATGGCCATCATCGCCCTTTGATAGGTGGCACCTGCGTTCTTCAACCCAAACGGCATAACCACATAACAATACGTGCCCCAGGGCATTGTGAAGGAAGTTTTCTCTTGATCTTCCGGAGCGAGACGGATTTGATTGTAGCCCGAGTACCCATCCATGAACGACAGAGCTTCGTACCCGGCAGTGTTATCCACTAGGACGTCTATATGAGGTAGTGGGAAATCATCTTTGGGACATGCTTTGTTCAAGTCCCTGAAATCAATGCATATGCGCACTTTTCCATCCTTCTTGAGGACAGGGACTATGTTCGCCACCCACTGGGGATATAAGACTACTCTGACGAACTTGGCCTTGTATAACTTATCGACTTCTTCTTTGATCCTTAAGGCCATGTGGGGGTGAAATCTTCTTGACTTTTGTTTAACAGGTGTTGCCCCTGGTTTAAGCACGAGTCGATGTTCCACTAAGGAGGGGTCAAGACCTGGCATGTCCTCATAAGACCAGGCGAAAGAATCGCTGTACTCCCTTAGAACCTTAATTAGATCTTCTTCTACCTGCGGCGGGAGATCAGCTGAAATAATGATAGGCCTCGGGTCTTCTTCTGTTCCCAAGTTGATTTCCTTTGTAGGTTCATCCACTGCCGTCGACGGCTGGTCGAATCTCTTTAATCCTTGTGCATACAAGTCGGCAGTGTCATCTACGTTGCTATCTTCATCTATTGGATCCTTCTCATCCAGGACTTCATAGACGCCTAATCCGTCGTCGCTCCATTCCCCTTCTATTTCCTCTTCATCTTCAATCATAATCGCCGTGGCGATGAATTCTGGACACTTCAGAAGAGCATGACATCGCTGAGCCAAATCTTGCAAGAACCTATCAGGAACAGATCGGGAAGGATGCGCAAGCGAGCGCGGCTCAGAATGGGAAGGGTTGGACGACCTAGAACAAGACCCTACTTCTCTAGACCTAACTGACTCTACTTCCTTAGACTCGCTAGACCCTAACCCTAGCATAGGAGAGAGAAGGCTTAGTGGAAGGGAAGGAGCAGGGGACTCGTGCCCCTAGGAGGAGGAGAATGGAGATAGGACAGCGTAATCTTCCACCAAAATCTCCGTTTTAAATTTGACGTTTTTTTTTGGAGACCAGTAAAGACTATGCAGCAAGACGGAGGAGGTGGGAGCTGCATGGGGAACATCTCGGAAAGGATGCTATTGGAGAAAGGATCAGAAGAAGACAACCATATCCCACGGAGCTGAGCATTAGGGGAGAGAGGAGTGAGTAGAGTGGACATATCAATACGCAGGTATTTCCTGCGAGCACAAGAAATGAATCGAATTTCCGGTGGATCAATGATGGAGGGATTTATCATGACAGGAGGAAGGCGAGGTATGGACTCCCCTTGTTGCAAGATGTATTGGAAGCGTGAGGGAGACCAAGAGAAAACAATCGGAGAGCTCCCCACGTTTTGCATTTTAACCGCGGGTTGCTTCTTCGGCCTCCATTGTACGAGCCGAACCTCTCGCTGCTTCTGGCGATCTTCTTCAGAAAAGATCCTTTGCAAGGCCTGACTGTAGTCGAGCATGTCACCATTTGACCTTCCTGGCAGGGAAGGTGGACTGGCAATTGGACAAACTATATCCCTTCTTGGCTGCACCGGTTCTGGAGCTAATGTGCCGGGCTGGAGAGGCCCCCTGACAAAGTGCTCACGATAATCCCATGTAAGTGGCCCAGAATCACCCATCATAGATAATGTTGTTTCCTTGTAACCAAGGCCTCTTCTGCCCATTTTCTTTCCCTTAGGTATGGGCTTAGTCATTCCTTGCAGTTGCGCCCCGAGGCCTCTCCCCGGTTGATAGCCCAGTTTCAATATGATATTCCACCCTTTTGAATCTCGGATCTGTGGCTTCACTTTGACATTGACTGGAGTAGTGATGGGCTTGGAAGATGTGTAAGCCCAAGGAAAGTTTAAATCAAGCACTGATATGACGGGCCGGCTACTCGGCCATAGTGTGGGAAGAACCTGATCTGAGAGGGCCTTGACCGTCTGTACCGTGGCCAAGCTTTTAACTTTGACGACCCTCCCTTGAAAGGGAAATTTGACGCACTGATGTGCGGTGGAGGGTACGGCGCCGAGTGTGTCAATCCAGGGACGACCCAAGATAGCCTTGAACATAGGGTCGATGTCGAAGAACATAAAATTCCATGGCCATAGTGAGGGGACCGAGCTCCGCCTGAATGGTGATCACCCCGTGACATGCTCGCCTTGAGTTGTCATATGCTGCTATAGTAGTGGGGGTAGGCTGTAGTAACTCTTCGGATATGTTGCATGCTCGGAGGGTACTAAGTGGGCAAACATTAATTGAGGCCCCGGTGTCAACCAATGCTGCTTCAATGTCGACTTTGTTCAGGGTAATTGTTATGCAGAGCGGCTTTTGTCGAGCCCATGGAGGTGCAAGCTCGGTTTCTGAGAATGTAATTGCCGACCCTTTGGAAATAGTTGCCAATGCCGTTGGTAAACTATCAACTGCCATGTCTTCGCTAACCATTACTTTCTGCAAGAAGTCCCTCAGTGCATCCTGATGAAGGGTGGACCTTTTGATTAACTCCAACACGGATATCTTAGCGGGTACTCTATCCAGGTGATGTAGCAAGTCATATTGAGTACCCGGCAGAGGTTCAGCCTCTTCTTGCTCGGCCGTTGGCTGGGTGGACTGGGGATTGGAAGCAGTAATGTAATTCCGATGGAACATCTTTCCGCTTCTTAAGGCACAGTTTGCCGCAGCATCTGAAAATAGTGTGACGGGTGCCGCAGGGTGGATGAGTGGGATAGGCTGTGTGGGGGAGGTGTTTTGGTGGAGCATGGGGTTAGCGAGGTTAATGGGGGGTGAGTGGGTGATAGGTGAGGGATTGGTGGAAGGCAAGGTGGTGACGAATGTTGATGCAGGTGGCGGGAAGGCTAGTGGGTGTTTGAGAACGGGTGAAGGATTAGGGGATGGTGTGACGATGGCGAGGGGGATAAGTGTTGGAGGGTATGATGGGATGGAGAGCGGTAGAGGGTTGGCTGGAGCAGGTGTGGATGGTAGGATGAGCGGAGAAGGTGTTGGTTGCCTGGGGAGGATGAAGGAAGGGTTGCGGAGGTTGTGGTGGAAGGCCATTACTTGCGGTGCGGCGCCATCATCATCAAAAGACCACCCGGCATTGGGAGCCGGTGGTTGAACCATGTTAACTTGTGCTGGTGCCGGCGGCTGCTGCTGAGGAGCGGGTGGATGATTCGGCATCGGATTCTGATGGATGCCTAGGTCTTGCACTTGCTGTGGTTGCTGTTGTTGTGGCGGCTGCTGCGGCTGCGGTGCTTGATGCTGCTGCACTTGCTGCCCCTGCGGCTGCCTCCTCTTCTCTTTAATCTCCACAATAGCCCTATGCATTTCGGCCCAGTCGATTCTCTGCCCTTCATGAAGGTCATATACCAGATCTCGGAACTGATAACATCCTTCTATGGTATGGCCTGGCTGCCTATGGAACATGCAATATTTGGTTTGGTCAACCGCCGGGTTCCAAACAGGCCGTTCCGGAGGAAGTTGGATTGCATTTACTGACATAAGTGCCGAGAAAATATCCGTAAGTGTCTCGGGCAATGGAGGATATTGGGCTCTCCTGGGAGCCGGGCGCTTGCTGTTTGGATTGTTGTTGCTGTAGCCGCTGGGTGGAGGGACGTTATGGTATTGTGATGGTGGTGGTGGTTGTTGTGGTGTGGTGAAGGCGTTTTGTGGAATGGTGAAGGCGGGGGGAGTGTTTTGTGGAGTGGCCTGGAAGTTGTGCGGAGTGGAGTTTCGTGGATTGCGGGGGTTTTGATTGTAGCGGAAAGGTGCGGCCTGATACGGAAAAGCAACAGCTTGTACTTGCTCATTTGTTTGGACCCCCTCAGTAACCGGCCCTTGTGGTTTCTTGTGGTACTTGGGCTTTTGGTTTTCGAATAGAGAATGGATAGGGGAGTCCTTGAATTGAGTCTGTATGAAGCGCGCCCGGCTGTAGAGTTGATGCATGTTGGCTATGTCATTCATTGCCAGGATGTTGCGAAAAGTCGGCGTGGCATTGGAGATCAGTAACTTGACATTCTCTTCCTCTGGAATATGGCCAGGCACTCTGGCAGCCATCTGCCTCCATCTGTCTGCATAGGTGGCGAAGTCTTCCTCTGGCTTCATCTTCTCTGCTACTAGATCTGTGAATGAATATTCTGGCCCGACCCTGTCTTGAAACCGCTGAATGAATTTGTCCTTAACTACCTTGAAACTCTCGGCCTCTTCCAGTGGCAGAGAATAAAACCATTCCAGAGCAACTCCATCTAAGGATCGGCGGAACAGGTACGCCATGAGGCGATCATCATACTGGAACTGCGCCGACTCATATAGAAAATCCCTCACATGGATAAAGGGATTGCTGTTCTCATCATACTTGCGATAGTTAGGGAGCTCAGATTACGGAGGGAACCGAATGTTTTGGAAGCTCGGAATAGGAATATCGGCCAAGGATTGTGGGCCAACCCTTTTCTGGAGGAAGTCAAGCTGTTGCTGCATGGCGGCCCACTTGTTAAGCAAGTCCTGCTCTTGGGAGGGAGCAGGGGTAGCGAAGGACGCCGATTGTTGAGGAGCGGATGGAATGACGGTGGCAGACCGGGGAAGCCCATAGGCATGAGTAGAAGGATAGACAGTGGAAATAGGGGGCCCGTAAGAAGAATATTGAGCCTGAGATAGACCCGGATGGGAGTGAGTTTGGGCCGCCCCTTGCTGAGGGTGTAAGAAATCAGAAGCGTTCATGAGAAGCTGTGAAGCCACCGAACCAGAATTATGATGATCCACCTGGACAAAAGAAGGGATAGGCGATTTCCCTTTATCAAAAGACTGATGGGCTGAATTGGAAGATTGGCCCATCTCCATGCCGGCAAAAGTGATGGTCCGAGGTTGGACCGGAGTGAGGTCAATCGGATTGGGCTGAACGGACGGCCTGATAATGGAAGGATTAGATTGACCTTGAATGGCGGTGGAGGGAGGAGCATTGGACCCTTGCATAGCTTGGTATAGGACTTGAAGTTGAGCTGGGTCCAATTGGGCCATTATGTGAAGGACGGAGCCCGCGGAAGGAGTAGCGAGAGAAGGGGTACCTTGACTACCTCCCACAGACGTGGAAGACGGGAGAGGGGCAGTCCCTTCTCCGGAAGGAAAGGTAGCAACCCTAGGGGGGTTTTCAAGGAGCCCTTGAGGGAGAGATTCCTCTTGTGAGCGCGGAGGATTGAAGGATGCCATGGTGGATTCGAAGAGGGGATTGGAATAGAAAGTGAAGGAAGAAGCGACTGGAGAAGATGACTCAAACGGACGAAAGCAACTCCACATGCAACGGACAACCTTGGAAAATGCAAAAACAACCAACACAAAACACACAATGAGCAATCAATCTTAGGTGTTCTAACAAGATGCAAGTGATAAGAGATGAAGACACTCAAGAATCAAGCAAGTTGTTTAGAATGATGCGACAATATTCTTATGATTTCTCCTTTGGAACCTTAGTGAATTGATTGATATGTGCTCTCAACAATAGGTCCCTAGTAGGAGATGGATATAGGACTTGGTTTGACTCTAAGTGTAACCACTCAATCACTTATGCAACCCTAGACACAGGGTGGGAAAGGTACAATCAGCCCGGCGTCCGTGTGGGAATCCACGGCTCGCGGGGACTTACGGAGGTCCCTGCTGTGATTTCCTAGTCGGCCCCAAGGAATATGGAGACGAGAGGTCCTCACAACAAGGTAGGAAAATGCAATCTAATGTATGAAAGATGAATGACCCTATGTGCACCGGAGTGCATGCAAAGTCTAGCCTAACAATCTAACACTCAATAGTGCACACCATGATATGCAGATATGAGCAGAGCAAGAGGAGAGCCAGGTGTCACCCAAGCAAACAAATCACAGCACAAACTGCGGAAATAAATGCACCTCGGATGCGTACCTGCCAGAAGAGTAACGGTCGAAGGCCCCTGCGTCAGAGCGAAGTAACGGTCGAAGACCAGACCGCCGGACAATATATAACGCAGGGGGACGAGACCATCAGATGAGCCAGGGAACCAAAAACCAACAGAAGCAACCGGAAAGCCCGTAAAGCTCACACAGCAAGATGAAAGCGGCGGTCTAATGCCCCTGCGTCAGAATGCTGTGACGCGTGGGCACAGGACCGTCAGAAGACTCAGAAAACTAGGATGAACAATGAAAACAACGGAAACAAAAGACCACTGAACAAATGGATGATGGCAGGTTTAAACAAGAATCAGAAACACGATTGGCACAAGTTGTCCCACCATGATCGCCAAAAAATTATCTGTTGATATTTATTTGCCTATCTTTGATCTTACTTATGAGGTTTGCTAAGTAATATGGCAAGATGACAAACAAGCAATCAAAGATCTGCTCAAACCTATGAACATGTGAACATGAACCTAGGCAATCATATCTAGCTCTAGCATGGGCATGCTATCTCAATCAAATTACGCTAAGGAAAAGGAAAAACACACGCCGGGGCGTGGAGCAAGGAGTAAATACAAACACACCACTAGGGGTGGAACAAGCAAGGAAATAAAGATGTGATGAAGGAAATAGCTATTGCCCAGCACTAAGGAAAGATGTGATCGCCACCAAAGTAAACACAAGTCAAAGACTCGAATATACCTTGGAAATAGGTGGATGAAGCACCCGCCCACGGGAGAGAAAACCAAAGAAAGCCTGCAGATCAGCTTGGAAGTGACGGCCAGAGACCCGTGCGTCGCTTGGAAGTAACGGTCTCACCCTAGACCGCCAGAAGAGAGTGACGCTCCTGCACCAGACCGTCAGATAACCTGCAGTAGTAAAGCTTGAATTCTTTTAACTCCAACTCTTCCAGCCGGCCAGAAGACTTGGGCCTCGTGCTAATGAACCTGTAAACCTGCCAAAGAAGTAGAAAGACAAGACAAGACAACCTCAATCAGCCCTCTTTGCAAGCATAGCATCAATTCTTAAAGAACTTAAGAACATCAAAAGGAGAGGGAATTACCGGGGAGTTTTGGTTTTTTAACCCCTCTGGGCATTTTTAAAAGTTGGGAGGATGTTTGTATGCTTAAAACAACAGTGAAAAACATGGAGGAGGAAGAGGGACAATGCTTTGTTTAAAAAGACAAAGGAAGAACTCAAGCATGCAAAGATGAACTTGAAAGATCAAAACAAAAGTACTCCCTTGACTGGAAGATGGATGGACGTGGGAAGCAACTCCTCCTGGATGAAGATGGCTCCTGGGTTCGGTAGCACTTCGTCGTGAATCAAAATCTCCTCCTCTTGCCATGAATTCAAGGGTTCTATTTATAGACCCTCAAAACTCGTAGGTCGAGTAGAGGATAATTCAGCAGGAAAAAGGGATAAGTCTTAGCAAATCCTTGAGGATAATATCACCAAGAGTCCAAAGAAACAAACGGGAAGTCCTGAGGATCGGATTAGAAAGAGATAAGGTCAATCCACGTTCTTATCTCAAACACGGAATAGCAGAGAAAAGGCCTGAACTGTCAGGACTCCCGGAAATAAGTAACGGCTGCACGATAGACCGCCACTTGGAAGTAACGCATCAAGGAACGACCGCTATTTGCAACCTTATCCAAAGAGATAAGATCAACGGAAAGAAGCCCCAACAAGCTGGACTCTTCAAGGAAATGACGGCCAAGGCATAGGGCGTCATAGGGAAGCAACGGCTGCACGACAGACCGTTATTATCAACGTGGATTCAACAGGATAAGCACTGAACACGTGGCCTTAAGCCTTAGGACTCTTCAAAGAGTAACGGTCTAAGATCCATCCGTTAGAAGGAAGTGACGCACCTGTCTGGGACCGTTATTTAGCATTGAGATTCAAGAAAAGAAGAGAAGGGCTTTGCTAAGCTTCATCCAACAAAATGCCACCGGGAGCCAATTCTTTATCAGAAAAAGACCCAAGAAACAGGTTTCAACTGATCAGGAGACTCGATGAAAAGCGAACAACTCGGAGCATCATATTGAATGAATAAGGAGATGACCCGACTTATGGGTATAAAATGGGTGTCAACAGCTATATGATGCTAGCGGTCTCTACAAGACCATTTCTTGACCACTGTAGACAAAAAATAGAACCAAGGTTCAATGCTTGTTCTAAAGTAATAAGAGCAAGTAAACTAAGAGGAACAAGAGGATAATACATGATACTATGTTTAGGATGAAAGAAAATTACAGGAAAAGCATGAATTAAGCCAAGGTTATCATCTTTTCTACTTAGGTGCAAGGATATGCATGTAGAATTAAATTGAATGCGCAATTATGAATAAACATTAAATATGACATGTATAATCAATGAAAATAAAAGGGAATACAGGGCTTTTGTTCCTAACATGATGTTTGAGCCATTCATGAGATAACCTACCTCTGGGTAAGACTCTAAACTTCAAATTTTGGGCTGGAAGTCGATACTGGCTCCTGTGCGTCCTGATTGGAACCGTTGATTCCCAAATGCTCTAACTCTTGATCCTCCTATCTTAAATTCATGAAATTCGGAGGGTAGGTAGAAGATACAAATGGGAATAACTTATTGTAAAGGATGGACATGAGATTACCATGATTAGGGATGCTATCCTTCTGATCTTCTTTGGACGGACACACTGTTTTCTATGCAGACTGCAGAGAAACGGTAGTTTCAGGGGCTTCTAACTTTTTAATGGCTTGACCTCCTAGCACGAGATTTGGAGAGGTGTTAGACAAAATTAAGGAGAAAAAATTATTCTAAAGGACTAACCTGAGAAGATGTCTCCTTACCTTCGAAATACGTGAGCCAAATAAGGGTTCGCACAGGTCGAATCTAGGCTCTATTTATAGAGTTTGGCTAGGGTTTGAGGATTTAGATCCATCTAGGAGTTCTAATTTTGGGTAGGATCGATCGCCAAGAGTCCTAGACCAAGGTCACACGCCAGGGAGCTTCGAATCAGAGGGATTGGGATGAGGAAAAATCAAGTATTTCCACGTTTCTCAACTTCTGTTCACGAAACATGGTAGCGATCTGGCCTGGACCATTTCTTGGAAGTGGCGGTCTGGCGATAGACCGCCATCTTGCATAAATTCCGAAATTTTTGGATTCTCTTATTATCCCCCATTTATCCCTTTAATTGGCCTATTTATCCTATTAAATTCGTAAATTGCCAAAATTACGTTTCTAGTAATGGGCTTAGGTCAAAAGTCCATAGAATTATGTTTATGGGCCCATTTCAAGTGGGCTTATTTTTTTGGTTCATTGATAGGGCCTAGGGATTAATTTAATTAGTCTATAATTCATTTTATTAGCCCATTGAGCCTATTAAATGCTTAATAATTATATTTAATCCCAGAAAATTCCTAGAAAATTCTCGGGCGTTACACTGCCCTTGAGATGGCGTATGGCTTATTGTGCTTTCCACAAGGTCATACCGCAGTCTCGTTGGGATTCTGACCCACTAGGATGATCCCGTTGATCTCCCGTTCTATATACTGATGGTTATATACTTCGATCGAAAAATAGTGGGACTAACTAAGATAGAAAATCACATCTACGTTAGAATTTGAACATATGCTAAGTTATCTTTTATTTCTTATCTAGGTCACCATGTCATCATCTAACCCCCTCCGTGGCATCTTGGATGCCAACAAGCTGACTGGACCAAAATTTTCGAATTGGCTGCGCAATTTATGCATAGTCCTTATCGCCGAAAAAAATATCTATATGTTGGACACTGTTCATTCTAAGCCAACTGATGATGCCGATGAGGGCGACTTGATAACTTATGCCAAATGGTTAGAAGATTCTTCCCTTGCCCAGTGCTATATGCTGGCCTCTATGGCTCCTAAGCTACAGAGGCAGTTTGAAAATACTGATTGTAGAACCATACTTCTAAACCTACGCCAACTCTTCGGGGAGTAGGGTAGGATAAGGAGGTATGATATCTCCAAGAAGCTTTTCAGGACTTGAATGTTCGAAGGTGCTTTAGTACATGCACGTGTATTGAAAATGATGGAGTGGATTGAGAGACTCAATGTACTGGGGTTCAAGTTAGATCTTGAACTGTGCACTGATCTTATTATCCAGTCATTGCCCGACTCCTTTTCTCCTTTCATCATAAATTTTAATATGAATAGGATTGAAGTAACTCTCGCTGAGCTGCTCAACATGTTGAAAAGCATTGAAGGGACTATGCTGAAAGATAGATCATCTTCTGTAATGGTTGTTGGCTGGGCCAACAAGAAAAGGAAGGTCGCCCAGACATTCACCAAAGGGAAGGGAAAGAAGAAGGTCAAGGGTAAGGAAATCGCCAAAGGTGACAAAGGAAAGGGCAAGAAGAATGAAAAAGAGGGCAAGTGTTTTCGGTGCAGACTGATTGGGCATTGGAAAAGGAATTGCAAGATAATTCTGAATGAAGGTATATTTGTCATGACCTTAATTTGTCATATGTGAAATCCACATCATGGGTATTGGATACTGGATGTGCATCTCATATCTGTAACTCTTTGTAGGTGCTGGCAAATAGGAGGCGACTGGGCTAAAAGGAGATTGAGCTGAAGATGGGCAATGGAGCTTTAGTTGTTGCTAAAGCTGTTGGGACTATACGCCTCGATTTACCTTCAAGAGTTATTATGGAACAAAATGATTGTTATTTTGTTCCTGATATCATTAAGAACATTATTTCAATCTCTAGTTTGAATAACATTGGATATACATTAACTTTTAAAAGCACTGAGTGCTCTATAATGAATAATGGTTTAGTGATAGTCAATGGTTCATTAGTCAATGGTCTTTATGTATTAGATACTTGCTCTAATATTATGCACGTTTCTAATGCCAATAAAGTGAATCCTGCATACCTCTAGCATTGCAGGCTTGGTCATGTAGGTGAAAAGAGAGTCTCTCACCTACACTTAAATAGGTATTTGAAATCATTAGAATACAAGCCATTTGATACCTGTGAGTCTTGTCTCGTGGGGAAGATGACCAAGGCTCCCTTTAGTGGACATGGTGAGAGGGCTGCTGACCTTCCCGAGCTCATACACTCGGATGTATGTGGACCCATATCCATTGAAGCCAAAGGGGGTCACCACTACTTCATTTCTTTTATTGATGACTTCGTGAGGTATGGCTATGTGTATTTAATGAGGTATAAATCACAAGCCTTTAAGAAGTTTGAGGAATACAAGAATGAAGTAGAGAAACAGATTGGCAAGAGTGTTAAGGCTCTTCGATCAGATCGGGGAGGAGAATACCTTAGCCATGAATTCACTTCTTACCTTAAGGACAATGAGATTGTTTCTTAGTGTACTCCACCGTATACACCACAGCACAATGGTGTATCCGAGAGGAGAAACATGATCTTGTTAGACATGGTCTGATCCATGATGTCCATGTCGGGACTACCCTTATCTTTCTGGGACAATGCCTTAGAGACTGTGGCCTATTTACTGAATAGGGTCTCAAGTAAATCTGTTCCTTCTATACCATATGAGATATGGAAGGGCAAGAAGCTAAATTTTAATCACATTAAAATTTGGGGGTGTCCTGCCCATGTAAAAAGGAATGATTGTGATAAACTTGAGTCTAGAACCGATAAATGTAGATTTGTGGGATATCCAAAGGAGACCTTTGGATATTATTTCTATCACCCCTTTGAGCAAAGGGTCTTACTGGCTAAGAGAGCTGTATTTCTGGAAAAGGAATATCTACTCCAGAAAAATAGTGGGAGCCAGATAGAATTGGACGACGTCCAAGAACCACAACCTAAAGACACATTCTCATTGGATGAGACAATATCGGTTGATCTTATTTAGAATGAAACACAGACACCACGGAGATCTGATAAAGTAGCACGAGAACCTGAGAGATATGTTGGACATGTCTCAGAGAGGTCCCTAAGATATCCATCAATGAGGATGAAGATCCTCAATCCTACCAGGAGGCAATCCGTAGTGCAGACTCTGAGAAATGGAAAGAGGCAATGGATTCAGAAATCCAGTCCATGTACACTAACAAAGTTTGTAACTTGGTTGATGTACCTGAAGGGAAAGTCCCTATCGGCTGCAAGTAGATATTCAAAAGGAAAATCGGTACAAATGGATACATTGACACATACAAAGCTAGATTAGTGGCGAAAGGGTATTGTCAAAGACAAGGCATTGACTATGATGAGACATTTTTGCTAGTGGCTATGGTTAAGTCAATCAGAATCCTCCTTGCCATTATTGCATACCTAGATTATGAGATTTGACAAATAGATGTGAAGATAACTTTTCTTAATGGAAATCTATCAGAAGAGGTGTACATGATATAGCCTGAAGGATTCACCTCCATGCTTTGTCGTAATAAGGTATGCAAACTTCAGAGGTCCATTTATGGATTGAAGCAAGCATCTCAGAGTTAGAACTTGATATTTGATGAGACTATCAAATCATTCAACATCATTCGTGTTGGCCTAGATTAGATGACAGACAAGAAGGGGGGTTGAATTGTCCCCCAATCGAGATGCCAGATTTTTAAAACAAACTTTACTAATTATAGCGGAAACAAAATTAACTGCGTTAATTAAACTAAAAACTAAAGTGAGATTAATGTTCTCACAATCTTGCTGATCTCACTCGAATAATCTATGCACTAAATGATTGAACCTACGCCAAACACAGATAGCGGATGTAGCAAAGTGTAGTGGTGAAGTGAATAACAATCTATAAAATCACTTGTGAATGGAGATAGGAGAAATGGACAATCACACAGGCAAACCACATGGAGCACAGAGATTTTTAGGTTGTTTGGGATCATGATAGGCTCCCTACGTCCACCCCTCACCGAAACCTGGTGAGGCTTCACTAACACGCTGCGAATTGTAGCAACTGGGGACGAACCCCAACACCACACACACGCGCTGCTTCCGCAGCAATGGGCACACACGGGGCTTTACCCTAGGCCGCTGCCACCGTAGCACAAACCCACACACTCGGGGAACTCACCCCGCACAAGGTTCCACACACGGAGAAGCAGCTCTGCCCACCACACAGATATTCCGAGTTTAGAAATAAAAATGAACATTCAATACATGCTTGATTCTCAGAATATACTAAGAAGGAATTATCAAAATAAGCTAAGGATAGATAAAGAAATATATCCATTGAGTGTAGAAGGCCTTGAGATGATCCTCTTTAAGCTTCAAGGTGTGGGAGGGTGAAACTTCAGCAAATCCGAACCCACACGACCCGGTCGTTGCAGATTCAGGTTTCTTGGCTTGGAAACTCTTGATGGAATGGATGTAGCTTGAAGACGTTCCTACAAGGTAGGAAAACACATGAGGCACACAAGAAACCCTCTTCCTTCTCACCTGCGGCCTAGCTTCTTCCTTTAAAAAAAAAAACCTAAAATTCGTAGCATATTGATATTAGCAACTTAGGGAATATGAAATGCCACATAAGCCCTTGCAAAAACCTTGCAAAAAATGTCTAAGACATGTACCATATAACTAGGGGCAAAGGGGTCACAATGGGGTGCAAATAGATTAGATCCATTAGGTTTAGAAACCCTTACAGAAATCCTGTTTCGGACGAACCAGAATAAGTGTCGACTCTTAGAGTCGACACTTTCTTCACAAGGTTCTACTGGCGATGAAAAAAACACACCCAGGACACAAGTGTCGACTCTCAGAGTCGACACTTTTTGTCAGGGGTTCTGCCAGCCACGAAATCAACCCCCAGGCCTATAAGTGTCGACTCTCAGAGTCGACACTTTCAGTCAGGCCTGATAAAACAACGCAAACACCACACATCAAAATAAGTGTCGACTCTTAGAGTCGACACTTTTACAAACATGAATGAAAACTCAATTAGTCTCAATTGAAAGCCCAATTTTCCTCAACCAAACATTAAAAACAAACTACCATGCATTGAATCAAGGTATTGGCATATCATCAACCACATTCCAACTAAAACTAACGAAAGTGTAAAGCATCTTGAATTTCAAACCACTCCTAGAAATATATGCATAAATAACACTATCAAACCACCCAAGTTTCAATTAAGAATCAAGCCAATGAGACATGCAAGTTGATGTATATGAACCTCATATGATCAAAATGATTAAACTACCATCATGCAAGAACCTTTAGCAGTAGAAGTGTCGACTCCCCAAGAGTCATGTGTAATAAGGCACATTCAAACCACCAAAACCTCAAGTAAGAATGCAGTCATTTAAACATGAATTTTTGCCATACAAGAAATTCATTCAACCTAAATTCATCAATGCTCACCCTGTTTCCATCAACCAACTCACATTCAAATTTCAAATGCTTACCTTTGGTATTGACACAACAGTTGAGAATTTTATCTAACTTATCCTGAACCAAAGATAATTCTGCTCTTTGATTAAGAACTCAAATGAATGCTCTATGAGCAGCATATGATGTTCTTCAAACAAAGGATAGCTTCAATAGCAGCTTTGATAATCAAGTCTAGCCAAGTTCTCACCATATGATGCACTTCATACCTACACAACAAGATATCAACATATAAGCTCATTTGGCATGAAGACATTTTTCACAAGACATGCATACACGATTTGTCATCATTAAAATTTAAACATCTCAAAATCAACTCGGAGATCCAACAATTCGGAATGAGGATGAACCATGTGTTTACAAGAAAGTCAGTGGGAGCTCTGTGACCTTTATGGTCCTATATGTTGATGACATCTTACTCATTGGGAATGATGTAGAAATGTTGACATCAACTAAGTCTTGGTTGTCCAAGACCTTCCCAATGAAGGATTTGGGAGAAGCATCCTATGTGCTGGGCATAAGGATCAAGCGAGATAGATCTAATAGGATGCTAGGATTATCCCAATCCATGTACATAGACACTCTCCTCAGAAGGTTCATAATGAAAAATTCCAAGAGAGATCTCATTCCCATAAGACATGAATTTACCTATCCAAGGGGATGAGCCCTAACACATCCGAGGAGGTGGCACACATGAGTAAAGTGCCCTATGCTTCAGCCATAGGGTCAATCATGTATGCAATGCTATGTACACGGCCTGATGTTGCCAATGCTTTGAGTATTATCAGTAGATATCAAGCAAATCCAAGCGAGGAGCACTGGAAGGCAGTAAAGTGCATCCTTAAGTACTTGCGGAGGACTAAGGATATTTTTCGCTTTATGGAGGAGAGGACCTACAACTTAAAGCTTACACCGACTCTAGTTTCCAGTCAGATCCAGATGGCTGAAAATCCATGTCTAGATTTGTATTCATATTGAATGGAGGGGTAGTTAGTTGGAGAAGCTCCAAGCAAAATACGATTGCAGACTCGACGACGGAGGCATAATACATTACTGCGGCTGAGGCTGCTAAGAAAGTCATCTGGATGAAGAAATTCATCTTGGAACTTGGTGTAGTTCCCCAGATATTAGCTCCCATCCCATTAATTTATGATAATAATGGGGCCATCTCCCAGGTGAAGGAACCAATGTCTCACCAAAGGTCGAAGCACATTCTGAGGTGCTTCCACCTTATTCGGGAGATTATTGATCGTGGAGATGTAATGGTTGAGCGTGTACCATCTGAAGATAACATCGCAGATCCACTAACTAAGCCTTTGACACAGATTGTGTTTGAGCGCCATCGGGATAAGATGGGCCTCACAGTTGTGGGCAATTGGCTACAGTTCAAGTGGGAGAATGTCAGTATTGGGTGTCCTACAAGCCAATCTTGGGTCGGGTAGGCCTGATAGTTGCACAATCTTGTTCATCATTAATAAAGTGGTATTTGAGCTTAAATTTGTAATTGTATATTACTCTATGATGTCCCTTGGATATGTGGTTGTAAAGTCAACTTGAGATGGGATCTCGATCATGAGACTGACTTTACATGGACACATACTTGTGGAACGGATTTTATTTATTTATTTATATTTGTTTATTTGGTCTGTTGATTTATTGATTTATTAGTTTGTTTGTTAGGTGTGCCAGCCACCAGAGTGACAATTTATTATGCGCTCGATCTGACTCAGTCAGTCGATTGTGAAGTCCGAGTCGGGACCAGAAGTCCATCATACCATAAAGGCTATGACGTTAATTACGCCCTTCCAAAGAATGACAACCCTTGATTAATCGCCAAAGTAGAAGGATCCTAGGGGCAAAACTAATATGATAGGTATGCTCATTCATTTGCAGGATAGGAGATGCATGTGATTATGCAAAATAAGATATGATACTAATATACGGAATAAATCCGACAGCATATCCCCTTATCTTGGTCTATGCCAAGTGGGAATATAGGACATCCATCCACTGAGTGCCGAGATGGACGCCAAAAGAAAGATGGGCGTAGCCCGAGATCCAAGAGGATCTAGATGCGACGGGACAATGTCCATTATCATGATATTTATTGATATCCCATTAAGAGACCATTGGAGGACATGCAGTGGCAGAACTCCAAGAGTCAGCAGGGTTAGAAGAAAACATCGCGGTCAAACGGTATAATGCAGGGGTAAAACCCCATTAATTTAGCTCCCTTAGACTTGGATGAAGAACCATGATTCCCCATGATATGATGAAGGTTGGCATGAAGGCTAATGAGGTTGGGACATTGGGTTTAGACTGAGTTTAGGACTCATTAAGGTTGATGGGAAGTTGAGTGTTCAAATAATGGTTGGCGCTAAGATGAACCGACACGGATGGGAACCGGCGCGAAGGCAAACCGGCGCGGCACGGGAAAAGGAGGTGGCTGGCGTGATGGAGTCTCAGCATGCTCACCTCGGCGCGACGACTTTAGTATAAGAAGGGGGCATCGGCCTAGGAACACTGGCGGGAAAGTGGTCGGCGTGGGCGGTCATCGGCGTGCCTACCACTCGGTGCGGAACCAGCGCCGAGAGGGCACCACGCCGGGAGGACAGTGAAGGCGCCGATGAGGGAGACCCGAGGATTTGGGGCTTTAAGGCTGGGGGTTTGGGTGGGTTTTATTGAGTGGATCTCTTGTGTTTAATCAAGGCTTTATGAGCTCTGGCGACGATGTTTGGGTAAGCTGAAAGGGGAGGATAAATTCATCCACAGAAGGTCTAGGGAAACCATGTGACTATGTCAACGGGAGATCTCATAATCATCATCATGTTCCCTTTACACGGTGGACAGAGGGCCATGAGATAGACTGTCTCAGGTCTCTGCCACACAGTAGGGGGTTAATTTATCAGTTTAACGAAAACATCACACTATATGACAAAGCAAGGATCGTGAATGAATTTCGGCAGCATCTCCCCTTATTTTGGATTGTGCCAAAAGGGGAGTATAGGACATCCATCCAAAGAGGGCCGAGATGGAAGCCAAAAGAAAGATGTGCGTAGCCCAAGATTCAAGAGGATCAGAATTCTGCGGGACAGTGTCCACTCGTCGTGGCACCTCATCAATATTCCCCTAAAGGGACCAACAGAGAACATGTAGTGACAGAACTCCGTGGCTCGATGGGGTGAAAGAGGGAAATCGGAAACCCAAATTGAAATAAATGTAGAAGTGAAACCCCATTAGTGTAGCCCCTCAGCTTCCCATAGAATTGGACGTAAATGACCCAACAGAATTGATCCATAAAAATGCAAGTGTTTATTCTTATATTCATGCATGCACACACACACATATATATATACATATATCCATGCACACATATACATGTATCTATGAGCAGCATATGAATGTATGCATGATCACATAAAAGATGATGGTTAAAGGGCCAATTATGGATTTACTAGTACACACCCCCTATGCATGTTTAAATATGAATGGACCAAATAAGGGTACTCATGCAAGGGTTTGCATGCTTACAAAAGAGCAAGATCATCTATATATATAAGCCATATGTATGCCCCTTTACATACCCATATACGGAGATTGGGTTGGTTTCCACTACACCATGCACCAACGTGGGAAAGGGTATGGATAGTGGGTGAGAGTTTAATGATTAATGGAGCATGCATGAGTTAATTGGATTGGAAAGTGGCTAATCACTATTCACGTACAAACATACCGTGAGTGGGAGGGCCATGCATTGAATGGGTTTAATCTACACAAATGTGCTTCTCGTAAAAGCAACTCGCTACTTGATCGATGCCATGCCAAAGCCATCTCGTGCATGCAAATAACGCACAGGAGAAAGTAAACGGCGGGTGCATGCGTTCGGCGCCGTTCACGTATTCAGCGTGGAAATAAAAGAAAGGTATCTCGGTAGGGATTCATGCACTCGGCGCGAAAATGAAAAGGGGTCTCGGCGTGGAAACGAAAAGGAGGGGCCTCGATGCGCCTGGTAATCGGCGCGGGTCCAACGCCGAGATGATAATGAGCCGAGAGTGACTGGAAATATTTTTTTTTATAGAGGTTGCAGGGTTTAAGCTCCTCGGAGTGAGCAGAAAATCATCCCATGATTAAAAGGGGAACACAATCACAGGGATAAGGCCATGCCAAATTACTTTTCGTCATGACCTGGGAGATAGGAAGGCCACGAGATGGGCTGTCTCGGGCTCCTATCTCATATCAGAGGTTGGCAAATCCAACTAAGCACGGAGGAGTTTAGCAAGCAGACAACTTCAGTCAATCGGAGTAGAACTCCACATCCCTGGGTCTTAATGCTGCCTTCACGGGGTCATGGATAGATGGGATGGATATCCCATTGTCTCTGCGAAGGCTCAATAGCCATAAGGCAACCATCCAGGGGTAGTCGAGAGAAATGATTAGAACGAAGAAAACTCGAGACGGAACATAAAAAAAAAACCACGGGCTAATGCAAGGGGATTTGGCTACAGCAACATAAGAAAATCTCATGCATCAACAGATGTTCTATTTACACAAAATCAGGCATCGCCAAGATACAAATATAAGCCATAAAGGGTTGTGCTATTACATAAGGAGAGAACGAAAAAAGAAAAGAAAGAACAGAGGAGGGGGACTGTAGCCCCGAGGGGCGTCAGACGGCAGTAGCAACGGCGCCCCCTACCTCTGCTCGTAGATAGCTCTCCCTTCTCTTCTTCCTTTTTGCCGACTGGCTCTCTCTCTCTTTTTTTTCTTTTATTTCTTCTCTCGCAAGTCTCTTTTCTTCGCTCGCTCAGCAGGCCACCGCCAACTCTGCCCTGGGGTCTTTGCTACCTCGAATGAAGGCCTTTTTATAATGGCTTTTTAACCCTTGACCCATCGGCGTGCATCCTTAGTCTTGAGGCCACTTTTGCTCATCGACGCCACCTCTGTTCACGGCATCAACGCGCCCCCTCTTCAGTATGGGCTTCGACGTCCTTTTAAGCTTTGATATGGTTTGGGTGCCTTTGTGGGCTTAATGGGCCCTTGTAGCCTTTCCGCCTCTTCCTTTATCCCTAGAAAATAAGGAATATAAGATGATTTAGTAGGAATAATATGTTGACATTATATATATTATTATTATTATTATTTTATCATTTTTATGTGTCAACAAATGCCCCCCACCCGTAGGTGGCGCGAATGAGGGACGAGCGAGCGGGGCCTACGGGTGCAGCCCGTTTGAAAGCGTATCTTTTTGTTCATGCGAGCATGCAGGCATTCAACAGCAAGCATAAGCTAGATATATAGAATAGCTCCCCTATATCAGGGATATGACAAAGACAACGCCTGTGACTCATAGACAGAGTGCGGCTCACAAGGCCCAACTAAGGGAGATGTGCATGCGCAGAGAGGACATCGCATAGAATATGTGCACAGCGTAAGCCACGATCTACACCTGAGGCTACTTCTCTATAGTGTAATAGTGCAAGTATGTGAGCATTGAATCTCCGATGTAGTGATACGCAGACGTTCAAAATAACACTAGAGTATTGCTCTAGCGCCTACACATACAGCTGGGGTTCTCAATTTTCGATAGCTTCGCACAACCCCCTTAGCTTATTCCTAGCTCCGAACTTCACCGTTCGGTGCGAGTCTTCTATGTGTCTCAATGGGGATTCTCGGCTACTAAGATTCATCCTTTATAGCAATTTTATTACGGATGTCATCGTTCGATGCGAGTCTCCTCATGTGTCTCAATGGGATTCCCGGCTAATAGGATTCATCATGTGTAGTGATTTTATTGCGGACTTCACCATTCGGTGCGAGTCTCCTCATATGTCTCAATGGAGATTCCCGGCTACTAGGATTCATCCTTTGTAGCGATTTTATTACGGACTTGACTGTTCGACACGAGTCTCCTCATATGTCTCAATGGGGATTCCCGACTATTAGGATTCATCCTATCTAACATTCTTCTTCCTCCTCTTTTTTTTCTTTTTTTTAAATTGGAAGAAGGCAACTTTTTTCCTCATGATTACCCCTCATGTAGGTGCAGAAGTTCGAGCACACATATAGTGTTAGGAAGAACCTTCTAGCATCCCTATGATAAGAGATCGATGAACACATTGTGGTGCAAAGTGCGGGAGTTTTACTTTGGGTGAATCTCACGAGTTGCGTTAGCGACACAGCTATGACTTTTCCACTGGATGCATGCACTCAGCCAATATTGGCTTTTCATCCCTTAGTGTATGCCATGGCACATACATGCTTAGAATCGGGCAGCTTTATTTAGCAAGGAGATGTGGTCCTAGGAAATTGAAGGAGGTGTATTATCTTATAGTATAAGCAAGCATGCAAGCAAGGCCAACAAACACCCAAAATTTGAAAGCACGCAATTTTTCCTCTTCTTTTCTTCCTCTTTTTTTTCTTTTTTTTATATGTATGCATATATGTATATGTCACTACATATCCATTTATTTGTTCAAGCGCCTGATGCGAATACCTGCAAGTTAGTTATTCAAAAGCAAGCAGAATTGATAACAAAATAATGGAAAAGGGCTTTACATAGCAAGTCCCGGCGGGACAAAAGGGGTTGGTACTAGCCGACGAGAGCCATTTTATTCAGATGATGAACCTGGATTAAGATGGGGTCGTAGGCCTCAACAAGGTGTCTTTGCCAAGAACAGACAACGAGTTTTGAGAGGGAGTCTAACCCGAATATAGAAAGTGGACTACAGAAGCCGGTGATCGGCAAGGGAAGCGGGCTATGATAGCCGAAAGGTAACATGGAAAGCAGGCTGTAAAAGCCAGGAGATAATAGGAGAATAGGATATGCAGACCTAGCGGTAGCAGGAAAGCAGGCTTCAAGGGGAGCCCAAGTCATCGAGTTGTAGCAATCATCACGGTGGGGCGTGATGGTCATTGTTGAAGTAGGCTTGAGCCAAAAGGGTAGCAAGACAGCAGGCTTTTGACGGTATGTCAAGGCCGAGAGATGCACGGATATTGAAAAATGCCAGGCCACTAGGTCACATGGACCCGGAGATAGTGAGATAGTAGGCTGTACAAGCCAAGATAGCAGGATAGCAGGCCGTAAAGCCAAGATAGCATGCCTCGAGGGCCAGGGACGGTAGGCTATAAGAGCCAGGACAGCATCTATAGAAGCCAGGAATAGCAGGCTACGAGAGCGAGAGACAGCAAGCTGTGAGAGCTAGGACAACGGGTTGTAGAAGCCGAGAATAGCATGCTATGAGAGCCAGAGACAGCAGGCTATAAGAGCCAGGATAGCAGGCTGTAGAAGCTGGGAATAGTAGGCTACGAGAGCCAGAGACAGTAGGCTATAAGAGCAAGGATAGCAGACCATGAGATCCAGGACATCAGGCTATAGGAGCCAGGACAGCAGGCTTTAAGAGCCAGGACAGTGGGCTTTAGAAGCCACGAATAGCAGGCTACGAGAGCCAGAGACAACAGGCTATAAGAGCCAAGACAGCATGCTGTAGAAGCCAGGAATAGCAGGCTACGAGTGCCAGAGACAGCAGGCTATAAGAGCTAGGATAGCAGGCTGTAGAAGCCAGGAATAGCAGGATACGAGAGCCAGAGATAGCAGGCTATAAGAGCCAGGACAGTAGGCTGTAGAAGCCAGGAATAGCAGGTTATGAGAGCCAGGACAGCAGGCTGTAGAAGCCAGGAATAGCAGGCTATGAGAGCCAGAGACAGCAGGCTATAAGAGCCGGGATAGCAGGCTATAGAAGCCAAGGATATCAAGCTACGAGAGCCAGAGACAGCAGGCTATAAGAGCTAGGATAGCATGCTGTAGAAGCCAGGAATAGCAAGCTACGAGAGCCAGAAACAACAGGCTATAAGTGCCAGGACAGCACGCTGTAGAAGTCAGGAATAGCAGGCTATGAGAGCCAGAGACAGCAGGCTACAAGAGCCAGGATAGTAGACTGTAGAAGCCAGGAATAGCGGGCTACGAGAGCCAGAGATAGCAGGCTACAAGAGCCAGGATAGCAGGCTGTAGAAGCCAGGAATAGCAAGCTATGAGAGCCAGAGATAGCAAGCTATAGGAGCCAGGATAGCAGGCTATAGAAGCCAGGAATAGTAGGCTATGAGAGCCAGAGATAGCAGGCTACAAGAGCCAGGATAGCAGGCTGTAGAAGCCAGGAATAGCATGCCACGAGAGCCAGAGACAACAGACTACAAGAGCCAGGACAGCGGGCTGTAGAAGCCAGGAATAGCAATCTACGAGAGCCAGAGATAGTAGGCTACAAGAGTCAGGATAGCATGTTGTAGAAGCCAGGAATAGCAGGCTACGAGAGCCAGAGACAGCAGGCTACAAGAGCCAGGATAGCATGTTGTAGAAGCCATGGATAGCAGGCTACGAGAGCTAGAAACAGTAGGCTACAAGAGCCAGGACAGCAGGCAGTAGAAGCCAGGAATAGCAGGCTACGAGAGCCAGAGACTGCAGGCTACAAGAGCCAGGACAGCAGGCTGTAGAACCTAAAAATAGCAGGCTATGAGAGCCAAAAAATTATCAGAGATAGCATGTTGTGAAATCCAGAGAGCAGTAAGGAATCGGGCTTGTGAAAGCTGAAAGGTAGTTTAGTCGAATTATATGGTAGCGGGCCTTAGCCGAAGAGGCTAAGCCAGAATGTATGATAGCCGAAACGTGGGATAGCAAGCTTCAGCCGAAATGACTAAGCTAAAGGACGAGATAGCTTAAAGTCATGATAGCGAGCTTTGGCTAAGCTAAGAGATAAGATGGCTGAGGTGTATGGTAGCAGGTTTTGACATTCATGGCCAAACCGAAAGGTGAGATGGCTGGAGTTGATTGTAGCAGACTTTAGTCGGAATGGCCAAGCCAAAAGATAAGATAGCTAAAAATTGTGGTAACAACTTTGACCGGAATGGCTAAGCTGAAGATTGGATATTGGTCACATGCTGTAGGGAAGCGGGCTTCCAAGCCGACATCCAGGAGAATGGAATGTGAGTTGAAATTGAGGAGAGAGGGACCGAATAGTCATAATCAAGGGAAGCAGGCTTTGATGACAGGTCTAGGCCATTGCATTGCATTGCTTATCACAATGGGACGGGTGGATGAGTCCTGATAGCAAGCTTTGGCCTAAAATGGCTAAGCCGATGGTTGAAGTAGTTGGAAATTGTAATAGCAGCTTCGATCGGAATGGCTAAGCCGAAAGATAGAATGGTCGAAAATTATGATAGCAGCTTCGGCCAGAATGGCTAAGCCGACAGATAGAGTAGTTGAAAATCATGATAGAAGCTTTGGCCGGAATGGCTAAGCCGACATATAGAGTAGTTGAAAATTATGATAGCAGCTTTGGCCGGAATGGCTAAGCCGAAAGATAGAATAACTGAAAATTATGATAGCAGCTTTGGCTGGAATGGCTAAGCCGAAAGATAGAATAATTGACAAATTGTGACAAAGGCTTTGGCCAGAATGGCTAAATCGAAAGAGGAGATAGCTGAAGAATTGTAATAACGACTTTGGCCGGGATGGCTGAGCCGGAGGACGAGACGATTAACAAATTGTGATAGTGGCTTTAGTCGAATGATGAAATGGCTGAAAAATGTATAATGCCGACTTCAGCTGCAATGGCTGAGTCGGGGAATAAAACAGCTGGAAGTTGTGAGATATATGGTAGTGGGCTTCAGCCGAGGTGGACGAGCCGAAAAATGAGATACTTGAAATATATGATAGGGTGTTGCGCTTGCAAACAAGGATAGTTGGCTTCGACTGGACGTCAAAGGCCAGAAGATAGGATAGCGGATCTTGATAGGATGTCAGACTCGGAAGCAATCTGGAATTGATGTTGCCTCGACGGACTGTCGAAGACAACCCATGCGTATGACCCAGACGGGAGGTCTGCGTCAAAGGTAGAATCTAAATGCCAACCTGACAATATGTCGGAGCTAACAACCCTTGCTCAGATGGTAGGTCCGGGACAAGGGTAGAATGTAGATGTCGACCTGACGAGATATCGGGATCGACAAACCTTGCCCGGATGGCGTGTCTGGGGCAAGGGCAGAATATAGATGTCGACCCGACGAGATGTCGGAATCAACAAACCTTGCTAGGATGGCGTGTCTGGGACAAGGATAGAATATAGACGTCGACCCGACGAGATGTCGGAATCAACAAACCTTGCTCAAATGGGAGGTCTGAAACAAGGGCAAGTTATATAAATGGGCATTGACTCGACAGAGCGCTGAAATCAAGCAACTTAGCGAAGACGTGGGGTCTAGGCCAAGGGTAAAACCTAGCCGGCTGACGAGGGCTACAAATGGTACCCTCCAAAAGTACTCTTGGTACAGACCAGCCCATAGAATGGGTTGGGTTGTCCGGCGGGACTATTGATGGATTTGACTATTTTGTTATAGCACCGATGGGGCTAGGGATTAACATCTGAGAGCTCGGCCAAGGCGGGGTGCCTTGAGCCAAAGGGAAAAGGTTTATGGGCCTAGTTTGGTGGCAATACTTAAGAGCTCAACGCAGATGGAGTGCCTTGCACCGAGGAAAAGCTTATGGACTCAGCTCGGCGGGACTTGATGGGCAGTGTCACAAAGCTCGATGAGGGCGGAGTGCCTCAGGCCAAGGGGAAGAGTTTTATGGGCCCAGTCCGGCGGGACTATGGCGATGAGAGCTCGGCGAGGGCGGAGTACCACAAGCCAAGGGAAAGGTTTTATGGGCCCAGTCCGGTGGAACCGATGGGAAACGTCTAGAGCTCGGTAAGGGCGGAGTGCCACAGGCCAAGGGACAGGTTTTATAAGTCCAGCCCAATAGGACTAGGGAGATGAGAGCTCGCCAAGGGCGGAGTGCCACAGACCAAGGAAGAAGAGTTCTATGAGTTTTATGAGCCCAATCCCACGGGGCTAGGAAGATGTGCGAGAGCTTAGCGAGGGCGGAGTGCCACGGGCCAAGGAAAAAGAGTTCTATAAGTTCAGCCCAACGGGACTAGGGAGATGAGAGCTCGGCGAGGGCGGAGTGCCACCAGCCAAGGGAAATGTTTTATGAGCCCGGTCCAATGGAACTGATGGGCAACGTCTAGAGCTTGGTAAGGGCGGAGTGCCACAGACCAAGGGGCAGGTTTTATGAGCCCAATTTGATGGAACTGATGGGCAACGTCCAGAGCTTGGTGAGGGCGGAGTGCCACAGGCCAAGGGACAGGTTTTATGAGCCCAGTGGGGCAAGTTTGGTATCTCTTAGTGTGTTTGTGTAGCTATTTGCAGTAGAATGCCGAAGGATGGCAAGGATGTATTGGTTATGAATGTGGGTTCCACACCGGGGGTAGAGGGTCAATCCCGGTGGGACTAATGGAAAAAATTTCGCAGGATAAGGAGGAATCCCGTTCTAACATTGAATGAAATGCAGCAAATGGGTCCTCTAAGCGAGGAGCTCAAAATTTTTAGTAGTCGAGCTTGTCGAATAGTTAGCATTTGCAGCGGGTTGTCCAGTTCACGGTGGGATGTTGGTGTGTCCTGAATAATCCCATTCTCTCTTCTTTTAGCTTTGGATGCCCCCAAGCTGGGGTGGGTAGTCAGAGAGTTTATTCTCCTTTTAATGCCCCCAAGCTGGGGTGGATAGCTAAAGGTGAGTTGTTCAAAGCATGTCTTTTCATTGGGTAGCTTGTTCGCTTCATGAGTAGTTGTGTCGGCAGATAGTAGCAGGGAAATCTGGCCATTGGACTCCACCCTCTTCTCTTTTGTTGGCAGCCCCCAAGCAGGGAATAGAGTCTTGCTGTGCCCATCGGAACCTCAGAGCTTGATTGCGGCTGAGCATATTTTTATTCTTGCCCCCCCTTGCTCGGAGAGAGTTGAGCTTCTCTTATTGTGTGCTGGAGTGTGCAAAGCAGCGGCTGCGTCGTGCTGGTCTTTTCATTTGGGAAGAGACTCTTCCCTACATCTTCATCATTTTCCATTTGACCCCAACATGGGTTGGCTCCATTCTTGAGCTGATGGCTTGAATAAAGAGGGTAGCACATCGACCGATAAAGCAACATCTTTTCTTTTATCCTTGGGTTTATTTCTGTTTTGGTCGTCAGCAGTTGTCCCAGAGACGGTGCAACAGTTACATTTTGTTCGGCTTCTTACCACAGCGGAGGGAGCTTGGGATGCATCTTAGAAGGTGTACCGTCCCGATTGACATACGGAAACTGTGTTAGCCGTCATCTTGAAAATGGGCATCGGGTGAGGGCGAGGTGGGTCCACCCTATATTCTCCAAGTTGTAATTCACCACTTTGGACTAAGTCTTCCATGATGTCTTTGAATATAAAGCAGTCCTCGATGAGATGTCCCCTCTTCTGATGGTAGGGGTAAAACCGAGGGGCATCTCTTCTTTCGATGTCATTTGATCTCTTGAGCTTCGGGAGGATGACCTTGTTGTACTCAAGGGCCCACTCGAACAGCCGCTGGGTCTTGTCTTGTAGGAATGAGTATGGTCTTTTCATTCTTGCTCTTAGTGAAGGGGGTTTCTGCTCAGCAGTCTTGGTAGTAGAAGGGTCAGCTGCCTCTTTTGATTTCTTCAGTTGACGCTCAAAGGCTTCAAAGTCAGCAATGTTTATTTCTTCTTGTGCTGGTTGCTCTTTAACTGGCTTATTCTTCTGAATTGGGGTAGCGAAGTCGGATAGTATTTGGCCAGAAAGGCTTCAATTTCAATTGCCACATCTTCTAATTGGTCGAAGGATTTGACTTCGAGGCCAATTACCCTTTGCAGAATCTCTTTCCTCAGATTGCGCTTGCATAGCTGGACAGCATCCTTGTAGCTTGGCAGATGTTTGCATCTCACACTGAGATTCTTCCAGCGTTGAATGTAGTCCGAAGTAGACTCATCATCTTTTTGTTGGATCATATATAACTCTGCTTCGGTGACTTCTTCCTCAGCAGATTTTATCTCAGTTGCTTGTTCTATTACTGGCTTGTTTGTTATGGCTGTCGCCGCTAGATTCCGGCGCAAGCCAGCTGCTTGTAGAGGCGACATTGCATGAGGCGTGGAAGCTGCCCCCTGACGTGCCTGGATAGTTGGGGGGTACGCGGGGGCCGCGTGGTATAGCTGTCGCGGGAGGGTGTTCCCCTCGTGGCCTTGTGTTGACTGGGGCATAGCTGGTTGCAGTGAGGCTTCAAATGATTTAGTGCCACCTTGTAGGGCTTCGAATGAGGGTCCTGCCTGCCCGAGTGTGACTAAGAGTAAGCCCATCTCAGTCAATCTTTTTCTTAGTGTCTCCACTTCTTGTATTTTCTGATAGAGCTCCATCATCAGAGCGGAGTTAGCTTGGTAGGAGCTGGGAGTGCTATTTCCCATGCTAATTCCAGGTGGGACTAGCAGCATTTTATTGGCGGCACGGGACACGTATGGTCCTGTATGAGTTGATGTTCTTGCCCCTATGCCCTCATGTTGCGGAGGGGTATAATAGCATGCTTCTTCAGCAGGTGGTGGAGGATGCCCCCACCCTTCCTGGGGTTGACGGTGAGAGATAGGTGCTGCAGCTCGACCTCCCCTAAGTGGCGTGTAATATATCTCTTCGTCATCTTCTTCAGCAGCTCGGCTCGCATTGGGCAAGGCCGATAGGTGTGTTACAGGAGAGTACAATGCCGCTCCCTCTGTCTCTTGGCTTATTCTTCTCTTACCTTTTTGTAGTTGGCACCTGGTGTGCGATGCGAACTCTGGTTGTCTCTTGATACGACAGTTGGCATAGAGACATTGTATTGATTGCTCTTTCCATAGCAGGTAGCTCATGCGGGCGAGGCGGATCAACATTATAGTCACCTAGTTGTAGCTCCCCTCTTCTGATTAGCTTTTCAATAGCGTCTTTAAAGACGTAACAATCTTTGATAGGGTGCCCAACCATCTGGTGATATGGGTAGTAGCGAGGATGATCCTTCTTTCTAGCATCTTCTGGTCTCTTCGGCTCTGGTAGAGTAACCATGTTGTTTGTGACAGCCCATTCGAAGAGGACTCGAGTCCTCTCCTTAGGGAAAGAGTAGAATTTTTTCATCTTGGCCCGCAAGGACGGGACTTCTCGCTGCTCAGCGAGCTTAGCGGGAGGAGGGTTAGCCACTCCTTTTTCCTTTTTTTCTTATTGGTTGAATGCTTTAAAACCAATTGTGTGAACTTCCTTGGGCGATGGCCACTTGTCAATAGACTTGCCCTTTTCGCTTGTAGCAGTTGGAGTAGAGGGAGAGCTGGAGATGAAGGCTTCAATCTCCGCGACCACATTATTTAGCCGGTCGAAAGACCGTATTTCAATTCCGATCATCCTGCCGAGGATTTCCTGGCTCAGATTTTGATTGCATATTTGCACCGCGTCTTCTGGATGTGATGGCCGCTTGCATCTCATACTGAGATTCTGCCATCTTTTGATGTACTCCAGGGCTGACTCATCATGTCTTTGCCTGGAGGCATACAGCTCGGCCAGTGTGACCTCTCTTTCAGCAACATGGAGCCGCTCTTGGAACTTCCGTTGCATAGCTACCCAATCACTTATAGAGCCGGCCGGCAGATTAGAATACCATTCAACAGCAAGGCCTGTTAGTGAGGACCCGAAGAACTTTAGCAGGTAGGCTTCATCTGTTGCCAGATCGCCCAATACTGTCATATAGTAAGCAATATGCTCCGTAGGAGAGCCCTGCCTGCCAAACTTTTGAAATTTGGGCGGTTTGTTGATGCCAGGCGGGAGCCTCTTTGCGGCATACTATGGCGGATATGGCACCTTGTAAACATTCAAAGTGCTGATATCACCATCTGTCCTCTCGGCCAGCTTCATTTCAATTAGTTGTTCCACCATTGATTTATTTACCACGGTTGGGTTCACCGGCACCGGGTGGCGATGTGCAGGATGCGTTGTAGAGGGAGTGAGTAGAGCTTCGACATGAGGTGCTGACGGCTCCGTTGGTGGCAACTGTTGCACTGGTGGAAGAGCTGGTTGCACCAAGGGTGGCTGTAGGGAATGTGGCTGAAGAGCGGCCTTGCCATAGCCTGTTGCTTGAGAAGTAGTTTGGGGTGTAGCATTGACCGGGTTAGGAACTTCCCGAGATGATTCAGCATGCACGTCCTGTTGCCATGGAAAAGGGGCTTGTTCATTTCCTTCATTCAGTTGCCTTTTCAAGGCTTCGATCTCTTGCTGGTAATTTTGCATCATCATTAAAATAATTGGGTCTTGCGCTGCCATAGCAGAGGTATCCTTGAAAGCTTCACCCGAAACATCTTCAAACGAGGCTGGTAGTGTAATCTCTTCTTCTTCAGAAGTCACCATGTCGGTTGTCGAAGTAGTGATAGCTTGCTTCTCTTTGGCTGCTTCGAGCATTTCTCTTGCATCTTTGCCTCTTCTTGTCATTAGCCCTGGCCTTTCGGCTAGCATGGCCAATTCTTCCGGCTCTTCGGGTAGGGCCCCATATCTGCTAGCCACCCCTGCCATGTTGCAAGTGAAGACTTGGATTCTGTTTCTTTGCCCCCAGACTAGCTTCTTGGCTTGACCAGAGAAGGCTGACCTTTCAAACATTGATGTCCTTTTTTTCTCTTCATGCTGTGGAGAAGCTTCAGAGTGCTTGGCTTGCAAGCCATCTTCATATTCATTGATGTGCACAAATGACACCATTCTTCTTCTTTCTTTGCCTTCTTCTTTTCTTTCAGCGCTGATGGTGCGGAGTAGCCTTTGCCGACTTAGGGAAGAACTTTCCAAGCCATAGAAGTAATTCCGGACCACCTGGGCCATTCCTTCTTGATTGTGCCCCGGAGAGAGGGCAGGAATTAACAGTGGGTCTTGCATCGATGGCATGTAGGAGGGCCGCGATAGTCTAGTAGCTCCGTTCGATCTTGTCAAATGTTGGAGAACATTGGTCTGCTTGGCACAGACCCTATGAGCAGGCGGAGAGGCCACTGGCATGACCACTTATTCTTTTGGTGTAGCTTTATTGCCCCCACTCTTGGGGTCCTTGACAGTTGATGTTGAGTCTTGCGGGGTCGAAGCTGGGCCCCGGGTCCTCTTGAGAACCCACACTTGCTTGAAACTCGGTAGCTTGGGAGTCAGCTTCCCGCAGACTTCTTTGTCCAAATTGGCCTCCCGACTTGCTAGCACCTGAAAGGGGTTGTGAACGGGAACTGTCGGGATGATATGATTCGAAAAAGCTTCAGCACGGCGGCCGTTCAAATAAACACGAATGCCACCAATTAGAACAGACTTCCCAGAAGCCGAGAGTCAGCCTCGGGAAACAGCAACAACTCTTCTTCTTTGATTCTTCTTCTTCTTCCCCCCGGACGCCTTGTCACTGGTGGGGATAGCATGGTAGTCCACGTGGTGGACAAATCTTGAGATAGTATGGCGAGACGGAGTGGTTCTCCGCGGACAGCTCGCCTTTGCAAGGGCTACGGCCTTGGCCGCAATAGTCTTGTCAACTTCCTCTTCCTCGATCCTCAGCAGGCCGATGAAGGCGACTACAAGAAAATTAGGGAACCCCACCACTGGTGACAGGGTTCCGAAAGTAGTGGGCATCGCCAGGTACCCGTGCTCTGCGTGGGTAGCGACCACTTGAGGGCCGAATGCAAGTGCAGTAAGTCCACAAGCCATTGAGATCTCTGCAAATCAGAATGAGCAAATGATCAGTATTTTGGGGAAGGCCTCCAGGCCTTCCACTTTGGCGAAGAGATGAAGGGAGACTCGGTCCCACCGGGCGTGCCATCTTTGTGGAACAGATTTTATTTATTTATTTATATTTATTTATTGGGTCTGTTGATTTATTGATTTATTAGTTTGTTTGTTAGGCGTGCCAACCACCGGAGTGACGATTTATTATGCGCTAGATCTAACTCAGTCAGTCGACTGTGAAGTCCGAGTCAGGACCAGAAGTCCGTCATACCATAAAGGCTATGACGTTAATTACGCCCTTCCAAAGAAGGACAACCCTTGATTAATCGCCAAAGTAGAAGGGTCCTAAGGGTAAAACCAATATGATAGGTATGCTCATTCATTTGCATGATAGGAGATGCATGTGATTATGTAAAATAAGATATGATACTAATATATGGAATAAATCCGGTAGCATATCCCCTTATCTTGGTCTATGCCAAGTAGGAATATAGGACATCCATCCACGGAGTGCCGAGATGGACGCCAAAAGAAAGATGGGTGTAGCCCGAGATCCAAGAGGATCTAGATGCGACGGGACAATATCCATTATCATGGTATTTATTGATATCCCCTTAAGAGACCATTGGAGGACATTAGTGGCAGAACTCCAAGAGTCAGCAGGGTTAGAAGAAAACATCGCGGTCAAACGGTATAATGTGGGGGTAAAACCCCATTAATTTAGCTCCCTTAGACTTGGATGAAGAACCATGATTCCCCATGATATGATGAAGGTTGGCATGAAGGCTAATGAGGTTGGGACATTGGGTTTATACTGAGTTTAGGGATCATTAAGGTTAATGGGAAGTTGAGTGTTCGAATAATGGTTGGCGCTAAGATGAACCGGCATGGATGGGAACCGGTGCGAAGGCAAACCGGTGCGGCACGGGAAAAGAAGGTGGCCGGCATTATGGAGTCTCGGCATGCTCATCTCGGCGCGACGGCTTTAGTATAAGAAGGGGGCATCGGCCTGGGAAGACTGGCGAGAAAGTGGTCGACGCGGGCGGTCATCGGCACGCCTACCACTCGGCGCGGAACCAGTGCCGAGAGGGCATCGCGTCGGGAGGCCAGTGAAGGCGCCGATGAGGGAGACCCGAGGATTTGGGGCTTTAAGGCTTGGGGTTTTGGTGGGTTTTATTGAGGGGATCTCTTGTGTTTAATCAAGGCTTTATGGGCTCTGGCGACGATGTTTGGGTAAGCTGAAAGGGGAGGATAAATTCATCCACAGAAGGTCTAGGGAGACCATGTGACTCTGTCAATGGAAGATCTCATAATCATCATCATGTCCCTTTACACGGCGGACAAAGGGTCATGAGATAGACTGTCTCAGGTCTCTGCCACACAGTAGGGGGTTAATTCATCAGTTTAACGAAAACATCACACGATATGACAAAGCAAGGATCGTGAATGAATTTCGGCAGCATCTCCCCTTATTTTGGACTGTGCCAAAAGGGGAGTATAGGACATCCATCCACGGAGTGCTGAGATGGAAGCCAAAAGAAAGATGGGCGTAGCCCAAGATCCAAGAGGATCAGAATTCAGCGGGACAGTGTCCACTCGTCGTGGTGCCTCATCAATATTCCCCTAAAGGGACCAACGGAGAACATGCAGTGGCAGAACTCCGTGGCTCGATGGGGTGAAAGAGGGAAATCGGAAACCCAAATTGAAATAAATGTAGGGATGAAACCCCATTAGTGTAGCCCCTTATCTTCCCACAGAATTGGACGTAAATGGCCCAACAGAATTGAACCATAAAAATGCATGTGTTTATTCTTATATTCATGCATGCACACACACATATATATATACATATATCCATGCGCACATATACATGTATCTATGAGCAGCATATGAATGTATGCATGATCACATAAAAGATGATGGTTAAAGGGCCAATTATGGATTTACTAGTACACACCCCCTATGCATGTTTAAATATGGATGGACGAAATAAGGGTACTCACGCAAGGGTTTGCATGCTTACAAAAAAGCAAGATCATCTATATATATAAGCCATATGTATGCCCCTTTACATACCCATATATGTAGATTGGGTTGGTTTCCACTACACCATGCACCAACGTGGGAAAGGGTATGGAGAGTGGGTGAGAGTTTAATGATTAATGCAGCATGCATGAGTTAATTGGATTGGGAAGTGGCTAATCACTATTCACGTATAAACATACCGTGAGTGGGGGGGCCATGCATTGAATGGGTTTAATCTACACAAATGTGCTTCTCATAAAAGCAACTTGCTACGTGAATGATGCCATGCCAAAGCCATCTCGTGCATGCAAATAACGCACAGGAGAAAGTAAACAACGGGTGCATGCGTTCGGCGCCGTTCACGTATTCGGCTTGGAAATAAAAGAAAGGGATCTCGGCAGGGATTCATGCGCTCGGTGCGAAAATGAAAAGGGGTCTCAGCGCGGAAACAAAAAGGAGGGGCCTCGGCACGCCTGGTAATCGGTGCAGGACCAGAGCCGAGACGACGTTGCGCCGAGAGTGACCTGGAAGATTTTTTTTATAGAGGTTGCAGGGTTTAAGCTCCTCGGAATGAGCAGAAAATCATCCCACGATTAAAAGGGGAACACAATCACTGGGATAAGGCCATGCCATGTTACTTTTCCTCATGACCTTGGAGACAGGAAGGCCACGAGATGGGCTGTCTCGGGCTCCTATCTCATATCAGAGGTTGGCAAATCCAACTAAGCACGGAGGAGTTTAGCAAGCAGACAACTTCAGTCAATCGGAGTAGAACTCCACATCCCTGGGGCTTAATGCTGCCTTCACGGGGTCATGGACAGATGGGATGGAAATCCCATTGTCTCTACGAAGGCTCAATAGCCATAAGGCAACCGTCCAGGGGTAGTCGAGAGAAATGATTAGAACGAAGAACACTCGGGACGGAACATAAAGAAAAAACCACGGGCTAATGCAAGGGGATTTGGCTACAGCAACATAAGAAAATCTCATGCATCAACAGATGTTCCATTTACACAAAATCAGGCATCGCCAAGATACAAATATAAGCCATAAAGGGATGTGCTATTACATAAGGAGAGAATGAAAATAGAAAGAAAGAACAGGGGAGGGGGACTGTAGCCCCGAGGGGCGTCGGATGGCAGCAGCAACGGCGCCCCCTACCTCTGCTCTCAGATAGCTCTCCCTTCTCTTCTTCCTCTTCGCCGACTGGCTCTCTCTCTCTCTCTTTTTTCTTTATTTCTTCTCTCGCAAGCCTCTTTTCTTCGCTTGCTCAGCAGGCCGCCGCCAACTCTGCCCCGGGGTTTTTGCTGCCTCGAATGAAGGCCTTTTTATAATGGCTTTTTAACCCTTGACCCATCGACGTGCATCCTTAGTCTTGAGGCCACTTTTGCTCATCGGCGACACCACTGTTCCCGGCATCGGCACGCCTCCTCTTCAGTATGGGCTTCGACATCCTTTTATGCTTTGATATGGTCTGGGTGCCTTTGTGGGCTTAATGGGCCCTTGTAGCCTCTCCGCCTCTTCCTTTATCCCTAGAAAATAAGGAATATAAGATGATTTAGTAGGAAAATTACGTTGACATTATATATATATATATATATATATATATATTATTATTATTTTATCATTTTTTATGCATGAACAGTACCTTAAAACTATTCCTGGTTGGAGGGTAACCACTCGGGGACCTTGATTACCTATTAAACCAGTACACATGATGTATGGGTGAGCAGTCTCATGGTCACTGGTGCGGGGCACCAATACATATGTGTAAGTGTACGTCCTGGGAGGATGTACATTGGACTGATCTGCTATTGGATCTTCAAATGGTTGATTATACCTAATGTCAACTGAAGATCCAATTGTCTCAGTAGCATCGTTGGTCCTTTGACCTAAGACATTGATCGGATCTTACATGAGGACTGGAATGGTTTGATACTTGGGTAAGTGACTTTAACCATAAGTCATGAATTGCCAAGTCATTAACCATATCAAGATATGTGTCAAGATCATCAAAGGTCAAGAAGGGATCGCTCACTGTCGGGTATTTATCAGACAGTTAATGGGTCATGACACTTATGCTCCACTAAATCCCTGGCCAGGGTCGTGTGAGTTCGTTTAGAACGGACGTCATACACTTTGAGGAGGTCGTGATCGAATGGCACGATCATGGGGTTTTAAAGTTACCATACCCTCGATCAAACCAGACTCATAGAAAGAGTGAGGGATTATAGCGATGCGGGAACTATAGACTTACAAGTACCAGACATGGTGGTTTGAAACCGGCGTCCTCGGGGATCACGCGGATTTTCTTGACCCAACGTGTTCAAAGGTTCGGAATAAATTAAACTATTATTTGGCTCTAGTAGAAGCGAATAATTCGTTTAATTTACTTCTAATTGAGAATTAGAAGTTAATGGGCCTTAAACTAGAGTGACTATGGGCCTAGAGGAACACACATATATGGTTCTCGGGTGACGGGGTATTATTGTACAAATGTATATGTTAAAAGCCTTAAATTCTTTTGGGAAAAGAATAATGAGAAGGGCTTTATATATGTATATACAATAATGTAGGGACATATACACAATATATGTGGTTAGGGGCTCTTTTAGAAAAAGCCCAACCCATATATATGTGTGTTACGTAGGTTTTCTCTTCTTTAGCCAAGCATCATAAGGGAGAAAACCTCACTCCTCTTCTCTCCTCCCCTCTCTTCCCTCTTACTCTCTCTCTCTCTCTCTCTCCCTCTCGTTGATATCTCTCTCTTCCTCTCAAGGGAGAAAGGCTCAAGGAAGAAGAAGGTGGTTTTCAGCATCCATGGTTCGTACGCGGCGGAGAAAGAACGGGTGGTCACCGTCATTGCACGAGGATCTATGTGGATCTACTCTAGAGGCTAGTCATCTGTGCGGCTCTACGTTTATGAAAATCTGCATCGGGCATTGCAATAGGACCTGGGTTCAAGATTTAAGTTTTGTTATCCGCTGCACTACCCAAACCAGGCTGTTTGAATCCTTACACAACCCCCTTCAGTCCAAGTTTTGTTCTGCCCAGACTCTGCACAGAACGATTTGGTTCAAAGGAAGAGTCGACCCAGGGAGTCGACTCCTTTTTGTCTATGTTCTGTTCTGGCTTTTCTTTGTGCAGAACATTTGCACAAGGTACAAGTGTCGACCCAAAGAGTCAACCCTTTCCGGGGTGGACCAGAAATAAAGTTAGGCTCACATGACCACTTACTCTGGGTCAACAGCACAAGTCTCCAAGACACATGCTTCAAGGTCCAAAAAGGTCCTAGGACAGAGATATGTCCTTTTCATCATGGGATAGCCAGAATACCTTTTTGTGAAAAGGATCTGTCTGAAATCAGATTTGGAAAAAGTCACTTTCCAGGTTGTCTTCTTTTTTACAGTGGTCCAATCATAAGAAACACTTGAAAAGGTCTAAGGATAAGGAACCCTCTTTTTTTCCAAAGGATAAATGAGATTACTCTTTTCAAATAACTTGACAGTTGCAAATCACGAAAAAGATATTGCCCATGCTCTCATATAAACATGGAGCAATCAGAAAACCGTCATGGAAAAGAGTTCTAGGACAAAAGAACCTTATTTTATCCTAGACCAATCAGAATTGCAAATCTGGGAAGAAAACTTTCTACCCTATCTTCTATAAATACTGACTTCCTGTCTGAAGAAGAGGTTGTTGCTGCCTTGGAGAAAAAAAAGAGCGGTAAAGATAGAGATTACCTGAGCTTATTTAAGAAGATATGTGAGGAAGAAAATAAGTGAGTGGAGGAGCCTAGTAGCTGGTCTGAGCTAGTCCAGTGCTGAGAAGAAAAGAAGAAAAGAGTGCAGCCGAGCTAAGGGATTTCAGTGTTGAGATGGAGAACCTGAAACAAAGTGGAGACAATCAGATCTGAGTCTAGATCTATATTCACAGCTTCAAGATCTTGATCTGAAGCTATATTTGTTCTTCTCAGTTTCATTTTGTATATTTCTTTTGAAACTCTGAATCTGCCTTCCGTGTGTTGGGTTGTATTGACAATAGTGTTTTCCGGTACCCTATTTTAGGGACCAGAGTGGGGATTTGGCTGCTGTGCACCCGTGAGGAGTTTGCTTCTCGTGCAAGTTGTTAGTCAGCGTTTTTGTTTTCTCTTTGAGAGTTATCCCCATGTTTTGCTGCATCTTTGCTGCGTGTCTTTTTGTTTTCTTTTGGGGCTTGTCCCCGTGTGGTGCTGCAGCTTTGCAGCGTGTGTGAGGCTCATCCCCGTGTGTTGCTGTGTGTAGCAGCATATGTGTGTGTGGGGTTCGTTCTCGTGTGGTGCTGTGAGTTGCAGCGTGAGGATTGTGTCCTTGTGACAAGCTGTGTATCAGCGTTTGTAGAGGACTTGTCCCCGTTGCTGTATTTGCAGCGTTGTGAAGCCTCATCGGGTTTGGTGAGGGGTTGACGTAGGTCTGCGGGTTTGTAGACTGAACCACCTTAAAAATCCTCTATGCAGTTGTTTGTTCTTATGATTGATCCTTCTCTTCAATCCCCACTCAGAGGGACTTGCGTATTTCAGATTCGCACATTTTGGTATGTCTGCACACTGATCACACACACTCTAACTGGCTCGGTTCTCACATGTGCTCAAGTGTTTGGTGGTTGTCCCGTGTAGGGACAGTCCTTAAGTTCCAGCACTCTCGGCTTTGTTATCACGCACATACCCACAGGGTGTTCGATCCAGGCTCAGTGTGAGCCATCATCTTATTGAGTGCTATCTTTGATCCTTGTGAGCATCATCTCAATCCGGTTTAGCATATCGTATTAGGGAACATTAGTGTTCCATTACTCCGCATTTCATTAATGATCGAATCGAGTTTTAAATCGGGTATAGTTTCTAAAATGATCTATTCATGCCCCCTGTAGATCCTATTGTGCACCCAACAAGCTATGCGGACGAGAGAACCCTTCCCAACCTTCCCCGAGAAGCAGAATCTGAAGTCGAAGAGCTCCGCCACGGGAGAGTCCCAATTTTAGGAGGCGACCATCGACATGGCCGCCTACCACCATTGAATGGCCACACTGTTGGCCACCTCCGGTTGGCCGACGGGCAAACCCCGTCTTTCTTTCTTTGATCTCTATCTTGCTGCATTTTAGTTCGTTTTATTGCATTATACACATACTAGTGTTCATAAACTATCTACCCCGCCCCCAAACTATGCATGTATTATATGAACATGAGCAATCATGAAGTTTGAATCAAAGGGCGATTAATAGATGAGAAAGACATACCGTGATTGCCACGAAGGATTAACAACACCAAGAGATGAAGAGATGAAGAGATGGCGCCATGTACCTTGGAAAATGATGAAGAGTTGATTGCGCTTAAAGAACGGGTGTGGGGAACGTTGTGGATTACTCCTCTTCTCCTTCCAATCGGCTAGAGGAAGAAGGCCTCACATTGTGTTCATGCTCCCCTGCAAAATAAAGACAAAACACAAGAATAAAACCCATTAAAAATATGCATGTGTATCATCAATCCCGTAGTGATAAAATAGAGGTAAAGATTAAGGGAGAACGCACCGAGGGAGGGTTTTTAACCCCTGTGGAAGGGTGCAAAAGATAGGTGTGTGTGTTGTGATGATGTAGAAACAAATAGGAGGAGAAAACACGCACTATAACTGCGGGAATATGCGGCGTAATATGGAGAAAAGTGCATGAAAGTGCAGAAAATAGTGCAACTGTGATAAAACTGAGATTTGGGAGAACTAGAACGAAGAGTAGAGATGATGAAAAGAAGCCCTTGAACATGGAAAATGTAGATTATACATCCCTTAACAGCCTGAGGACGAAGAGGAGAGTCAAAGATGCGGCATGGCTTTGCCTCAGGTTGAACAAGAGCTCCCCTTCACATTCTGTGAATTGGGCATCTATTTATAGGAGCAGGAAACTTCTAGAGATAGATCCGAGATTTCAGAGGATAGAGTCAAAGATAAGTCGAGTGTGATATATCAATCTCGAGATAATATCAAGGGGAAGAGCCCTGAAAAGATATATCATGAATTGGTGAAATAATTTGGAAGATATCAGCCCTAGAAGATAGCCCCGTCGAGCAGAACACAGAGTCTGGAGCAAGCTGGACTCTTCAGGGAGCTTAGCGGTCGGTTGACTAACTCCCTGCAGAAAGAAATAGTCGGTAGACAGACCATTTGCATGTGGGTACAAGAAAATGGGCTGTCAGGCTAATAATTTGACCCTAGCAGTCGATCGACCGACTGCTAGCCAAAGGAAAACGGTTAGTCGACCGATCGTTTGCAGACTTCTGGCAGCAAATGGGCCGGATGCCCGTTTGTGCTCCGAAACGGCCCGAAATGGACCCGATAGTTGGGGAATCAAAGATAAAAGCTTCCAAGGCTCAATGGGCTTGAAAATGGCCCAAAAAATGGGGTCAAAATAGGCTCAAAAACAATGGTTAACTCAGGGCATTACGGGGATGAATAAGAGAACTAACTCAACTTGCGGGCTAAAAACGGGTGTCAATAGATGGCCCTCCTTGATGTCCGCTTTGCAAGGAAATGAGCAAAAGTGACGCAGAGGCGGAATGGAAAGGAGATGGAGCGAAAGAGACAGCGACGTGAAATGGAGATGAAGCAAAGATGAAATGGAGAGGACTGAAAAGTGGGCATCAAGGTAAAAGACACCCGTCACAACCAACAAGCGACAGGAATTCTCCCGAAAATGATGGACTAACCACGAGGAATGATTGACAAGGATGAGGCATGTCTGGGGAACTAAACTAAGGAAAAGGAAAGAAACACGACCAACCTCATCGGGGACACAATCCACGGACAACGAGGGGATTGGAAAGAACATAGCATAAGAGCTAGAAAAGGAAAGATAAAACTGAGATAAAATCCAGACAGGAATCACGCTAGCCAACCAGATCAAGCGGATAGATCAGAGAAGATGTTCAAATTTAGAGTGGAATGAGGATCTCTTATCCAAGAGAGCTGAAGTGCAATTAACCATTGCTGAGGAGAAAACTTTGAAGGGATCACGAGGCGTGAGTGCTCAAAATTGACATGATGCATGCTGGGCTAAAATAAAGAAATCATCAAAACAAATGCAAAGAAAGATAACATAAAAAGTACTCAAGGATACTATTGTTAGACTGAGCCTGATGGGGTCAAGAGTCTTCTTGCAACCACGGCATGCGAGACAGAGTCCATCGTCCCCCACCCGGCTCAAACGAGCGGCCTATCCAACAATTAACCGTATGCTCCTAGATCATCATCGTTTTTGTTAAAGGGGAACATCAAATCCCAAAACACACGGACAACCAGCCGGTCCTTGAGAGGCTATGATAAAGTAGATAACATATAGTAATGCAATAATGAGCTGGGATAGAGAGCCATACCTTATTTACCTGCCAAGTGAAACGTCATTTTTTTGGATTTTTTTGCATTTTAATATTTTTATGGATTTTCAATAAGACAACCACGATGAACATAACATGATGAAAAGGAACATAACAACATGCACGAAGATGAATATAATGAACGAAATATAACATGACAAAGATGAACAAAACACAACAGCATAACAAACACCACAAGAACAAATGGCAAGCATGCATGAGATTGAAGACACCGTGGGACAAGACAACACACACGGTGGGACAACACTCGCGGTGGGACAAAGACACGTGGGGCGACAACACCACGGGGGATAAAAAAATACGTGTGATGACATGGAGGGATGACACCGTCGGACGAAAACATAGTGGGAAAAAACGTGACAAACACGGGGGGACAAAACAACACGTGTGGGACGACACGGAGAGACAAAGACACGCGTGACATGGACACGGTGGGACAAAAGACACGACAAATATTCTCTTCACTCAAAGTCCAAGATCAGATGAAGCAGAACCGCCAGGTTCATAATCGTGAGACAATGTCCTCTCATAGAGACATGATCATGCGAGGCAAGATAAGCTAAAAGTTGAGAAGGACTAAAGCTTCAGATCATATCGAGAGATAAGATTTGAAGAAGAGAAAATAGATCAAAGATATGGACAGGAGACAGCGCAAAAGATAAAGCAAGGAATGCCTGAATACCTGCAACATGCACACTGAACAAATCATACCTGTCCTCAAAACACATAGACAGAAAAGAATAAAATATTTTTGGATTTTTGATTTTTTTTTGATTTTTTATTTTTTTGACATATCTGATTTTTTTGTTTTCGAATTATTTGACTTTTTGGAATTTTTTTTAATATCTAATTTTTTTTAGAATTTTGTTTTTTTAGAATTTTGACATAAAAGTAATCTGCAGCACCCAAGATGGGCTCGAACTATTGGCTAGGGATCATCATTCCTCCCCCTTTCATTAAAGTCTTCCCTTGAGCAGGGCGTGCTTATGAGGGTGGCTCGCCACAACCAACCGCCTCCAAAGAATGGTGTCCCTACTAAGGCCATACCCGGGATATAACCCAGCCTAAGAGGGAGAAGCAGAAGAAAAATGGGAGACAAGCTTTATACAGGATGGGAGATATTAGGATTTGAATTCCTTCCTGGGCACTACCCCTCAAAGATACAGTCTGTTACGCCGGGACTTTTTGTCTCTGATTTTTTTAGGACCCATATTTATTAGGCACGCATGCGACCAAGCTCTTGACGTCCCGCGAGGAACTGTACTGCCACTCTTGCCATGTCTTTGTTTCTCATTATTTTGCTATTGATTCATTGTCATACTGATTAATAGCCCTTATTGGCTAGGTATTACATGAAAGCTCACTTTTGAGGGTCAAGACTGCCCCTATTTGAGACCTCTCTCGTAGTCTCGTTTTAGGAAGGGCCTAGGTTGGTCATCTCATCCATCAATCTCTTGCCCCTGCATTTGGCTGAGCATAGAAAAAGAAAAGACCTTTGTGCATACCCAAAGTATGGCCAAAGCAGCAATGATGTTGCTCAAAGGATTCGGCTATGGCTTGCCGTGAAGTGTGTGAAAAGCCCATGCTTAAAGGTCACCCTCAATGATCGGGGAAAGAACTAGACTCCCAGTGCGGAGCTATCACCAGCCTAAGGTGCTGCAGAAGCGAACTCATCTTGACTAAATTAAGCAAACTTCCTAAACCGCTCAATCATGTTGAGGAACCAGCATTATAACCATGCACATAAAAAAATAGAAGCAATGGAAATGAAAGCATATTCTTGCACAAAATAAAGATACCTTGCAAATCCATAGAACGGAAACCAGCATCCTGAAGCGATCTTGATCATCGTGCTTTAAGCATCACGAGCTTTGTATTCCTTGCTTGTCAGGATCAAGACGGAAAGGATAGTATGGAGTTGACGATTCCTCGACACGGAGGAGCGACAGACATCAAACTGGACAAAGAAGGATAAAAATGAAGAGAGACGAGGGCTCGAACTCCCTCGTTAAGGCGCAGAGACCCTGATAACACGGAACCAGATACAGAATAACCAGAGATCAGCTGAGATCAAGGCGGACTAAAGCGCCGAAAGTAGCAAGAAAAAGGGTAAGAACCCCGAAAGGGTGAAGATGAGTGAGTAGAAAGAGGAAAAGAAGAATCATCCGATGCAGTCGGAGAAGAGGAATGATAATCACTGGACGGGGTTGGGGAAGAAGAATTAGAATCACCCGACAGGGTCGAGGAAGAAGAACCATAGACACCAGATAGGGTCGGGGAAAGAGAATGAGAACCACCCGACAAGGTCGAGGAAAAAGAACGAGAATCACCCGACAGGGTCAGGGAAGGAGAATTAGGGAAGGAGAATTAGAATCACCCGACAGCATCAGGAAAAGAGAATCATAGACACCCGATAGGTTCGGGGAAGGAAAATTAGAACCCGGAGAGATAGGAGGAGAAGAATCAGAAGATGTCCAAGGATCGGGATAATGAGAGGGCATAGGCCGAGGCCTAGATTTATGGGAGGAGGGGAAATTCGGAGACTCCGAATGGGAAGAAGAGGAATGGGGGTTTGCGGACCCAAGAAGGGAGGAGAAGATGATGGCAGCATGATTTGAAGTAGGAAGATACACCACCCAAGGGGGGGAGCTTAGTAGAACAAATGATTAATAGAAAGGATAAGAAGGAGTGGACCCCAAAGTGCACAATTGACGGCCCTTGAACTTGCGACGTCGTCTCTTCTTAGCTGAAACTGGCTTGTAATAGACCCGCCTGGCGCGGGCTCGAATCCTTGGGCACCTTGCCTCGTAATATCTTCTCAAATAGCGAGCCCATCTAGCAGACGGCCTAACCCAGCTATGAACATGTAGCCTTACCAGGGCGGTTGGCCCTAGACATCTGGTGCTAACAACGGTAGATGGACATTCTTGGACAAGTAACCCTTCAGAGTGATGAATATCACAAACCCACGGGGTTTTGTCTCTCGGCACTAGAAGCATGAGATTCGGCAAATCCACTCGAAACTCAGCCTTGAAGTACAACTCCCTTGATAGAAGATATGAGTGAAGTTGAGGGAGAGTAATACACGGCATTGACATGGCTAGCGTACTAATAAACTGAGAGAGATTGCATAGAATGTGCATAATGTTCTTGGAAAGTACAGAAGATACATCCAATTGCCCCTTGAACAAAGAGTGCATAATCTGCTTGGCAGTCGTATGAGTTAGCACAATGCGGATAAGGAATCCCTCTTGGCCAATGAGCTAAATAGCAATGGAGCGAGAAGTAATAACAACATTAATAATCGAACCTCCGGCAAGCAATGAGATTGCCCCCGGCCTCGCTCTAGAACAAATTTGCACTAATGCAGAGGTGCTCTTCTTGGCAACCGTCTTCAAAAGTGTAGGCTCATCATCCCCAAAAATAGCCAGGAACCAGGATGCGGATCGTCATCCGGCAAATGAAATCTTGAATCTTGAAATACATAACCAGCACTGCCTCATCTTGACTCGGCTCATCGTCTCCCTGGAGACCAGACCCGAGGGGCACCGTAGGTAGCGTACGACCGCTCCGAGGGGTGGCAATGGATGGAGAAGTGGAGATAATAGGTTTGGATGGCGGAGGTGAAGGTTTAGAAGGCGTAAGTGGGGGTAAAGGCAATGCGAGTGGTGGAGGGATAGTGGCAATGACAGGCTCAGGTGGAGGCAAAGGCAAAGGTGGAGGTGTAGGAGGGGGTAAAGGTGTAGGTGTAGGAGTAGCTTGCTCAGGTTCAGGTGAGAAGGGTAATGGTGGAGACGGAGAGGGCGGTGGAGATGGTGCTGACAAAAGCGATGGAGATGGTGGAGATGACGAAGGCGGAAGCAATGGGTTAGGCGATTTGGGGAGTGGAGCTGGCGAAAATGATGGAGGGTTAGGCAATGGTGAGGATGGACTAGATGGTGATGTAGGTAATGAGGGTAGTGGATGTGGTGGAGATGGAGAGGGTGAAGAGGAGGGTCACGGCGCCCACCGTCGACGTATCAACATAACGCGCCGAGCGGCGTTGGGAGTAGAAGTGGTGATAGCAGAATGAACGGAGGAAGGGGAGATACTAGCCTGAGCAAGGGCTTGTGTAGGTGAAGGCAATGAAGACGGGGTAGGAGATGGTGAAGGTAATGGGGTAGGTGATGGAGTAGGTGTAGACGATAGGGTAGGCGATGGCCTAGGTGAGAGAACGGGTGATGGAATAGATAACGGAGTGGGTGCAGTGCCAGATATAGAATCATAGGGGTGCCCCTATGATGGGGACATCACCTCCCATGCCCACGTTCACAGCTCGTCTCCTCGCCCCGGTTGCATCCGGCATGATCTAGTTATTTAATTTTGAGTCCTATGTAATTTCTATTTGAGTCATTTGATGTAATTTTCCTTTTACTTGAGTCATGTCCCTAGGTCTTGTGTCATTATGTTGGTATGTTAAGGTATTGGGCCCAACTAATGGGCTAGGCCCAGGGGCGCCCCCCCTTGGGACATGCTAGTCAATTGAGGGTTTGTCAGGGCTATTTTGGTCTTAGGAAAAGTATGGAGTCTATAAATAGTCCCTCCCCTCTCTCATTTGTAACAACCTTTGATGATCAATTTAAATCAAGTGAGTTCTAGTGTAATATTGGAGTGGATTCTCCAAACCTCTCTCTCTCTATCTATTGGGGTGGATTCCCCTTCTCTCTCTATCTCTTCTCTCTCTCTTCTCTCTCTTCAAGGAGGAGGGCGCCACTTTCTCTCTCCTCTCCTCCCTCTCTCTCCTCCACATCATCAATTCTCTCTCTCTCCCCCTCATTACTCATCCTCCCAACTACCCCACCCTCATTACTCCACCCTAGTTCCAAGAGACCTCCCCCCCAATCCCCACTCCACCACCCAACCACCACCTACTCAACTCCCTTCCCAAAGCACTCTCTCATCTCCCAAAGGAGAATTCCCCACTCCCCAAGCACCCCTTCCTTTTCCCAACACAACCCTTCCCATCCCCAAAGCCCCTTTAACCACATTGGTCCATTTTCAAATTTTAGAGAGAGATCTCTCCTTCTCTCTCCCCCACCCATCCCAAATTCGCAGCTCCCCTCTCACCCACTGCAAACACCACCTTCCAGACCCCATTCTCCCCCATCCACACCTTGGAACACCCCCTCCTAGACCCCCTCACAGCCAGGGCTCTCCCCACACTCATCCTCTCCCACCTCCCCTCCCATATACCCCATTTCCCCCCACCATCTTCAACCTACAATTTTCAGTTCGCAGGCAGCAGAGGAGTGCCCAGTTGCAGAGGCTGCCATGTCTTCACTTGGAAGCTTCAGAGGGCATACCATATATTGTTGGAAGCTTCTCCCAGTCAGCTTTCCAACGGTGGTATTCCAGCCGACTTCCAAGATCGGAGCTGTTCGGAGGAGGCGATCTACTACGACTGCGCAAGATTTCTCAGGCAGAGGACCAGAACCAGAGTGGAAGATTTACAGCGGCAATCCTACTAGGAATCTGAGCAAGAGTTCTTCATCAAAAGTCTTCTACTCTGAGTCTTCTTTCATCTCCAAAAAGCAGAGCTCAATTTGGCATCCGGAACCAAGAGTTATAAATTTTCTCCCCCGGGTGCGCGGTTCTGCTTCCCCACAGTCTGCACCGACCTCTCATCAGAGTTCAGAACCCACTGGTCTTCTCCGACAACGTATGGCTTCCCCGCCAGTTTTGCTTCTAAGAGGACTCGTCAACGGTTCCAACGGCTCCAGCGGCATCTGATTCTGAGTTCGGGAGCGGTCATGGCATCCTCTTCTTCCTGCTGTTGGAAACCTGAAGCAGCCAGTTCCAAGAAGCTACCACCCTGTTCGAGCCTCCACCCAGACCAGCGTTGGCGCCAGAAAAAATCGGAAAAATTCAGACGTTTTCCCGTTCCAGTTACAAAGAATTCCCCACTAGTCCCATCATCAGTAAAGTTCCAAATCAGGTTCTGTGGCTAGAACTCTGTCAGTCTGTCCCATATCGCAGAGAGCAGGCAGAACCGGCTTCAACATCTATCTTTGCTTCTAGTCCAAGTTCCCCTCCCCGCTTGGCCGGCTGAAGGCCCCTCCCTGTGTGGAGGTAGTTTTGGTTGTAATGTCAACTAACCCCCACCCCAAGGTCCCCCTCCTGCGAGAGGTGTAGTGTTGTAATAGATTGAACAGGTCAAGCTGCCCCGACGCGGCGTGTGGGGATCCACTCGCCTCCCCGCTCACCCTCGTCTCTGAGCGGGACCGGTTTCTTCAAACCGGTCGAGTAAGTGCTCAAACCTGGCTCCAATTTAGTGCTTGTCTTTCAATATTAGTTCATAGTTCCGCTGGCCGTGAGAGTGAGAGCACGATCCTCAAGCCCCATTGCTTTGAGAGATCACCGTGGGGAAGAGTGAAGCCGGTGCCCTCGGCACTTTATCGGCCCCATTGAATTGGGCCTCCACACCTTTGGGGAACAAACTTTGGCCTTGCTGGCCCTCTACCAGCAAGGGCCCAACCCTCACATCCTCCACTTGGCATCGCCAAGTCACCCCGGGCTTGGGTGAGCGACGGGAGAGCGGTGGCCCATATCGGTCCATTTGAATGCGAATGTGCTTGCTTGCTTAGGTCCAAGGGTGTGTCACATCACCCTAGCCTTGTAGTGATTGAGATGGCTGCCTAGGTGGCGCCTGCTATTGCTGTTGCTTGCTGCGAAGGTGTAGAACAACCTTACGAATCGCGGCCCAATCAATCCTTTTCTTATCTTCCAGGTCGTAAACAAACTCCCGGAACTCGGGACAATCTTCAACCAAATGCCCTTGCTGGCGATGAAAGTCACAAAACAGAAACATATTCCCCACCGCGGGTCGGCAAGGCACAACCATAGGAAGCGGCAATGCGTGAGTTGCCATCAAAGCCTTGAAAATATCGATAAAGCACTCTGGCAACGAAGGACGAGGAGCCCGCTTTGGGCAAGGTGGATGCCGAGGGGTTTGTGATGGTGGAGAAGGTTGTGGAGATGGAAGTGAAGGTTGCGTAGGCAAAGGCGCATGGCTTGTGGAAGGACTAGGCAATGGCGCAGGAGCGGGAACATAGTGGACGGCATCTACGTGCTCGAGGTGTGAAATTCCCTTGACTGGAGGTGGAGATGGAGATGGGTATATGGACGCGGGAGGCTGACTCATGGAAGGTTGATTTATGGAGATTTGATATGCGGAGGTGGATGTGGCATAAGGCTGACTCATGGGAGCATAGGGTTGGCTTGTGGAGGGTGAAGGTTGATATGTGGAGGTGGATGTAGATGTAGATGGCGGGGTGTGTGGAGATGTAGAAGGCGGGGAAGACTCAGGGTCAAAGGAATCTTAGATTTGTTGGCAAATGAAGTGAGCTCGGCCATAAAGCTGCCGCCAGGAGGTAATATCATTAAGGGCCAAGATGAACCGATAATCGGGCGTTGCGTTAGAATTCAACATCTTGATCAGCTCATGCTCCGGAATGTGCCCCGGGACTTACGCGACGAGGCGGCTCCAGCGGTCGGCAAAGGTGCGGAAATCCTCTTTGGGCTTCATCTTCTCATGGGCCAGATCCACCATAGAATACATGGGCCTAACTTGATCATGATATTGCTGAAGAAACTTCTCTTGAATGGGTTGAAAATTCACAACTTGCTCTTGCGGCAATGAGAAGAACCAATCCCGAGCCGGGCCTTCCAATGACAGACCAAATAGATAAGCCATCAAGCGTTGGTCATGTCAAAACTGGGCCGACTCATAAAGAAACTCATTTAAGTGCACATACGGGTCACCGACTCCACCATAACGGTGATATGCGAGAATTTGTGAAGATGGCGGGAGCCGAAGATCTTGAAATGCGAATGGGACACTCAAAGAGGATTTGGGATCGATCTGACGTTGAAGTTCATCAAGCTGGTGTTGGGTTTGAGCGATCATCTCCGGGATAGGGAGAGATGGAGAGGAATATGGGCCAGCTTGAGCAAGAGATTATGAATTTGGACTAGGATGCTGATAATGGGCCAGATGAGAGGATCCGGGCTGAGAGAGAGAAGGGAAGCCCATTCCAGGAGTGGAAGGGTACATGGGCCTGGAAGGAACATTGATAGCAGCATAAGGACCCATTGGGCCAGCAGTGACATGGGTAGAAGGAGGCGGCCCATTAGGACAAAATTGGACATGAGAATGAGAAGGCCCATTAAGATGGGAATAAGGCCCACTAAGAGAAGAAGGCCCATGAATGTGATTTGTAATGAGTTTTTGGGCCTGGGCCAGGTCCATTTGGTGAATAAGGCATGAAAGATCGGCCATTGGATTAGCCTATTCCTCGGATGGATCAGAGGGACCACGTGAAGATGGGCCCATGTGGGAAGAGGATTCCACGCGAGAATAAGAAGAAGATTGGGAAGAAGAATGGTACATGGGGTTGGAATGATGCTCCATGAGGGCAAATGGAGACTAAATACAAGGAGTGAAGTAATGGGCTTAATGGACTTGAGAATAAGGGGGCTGACCCACTAATGCAAAGACCACTGGATAACGGACCATGGACAATGGATTAGATAATGGACACACAAGATGGGCTGAACTAAATGGGCCTAATCAACAGAAGAATATGTAGATGCAACACAAACATCACAAATGGGCTTGGACAAGCCCAAACAACACAAACAATGCAATGTGAGAGTTTTCACCCAACTCAAACAAGTTAATATGATGGGAAATATTTTAGGAGTTTTAATAGACCTTTTAATGATTTGAGTTAAGAATAATTCCTTCAGGATAGGAATCCTATGGGAATAAGGTCCAAGCTTTGGGTTGACTAAGGTTAACTCCATCACACGTATGCAAATGCAAGCCTAAAGGGTGGAAAAGGTACAACCGGCCCGACGTCCATGTGGGAATCCACGGCTCACGGGGACTTACGGAGGTCTCGGATAAGATCACATAGTCGACTCCAAGGAATATGGAGACGAGAGGATCACTTATCAAGGGGGAATGCAACTATGGTATGAAGAATGCATGGCCCTATGTGCACCGGAGTGCGGGTAATTTCTAACCTAAATCTAGAAAATCAAGATAAGATTTAATTATGCAAACATGATGATATGGATACAAACAAATTGGGAAATCCAAGATAATATGAAGGATAATAATGCAAGACCAAAAATAGGCACAATCAGGCACTAAAAGATATAAAAAAATAATGAATAAGCGATGTACCTTTGCATCTGCCCCCCGACCGGCATGCAGATTGATGGGAATAAATACCAAGCACTAACATTTTATTTTTGCATTTGTATCCTTTGTTTGCATTTATATCCTTGGCTAATTGGGTTTGCAATTGTAAGGCATTATAAGCCAAAGGGTTAGTCATTAGGAATCTTTGGATTTCTTTGCAAAAAGGCATTTGGGTTTCTATGTAAAATGTCAGTAGGTCCACCAGGGTCCCCCACCCTCTTTTCCATTGGTCCACCTAGGATCTAGGGCCCATGTGGGGCTGGTTCAAAGTCCAAGTTGGACTTCGACCAAGAAGACAATTCCAAATTTACCTCCTTGGTCTAAGGGGCGCCCCCCCTTTAATATAGTTTATTCATTATTATATATTTTTTATTTTGGTCATTTGACCACATGGGGGATTAATTATTCCATCCCTTATTTGCCCCTCCCTAACCCTAGATCTGAAGGTAGTTTAGGTCTTTTGTACATTTCTATATAATCCATGTATTTTCCATTTTGTGAGAATTAATAAAGAGAAAATTCAATTTTTGGTGAGAAGTCATAGGGCGCAGCCCCTCTCTCTCCTCTCTCCCCTTGTAGCTGGATGACTGTATTCTTAGGGTTGATTCCCTAGAAAACTTGGTGGATTCCAAGTTGTATCCCATCTCTGGGTGAGAAGCTCAGCCACCGCCTCCGTTCGTGCCGCCATCGCCCCGCCGCCGCCACACCGTCGCAGATCTGTCCATTGCTGGACATAGCTCTAAAGCCCGATTTTTACCTCCCCATCAGGAGATCAGATCGTGCTGAAAATTGGAGGGTGAGTTCCCCACATTCCCCCCAGCCTCCACAAAACAATTCACATTTTTCTTCCCTTGTTTACCATTTATTCCTCTCGATCTACAGATTTTGTCTCTGTGCAGAGTTATGTTCCAGTAGCCCAACTTTTCTTCGTTTTGACCCCCTTTCCAATTTCAGATCGCTTTGAAATTTGGACTGGGATTTCTGTCCACCAAAGACCCTTTTCAGAAAATTTTTCATGATTTTATGAATTTGTTTACCCATCCAAAAATCCACTACAAAATCCGGAATCAGTTCTATCTTCTGTAGTCCAGATCCGACCACCCCCTCTTATAAAATCCATTTCCCCTCTCAAACCACCTCTGAAAATTACAAAAAAATTATCCTCGTGTTGCTTACTTTCCCCTCTATCTTCCATACAATTTTCAAGTCCAAATTCCAACATTTGATTTTGGGTCAACCCATGTTTTCTGGCAGATCCCAATATGCCCAGTATTTCCTGAGTCTGTCAGTTCGTCGGTTACAAATTCCACCAAGGAAGCTATAGAGATATTAAAATTCTTGTAATAATAGGTGGTTGAAGATCTCTAAGCTAGCTTCGCAACGGTGCTGGTTTCGCGTCGATCCGACGTCGGAGTTGGTCGCAGCATGTGTTTTCGCAGGGTCGCGCAGTGCTGAAACTGCACCACAGGTCCGGGGACAGCAAGCAACTACATCCCACAGGCTGACCGTCTCGCCTTCCACAAGGTGAAACGGCGCATCACCCTCCCAGGGATTGTTCCCCCAGGGGTCCCCTTCGCAGCGGTACCACTCTCTGCCCAATCGACCCTCCGACTAGGACGTAGGCCCCACGTTTGTCGGCACGCGCTAACGTCAGAGCTGCCCAAATCACTGCCCGTCAACCCGAACCCGTTACTCCCGGGTCCACATGTAGCCCTTTACCTCCCTGCGTAGAGTGGGCAGTAATATTCATTGCTGTGATTTAATTATTTACTGTACCGGGAGTACGAAGTTCGGTCGGGGTCGTCTTCCCCACGCCCAGAGCATGGAGGTACGTTTTCGATCCTTCGTTGATGCATTTGCTTATCTCGTATATTTTTGAATGCCGCTGCATGAGCGATTATTAGGATATTAGCTCGTTCAAATTTCATCGTCACTGTGAGCGAGTGAGTGGAACCCATCCCGTGACTCGATCTGACCACACGGAAAAGCCGATACCCGAGACTCATTGCCGGTTTCTCAACCGCGCACATCCGCACGTTTCCCTCGCTTAGGGACGTCCGAGAGCTTGAGTCCCAGGTTCACGTCCCGTCCCGCATCAAATTGGTATCAGAGCTAAGTCGAGTCTAGGGTAGTCGGTTAGTCGGTCCAAGGTGTCACATTGCATTCCTCTACCCGGTATATCAAAAGGTGCTCCCGGAACGATAGGTTATGCCTATTGGGAAGGTTACACACTTGCGTGAGTTCGGTCTTCAGATCATACCTCCGCCACGTACCGGATACCAGTTGAGTCTAGGTTTGTAGTCAAGTCTGCATTCCAAGTGTGCATTGTTGATTAGGGTTGTGTCTAGTCGATTTGTCTTGTCACCAAGTGTCGGCATGGCCATCCTATAGCTCCCCGTGTCCCATGGATTCCCAAACGCCCACGTCATATGAATGGTGGTGACACACCCAAGGATGGGGAATGAAGCACCACCACCTCCGTAGGCCCAAAGCCCCAGACTTCTATGGCTCCTAAGTCCCAAGGGACTACCTAGAGTGGGAAGCCGCTATGGACAAATACTTTGAGTGTTACATTATGTCTGATGCCATGCAAGTCGACTTTACCATAAGGCGACTTTTTTACGAAGCTGCCGAAACATGGAGGGACATAGAATACTTGAAAGAAATTAGGAGGCAGTGGCCTATAAAGTCATGGCGAGAGATGAAGGGTGAGCTTAGAAGGGCCTACCTACCTGGCCCGGTCACCTCCAACCGACCCCACCCAATCACCTCCAACCAAGTGGGTCATAGTCGGAAGCAAAGAGCCCTGCAGGTCGATGAGCCTAAACCCACGACTGGGCCAGAAGACCATGAGCGAGTCCACCACAATGCCCCTACTCCAACCCCCACCATTGTTGAACTCTTAAAAATCATGTCGGATCGATTGGATAGGATGTGTACTCAAATTGACGGACTCCTGCCCGAGCCTCCCAACCCGGTGCCACCCCAAGAACCTCTTCCCCTCAAGGAGGACACTCCTTCTCCGCCCATGAGAGCTCCATTGCCATCACCCTCACCTTCCGATCTTTATTCAGAGCCACCTCATTTGGAGCCACCCGTGTTTCTAACGAGAAAGCTATTCATCGTCGAGCCACTACTTAGTTGGCTCAAGATAGGCTTGGTCCTTAGACCGCCTTACTATCCATCAATGGACCCTACACTACCATTAGTCCCGGTCAACTCATTCCATACCACACTCCGATCTAGTCACCGTGTTGATACATTGGATGACCTTATTATGGGATTAGACTCACAAATGAAGTTAACGTATATGTTGGCCTGAGGCTTCGATCAACCTACAAGTCGTAGCTTCACCCGCCCCGCCTTAGGGTCCATTACCTCTGTGTGCACCATGAGTCGTGTCACCACAGAGATTCTCTTATTCCTCCCCATGCCGGCCGAGCCAAACTTCATTCCCATTATCCCGAGGGAGGAACCATATCTACTATATGAGACCACTGTCTCATCTACACCAGTGCATGAAGGTGACCACCTACACCTTCAAGAATTCCAAACATGGGACCGTGACATGTGGGAACCCAATTCAAGGGGTCATACTTTCTTTGATCCCTTTGACCCCTTCCCTAGTTAACCCCTTGTCCCACCACATCTACTCCACTTCTTCGAGGGAGTCCACTATCACACCCCTACCCCACGGGCCAGTCCACCTACACCCCGCAAGGAGCCCGTTCATTGGGGTATTGAAGTAGGAGAATTCAGCTCTCCGAGCCCACCCAAACCTTCCACGCCTAGCCCACCCAAACCTCCCAATTCAAAAAGGCCGTTAGTGCATGAGTGGTGCATTTTGGGATATCTAGGAGTCCATGATTCTACCGACATTTGGTTGCATCTTGTGTATGCATGGCACACATTCGGATGTCCTGGTCCACCATTGCATATGTATGGGTCCGTCCAACAGTAGGTTTGTTTAGGGTCATATGTGAGTCTGTGTTTTTCTTTATTTGCTTAGAGTCCGTACATGCATGTGTCGAGTATATTAGGAGTCGCATAGTCGGTCTCATGTCAGCTCGTGATGTCAGTCCCTTTCGAGTGTGAGGCAAGTCGGGTCTACTACGTATGTTGTAGACTTGCCAAAATTCGGGATCGGCTCTACCATTCTACCTCTCGGATCTAGTCATATAAAGGGACCCAGCGGTGATTCCTAGAGAGTCTTTGAGCCGTCTCCACCCTTTGAGAGTGACCCCACCCCAGAGTGTCCACCACTAGCCTCATTCCCACAGCAGTATGTGTATATCGAATATATATGGGATGAGCAGGTGACGATTGCGTGGAGTGGAGTGAACTTCGCGCTACCTGGTGATCCGCATGAGCCAGACGAGCAGTCGCACCCCATACTCGACGGGGTCGAGTTCTTTCCACCCGGGGAGAATTGATGGGAATCAACACCGAGCACTAACATTTTATTTTTGCATTTATATCCTTTATTTGCATTTATATCCTTGGCTAATTGGGTTTGCAATTGTAAGGCATTATAAGCCAAAGGGTTAGTCATTAGGAATCTTTGGGTTTCTTTGCAAAAAGGCCTTTGGGTTTCTATGTAAAATGTCAGTAGGTCCAGCAAGGTCCCCCACCCTCTTTTCCATTGGTCCACCTAGGATCTAGGGCCCATGTGGGGCTGGTTCAAAGCCAAAGTTGGACTTGGACCAAGAAGACAATTCCAAATTTACCTCCTTGGTCTAAAGGGTTCCCCCCTTTAATATAGTTTATTCATTATTGTATTTTTTTTATTTTGGTCATTTGACCACATGGGGGATTAATTATTCCATCCCTTATTTGCCCCTCCCTAACCCTAGATCTGAGGGTAGTTTAGGTCTTTTGTACATTTCTATACAATCCATGTATTTTCCATTTTATGAAAATTAATGAAGAGAAAAATCAATTTTTGGTGAAGAAGCCATAGGGCGCAGCCCCTCTCTCTCCTCTCTCCCCTTGTAGCTGGATGACTGTATTCTGAGTGTGGATTCCCTAGAAAACATGGTGGATTCCAAGTTGTATCCCATCTCTGGGTGAGAAGCTCAGCCGCCGCCTCCGTTCGTGCCGCCATCGCACCGCCGTCGCCACGCCATCGCAGATCTGTCCATTGTTGGACATAGGTCTATAGCCCGATTTTTACCTCCCCATTAAGAGATCAGATCGTGCTGAACATTGGAGGGTGAGTTCCCCACGTTCTCCCCAGCCTCCACAAAACAATTCACATTTTTCCTCCCTTGTTTACCTTCCTTTCCCATTTATTCCTCCGGATCACCAGATTTTGTCTCTGTGCAGAGTTGTGTTCCAGTAGCCCAACTCTTCTTCGTTTTGACCCCCTTTCCAATTTCAGATCGCTCTAAAATTTGGACTGGGATTTCTGTCCACCAAAGCCCTTTTTCACAAATTTTTTCATGATTTTATGAATTTGTTTACCCATCCAAAAATCCACTACAAAATCCGGAATCAGTTCTATCTTCTGCCGTCTAGATCCGACCACCCCCTCTTATAAAATCCATTTCTCCTCTCAAACCACCTCAAAAAATTACAAAACAATTATCCTCGTGTTCCTTACTTTCCCCTCTATCTTCCATAAAAATTTCAAGTCCGAATTCCACTGTTTGACCTTCGGTCAACCCACGTTTTCAGGCAGATCCTAATCTGCCCAGTATTTCCTGAGTCTGTAAGTCTGTCAGTTACAAATTCCACCAAGGAAACTATAGAAATAGGAAAATTCCTATAATAACAGGTGGTTGAAGATCTCTAAGCTAGCTTCGCAACGGCGCTGGTTTCGCATCGATCTGACGTCGGTGTTGGTCGCAGCAAGTGTTTTTGCCGGGTCGCGCAGTGCTAAAACTGCACCACAGGTCCGGGGACAGCAAGCAACAACGTCCCACAGGATTACCGTCTAACCTTCCACAAGGTGAACCGGTGCGTCCCCCTCCCAGGGATTGTTCCTCCATGGGTCCCCTTCGTAGCAGTACCACTCCCGACCCGATCGGCCCTCCAACCAGGACGTGGGACTCACGTTTGTCGTCACGCGCTATCGTCGGGGTACGCAAATCGCTGCCCGTCAACCCGAACCCGTTACTCCTGGGTCCACGTGTAGCCCTTTACCTCCCTATGTGGAGTGGGCAGTAATATTCATTGCTGTAATTTAATTATTTACTGTACCTGGAGTACGAAGTTCGGCCGAGGTCATCTTCCCTATGCCTAGAGCGTGGAGGTACGTTTTCGCTCCTTCGTTGATGCATTTGCTTATCTCGTATATTTTTGAATGTCGCTGCATGAGCGATTATTAGGATATTAGCTCGTTCAAATTTCATCACCGCTGCGAGTGAGTGAGTGGAACCCGTCCTGTGACTCGATCCGAGCACGCGAAAAAGCCGATACCCGAGACTCATTGCCTGTTTCTCAACCGCGCACATCCGCACGTTCCCTCGCTTAGGGACGTCCGCAAGCTATAGTCCCAGGTTCGCGTCTCATCTCGCATCACGGATTTTATGCACAAAATACAAAAATGAAGACAAGATTTAACTATGCAAACGTGACCCAAATAATGTAAATAAGATATGGATGGAAAGACAATACAAAGGGGAACAAGATGGAAGCAAAAAATAGGCAATCAGATCTCTGGAAGCAAATCAAATCATCAAGGAAAGATGTATCTATGAACCTATCCTTGGGTCTGCCTGCAGACTTTATGCAGAAAACTCAAAAATGAAGGTAAGATTAAACTATGCAAACATGACTCAAATGATGCATATAATATATGGATGGAAAGACAATACAAAGGGCTACATAACGGGCCCAAGAACAGGGAAATCCAACCACGGGAGGCCAAGTTATGCATCAACGAACTTGGCCCTGTGAGCACTACGCCAAAACTGCTAGAATCAGAAGGTGGTCTACCAAATGACCATTTTTTGAACCCTTGCGGTCTACCAAACGACCGCTAGGCTACCAGAGAGGCCCTAGCGGCCCAGTGATGACCGCTAGGGGTGCCTGGCGGTCCTGGAGAGGACCGTAAGGCCCTAACAGACCCAAAAACACCCAGAACAGCAAGAAAATGAAGAAAATACTATCTAAACATGCACACACCCAAATTACAAAAGAGCATGAATAACGTGATGGACACTAGGTGTCCCACCGTGATCGCCAAAAAACTAGGTTGTTGATAAACTATCTATCCCGCCCCCAAACTATGCATGAATTATATGAGCATAAGCAATCATGAAGTATGAATCAAAGGGCGATGAATAGATGAGAAAGACATATCGTGATCACCACCAAGGATTAACAACGCCAAGAGATGAAGAGATGAAAAGATGGCGTCGTGTACCTTGGAAAATGATGAAGAGTTGATCGTGCTTAAAGAACGGGTGCGGGGAACGTCGTGGATTACACCTCTTCTACTTCTAGCCGGCTAGAGGAAGAAGGCCTCACGTTGTGTTCATGCTCTCCTGCAAAACAAAGAAAAAACACAAGGATAAAACCCATTAAAAAGATGCATGTGTATCATCAATCCCGCAGTGCTAAAATAAAGGTAAAGATTAAGGGAGAATGCACCGGGAGAGTGTTTTTAACCCCTGTTGAAGGGTGCAAATATAGGTGTGTGTGTTGTGATGATGTAGAAACAAATATGAGGAGAAAACATGTAGTATAACTGCGGGAATATGCAACGCAATATGGATAAAAGTGCATGAAAGTGCAGAAAATAGTGCAACTATGATAAAACTGAGATCTGGGAGAACTAGAACTAAGAGTAGAGATGACGAAAGGAAGCCCTTGAACATGGAAAATGTAGATTATACTTCCCTTAATAGCCTGAGGTCGAAGAGGAGAGTTTGAGATGCGGCATGGCTTCGTCTCAGGTTGAAGAAGAGCCCCCGCGTTCTGCGAACTGGGCATCTATTTATAGGAGCAGGAAACTTCTAGAGATAGATCCAAGATTTCAGAGGATAGAGTCCAAGATAAGTCGAGTGTGATATATCAATCTCGAGATAATATCAAGGGGAAGAGCCCGAAAAAGATAGATCGTGAATTGGTGGAATAATCTAGAAGATATCAGCTGTGGAAGATAGCCCCGTCGAGCAGAACACAAAGTCCGGAGCAAGCTAGACTCTTCAGGGAGCTTAGCGGTCGGTCGACCGACCGCCTGTAGAAAGAAACGGTCGGTCGATCGACCGTTTGTAGGTGGGTATAAAAAAATGGGCTGTCGGGCTAAGAATTTGACCCTAGCGGTCGGTCAACCGACCGCTAGCCAAAGGAAAACGGTCAGTCGACCGACCGTTTGCAGACTTTTGGCAGCAAATGGGTCGGACGTCCGTTTGTGCTCAGAAATGGCCTGAAATGGACCCGATAGTTGGGGAATCAAAGATAAAAGCTTCCAAGGCTCAATGGGCTTGAAAAATGGCCAAAAAAATGGACTCAAAATAGGCTCAAAAACAATGGTTAACTCAGGGCATTACGAGAATGAATAAGAGAAATAACTCAACTTGCGGGCTAAAAACGGGTGTCAACAACTAGATTTTCCTAGATCTTATTCAAAGATGTTTTTTTTCAATCCAAAAACATAGGGAAGGCAGATGGTCGAAAGTCTCAACCATCCCCCTTCCCAACCCCCTTCCCGGTACGATTGACCCCATTTGCATGTTTTATTTACTTCTCTAACCATATACTGCATTTCCTCAGTCTAATGGTCTATTTTCTTTTATTTGCTGGTTAACTTGCAGGAACTTCATCACCGACTTGCAGAGCTCCCCGTTCTTGGCCGACAGAGAGAGAGGTTAGGAAGAACCCATATTCTCCCATTTCGAAGGTATTCGCGATCATCACTCCTGTGAGGCTCAGGTATAAGTCTCTGGCGATCACCCGATTTCTATCTTTCTAATCCATTCACTGTAGGCCGCAATAACATATTCAGAGAGGCACGCACTTTCCGGTGCCTATAGATGCATCATGAACCCTTCCAACAATCTTCTCCCCTTGACTTTCAGCTATCAAAACCTTCTCCTCGACTAGCCAAATTTAGGAGATTTATCCGTACCAAGCCAACCATCATTCACCCTCCACCGAGCCTTCCGTTTCCACTAAATATTCCCTTCCCCATTAAGTTAGCCCTCCATCACCGCTACCTAAACCCTTCACCAGCCCTATTGTCCCAAAGCCGATCATACCCAATCCTCCACTTGACCTTTCATCCGAACCCATGGCTGAGTCTGAGCAAGATCCACCTATCTCCACACTCGAGCCAACCCTGCCAGCTTCCGAGCAAGGGGCAATTCCTTCCTATAATTCCTTCCATCGAAACCTCATCATCCATTGAGGTTATCGCTTCCATCTCACTTTCTTCCATCTCCCCTCGGAGCTGGTGTACATTTATACATACATGTGCAAAAGATAACTCTCATAAGCGAGGTAAGAAGAATTTGGTCATGGCTAAGTCATTTAAGATTCAAGATTTTATTTTCCGAATGCTGATTCGTGTCCTCATATTAGGCAAGTTTGAAAAGACCAAGTCTCCGCTGATGCTCACAAAGAAAACTGCTCAAGAGTTGATGCTATGCCGACAAAAGTCCAAGACAATCCAAGTTACACTGCTCATTGGCAATGATATTTTTGAAGCTCTCATTACCCCTTGTTCCGTCATAGTGCAAGTACCTAGCAAAGAGAAGGGGTTCGCCTCAAATATTATAATGACACATTGTGCTGCTAAGGGGATGATGAAGTCCATGCTCAAGGGCAGATCAAGGCATTCCTTGCTAGAAGCCATTAATGTCATGTCCACTCTTTATTAACTCCCATGCAAGGGGCAGTTGCCCATGTTACCAAACACACATAAGAAGAATATTCCAAGAGCCCTGGGATTATAAGGTTTCCAATGCCGAAGGTTAGACTCCCACGTATTGACGTTCCTCGTCTGTCAAGGGAGTAATTTTTAAAGAAGCCATCTTGTGCCAAGATTCCTACACCACAGGTGGAACTCTTAAATTTCTGCTATGATTATTTTCCAAAAGAGTTGCCACTCACTTTGAAGTGTTTAAGATGTCATTTGGCTATAAAAGCTTCATCAAATGACAGATTATGGGCACCAATTCCACCAATTTTGCTGTCTGTCTAGGCAAGTCATTACACAGGGCAAGATGCTGCATGGAAGAGCATGCAGCCATTAAGGGATGAGGATCCCCGTGTTGAGGGGCCTTATACTAATTCTTTTATTCCCTACTCTATTCCATCTATGCTTTTATTGATTATTAATTTCTTTCTATGGGCCACCTACTGGGTGAGAAGGAGATTTTCTTCTCTCCATTCTATGCATCTCATGCATTTGCATTTGTATTCATTCTCTCATGGGTCCCTGGACCATCATCTCTCTTACCCTCCGGAGCCTCCGTATTCATTATCTATCCTCTCCAGGCATAACGCCCCTTCTTATTCCCTCCTTCCGGAACCTCCAGATTTTCTCTCCTTTACACATCAATTTTCTCAGGGCATCACATCCCTTCTTATTTTTTGCCTTTGGAATGCCCATACTTCTCCCCTTTTGATCCATCTACTCGCCTCCAATTAATCCTTCTATTTTTCCAGGGCATCGTGTCCCTAGCTATTCTCTTTAGTCGGAACCTCTAAAAACCTAGTTTATCCATCAATTTTTCCTGGGCATCGCGTCCCTCGCCATTTTTTCCCTCCGACCAGATCTTTCACCCAATAACTCTCATCCTCTACCTCCGGACCCTCTGGATCCACCTCTTTCTCATTATCAATTCATTCTTCTAATTCCTCCTAATCCTGGGTCTGACCCAATTTCTCTTGCGTCGATTGCTCTGGGCATCTGCCCTTTCTCCCACTATTTTTGAGACTTTAGTCCTCACTCTTCTCCTTAATTTCCCTTTCCTTCGGTAAACTTTTCATGTGATCAGGGTTTCTACACCTTAGTGAGGGAGTTCTAGCCCTCGCCTCTTTTCCTTCTTCCTTATTTGTCTGAGTATGACCTTGGCGCCACTCCTTTATATTAAGCGACTTCAAATCTTTGACTCCCTCTCTTCTATCTGTCAAATGAGGAAAATAACTCCCATATTGAATCATAATCATTTTTGGCGGTTGCTTATACAACATGGTCGCAAGGTAAATTATTTGCGTACATCCTTTCATTCATCTCTACGCACGGCTTTTAACAAGAGGTGTTTCTAAACATGATTAAGAGTGGTAGTCTAGGCCTAGTCCTAGGTCTTTATTTAAGTCAATGCTAAAAAATAAAAAAATAAAAAAATGATGATGAGTTTTTACTTGCTTTTGCAACACTTTTGGCTATGAAAACCCTGTGCTGGGAATCCGTCATTCCCTCTCCGCTCATTAAGGGTGACCCTAAGCATGGGCATCGCACACACTTCACGGCATCCTTAGCCATCACCCTTGGAAAACACCATTGCTACTCAAGCCGTGCTCGAGGACATGAAGTCTTTTCTCTTCTCTTCTCGGCCAAAATATGAGGGCCAGAAGTAGTCTGGGCAAAACAACCGACTTAAGCGCACCCTGACAAGAGGAAGTCTCAAATAAGGTCACTATAAGAAAATAGTCTTTTAGGGGCATTTCAAAACTACCCCAAAAAATGGAGATAAATGCCCTAAAAACCTTTAGGGGTAGTTTGATTAGTTTTAGGGGCAATTTAAAATGTGCCCTTGTTGCATCGGTCCCTAAAAGTTATTGGGGCACTTTTTAAAAAATGCCTCTAATAATGTCATTAGAGGCACTAAAAATTGCCTCTAAATATTTTAATAGGGGCAATTTTGTTGATCAAATGCCTCTGATGAACATGTTTTAGGGGCAATTCCTCCTTCAAACTGCTCCAAATAACTTATTTTACGAATAGTCATCCAAAAGCCACCCTGAAATAATCACTTGAAAGAATGTATTTTAGGGGCATTTTCTTCCACAAACTATCCAAACAACCAATCTGTAGCGGCTCCAATTTTTAATTATTACACCAAAATAGCCATCCTAAAATACAAAAAATTAGAGTCAACATTCCTAACATGCAATCAATACACAAATCCTATTCTTCGTAATTCATTGACATACATAAACACTGACCATTATACAACATGAGTATATAAATTGTCCACCTTTTAACATAAACATAAATAGGACATGGTACTCATTGACAAACATAATGTCTTAATGAAGTTGTATTATAAAATCAAATCATGAAATATCACAATTACACATATAGCATCCATGACTTATATATACAACTCGGACCATGGAACTTCAAATTTTCACACTGCAACTAAGATATACAAACTCAGCAACTCTTTAAAATATATAAAATAGTTTTCCGTTGGTGCTCTTTAAGTAAAAACATTTTCTTCATAATGGACAAGTAATAAGGATTGATATGAAGTGCTACATGCATGCCTACAGCGAAACCCTGTTCGATCGCATGGATGGCTTCCCTTGTAGAGTTACTTCCAGTGTTTCCAATTACTTTGATTGATGAGCCAAAGCAATTTACTGTGTGCCCCAATAAGCATGATGTGCTCATCCCAGCTCATAAGGTGACCCTCACCTGTTGTGCCTCCAACTATCACACCCTCGGCACCATTTACAATCTACATGTGCATCATCAAGTCAATAGCTTCAATGTCAAATCTACCATATGGCAGATATGGGTCTTAATGGCTGCGATGAATCTGAGCTTTTTTATGTCATCCACACATGTTCTAGAATAACAAACAATTGGATAATCACCAATAAATTGAATTGCAGCCATAGAAAAGGATATTAAGAATGTCACTAACAAAAGCTGTATATTGTGAAGACATGGGGACAACAATGAGGGTGAAAATGGTAAGGACAAAAAAGCATATGTTGCTTTAGAAATTTCAAATAAGTGAACATCAAGAAAGATAAATGTCAAGCTAACAATTGAAATTGCATATACATAATGTTGGATATAATACAATACTAGTGGAAGTTCTACACAGTGAACATTATATAAAGATAGAGCACTGTTGAATAATTGAGATTGTCTATACCTAATAGTGAAAATGTGAAGCACTTGGTAAACTGAAAGCTCAAGTAATACACTTATATATTGTGCAAACAAAGTGATGCAGATATGAAATTTTAAAAATTCATGTTATCTTCTACTAGGCCATCCACATCCCACACCCTATGAAGTTAATGAGCTAGCTAGACTAAGCAAAAATGCATAAGCAATCTTCACAAAATGCCATGACAGTAGATGTCAAGTTAATTGAAAGATTTAACTCACAGTATGCATCTTGAACATGACATCAAAACTATTTTTAGAGAAAATTACATGTTAGTCTATCAAAATTTCAACATCCCCATTTGAGTACAAAATATCCAAAATATTCAATAAGATCATTATCTCAAAAACTCGTATCCTAGAATGACAGAAACTGATGCAATTATTCTCTCTATTACCTTTTCTTCTTTGGAAGTGGCTAGTACCAAAAAATTATTAAATATGAAAATAAAAGAACATACAAGCATAATTTCTATATGCCCTAGAAACAATTATTTTCTCTATTGCCTTTTCTTTTTTGGGAAGTGACAGTTTGTTCAGAGGTACCTTGTAGCACCCTGTCTTTTTCTACTATAATATTTCCACATAAATTAATTATTTATTGGCTCAACTTCTAAAGAAATTATTAAAATTCTGGAAAAATATGAAACCAGTGTAAAATTGAATTTGTAATAACTTTGTCTTCAGGTAAGAGCCCAAAATAAAATTTCGTATAGGCCCAATTTCACGTTTTTAGCAATTTTTCGTGGGTTAGAAGACCTAGTTTAGCCATCACAATTTGGGCCCAATTCTAGCCCAATTGTGCTCCAATTCGAGCCAAACCCTAGTCCATTGATAGGTCTTTGCTTTCTCTTCGAAAACCCTATCTCTAGATGGTTCTACCGGCGGCGATGGATTAGAACCTTATCCAAAGTTTTCACCAGAATTTCTTCATAGGACTCTTCAACCAAATTCGATCTCTAGGAGTCCCTATAGGTTCTATTTATAGAGGGCTTACGACACCTTAGAACCCTATTTGCACCAGCAACAGGCGGCGGGACCGATCGTGATCGGACGAGGGAGAATTTGGGCGTTCTAGGAGCGGTACCTAGGGTTCCGGCTGTAGATCTCTTTAAAAATCCACTTAAATATAAAAAGCAATAGATATGATGAAAGCAATAAAATAGCACGAGGTGCTAAAAGGAGGTTGTGATCGCCAGAGACGCGAACGCCTCAAAAGATATAACAATTAATGAAGGGGAGAGATCGCGAAGAATACCTTGAAAGTGCGGGGATGTGAGTACTCCTTTTCTCTTCAAGATCGGCCGGCCGACGAAGAGAGTCTTCAATCAATTACCCTTGTAAGAAAGACAACAACACCAATAAAGATATGCATTAGAACATGGTGTGTAGCATCAAACCCTAAATAAAGATGAGCATGAAATCATGGTGAAGAACACACCTTAAGGGTGGTTGCCCTTAAACCCCTATGCAAAAAGGGTGTGGGAGATGAATGAATGCATGAAGATGCAAAAATATGAATAGGAAAAGGGGAAAGAGTGCAAGAGTGCACTAAGGGGAGATCTCAATGTGATTGAGTATGAAAAAAAATCAATATAATAATAATGATGCATGCACTATGAACTAATGAAAATAAGAGAAAAGGGGGAGATAGAATAAAAATCTGATTGTGCTCTTTGGTTTTGATGCTTGATGGGGAGAAAATCTTCAAAAAGGATGAAGATGTTGGTGTAGAAATCCTCCTTAGCCAAAAGCCTTCCTTCGGTTCCTGTAGAAAAGAAAGAAGAAAACAGAAAAAGAGAAAGAACAGAAGAAGATAATCGAAAGAAGAAGGAGAAAGAAGAAGAATAGAAGAAGAAGAAGAAGAAGAAGAAGAAGGGGAAGGTGAAGAAAAACGAGAAGAAGAATACAGAAGATAGAAGAGGAAGAATTAAAAAAAAACACACACAGAAGAAGAACGGAGGGAGGGAGAAAAGGATCGACAGGGGGCCCGAAGAGAAGAAGATCCAACCTCACAGAGCTACAGGCGCTCTATTAAATAGAATCCAATCAAAAGATGGAAGGATAAGAACGGGCAAGAGCCAAGGGGGAAAGATAAGAAGGGGCAAGAGCCCAAACGAAGCAGGGATTCTCTGGGGAAAGGCTGCGTTCGTTCGGAACACAAAACTGAAACACGACTTGGACCAGGGCGTCAATTCAAGAATTGACGACCTGCCCAGAGGGCGTTTCTTAAAAACACGCCTTAGGCTAAGGCGTCTCTTCCTGGATCAATTTTGGAAATAAATCTTTCTTTTATTTGAAAATTCTGAAACACGCCTTAGGAAGAGGCTTTATTTAAAACACGCCTTAGGAGAAGGCGTTATTTATTTGAAACACGCCTTAGGAAGAGGCTTTATTTAAAACACGCCTTAGGAGAAGGCGTTATTTAAAACACGTCTTAGGAGAAGGCGTTATTTATTTGAAACACGCCTTAGGTGAAGGCGTTATTTAAAACACGCCCTAGCCCAGGTCGTTAATTCTGAAAAATTAGAGAAAATATCCAAAAAAATCCAGAAAATTCCAGAAAATAGAGAAAAATAGGAAAAGAGGAGGAAAAGTGAGAAATCCAAGAAAAGTGGGAAAAAAACACCCAAACGAAGCTAATTTGAGGGTCAAATTGGGGCATTACAAGGTAATATGAGATGTACTCACAGTAACGTCAATTTTGGTGTGTCTACAGCTGCCCCGCCTTGGCGTCTGCTTTGCAAGGGAGCATAGCAAACTGAAAAGTAGATGCCAAGGTGTGATGAGACACGCAATCAACATCACTTGATAAGAAATGAAATCAAAAGCTCGAGATGAAGCAAATCTCGGGAAATCCAATGAAATCAACAATGTTTGGATAAAATGGGGAGTGTGCACGCGGTGCACGAAGGAGAATGATCAACTTCCAGCGCGGTAGAAGTACCCCAGGTCACAAACCTGTAGGTTTCACCATTGGGGAGCGGTTACCAGCCAATGGACGTGCTGCAGCCAAGGTGGATCAAAGGGAAAAGGGTTAAAATAAGATGATAGCAATCCAAACAAGGAGCTTTCGAGAAAATGACCCAAAATAGCGACAAAACAAACTGAGGATACAATTCGGCATGGAATATCTCATATCTGGAAATAGGATCAAATTTAACCCTCAAAATCAGCTTATCAGAATGATTTTTCAACAATTGTTTCAAATTCCTACATGAATGCATGCTGGGTTTAAAGGGAAAATAACAAATGAAGATATAATATAATCAAGGATAATATTGCTAAACTGCCCAGACTGAGTCAAGAAACCAATTCTGCGAGCCGATACTAAGCCGAAGCCCGTTTATCCACGCACCAACTCGTAAAAAGGGAACCATCGTCCCCAGCCTTGGACGGCTCAACGGCCTATCCGTGTGACTAAGACTCCTCTGGAATCATCATTGTTTTTGATGAAGGGGAACTCAAATCCCAGATTTACCAAAGCCACAAGGTCCTTGATATAATCTAGTAGCGTATGTAACATATAGTAGAATGCATACAGGGAGATGGTGATATCAATAAGCATGGGAACTGAGAAATGAGCTGCAAGCACCGTGGGGCTTGGATGATGATGCCCAGTCGGCGGGACCAAGAGCTTCTTATCCTGCGCTCAAAAATTCATTAGCCAAGATATAAAAGATAACAAACAATGAAGAAGGCATTTAAGCATAGCAATCATCAAAGCATCAATTATAGCATGTATATGGCATGAATAGCATAAGTCAAATCATAGCATTGTTTGTTGTTTTATCATGAGGAGACAATCTGGCTAATCAAGATTTGGAGTTGAATGATCAGAATGATAATGCCCAGTGGCAGAATTAATCAAGAGAAATCAGCAGGAGTTGTTTGAAAGATCTCGAGATGAATAATCAGGATGATAATCAGGAGATATGATAATAAGAATGATATAGGGAGATGATAATCAAAATGATGCCCAGGATGGTATGTCATGAGAATATCGGGAGAAATCAATATATTGATAGTGACAAGTGGAGATAGGACTTATCCCGTGCTCTTGGTCCTTGCAAAGTTGTTCCTGCAAAACACCATTAGAAATAAAATACAATGCAATTTTTTTGGATTTTGAAATATGCAAATTTTTATGAGTTTTGAAAATATATTTAAATTTTTATGGATTTTGATAAATATGCAAATTTTTGTGGTTTTTAGGAAAAGACATTCAAATTTTTATGAAGTTTTGAGAAAGATATTCAAATTTTTATGAAGTTTGGACAAGAAATATTCAATTTTTTGTTTGATTTTGCAATATTCAATTTTTTTGTTTGATTTTGCAATATTCAATTTTTTTTTAGATTTTGGTTTAGACATAGCTAATGCAGCATCAAAGGGTGTTTAAACCATTAATTGGGGGTCCTCGTTCCTTCCCTTTTTGCTTAAAACTGCCCAAAGCCGGGTGTGCATTGAAAGTGGCGTCCTATAACCGACCGCCTTTGATCAACGGTGCCCCTACCAAGGCCATACCTGAGAAACATTCGGTCTTTGGAGGGAGAAGAGAAGAACAATTGTGGATAAGCTTTACGCAGGATGGGAGATGTCGGGACTTAAATTCCTTCCAAGGTGTTAACCCTCAAAGAGGTAGTCTGTTGCGCTGGGACTTTATGCCTTTGATTTTTAGACCCTTGACATGCATACGACCAGGGTTTTCCCTGCGGGGACTTTGCCACTCTTGTCATGCCATAATTCATAATTTTGACTTGATTCAAAATTTTGATTCGATTTTCATAATTAGCCCTCTTGGCGAGATGTATATCATGAAAACTTATAAGAAAACTCATATTGATTTTGGGTCAAGACTGCCCCTATTTGAGACTTCTCTCGTATTGGGGATTACTTAGGTTGGGTATCTCATCCGTCAACCTCTTGCCCCTGCATTCGGCCGAGTGAAGAAGAGAAAAAGACTTTCAGATATACTCATGGCATGGCCAAGGTAGCAACGGTGTTTTAACCAAAGGAGCCGGCTAAGGACGCCGTGAAGTGTGTGAGGTGCCCAGCTAAGGGTTATTCTTAAACAAGCAGGGAGAGAATGTTGAATTCCCAGTGTGGGGTTTTTATAACCAAAGATGCTACATAGCAAGTCTAAAGACTCTTTTTTTAGAATGATTTAATTAAGCAAAAGCCTAAGATAAAGGTTTAAAACACCACTCTTAATCTTGTTAAGAAGCACTTTCTTTTGAAAATCATGCGTGAAGAAATGGGGAGATGATATTATAAAAATACTTACTTACGCCAAAATGTTACCTTGCAACCTTTGTAGAAGCAGCTGTCAGAGGCGAGGCTGATCATCATGGGATTTGTCCTCTTTGGCAGTCAAAAGGATTGGAAGCAAAGGATTTTGGGAGTGGCTTAACGAGAATGAGTGGTGCTCAAACCAGACTCAGACGAATAAGGGGAAAAGGAAAAGAGATAAGGGCTAGAACTCCCTTATTAAGGCGCGGAGACCCTGATTACAAGGAACAGTTTACAAAAGAAGCGGAAAATTAGGAGGTGGAGTGAGGACTAAAGCCTCTAAAACAATGGGAGAAAGGGCAAATGCCCAAAGCAGTGGATGTGGAAGAAGTTGGGTCAGACCCAGAATTAGGAGGAATCAGAAGAAGAAATTGGTAGATGGAAAGAGGTGGATCCGAAGGGTCCGGAGGCAGAGGAGGAGAATCATGATAGGAGGAATCCGGAGGCTCCGGAGGAATATTGAAGAAGGGATGCGATGCCCTGGGAAGAAATAGAGAAAAAGATGATGGAAAAGGAAGAAAAAAATGAAAGATGTGATGTCCTGGAAAATCAGAAAGATGAGTCGAAGGAAAGATGGAGGGTCCGGAGGAAATGTAGGGAGAAAATGGAAAGGGCCGCGATGCCCGAGAGATAAGTCCGGAGGTTCCGGAGGAATGAAATCAAGAGGGAGAAGATGGAAGGGGGCGTCGTGCCCGGGGGAAAGATAGAGAGAATCAGATGGAGAATACGGAGGTTCCGGAGGAATAACCGGGAAAGGGGCGCGATGCCCTGAAAGGACAAGGGAAGAATCCGGAGGTTCCGGAGGAAGCATATAGAAAGGGGCGTGATGCCCTAGGAAAAGACGGAGACAATCAGGTGGAGAATCCGGGGGTTCCGGAGGAGGAAGGTGGAAAGGGGCGCGATGCCCGAGGGGAAGGTCCGGAGGTTCCGGAGGAATAGAATCAGAAAGGGCGAGATGCCCAAAGAGGAGGAATAAGACTCCTGGACGTTCCAGGGAAGTAGCAGGAAAGGGGACGCGATGCCCCAAGGGGAGTGGACAAAAAGATGAATATGAATAAGATGGGGAATGCGGAATATCCGGCGGGGCCGGAAGGCGGGGAAGATACGGGTTTGGAAACCCAGGAAGCAGGAGATGCAATTGTATGCAAAATGATGGATGTGATGAATGCTGTGAATGCATGAATGCAATGAAATGTAAAGAATATGGAGAATATGAAAGGCGAGAGGACGAGATCCTCCTCCTAACCCTGGGAATGGCCCATGGAAAAGATGTGATAGACAAGAATATGGATGGGGTGGATAAAGGAGTGGAAGGCCTCTTAGTGCCAAAATAACTGCCCCTCCACGGCAGTGAAAGAGTATAGCCAATTGGCTTAATGGACAAAGCATAAGCCCATGATGAAGCTTCAATGGTAAACAACAACTCCCTTGGAAGGTGAAAAGTAATAGCGGGAGGGAGTTGGAGAGTTGGAACGGGAAGCATCGTGTTGCCCATTGAATGTGGTATATATGGAAAGTTGAGCAAAATGGGCATTCGCCCCTTGTAAGGAATAATGAATTCGGAATTCAGAAATTGGAACAAGGGGTGCCCTGCCCGGCCCTTAGACGGCATCAACGCTCGGCATGGCGGCGACTTGACTTCTTCGGCCGTGATTGGCACAATAACCCGGATTGGCATTCGGCAAATGAATTCTTGAATCTTGAATGGCACAGTCGTGGCCAAAGTCTTCTTGCCCGGCTCTTGCTTATCTTCGGCACAAATAGCTGCAGAAGCACGCCCCTTCCGAGTAACAAAGGGAGGTGAGGCGGAGGCAGAAGGCTCCGTGGATGGTGGAGTTATAATGGAAGGTGTTGGCGTAAGTGGAGGCGGAGGTTCAAACACATCGAGTTTCTCCCTTTGCTTGCAAGCGGTCGGGATTGGCTCGGGTGCAAAAAGTGGTGGATCCTGCTCAGAATTAACCATAGGTAAAGGCGAAAGGCTATGTGGTGGAGGTATGGGTTTTGGGGTTAAAGGCATAATGGAGGGTAATGGTGGTGAAATTGGGTAAGTGGAGGCCGAGGTGGAGGCTAATGGGAGGCTGATTAGGGAAGGTTTAATGATGGGTTCGACGGAGGCTAATGGTGTGGAGGTAGATGGCTTAACGGGTGGAGGTTTAATGGTGGAAGGCTTGGGGGAGGCCAGTGTTGCGGGGGTTAATGGTGTAATAGGGGGAGGTGTGATGTATGCGGCGTCAAGGATAGGAGGAGACTTACAATGTGCCGGTGTGGGTGATTGAAGTATCGACCCATCATCGTAACACCAATTAGTCTCATAAATAGGGATTGGATCGGGGATGGTTTCATCCTGAGCAGGAGGTTCATCGAATGAAAGTGGAGGGAGCGAGAAATTAAGAAAACTCGGAAGGGGTGCCTGCGGAGCTTCATCATCATCGTACGCTGCCTCAGATTCTTCAATTGCCGGCTCTTCCTCGCTTGGAATGCCGAAGTCATAATCATCCATCCTGTCTTTCCATTCATTCTCCATCTTTGTAATTTCATCTAAAGCGGCATGGAGAGGATTGACTGGAGTAGGAGGAGCCGTGACCCTCTTTATTTGTTCCTCCATCAAAGTAATCTTATCGAGCAGAGTTTGCTGGAGGGGTGTAACATGAACAACAGGAGGTTGGCAGGGCCTTGAAGGAGGAGGGGCCGCATAAAAAGGCCGTGGAGGGGAGTTGACGGGATGACCCGTAAAAGAACCCGGACGGGCCGGATTGCAAAGAGTAAAAGGGCCTCGGGGCCGTGATGGAGGAGGAATAGAAGGAGGCGGGTGTCGGACCACCCGAGGAGGAGTGTGAATAGAAGGGGATGGGTAATGGGCTACCCGAGTAGAATGAACAGGAGGAGATGGGTAATGGGCTACCCGATCAGGATTGGAAGGAGGAGGGGGGTGATGGGCCACCCGTGTAGAATTGGAGGGAGATGGGTGATGGGCCACCCGAATAGAATTGGAAAGAGGTGGGTGATGGGCCACCCGTGTAGAATTGGAGGGAGATGCATGTGATGTACCCTCAACGGTGGCCTTAAGGGCTTGGATCTGTTGAGGGGTAAGATGATCTAATGCATGCAAGATTTGAGAGACTTTCCCGTCATTAGGATGAGACGGTCCCGTAGGAATAGTGGCTCGAAATTGAGGAGGGGGACCATGAAGATGGACATTACCCATGGGTCGGGCATGACCATGAGAATAAGGGCGTGGTCCCTTGAAAGAATGGTGAGAATGCTGATTAACATGTTGAAATTGAGGATATGAAGTGCTAGGCTGTGCATCCTCATGAATCGAATTGAACATGTTTCTATCATGGTTAGCCATTATATAATCAAAATTCTCAATAATTATGCAAATAAGCACACAAGTTGGAATGGTTACCGTGATTTTGATTTGTTTAATCCTTGGTGAATTAATGAATTTTAATAAAGTTTGGAAAGATTCACACAAGGAGAGTCCTAGTTTCAATATGATTCACTTCAATGCCAACTAGGAACTCTCACTCACCACGTATTAGGCCAACTATATCGGGACTCCAAAAAGGGTACAACCTGCCCGGCGTCCGTGAGGGAATCCACGGGTGCGGGGACTTATGGAGGCTTGGTTTAGGAATTTCCAATCCAAAGAGACGGAATGCTCAATGGAGGGTCGTTCCTTCACCAAGAGGGTGTGTGGCTCCTAGTATAAAGAGATAAGGCCTCTCAAACCAATGCAAAATGAATGAATGAATGCAAGATATAAGCAGAAATATGATACAGTGATAAACAAAGGAGTTCGGTGAAAACACAGGAATAAGACGCTGTGTGGCAGGGCGCTACCAATAAAAGAGACGCCCTTGGGCAGGGCGTTAAATCATGAAAACGCGCCCTGAAGAGAGGCGCTACCAAATAAAGAAACGCCCTGTGGGAGGGCGTGAATTCACAACATAAGGGATATGATATAAAGCGCCCTGACAGAAGGCGTTAAACAGGAAAAAGACGCCCTGCAATAGGGCGTTACCTAAAAAAAAGCGCCTCTGTCAGAGGCGTTAATTGCCTTCTTCCAGAAAACCCTCGCGGCCAGCAATATCAAAGTAGAGAAGCACTCACATAGGCAATCAACAAATATAATTATTAACACAGAAACATGCTCATCAAGATTTTAAATAAGTGAAAGTTTTAAAACAAATCTATCTAATTGACAAATCACTTTGGGAGAGTGCAATGCACAAGGGAGGGTGCCCGAGGGACACAAAAGGAGGGGTACACGTGGGTACCAATAGGAAAGGGCACACGTGGGTGCCAAGGGGAAAGGGGTAATCAAATAAAAAACAAGAAAGGGTCCCACCGTGATCGCCAATTTGTAGATCTCTTTAAAAATCCACTTAAATATAAAAAGCAATAGATATGATGAAAGCAATAAAATAGCACGAGGTGCTAAAAGGAGGTTGTGATCGCCAGAGACGCGAACGCCTCAAAAGATATAACAATTAATGAAGGGGAGAGATCGCGAGAATACCTTGAAAGTGCGGGGATGTGAGTACTCCTTTTCTCTTCAAGATCGGCCGGCCGACGAAGAGAGTCTTCAATCAATTACCCTTGTAAGAAAGACAACAACACCAATAAAGATATGCATTAGAACATGGTGTGTAGCATCAAATCCTAAATAAAGATGAGCATGAAATCATGGTGAAGAACACACCTTAAGGGTGGTTGCCCTTAAACCCCTATGCAAAAAGGGTGTGGGAGATGAATGAATGCATGAAGATGCAAAAATATGAATAGGAAAAGGGGAAAGAGTGCAAGAGTGCACTAAGGGGAGATCTCAATGTGATTGAGTATGAAAAAAAATCAATATAATAATAATGATGCATGCACTATGAACTAATGAAAATAAGAGAAAAGGGGGAGATAGAATAAAAATCTGATTGTGCTCTTTGGTTTTGATGCTTGATGGGGAGAAAATCTTCAAAAAGGATGAAGATGTTGGTGTAGAAATCCTCCTTAGCCAAAAGCCTTCCTTCGGTTCCTGTAGAAAAGAAAGAAGAAAACAGAAAAAGAGAAAGAACAGAAGAAGATAATCGAAAGAAGAAGGAGAAAGAAGAAGAATAGAAGAAGAAGAAGAAGAAGAAGAAGAAGGGGAAGGTGAAGAAAAACGAGAAGAAGAATACAGAAGATAGAAGAGGAAGAATTAAAAAAAAACACACACAGAAGAAGAACGGAGGGAGGGAGAAAAGGATCGACAGGGGGCCCGAAGAGAAGAAGATCCAACCTCACAGAGCTACAGGCGCTCTATTAAATAGAATCCAATCAAAAGATGGAAGGATAAGAACGGGCAAGAGCCAAGGGGGAAAGATAAGAAGGGGCAAGAGCCCAAACGAAGCAGGGATTCTCTGGGGAAAGGCTGCGTTCGTTCGGAACACAAAACTGAAACACGACTTGGACCAGGCGTCAATTCAAGAATTGACGACCTGCCCAGAGGGCGTTTCTTAAAAACACGCCTTAGGCTAAGGCGTCTCTTCCTGGATCAATTTTGGAAATAAATCTTTCTTTTATTTGAAAATTCTGAAACACGCCTTAGGAAGAGGCTTTATTTAAAACACGCCTTAGGAGAAGGCGTTATTTATTTGAAACACGCCTTAGGAAGAGGCTTTATTTAAAACACGCCTTAGGAGAAGGCGTTATTTAAAACACGTCTTAGGAGAAGGCGTTATTTATTTGAAACACGCCTTAGGTGAAGGCGTTATTTAAAACACGCCCTAGCCCAGGTCGTTAATTCTGAAAAATTAGAGAAAATATCCAAAAAAATCCAGAAAAATCCAGAAAATAGAGAAAAATAGGAAAAGAGGAGGAAAAGTGAGAAATCCAAGAAAAGTGGGAAAAAAACACCCAAACGAAGCTAATTTGAGGGTCAAATTGGGGCATTACAAGGCAATATGAGATGTACTCACAGTAACGTCAATTTTGGTGTGTCTACACCGGCCACCCCTCTTCTTCGTCCTTCTTTCCTTCAAGCAAAGGTAGGTGTCTCTCAGGCCAAACAGAAATCTAATAATACCGTATTGTGCGTGTCCATGAGCTCTTTCTTTTGATACCTAATTGCCCAATTCTCATTCATCATGCTGTTCGAATTTCACGTTTTACTCCGAGGTGTATAAAAAGGGCAACTTTCATGATTATTAGTTAAAGATTGAATCTTGTTGTGTTAGATCTAAATCAAAGCATGCTATTTTATACAAATTTTTACGCTCTTTCGAATGGTAGTATTTTCCCCAATTTTCATTCATTCTATCATGAGCAATCGAAGTTTTAGTGTAATATGTCGAAGTTCATCGTCGGCGGGTTCTAGGTCATGTGACACATCTTCTAGAGGCCGTTACAGCCTGATGGCCGCACGACAGACCGTCACATGAGCCTGACGGCCCACGACAGACCGTCACATGCCCCTGTGTTTTAAAATTTTGCAATTTTAATCTATTTATTTTCTAGTACGTAATGCACATACTATAGAGCATTACATGATTGTAACGCCCCTTCTTTAGACTGTCACGTTCTCCTGACAGTGTTTTTTTGAACTATTGCTTATGCGTTTTTAAAAACCTGAAACTTGCTATGTTAGTATGATATCTTGATCTATAAGCAAGGCAGAACGTGATGTTAATATTGTATTATGATCATAAACATAAATTTTTCATTGTTCTACATGAAAGATGTTAGAAAATCCTAAGTTGAATGATCATGAATAATTTGATAAAAACCCTTAGTTAACACTTGTATAAATTATGATTTATGTAACATATATATTTGATCTTAGCTTTATTGTTTGACAGTCATGCCACTCCGGTGTGATTGACTGACCGCACCGTTTTGGTTTCCGTGTTTATTAGCCTCAATTCTTGTAATAGATGGGACTCTCTGCTGGATATTCCTTCCGTCGGACTAGGACCACTATTATGGGACCTCCGTAAGACCCCGTGAGCCTGGGATTCCCACCAGGACACCGGACAGGTTGTACCCTAAAGACCTGAACCCATGAACGTGGTTTGAATCGTGTTTTTGGACCAGCTCAAATTAAACTGGTCTGTGTCCTGTAACGGCCCAAGATTGGACCGTCACAGCAACGTAACGGCCCAGTGTACGACCGCCACGTTCCTGTAACGGCCCTGTTATAGACCGTCACAGATAAGATAGCAATAAGGTTTTCTTGTTTTATCATCATGAAGCAGTTATCAATGTTGGTCTTGAACTGTGAGATTATGTGAAATCCTTGTTTACATCCTTGTTACCTAAAGACTCATAGTCTTTCTACTTGATGTCATTCCAATTTTGTTGGAATTTCTCTTGATCTTAGAAGTAAGTTCGTGAGCTTAACCTTGGAACTCTTGGCCATTAATGTGATGAATGTCTAGACTAGGATCATTGATCCAAACCTTTAATGCCAACGCATCATAAAGGGCCCGATCTGGTCCTGGGAGGAGCGCCCGAAAGTACTTGTGTCTCGAGGAGTTTGTAATGACAAGGTGTGACATTGCACCGAAGTGCATGACTAGCGTGATTGGTCTATGACATTTCCACTTTTACTCAATTACTTGAAATTCCTGTGTGACATGATATGCGTGCTTGATATGGCCAATTCCATTTATCATTTCATGACATGAAAAGTTCTTGTTATACTTGTGTTTACTCTTTACTTGAAAGCTCATGTTCTTTTCCCTATCTATCTCTTGTCATTTATTTATCATCACTTTCGTTACAACGTTATTCATAAATGGTTAATCACTTTAATTATGCCTCATGATAGAGATATAAAATCCTACTGAGCTTTGCTCACCCCTACTTTCCCATCCTTTTCAGGTAGCTCGGATGAGGACGGGCGTTCCGATGGGGACGGGAACGAGTGATTCCAGGAGCGAGCCATTTAGAGTTTATGTTCAAGTCAAGTTTGGATTAGTTGTTATCTAGAGTTAATGTATTTTCTATTAATGAGATAGAAGTCCACAAGGAGTCGGGTGTAATTGAATACTTTCTCTTATTATTATTATCAATAAAGTTGGGTTAATTGTTTCTTTATTATTAGCCTGGTGGTTAGTCTCTTGTGGTAATGTATGCTCTGATTGACATGATTGATATAAACTGCTACGTTCCGATTTTCCGCGTCAGGGCATGACATACCTTTGCAGTTCTTTTGAGATGCAGAAACAATTTGGAGCATAAAGAATTAGCAAATTCATTTAGCTTGCCAGAACCAGCGTGATTTGATGTCAGGGAGCACAAAGATTTTACCACACTATAGAAATGAGTAGAAGCTAACTGTCAGTCAAAGTGGTGCTTCTATGTAGCATGCTTTTTCCCACACATTTGCCACATCCATTGGAGACCATCCAACATATGGCTCTTATCACTGTTGGCACAAATTTAGAACGTCTTTTCTGCAACTGACACATTTAATAGGAATCATCTGATCAGAGTACAGATGGTTTCCAGAGTGTGCAAACCATATGATAAAAGGTATGGTACCATAGCATTACTCTCCTTATTAATACTTGTGTGTGCTATGTTCTTTCAAACTTCTTAGAACTTGAACAGATGGCACATGTACATTCATGACCACAGAGCCAGCATCAACTCCCTGAATTGCACACTTTGGTAATGGAATATCACATGATAGAAGGACATGTATTCTTCATGGAACATGTGTTTTAGTCCTTATTCTATTTTTCATTTGGTCAGAAATATGCCATTCTATAGCAAACTACATGGATTATCAGCTTAGTGGTGAAAGGTGCTTCCAATAAGAGAGTTTTACAAACGATCTTAGGGGGTTCAATGCAAAAAACCATGAAAATCTGGAAGAGTAAAAAAACACAAGGACCAAGGTGAGAGCTTTTAGGGAAAGAAGGTTAACAATGCATACTATTTATACATAGACAATATACAAGTTCAAACTATGCAACAAAAGAGAAGAGGAAAGGCATGCATACTACCATGATCCCTCACAAAATCTAACCTCTGCTCGTGTTTTCCCAAGAGGGATTGATTTTTCCAAACCTGGGAAATATTTACTAATCATTGGGGGAACTTAAAAGTGGCAGTGAGGGAGTGTGAGCCTCATGTTTTCCCAAGATTTACACCACCTAATTAGGCCATAATAGCATCACAGACCTCTGTTACTGTTCATCTACTCTTTGCAAGGCTTTTTCATATCCTTGAGTATGATTTCTGGTTTTCATACTGCTCCATGATTTCTGGTCTTCAAATTGCTCCATGAACTCATCATTAAATTTCTTGAAGCTAGCCATGATTGTAGGCATGTCTTCCTCCACTGGCAATATTGTCGTTCTCAGGTGGAAAACCTTGCATTCATCGTATAGAGACTTTAAGTGCATGTAACAATGTATCCTAGAGACTTTAAGTGCATGTAAACCACAAAACGTTCCATGAGCACCCACTTTTTCCTTCAGATACCTTTTTGTAGATATCTTTCAAGCTAAGGAACACATCATTTCCATCCAACAGATGCAGAGCCCCTCTTTCAACAAGAAAGCTGTAGATGCAAACAAAGAATTAGTAATAAGAAAGAGGAAACAACAAAAACCTTAACACCACAGGCCTAGCAAAGTGCTTTGCCAAGAAGGAAGGCCAGGAGCCTAGTGGCAAATCCTAAAAATAGCAATGGGGGCGAAGGCAATGAAAACGATAGTGGTAATCTTGTTAGATGGTGTCACAGACTTTAGATGCAGGGAGTCTATAGGGGAACAAATTTGGGAATGAGATGGGAGTGTGGTATCCTTAATTCAAATTTTCTCTTGTTTTTCTGAAAGCACCATTCAAAATTCTTTAGAAGTAGTAGGAATAGAGAGCTGGAGCATTGTTGTAACAGAAATGATAGCAAAATTAGTGAATCCTGCTTCCAAATTTCAAATAATATCAGTAATGCTAGTTGTTAACCACAATGACAGTGAAAATTAGAGGCTAGCAAGACCAACGGCAAACATTAGTGATGAAGATGAACCAGCAACAATAATAGTAGAAAATTGATTCAGTAGCCACATGATGTTGTCAAGGAGGAAAGCCGACAATGGAGGATGGCTATAGCTTTGTAGCAGATGGAAGACAATTAAAACAAGAAACAGGGACAAAAGGGGGGTTTTCTGAAATGAAACCAAATGACGATTAGCTCGATAATAACATTATATTTGCAGTCATCAAATAACATGTACAAATACCAATATAATAACTTGTATTATCTTTCATCCATCCATAACATGAAGTGATCAAAATGTCCAACATAATATAAAAATTTACTCCTATTATCATCATCTTCAAGTTCTTTTCCTTTCAACCTGCAAAGAAAATGACAAATAAAAAGTAATAACTAAAATTACCTCTGCCTTCCAACCCTTTGACAATTTGTGTCAAATTCTCAAGATTAGCTAGAGACTTCTGAGAAAACTTCAGATACATCAGATAAAATTAGAAAATATATCATGTACTATATGGTAGCCTTATCAACGCATAGAAGTAGCCAGTTTCACAAATATTGAGAGCACATTAATCTAGTTATCATCTTATGTCAATTCATATAGTAGAATCCTTAAATGACACCTCGAATAAGAGAATAGCAAAATTTAACCTAAAAAATAGGGTCCCAAGCCTGAACCAGCAAGGAGCAATCCAATTCCAAAATCCATTTTTTTAGTTCCTTTGCTTTAGGGTTTCATGGGAAATTTTAGTATTATCTGAGGTAAGGCTGCAACTTGGAGCCCATCAACTTGATCCTGCACAAATCAGCCCAATGATGCATATATGCCAAGAAAAAAGAAGTCTGTCATCACCCTGTTGAGGATATGATTTGGGTAAGATTTGGTACCCTGAAAGATCCTAGTACATCTGGCTTTCTAGATATTCCACAAAATAGCCACAAAGAGAATAACATGAATATGTTCGCCATCTTCATTGCCAAAAGGATTCCACCAAGCAATAAATCTTTACTCAAAAAAGATATTCTCCTCGTTGGATTTGTAATTGAGAGGTGAGGCAAGCCAAGTACTTCTCTAGCCACATTGTATTAAAAGAAGATATGTAAAGAGTCTTCAATACAATCATCACAAATATCACACCAGGGATTATAAAACTTGAGTCTCTTTGCAACTGAAGCATTAGTTGGTAAAGCATCGCTAAAAATTTTCCAAAAAAAGATTGGATCTTGGGAGGGATCCATTTAGTGGGAGATGGGTGCCATACCTTTCTCCAAATGTGATTATCCTATGATGAAGATGGAGGTAGAGTTTTTTGCTTAATAGCCTTGTATGCTGACTTCATGTTATGCAATTTATGACAGACATATGATGCGTTCAATTAGAATCTAATATCATTTGCACCACTTAATTTGTAGCATGGAAGCACCTGCACCTAAATAGAGAACATGCATGCTCTTTTTGCGATTAAACCTTCTCTCTCTCTCTCTCTCTCTCTCTCTCTCTCTCTCTCTCTCTCTCTCTCTCTCTCTCTCTTTTTAAAACTTGCCCTCGTCTCCGGGTTGTATAGGTACTTGAAGAAACTATGATGAGTAAAGTCTGACAGTAGCTCCATTGAACATAATAAACTTTAATTTGTTTTCTCACATCATACTATAGCTTATCATGTAGACCTCAAAACTTGTTGGCAGAATAAAAAATCGAGGCAAACAATCCCATGTAAATTCCTTACAAGAGACACTAAAGGATGAGCATAAACTTCACCATGTGGATAGATAGGAGGGTATGGAGCCGCAAATTAAAGGAGGCATCAGAGGTTGAAAAAAATAAATTATAAACAACTCTGGTCACGACAAAAGCATGTCACCATATATCTGGACAAATCAATGCAACATCTACCAAAAAGAAATGCAGTAAAATAGCAGAAGATACAAAGGGCTCATTTCTTCCCATGAGGAATTTCGAACAAAAGCACTTAATTTTGATAGTAAAAAGACAATTCCTTGACATGATAAAACGTTAAAAAACAATAGAAGCCAAATCCTTCCAAACTATGCAAGCATCTCCATCATTCAACTTATCAACATCACTTAATCAACAAAAGGAAAAATTAAAATGTTCATCATCCCTTTTCAGACATACATGTAGCATCATGTAAAGAGATCCCTTAAACAAATGAAAAATCACACAAATGAAAAGTCACCCTATTGTAACAACAAATTGAGTGAAGTTCAATGCTCCAATGGTAGATTTATCACAACGATATGTTCATAGCTTCAGAAAAAGTTATGAAGTGAATCACCCAAAACAAAAAATAGAGTAATAACATAAACAAAAAAGTGGCATTAAACTCAACTTGATGGTTTCAAATGGTTTATTTTTAACTAAATATATTATGAGTTTCAAAACATGTCTTGAAAAATGATAAATGTTGTGTATTGTGTGCTCTTGAAGCATGCAAACCATGTCATATGAGCTTAAACTAAGAAATCATTTAGTACCCATCTCTGAGACACGGTTGGGTTAAAAGTTGACATAAGTGGAACAAACATACTCATTTCTAAGTATGTAAAGTGTCTTATAGTTATAGCCAAACTGGAACTCAAAGTATCGTGCTACGAGGTTAATAGCATGTGCATTGACACTTTATCCAAAACATCAAAACTAAGATGCAACAGACATATGCTAGTAAAATTTCTGTGGTTTTATACAAACAAAAACAGATGCTCACTGGTGTGATAAGCTACCTATGGGCCCCACATGTATGGATGAGGTGCATGACCGGATGTAACTATGGTGCTAAAATATGGAGGTGGCATGGCAATTCCTAGACCATAGTAAGCCTGAACAACCAGGGGAAAAAGTTAGGGGGGGGTGAAGATGGTGGTGGTAGCTAACTGGGGTGGGGGCAGGAGAGGGGAGGAAGAAGAAGAAGAAAGAGTGGCGGTGTTGGTCTAAGGTGGGAGAAGAAGGAAGGGGGGGGGTGATGTCGGAGGAGGCAAGGGATGCCACGAACGACGCTGGCGTTCCTAGTGCAGCACTGGTTGGCGGTGGCCTGTTGTGGTGAGAGATCTCAACGGCCGCCGAGAGGAGTAGGGCCAGCGAGGGTAGTGCCACCGGTAGACGCAAGCAACGGCTTCAGGGGCATTGTCGACTAGTGTAGGGGCCGCCGACGGTGGCGAGAAAGGTGGTGTGGCACGACCAGAGAGGGAATGGTGAATGTAGGACTCCCAGGAGTGTCTGGCAGGGTGTGGCCTACGTAGAGACTCTCACTAGCGCCTTATTGTGAGGGAGGTAGAGGCCGACAAGTTCCCGTCGGTGCGGTGGCAGCGACAAAACAAGAGGTCGGAGGCGAGGCCAGCGGTAGGGGATGGATGTCAGGCTTGACCACTTTCGATGGGGCCTTCATGTGCAGCGATTGGGTTGGAGGGAGGGAGAAGAAGAAGATTCAGGGAAGTGGAAGGTGAACAATAGTAGAAGGGGGAAGAAGAAGACGTAGCGGAGAAGAAGAAGAAGACATAGCGGAGAAGAAGAAGAAGACGCATGAGAGGAAGAAGAGGGTGATGATGGAGGGGTGGAGGGAGGGTTAATTACTAGCGATGCTGGCGGGCTAGGGAGAGTCTGCGACGAGATAAGAATTGGCATGAGAAAGGGTGCTCAGGGAGTTCAATTCTAGACGATGGTAGTTGCGGCTAGCGCGGGAGCATTTGGCGCCAGAGTACATTTTTTTAGGGGCATCTTCAATAAAGTTCTCCTTTCTCGTACGATTATTTTGAGGCAATTTCAAAATGCCCCTTAACAAAGTTTTAAACAAATATGAAAATTTAAATATTTTTAGGGGCAATATTAAATATAAACTGCCTCTATTTATAATATTTTTGGGGCATTTTTAAGAAATGTCTCTAAATGAACTACCCCTATATGTTCATTTTTTTGTAGTGAGGGCAGTCTATTATGACCTTGTTCTCAATCTCAATGTTCACCTAAGTAAAAAATCTAAAGTCAAGAAAGAGATCAAAAATCAAAATCCAAAAAAAAAAGAATGTGAACGAAGAAACAAAAAAAGAAAAAAAAATTGGCATGGCAAGAGGGTAGTACAGTTTCCCGCGGGACGTCATGAGCCTGGTCGTATGCATGCCTAAATGAGAATTAAGGGTCATTGATATGACAAAAAGTCCCAACTGTTGACACCTGCTTATTTTCTCAAATTAATTGAGGATAAATAATAGGGAAATATTCCCTAAACACAGCAAAACAGCATAACGCCAAAGGTGCTCTACCAGTCGAGTTGAGCTCAAAAATCGAGACATTTTGCTGGGTCAAGTGGCACAACATAACAACCGGGGATCGTCCTCGAGCAAAGGGCACTACACTAGCCAGTTTCCCGACAACCGAGTCGGATCCAAGGTTCGGGACAACCTGTCATACCGAGCGGCACTCTGAAAAGATTCGGGGATCACCCCCGGATACCCTGCATACGGTATCACACCGCCGGCACCTCAACAACCGGGTTAACCCGAGCCTCAGAAAAGCCTGCCGTACAAGTACGGCTCTTCGCCAAGAAGCGGGGGTCACCCGACTACCAGACAAATGGCATCATCATGCCGACACCCTAGTTACTAGGCCAACCTGGGACTCCCAGCAACCCATTGCGTCACGGGGTGCATGATGGAAAGGCAGGGAACAACTCCCGACACACCTTCTACAAGCGGCTCGACACTGGGGACTCCAACAGTCGAATCACACCTGGGTCCACCGCATTCAAGACGAAGCTTAAACGAACACCGAGTTCAACTGTTTCGAGTCCAGATTCAAGTAAGCCCTCTCTTCACCCAGTCCACCTGACCCTCGTAAGCCCCAGCTTACCTAACTAACCCGAACCCCTGAACCCGACCAATCATTCCACCCCACCTAAGTCCCGGACTCACTCAACTATGGCCCATTCAAACCATTTGCTCCAGCCCGTCATAACCCCCAGTAGGACCTACATGACCTTTCTCTATCCTCCAGGTTAAACCCAACCATTCCGGTCCATCCGAACCCCCTAGGGGGAGAGGTTTACCCAGACTAGGAAGCCCCCAACCACATTAGCCCACATAGACCCCCTTTACGCGGACCTGCCCACCCGTTTGTAAACGTGATCACCTTCATGACCGCGCTCACAAGAACGCAGTCACCAAGGAGATCGCGTCCCAGAAGGGGGGGTTTATGCGGACCTGCTCACCCCCCCCCCCCCCCCCCGCCGAGCAAGTCCGCATAAACCCCTGGGCCGCATGTCAGGGTAGAATGCGGTTCCCAAGGTGACTGCATTCAAGAGAATGCTATCCCCAAGGTGATCGCGTTCAAAAACTCCCAGTCAAGTCTGGGTAACCCCCCCCCCCCCTTATGTGGACCTGCTCCCCCCCCCCGAGCAAGTCCCCGTAAACCCCCCTCCAAACTCTATAAAACCCCCCATGGGGTGGCCAAGGGTCATAAGATGCATGGAGCTCATCCTCGAGACTACAAACGGCGTATGAAGGACTTTGTTGACTGGTTTTGTGTTTGCTAGGCTCACGCCGAGGGCATGTCGGATGATTGTCCCTCATACGGCGTTTAGCCAAAACATAAACCTCCTCAAAGGCAGCCCCTCCTTTGATGAACGCGCCCTATCTCAATGTCATTTGAGGATCGCATGCTACCCAGATGCTACTTTACAAGAAAGCACCATGCCCGAGCTTTGTCTCGATGTTCGTGTATGCCCCTAGATATTGCTTGATGAAAGCACTCTACCTGGGCTTTGCCTCGATAATCATGCATGACCCTGATGCTGATGGATGAAAGCACTATGCCTGGTCTCTACCTCGATGTTTGTGTACGACCTAGATGCTACTTGATAAAAGCACCCTGCCCAATTCCTATCTCGATAATCGTGCATCGTTGAATGTTGCTTGATGAGAGCACCCAACTTGGTCCATGCCTTGATAATCAAGCACTGCTAGATGTTGCTTGATGAGAGCACCATGCCCGATCCCTACCTCGATGATCATGCACCACCAGATGTTGCTTGATGAAAGCACCATGCCTGATCCCTACATTGATGATCGTGCACCACCCAGGTGTCACCTCGATAAGCATTCCCTTAATGCGGATACCCGAACAATGGGCATACTTCCTGAGTCTTGACGCAAGATGAAGTATCAAGCCCCTACCTCTGTGAACACACCCTGAGCACAACCATCAACGTCTCACGGCGTCCAACCACTTCAGTTACAATGGTGCCCTCAGCACCTGACTGCCCAGCCACTCCAGTCAAAACGGTGCCCCCGGCACCCGATTGCCAGTCTCAGCTGCGCCCGACCACCAGGGTCACACGGCGGCCATTTCCTTTAGTCACAGTGGTGTCCCCGGCACCTGACTGCCAGTCTCAGACGCGCCCGACTACTAGGGTCTCACGGTGCTCAATCCCTTCAATCGCAACGGTGCCCCCGGCACCTGACTACCAGTCTAGACGTGCCTGACCACCATGGTCTCACCGCGCCCAACCCCCTCAATCACATCGATGCCTACGACACCTGACATCTAGCTACTCTAGTCACATCAGGGCCCGCAGCACCCGACCGCTCAACCACTCGAGTCACAACGGTGCCCCCGGCACCCAACTGCTGAGTCCAGACGGCGCCAAGTTACTCTAGCCCCAACGGTACTCCACAACTTCAGTCACAGTGGTGCCCGCCGCACCTGACTACCCAGCTACTCCAATCACATCGGGGCCCACGGCACCCGACCGCTCAAACATTTGAGTCACAATGGTTCCCCCGGCACCTGGATGTTGAGTCCAGACGGTGCCAGGTTACTCTAGCCCTAACGACTCTCAACAACTTCAGTCACAATGGTGCCCTCGGCACCCGACTGCCCAACTACTCCAGTCACATAGGGACTCATGGCACCCGACCGCTCAACCACTTGAGTCACAACAGTGCCCTGAGCACCCGACTACCGAGTCTAGATGGTGCCGGGCTACTCTAGCCCCAACGATGATCAACAACTCCAATCACATCGGGGCCCACGGCACCCGATCGCCCAATAACTCCAGTCACATTGGTGCCCCTGACACCCGACTATCCAGCTACTCCAGTCACAACGGTGCCCCCGGCACCGTACTGCCCAGCTACTCTAGTCACAACAGTGCCCCTGGCACCCGACTGCCTAGCTACTCCAGTCTTAACGGTGCCCACGACACCCAACTACCCAGTCCCGCCGATGCCCGGCTACTTCATCCCCAGTGCCACTTAGGCTCTCCAGTCTCAGCGGTGTTCATGGCACCTGATTGTTCTAGCGACGATATCCAGGGTACCCAACTCTCATAGTTTCAATGGCGCCTGGTCGCCTCAATCACAATGGTGCTTAGGGCACCCGACTGCTCCAGTCATTACTGTGCTAACGTCACCCAACTACTCCAGTCAAAGTGATGCATATTGCCTCAACTGCTCCAGTCACAACGGTGCCCACGACACCCTGCAATTCCAATCTCAAAGGCTTTTGGTCACTCTAGTCAGGGCGATACTCACGCCGTCTGGCCGCTCCAGTCTCAACAGCGCTTGGTCGCCCCTGTCTCAATAGTGCCCAGCCACTCCAGTCACAAGTGGTGCCCGCGCCATTCGGTCACCTCGATCTTAGTGACGCCCAACTGCTCCAGCATGGCGGTGCCCACGGCACCCCAACTTCCCCGATCTCAACACTATCTCATATCTGGAATACATTGTGATGCCCCTCGGGCGGCATCCTACCGAGTCACTAGTCCTTTGACGGACACTATGCACAAATGCGGAAATACCCGCACAATAACGCAATGACCCAGGGACCGTCACAAATAATGGAATTATTCTGTGGCTTGCACACATTTGTAATTGGGCTTTCACGCCCCCACATAATGCCTTTTATGGCATATAAGTTTTGTAACCTAGTCAGGGAATTGATCCACATCCTCGCCAGCAACCAGTCTCAACTCTGTCCAGCAGATCACCATCTCTCTCCCAACTCGATCCTAACCCTAGCCGGATGGACCCTACATCTTTGCCAGGACCAGCCTGCTCCTTGCCGAGCCAATGTCAGCTGCTCCGCGCCTGAGCCAGGACCTGCCTGCTCCCTTCCGAGTCAGTATCTGATGCTCCACTATCCAAGCCAATACCTTGTTCTCATAAACCCAGAGTTCATACTGTATCTAGTGTCCACACTAGAACCAGGCTCTCTACCCCCAGTTATCCCTGCTTTATTTTTGTTGCTCTGACACTGTTGCATGGACTAATCCCTCCCGACGTCACGGCTCCCAGTGTCCCTGACTCTCCTCTTTGGCAATTGAAACAAAGGTGTTCGGGCTCCACTCGATGTAAAATAAACATCAATTACTTACGATCGGTGGGGAAGACGTCTAGTACATGAGCCCCCATAATCGTCTACACTCGTACCAATGGAACCTCCTTCTCTCCGAGTGGCGCACGACATTTCGCGCCCATGTGCCGTGCCCAGGTGGCACATCCCCAATCAAACACTTGGTTCCACAGGTGATCATCAAGAAATCCACTGGCACACCCGCATTCCATCCAGCCATCCATGTCCCAGTTTTCTAGAATGATTAACCATACGCCATTTCTTCATGTGCGTTCCTATCGTTCTGTTCACCTTCTTGTAAATACCCCCAGAATCCCTGCGCGCCAAGTCAACCTATCTCGGCCTTCCATAAAAGGCGAGTGTGTGTCACCGCCGTGAGGAAAAATAGAAGAGACTCCTCGCGAGCGAAACAAATTGGCACACCCGGTGGGATGTCTCCTACATTTCTTCTCTCTACCGAAGAAGAGTCACACCTGCCAAGTATACGTCGTAATTCCCTCACCTTTTGCTTATCAGAGAGGAAGAGGAGTGCCCCGTCCAGGCTACAACATGTGATCAGTCAGTGTCAAGTGACCAACCTGCAAGCAGCAATAGCAGCAACCAACCAGTGGCGATGCTGACCTATGGTCCATTCATCATTGCCATTCATGCCAAGCACGGACATCCGGTGACGCCAACCGCGTTCGAAAACTCTGCCCCGGCCTCCACATCGCCCGGATCCCCAGGCGGCATTACCGTGGCCGACGAGCAGCCATTCTGGCGACTGCCCATACAAGTAGACGTCCCCTTTGCTCCTCCAACAATGACGACCCACACGGTCATTGACTCCTGGGTCTCCAGCTCCGCCATCACCCAACATGGGCCTCCAACCCTCAAGTTTCTAATACAACTGTTGTGACTCCTCTATATTGATGATGTTGACAATATATTTTACTTCATTAGTAACACCTTATTTTGATTGATTGGCAACTGTTTATGCTTTGATGAAATTGTTCTTATCAGATTGTATGTGTGTTCCATGCATTTTACAGGTTCACACACTGCACACACACTCAAAGTCTACACATTGCACGTAGAGTCTATACACTGCTTTGTGTTGTGTTTGTGAATCGCTTAGAACATGTCTATACATTCATGCAGCGTCAACACAGTAAGTGTGTACATTGCATTGGCTAAGTCTGCAGCGTCAACGCAGTAAGTGTGTCTCATGCATCATGCATCGACGCCCCCAGATTTCCAAGTCTATACACTCGTCTTCATGCATAGCAGAGTCCATACATTGCAGCTCACATAACTAGCATGTCTATACATTGCATCATGGCGTTTGTGCTCTAAGTCTATACACTGCATGGCGAGCCCAAAGTCTATACATTGCATTGGCTAAGTTTGAACATTGTCCATCTTATTTAGTGTTTCATGCAGCATCAGGTCTATACATTGCATTGGCTAAAGTCTGCACAACGTCTGTCTCATTTAGAGTCTAAGGCAATGTCTATACACTGGACTTGAAGTGTGTACATTGAGCGTCTTATGTAAAGTCTATACAGTGCAGCTCATATAACTAGCAAGTCTATACATTGTTTCAGCGTCTCATGCAGCGTCTTATTTGAAGTCCATACATTGCATTGCATTGGCTAAGTGTGTACATCATCCGTCTCATTGGAAGTCTATACATTGGAAGTATGTACATCGGACTGTTCATGCATCAACATTCAAAGTCCATACATTGGACTGTAGCATGCACGAAGCTAAGTCCATACATTGGACTGTAGCATGCATCAGTGAAGTCTGTACAGCGTCATGCATTATTCTTCAAGTCCATACACTGCACTGTAGATTGCTCAAGGTGAAGTCTGTACATCCATCAGTGAACTTCCAAGTCTGTACATCCACCAGTTCAACTTGCAAGTCTATACATTGGTAACTTTACCGACGTTGCACTCGAAGTCTATACACTGATAGCTTTACCGTCGTTTCCCTTGGCAAGTCTGTACATCACAGTTGAGTGAAAGTCTGTACAGCCGTTGTGTTGCCAAAGTCTACACATTGTGAAAGTCTGTACATCGTTCAGTTGTCTTGGCAAACTCTATACATTGTGCACTTTCAAGTCTGTACAGACTTTGCCTTGCTCAAGTCTATACATCGCCCAGTTGGCAAGTCCATACATTGGAAGTCTATACATTCGTTTGCCTTGCATCATTCATCAAGTCTGTACAGCCCTTTCGCTTGGCAAGTCTATACATTGTAAATGTCTATACACTCGATTGCCTTGGTTTGATCAAGTCTGTACAGAGTTTCCTTTGGTAAGCCTGTACATTGTTCATGATGTTTGAACAACGAGCAAGTCTGTACATCAGACTAATCTGCATCGGCTAAGTCCATACATTGTCCAGTGCATTGCATGCATCGTTCTTGAAGTCTGTACATCAAGCTGAAGGCTGCCTAAGTCTATACATAGTCTGTCTTCCTTAGAGTCTAATGCATAACATGAAGTCTGTACATCGCACAGCATTCAAGTCTGCACATTATGCATCATATGAATTCAAGTATGTACATTGTGCATCTTTGAGTTGAAGTCCATACATCATCAGTTGTCTGTCCAAGTTGTTACATTGCCTAAGTCTATACGTTGGCTACTGAATATTCTGCAGAGTCTGTACATTGCATTCGAGCTCACAAAGTCCATACAGTGAAGTCTATACAATGCATTCAATCCTGCAAAGTCTGTACAGGGTTTAATACTTAAACTGATGATTCTATTTTGACTGTCTGACAGGGATTCTTTGCTGGGATTGATGACCTGGCTCGTGATCCAAGGAGGACGAGGTGTTGTGATGGTGACACGTGGAAGCATCCCATCAAGGAATGCTATCATGTGGATGAAATTGCCTCGGATCTGGCGAATTCTCTGGGCGGGAAATGTGGAAGCCACGCACCCTTATCCAATCTGCTGCTGTATATATATGAGTCTTCGTCTTCAGATGAAGGCTGATCGATCGAAGAAGTGGCAAGTCTATACAGTGAGAGTAGAAGCCTGAAGCAGCAGAGAGCCACCGATCCACAAAGAGAAGAAAAACAGAGAAGAAGAAAAAGAGAGAAGAGAAGAAAAGAGAGATGAGTTGAGAGAGTGAGATTGAGAGAGTGAGATTGAGAGAGTTTGATTGAGAGGTTGTATCTCAGACTCTTGGTTCAGATACCAGAGCTGAGCCTTTGCTCATTTGAGCTACATTCCCATTTGGGTTTTATATTTTTATTTGCTTCTGTCTTTACTTTCTGAACTCTTGTTTCTTCAAGCTGTGAGTTAGCTGTTAGCAGAGGTGCTGCCTCTGGTCGGGTAAGCTGTAAACCCCAGCAGTTGCAGTGGAGGATTCCACTTGACAGGTGAAGCTGTAATCCTTAGCAGGCGAGACTTGTCTCGAACAGCAAGTTGTGTTGCTCAGCGGTTTGTAGGCCAAGCTGTAGTGCCCAGGAGACGCAAGCTGTACTGCGCAGCAGTAAGCCATACTCGGTTGAGTGTGGGGTGGATGTAGGTCTTTGACCGAACCACCTAAAAATCTTGGGTGCCTTGTGTTTGTTTGATTGTCCATGAACTGTGTGCGTGACTGAATCTTTTGATTATCTTCACAGATTGCTTGTGCTTCTGCTCAGTTTATACACTCGAGTTAGTGTTTTAATAGATTTACCTATATTCCGCATTAGAACCTCTTACTTGTTTTTAATTAGGCAGTAGATCTATTCACCCCCCTCTAGATCCACACTTCGTGGAGATAGACTGCGTCCATCTAACATAACACTTGGTATCAGAGCCATACTCTTCTACAGGGACTCATCGCCCGAAGAGGAAAGGCAAGATGGATGCTCGAGAGATGATAGCTGAAGGACACTCAACCACAAAGCCCCCATTCTTCGATGGATCTAACTACGCATACTGGAAGAACCGTATGCAAGTGTTTTTGAGGGCTAAGGATTACGAGATCTGGAAGGTAGTCAGCAAGGGACCTTATGAGCTGTCCCCTAATGAGGAAGTCTGGACCAAGGAGGAGATAAGGAGGTCTACACTGAATTGGAGTGCCATAAACGCCATCCAGTGCTCTCTGCACCCTACAGAATTCTCCCGCGTATCAGCCTGCAAATCAGCTAAGGAGATGTGGGATGCATTGGAAGTCATTCATGAAGGGACATCTCAAGTCAGAGAGCAGAAGGCTAATCTCCTTGTGTCAGAATACGAAGCCTTCAAGATGAAGCCAAACGAGACCATCAAGGAGATGTACTCTCGATTAACTATCATTACAAATGGTCTCAGAGGTCTCGGGAAACCTCAGACTGAATATGATGTAGTGAGGAAGATACTGCGCTCCCTGACTCATGCTTGGCATACTAAGGCTACAGTGATGGAGGAGTCAAGGGACTTGCGAAATACAAGGGCTGATGAGCTAATCGGCTCGCTGATGGCATATGAGATTAATATTCCAAAGATAGAAGAAGCTGAGAGGAAGAAGAAGCCGATAGCGCTGAAGGCTGGTTCCAGCAAATCTAGCAAATCAAGCTCCAGTAGTTCATCATCAGACGAGAGCCTGAATGAAGAAGACATAACTCGTTCTGAGATGGCCATGATGACCAGAGAGTTCAGGCGATTCCTCAGGAAAGGAGCAGGACGATTCAGCCAAAAGAAGTACAGTGGCGGACGAAGTGACAAAAGGTATAAACACAACCCTGCTAAGAAAACTGAAACTAATACTTGTTATCAATGCAGGAAACCAGGCCATCTGAAAGCTGACTGTCCAGATAATCAGAAATACAAGGACAATTCAAAGAGAAGGAACATGAAAGGGAAAGCAATGGTGAGTACCTGGAGTGATGAAGATGAAGGTTCCTTCAGTAGCAGCTCAAACAATGAAGCCGAATCTGAGAAGCCCATTTGCCTTATGGCAACAAGCTCAGAAGACAGAGAAGAGGACTCAGATGAGGTAATCACTAGATTTAAAATTTCATAATTGCTGATTGGGTAGATGCTTACCATGACATAACTGATAGAGCTGATGATATTAGAAAAGAGAACAGGCATCTAAGAAGAAAGATCAATTCCATGCAAAATGATAAAACTCTAACTGATATAATTGCATGTCTAGAATCTGAGAAAAAAATTTGAAACTCACATGTTCTGAATTAGATGAAATCAGAAATGAGTTAAAAGCCTCTAAAGAAGACAATGAGAGGTTAGATAAAGAAGCTAATGAATGGAAGCTGAAAATTTAGAATTATGAAAGTGAGATAGAAATTGTGAATGAAAAATATCAAGCTGTCCTAAGTGTGAATACAGAACTGAAAAAAAATCCATTGAAGACATTCAAAAGGAAAATGAGGACAAGCTTAAAACCATTGAGAAGATGACCCAAGGTACTGATAATCTAAATGCTTTGTTAGGGTCAAAGGTCAACTTCAGAAAAGAGGGCCAAGGATTTAATTCAAGTGCAACGAAAACCTATGGAATGAAAACTATTTCATTTGTTGCACAAAAAGAAAAAGGACCTCTAATTAGCATGAATTCAAACAATTCAATGAACAAAAATGCTAATCTGAAAAAGCCCAGTGCTGAGGAGAAGGGCAAACGAAAACTGAGTGAGCATAGTAGAGCTAGCACATCTATGCAAAATCCCAAAGCTCAGTCTCAGGTTAGGGGTCAACCTAAACAGTCATATAAACCCCATATTAAGGGTACCAAGTCTCCACCATCACCACCACCTCTGAAGAAGACCCAATACACACCTATGAATAGGTCAGCAGGGTCCAAGGTGCAGGGGAGGCAGAATGCTTTTAGAGCTGAACCCAAACATTTCCACCAACCTAGAGCCCAGTCCCACTTCTTTGCACAGTCAACCTATCCAAATGGGTCAGTATGGACTAGGACTCAAAGAAGGTTTACAGGTCTTGGATATCAGGGTACACAGTCTTATAGGCCTTACCCTAGAAATTGGGTTGATGGGTATGGCAATTGGACACCTAGGAATCTGAATTTCTTTAGCCAGCCCAGGAACTACTATGGCCACAACTTCATGAATGCACCCCGACCAAGGCACTGGAAAAGAAACAACACTGTCAATAATCATGCTGGTGCAAACAATAAGAAGACAAACAACAAGAAGAAAAGGAACAACAACAGAAAGAAATCTGTAGAATCCACTGAACAAAATTCATTTAAACAAATGTGGATTCTGAAAAGTTTGCTTTCTTGCTTTGCTTCTATTTCATCTGTTCTGGAGCCCAATCAGTCTTGGGTTCCAAACCTCTCTACCTAATTGTGTATGCAGGTATGCCTGGCAGCCAAGAACAACTTGTGGTACTTGGATAGCGGCTGCTCCAGACATATGACAGGGGATAAGGCCAAGTTCTGCATGCTGACAAAGAAACAAGGAGGCCTTGTCACCTTTGGCAGTAACACAAAAGATAGGATTGTCGGATCAGGTAAAGTAGGTAAGTGTTCTACTTGTTGCATTGAGGATGTTATGTTGGTTGAAGGCTTAGCTTATAACTTACTTAGTATCGGCCAACTATGTGATAAAGGATGCAAAGTGCTTTTTGACTCTCAATGTTGCAAGGTCTTTGAACCTGATTCCGAGACTGTTAAATTTTCTGGTAAGAGGATAAATAACACTTACATGATAGATTTAGATGATATTCAACATTCTAACCTATGCCTTACTGCTAGTAGAGAAGACTTAGCATTCTTATGGCATCGTAGGTTAGGTCATGCTAGTTACACTGTTTTGCATAAACTGAATAAGCATGGCATGGTTAGAGGACTTCCTGAAGTTTCCTTCAAGAAAGAAAATAAAATCTGTGATGCATGCACTCAGTCAAAGATAACTAGAAAGTCATTTAAGTCTAGAACAGAAAATCTATCCTCTAAACCCTATGAGCTGATACACATGGACCTTTTTGGGCCAACCAGATCTGTCAGCTTATCAGGGAGGAAGTATGGGTTTGTCATGGTAGATGACTTCTCTAGGTATACTTGGGTTTATTTCTTATCACATAAAAGTGATGCATTCTCAGAATTTCAGGAGTTCTATGTTAAAATAAATCAAAAAATTGAAAATATTTTGACTGATCATGGAGGAGAGTTTGAAAACTCACAGTTTGATGAATTCTGCAGGTCAAATGGAATTAACCATAGGTACTTCTCACCAAGGACACCTGAGCAGAATGGAGTAGTGGAGAGAAGGAATAGAACCCTAGTGGAGATGGGCCGTACACTCTTGGTTGAAGGTGGTCTACCAAGGAAGTTTTGGGCTGAAGCAGTAAATACTGCCTGTTATGTAATTAACAGAGCCATGGTAAGACCTTCTACCCAGAAAACACTTTATGAGATCTTAAAGGGTAAGAAACCTTCTATTGCTCATTTCAAGATTTTTGGTTGTAAATGTTTCATTCATATTAATGATAAAAGAGACCTTGACAAATTTGAACCTAAAGGTGAACCAGGAATCTTTCTTGGTTATTCTGAAAATACCCGAGCATATAGAGTGTATAATCTAAATTCTAAAACTGTTGAAGAATCTCCACATATAGTTTTTGATGAATCCTTATTAAAGACTGATGTTGGTCAATGCAGGAATGAAGACAGTGGTGATATTCTGAAAGAAGGAAATTCTGCAGACCAATCCGAAAATGAGGAAGGAAGTGAAGAGCCTAATGAAGAAGAGCCTACAGCTCAGGGGGAGGTAAATCAAACTCATGACAATCCAATTGTTAACATTAGATATCTTAAAGATCATCCTGTAGATAATGTAATTAGAAATCTGCATGATTCCCCTAGGACTAGAGGCCACTTGAGAATTCAAAATGAATTGAATGCTTATGCTTTTGTTTCAAATGTTGAAACCAAGTCCATTGACTGTGCTCTCAAAGATGTGCATTGGATTAATGCCATGCATGAGGAGCTCAATCAATTTGACAGGAATACGGTGTGGCATTTGGTTCCACCTCCTGATCATGAAACAGTCATAGGGACTAAATGGGTGTTCAGAAATAAAACTGATGAATCAGGGAATATCATTAAAAATAAGGCCAGACTTGTAGCTCAGGGGTATAATCAAGAATTTGGAATTGACTTTGAAGAGTCTTTTGCCCCTGTAGCTAGGTTAGAAGCAATCAGAATATTATTGGCTTATGCATGTTTCCTAGGAATAAATCTTCAGCAGATGGATGTGAAATCTACTTTTTTAAATGGAGAAATTAGTGAGGATGTCTATGTGAGGCAGCCTCTTGGGTTTGAATGTTTAGATTTCCCTAATCATGTTTATAAACTCAGCAAAGTTCTCTATGGTTTAAAGCAAGCTCCTAGAGCTTGGTATGACAGGTTGAGCAAATTCCTAACTGATAAGAACTTCACAAGAGGTGTAGTTGATCAAACATTGTTTACCAAGGTGAGTCATTCAGATATTCTTATCATTCAAATTTATGTGGATGACATTGTGTTTGGGTCAACTAACCTCAAATTGTGTGAGGAATTCTCTCAGATAATGACTAATGAGTTTGAAATGAGCTCAATGGGCGAGCTCAAATTATTTCTTGGACTGCAGGTTACATCAAAGGATGGTACCTTCATCACTCAGTCCAAGTACATAAAGAATTTATTGAAGAAGTACAAAATGGACAACCTCAAGGAAATAGCTGCTCTAATGGGTACCTCAACCAGTTTGGATGAAGATCCTCAAGGTAAACCTGTGGACCAAAGGCTATATAGAGGTATGATCAGATCTCATCTGTATCTTACAGCATCTAGGCCTGATATTCAATTTGCAGTGTGTTTATGCTCTAGATTTAAGGCTAGTCCTAAAGAATCACATCTTAAATCAGTGAAAAGGATTTTTAGGTATTTACTAGGCACCCAAGAGTTAGGTATGTGGTATCCTGCCAAGTGTGAGTTAGAACTTCTAGCTTACACTGATGCAGATTATGCTGGGTGTCGAGTAGATAGAAAAAGCACTAGTGGCTACTGTCAATTCTTAGGTGGCTGTCTAGTATCTTGGGCATCTAAGAAGCAACACACTGTAGCCTTGTCTACAGCTGAAGCTGAATATGTTGCTGCAGGTAATTGTGCTGCCCAAGTACTATGGATCAAGCACCAACTGGATGATTATCAGATAAAATTGGGATGTATTCCAATGTTATGTGATAATACTAGTGCTATATGCCTTGCTAAAAATCCTGTTCATCATTCTAGGACTAAGCATATAGAGATAAAACACCATTTTCTGAGAGATGTTGTAAATAAAAATGAAATTGAAATGAACTTCATTGAAACTGAAAAATAAATTGATGATATTTTTACTAAGCCTCTTGGGAATGAAAGGTTTAAATTTCTTAGAAGAGAACTTTGCTTGTGTAAATTTCAGCATGATGAATAATTTGTTCAGCTGTTTTGAATAAAGTTTCTGATTTGGACTTGGACCTGATAACTTGAATTAAAACCATGTGAATGTTGATTGTTGCAACAGAATCATGATCATGCATGACATTCAAAAAAAATTTCATCATACTCATGATCATCATTGCATATCATTTAGTCATGACTGTGTCTAAGCAATCTCTCATCTAAAACCACATGCACATAGAACTGCTTTGCACTGCATTTCTTCGCATAACCCTGGTATATCAAATGGTAAGTTACTAAAGGGCAGGAAATCTGTCTGGAGGTTCTTACTATGAGTGAGATGGTCCTTGTGACCAAGTTCTCCGCCTAGTACCAAGGGTCAAGTCTTCATGAGCAAAGTAATGCATATCATAACAGTGGTATCTAATTCTTGCCATTCATTAGCAAAACTGCATGCATATAGACAAGGGGAGTATTGTTAAAAATTCAGAGTGACTATCAACTTTCTTGAATTCATTCATTCTTTGACTCTGAATGATTGAGTCTGACATATGGCAATCTGTTAGTCAGTTCTGATTCCTAAGCAATAAAAAACGGACTTCTTCGGTTATAAGAATTTCAATTGCTTAAAGACTGACTTAATGGTTTAAATTTTATAATTTTTGGAGTTTAAAGATTGCAATCAGTAAATAAGAAAGCTGAAAATTGATAAAACTCTCAACCCTTTTCTTATTTCATGTCAGACAAAGCTACTTATATCTGAAATCTGAAAACTCATCTGAAATCATGTTAGAGAAGCCTAGCATGTGTATTATTTTTAAACAAGTCGTTCTGAAACAAAATAAAGGACAGCTAAGATAATGTTGAAAATCTTGAAAACTACTTGAAAAATAACATTGGCAGAGCAATGACTAGTAAATCACTGAGAAACTGAGTGATCCATCAAAGAAGTGGACAACACTCATGTCATGAGGTGTATCAGCTATCTCTATATAAAATGATCAAACTAGTAGGTTGGTTTCACTGAGTACCTGGGGGTAATTGGCGTCTGATAAACGTGTACCCTCACACAAAAAGGTATAAATCAGTTTTATTGTGCTTGATCATAGGCAGAATGGTCCATGATGTTCAGTATCTAGGGGTATTGGCGTCTGATAAACGTATACCCTTACGCAAAAAGGCAAATGGTACCTGAATGCCCTAAATGAACTAATATTGAAAATTTTATTCCTTCACAAAAAATTTCTTGGATGTCAATTTGTTTATTTTCAATACATGACCTGGTATCTCTTAATCATCTTTTTAATGAGTCTATGAAAGTAAGATATTTTGAAACTGAATCTCTCATGCAAATGTGATTCTGGTTTATTATTTTATCATGCACAGAAAACTTATCCATTGATTGTAGTGCATGAACTCAAAATTTTATAGTCTTTAAACCAGAATTCTATCTGAAAGTAGTTTATAACTTCATATGACTGAAGACTCTGTGCTTTAGAATACTTATTCCTGAACTACTTGTTCAGAATGCCAGTCAGATGATATCTCTTGTTCCTTCCCTTGTACTCACTTTCCCTCCTCTTTGTTGATGGCAAAGGGGGAGAATATTGTATGAATTCTGTATTCATTCCAGGGAAGTGTATGCATTATGTTATGGCAAAGGGGGAGATTTTGTTAGCAAGGAGTTGCTTACATTTCGTAGCATGCATGCATAGCATCTGCATGACAATCTGAATAACAAATCATGTCTTTCATCATCTTTATGGCAGGTAATTGCTATTCTATATGATAGGGGGTTGCCATCATCAAAAAGGGGGAGATTGTTGTGACTCCTCTGTGTTGATGATGTTGACAATATGTTTTACTTCATTAGTAACACCTTATTTTGATTGATTGACAACTGTTTATGCTTTGATGAAATTGTTCTTATCAGATTGTATGTGTGTTCCATGCATTTTACAGGTTCACACACTGCACACACACTCAAAGTCTACACATTGCACGTAGAGTCTATACACTGCTTTGTGTTGTGTTTGTGCATCGCTTAGAACATGTCTATACATTCATGCAGCGTCAACGCAGTAAGTGTGTACATTGCATTGGCTAAGTCTGCAGCATCAACGCAGTAAGTGTGTCTCATGCATCATGCGTCGACGCCCCCAGATTTCCAAGTCTATACACTCGTCTTCATGCATAGCAGAGTCCATACATTGTAGCTCACATAACTAGCATGTCTATACATTGCATCGTGGCGTTTGTGCTCTAAGTCTCTACACTGCATGGCGAGCCCAAAGTCTATACATTGCATTGGCTAAGTCTGAACATTGTCCGTCTTATTTAGTGTTTCATGCAGCATCAGGTCTATACATTGCATTGGCTAAAGTCTGCACAACGTCCGTCTCATTTAGAGTCTAAGGCAATGTCTATACACTGGACTTGAAGTGTGTACATTGAGCGTCTCATTGAGCGTCTTATGTAAAGTCTATACAGTGCAGCTCATATAACTAGCAAGTCTATACATTGTTTCAGCGTCTCATGCAGCGTCTTATTTGAAGTCCATACATTGCATTGCATTGGCTAAGTGTGTACATCGTCCGTCTCATTGGAAGTCTATACATTGGAAGTATGTACATCAGACTGTTCATGCATCAACATTCAAAGTCCATACATTGGATTGTAGCATGCACGAAGCTAAGTCCATACATTGGACTGTAGCATGCATCAGTGAAGTCTGTACAGCATCATGCATTGTTCTTCAAGTCCATACACTGCACTGTAGATTGCTCGAGGTGAAGTCTGTACATCCATCAGTGAACTTCCAAGTCTGTACATCCACCAGTTCAACTTGCAAGTCTATACATCGGTAGCTTTACCGACGTTGCACTCGAAGTCTATACACTGATAGCTTTACCGTCGTTTCCCTTGGCAAGTCTGTACATCGCAGTTGAGTGGAAGTCTGTACAGCCGTTGTGTTACCAAAGTCTACACATTGTGAAAGTATGTACATCGTTCAGTTGTCTTGGCAAACTCTATACATTGTGCACTTTCAAGTCTGTACAGACTTTGCCTTGCTCAAGTCTGTACATCACCCAGTTGGCAAGTCCATACATTGGAAGTCTATACATTCGTTTGCCTTGCATCGTTCATCAAGTTTGTACAGCCCTTTCGCTTGGCAAGTCTATACATTGTAAATGTCTATACACTCGATTACCTTGCTTTGATCAAGTCTGTACAGAGTTTCCTTTGGCAAGCATGTACATTGTTCATGATGTCTGAACAACGAGCAAGTCTGTACATCAGACTAATCTAAATCGGCTAGGTCTATACATTGTCCAGTGCATTGCATGCATCGTTCTTGAAGTCTGTACATCAAGCTGAAGGCTGCCTAGTCTATACATAGTCTGTCTTCCTTAGAGTCTAATGCATAACATGAAGTCTGTACATCGCACAGCATTCAAGTCTGCACATTATGCATCATATGAATTCAAGTCTATACATTGTGCATCTTTGAGTTGAAGTCCATACATCGTCAGTTGTCTGTCCAAGTTGTTACATTGCCTAAGTCTATACGTTGGCTACTGAATGTTCTGCAGAGTCTGTACATTGCATTCGAGCTCACAAAGTCCATACAGTGAAGTCTATACAATGCATTCAATCCTATAAAGTTTGTACATGGTTTAATACTTAAACTGATGATTCTATTTCGACTGTCTGACAAGGATTCTTTGCTGGGATTGATGACCTGGCTCGTGATCCAAGGAGGATGAGGTGCTGTGATGGTGACACGTGGAAGCAGCCCATCAAGGATGCTGCCATGTGGATGAAATTACCTCAGATCTGGCGAATTCTCTGGGCGGGAAATGTGGAAGCCACGCGCCCTTATCCAATCTGTTGCTGTATATATATGAGTCTTCGTCTTCATATGAAGGCTGATCGATCGAAGAAGTGGCAAGTCTATACAGTGAGAGTAGAAGCCTGAAGCAGCAGAGAGCCACCGATCCACAAAGAGAAGAAAAATAGAGAAGAAGAAAAAGAGAGAAGAGAAGAAAAGAGAGATGAGTTGAGAGAGTGAGATTGAGAGAGTTTGATTGAGAGGTTGTATCTCAGACTCTTGGTTCAGATACCAGAGCTGAGCCTTTGCTCATTCGAGCTACATTCCTATTTGGGTTTTATATTTTTATTTGCTTCTGTCTTTACTTTCCGAACTCTTGTTTCTTCAAGCTGTGAGTCAGCTATTAGCAGAGGTGCTGCCTCTGGTCGGGTAAGATGTAAACCCCAGCAGTTGCAGTGGAGGATTCCACTGGACAGGTGAAGCTGTAATCCTCAGCAGGCGAGACTTGTCTCGGACAGCAAGCTGTGTTGCTCAGTTGTTTGTAGGCCAAGCTCTAGTGCCTAGCAGACGCAAGCTGTACTGCGCAGCAATAAGCCATACTCGGTTGAGTGTGGGGTGGACGTAGGTCTTTGACCGCACCACCTAAAAATCTTGGGTGCCTTGTGTTTGTGTGATTGTCCATGAACTGTGTGTGTGACTGAATCTTTTGATTATCTTCACAGATTGCTTGTGCTTCTGCTCAGTTTATACACTCGAGTTAGTGTTTTAATAGATTTGCCTATATTCCGCATTAGAACCTCTTACTGGTTTTTAATTAGGTAGTAGATCTATTCACCCCCCTCTAGATCCACACTTCGTGGAGATAGACTGCGTCCATCTAACATAACAACAACGTCACCCTTGACCCATTCAAGCATGAAGCATTGGGTCCCCAGCCATACCGATTCCCAACATGGATAACGAGATCTGGGTCTTCGACACCTTGACACTTGATACGGGTACTAAACCCCGGGTCTCTACCACATCAGCTCCAGCACAAGCTCCCAACCTTAGATACTCGGTGCAACATCAACAATGGCCTGTAGGGGCATCACGCCCAATGATTCGACCACATCAACTCCTAACATTGGCAACAAGCACTAGGACGTGGCGACCTCAACACCCAAGATAGGCTTCCAACCCTGGGTCTCAACTCCAGCAACACCCAAGATGGGCACCTAGCCCCGGGAACCAGCTCCAACAACATCCATGAAGGGCTCCCAGCCCTAGGTTCTAGCTTCATCAGCACCCAAGATGGGCTTCCAGCCCTGGGTCCCAGCTCTATCAACACCCAACACGAGCTTCCAGCCCTGGGTCGCAGCTATAACAACACCCAAGATGGGTGCACAGCCCTGGGTCCAAGCATTCCAGCATCACCAGCACCCAAGAAGGACGTTCAGCCCCGGGTTCCAACTCCAGCAACTCCCAAAAAGGGCGCCTAGCTCTGGGATCTCGCTCCAACAACACCCAAGTAGGGCATTTGGCCAAGGGTTCCAGCCTCAACAACACCCCAAAACGGGCGTCCAGCCCCGGGTTTTAGATACATCAACACCCAGGATGGGCTTCCAGCCTTGGGATCCAGCTTCATCAACACCCAAACCGGCGTCTAGCCCCGGGTCCCAACTTTATCAACACCCGAGATGAGCATCCAACCCCGGGTCCCAGTTTCATCAGCACATGAGATGGGTTTCCAACCTCGGGTTCCAATTTCTTCAACGCTCAAGGCCGGCATTCAGTCCTGGGCCCCAGGACCATCAGCACTCAAGATAGGCTTCTAGCCCTGGGTCCCAGCTTCGTCAGCTCTTGATATGGGTTTCCAGACCCAGGTCCCAGCTTCATCAGCTCTCAGTATAGGCTTTCTGATGTGAAATAGCCAGAGATGATGGGGGGTGACCCTGAAGACCTTGGACTTAAACTCGCAAGCATACAAGGTCGAGCATCGGACTCACGTAAACGGCTAACTTGCGCGGCGCACGCTATCTCCTGACGGTAACTGGGGGATGGTGATGAGGATCCGGGGTAGGACCCAATCATTTCAGGGACTTGGCTTTGCTTGGGTTGTACCCCCAAAGTGGTTGGGATTCCCAACTTATGGGCGGCCGGTACGCTATGGGCGCGGGTGTGGGGAAGCTCTTGTGTCGCACTCCGCGGTGGGCACACAATAGGACGAGTATAGGGCGGGCGCTCACCTCACCATCCGACGGGCATTCAGAAGTGATACTAAACAAGTAAAACTCAACCAGCAAGGGAAGAATCAGACGCTCACCTGATCGGTGTGAAGACACCCATCCCAGTCGAAGACGTGGGCGAGTAGGGAAGCGTGGGTACGCACCCGCACGCTATGTCGGTGTCGCTCTAACTTGAAATTAGAAAACGTACAACACTACACCTCACGCAAGAGGGTGATCGTGGGGTGGGGAAGTTTATTTTACAATCAAAACTACCTCCACGCAAGGAGGGGCCTTCAGCCGACCAAGCGTGGGATGGGGAATTGACGAGACCCGAATCTATCCGCGTAGGATTGACAAGGACAGCAGGCTGAAGAAGATGACGCCACGAGCTCCTCCAGCCTCTACTGATGGCAGGACCAGCGCTGGAATACCGCTGGGAGGCCAAGGAACCCCCAATAGGAATTTGGGGATGTTCGGGCTTCGAACAAGGCTGCTGCAAGTTCAGGACCTGGGTCAGTCCGGACTGCTCCGGTCTGGATCAGAACAGTAGTGAGCTGTTGTAGATATTGCCACGGGCTCCTCCGAACTCTGATGGATACAAGACTAGAGCCAACATAACCGTGGACAAGCTGGCAATGCACAGGAACTGACGGGGCTCCTTTTTGAGGTCAGAGGTGAGCGCAATGGTCCGGGAAGCAGAGAGGGGTCCGATCTGGTCCAGGCAGGGATAGCCGGCGCATGACGAGAAAGAAATCCGGAACGGGGTGCTCCAGGATCCGAATGACCTCCTTCTTCTTGGAGATGAAAGAGGACTGGGGGAGGATCGCGTCGGCCGAAGGGCTTGCCAGGAAACTCAGAAGAGTGGCTAAGGAAGCTTCTGTAACTCATCTCGGCCTCCAGCTAGAGTCGATCTTGAGTAGCCTGGTGAAAACGGGCCTCCTTCCCAGGTGCACGACCGCTTGTTGGAAATCCGATTCAGAGGAGAATCTCCAGATGCCAAGTTGGGCGCCAGAAGATCCTTGGGGAAGGTGGGGGCATCGCTGTAATGGGATGTCCGATCTATGGCTATGTCTGCCTAGGTAGCATCAAGAGGAAGAGATGGGAAATGGGTAAGATGTGGGGGGGAAATGGGGTGGAAAGGGGTGGGGATGGTCCCTTGCTGAGAGGGTTAGGGAGGGCGCAAACCAGGCTAGGGCAAGGAGGAAATGGGTTGTTGAGGGTGGTTCTACCGAGGGGTGGGAGTGAGCTACGAATTTGATGGTGGGGGTGGAGAGAGGGAGGGGGAGGCTTTGTTTGAAAATTAAGTCTTTAGTGGTTGGCCAACAATTGAGGCCAGGAATTGGGGAAGGATGTGATGGGAGAGGGGGGGAGTCCTCCTTGGATGCTACAATAGTTATGGTGGAGTAGGTGGGGTTTGAATGGAGAGGAGGAATATTGACTTAAGGAGAGGGGGGTGGAATTTTCTTTGGGGTGGGTGGAAGTAATAGAGGAGGTTGGAATTATGTTAGGTTTAAAAAAGGGGGTGGGTGGGCCCTCGATGAGGTGGATGGGGGTGATGAGGGCTGATGTGGAGGGGAGAGGAGAGAGATTGGGGGGCGCACCCCTCTCTTGAGGAGGAGAGGGAGAGAGAGAAAGAGAAAGAGGGAGAGAGACAAGAGTGGAGAAAATGGCCAAGGGGATTCTTTCTTTCAAATTTCATCTAAGAGTGCTTACATGGGGGAAAGAGGGGGCCTATTTATAGGCATCCACTCTTTCCATGACCGAAAGGCCCTTGCCAAATAGACAAAATACTAGGACTATCCCAGGGGGCGCCCATGGTCCTAGCCCACTAGTTGGGCCCAATTAGCTAATCTAATGGCCCAATAACCTAATGGGCTGACTCAAATAAAGAAAGATGGTGCAAATATGACTCAAAGAAAATGAGAATTACATGGTATAAGACTTAACAATAAAGATAACATGTGCGAATCATAGCCGGTCCTCCTCAAAGTGGTGCAGGCAACCCGAGCCAGAGAGAGTGGCGTGAGATGTCCTCATCAAATCCCCCCGGGGTGGGGAAATCTCGACCCCGTCGAGTATGGGTCCGCCTGACTGTGGTAGTGCTCCAATATGTTCGGGTCAAGGCACAGCAAGTCCTCCCAGCTTACCTAGGTATCCTCCATCGAGGGACGGTTCTTCCACCTCACCAGGTAACACTGGTAAACCTTGTTCCTAGTAATGGTGCTTTGCTCATTCAGTATCGCCTCCACCTGCTCACGTCGGCCTCTCAAGCTAATTGGTGGAGTCCCTCCGGTGGTGTCTCTCACAAGGGAAGCTAAAGGCTCGAGCTCCTCACTGGGTTCCACCGTGGAGCCCTTGTAGGGTATCAGGTCTGCCATATTGAAGGTAGGGTGTACTCTAAAACCCTCAGGTAGGTTCAGCTCATATGCATTACTACCTAGTCATCTTAGAACCTGAAAAGGTCCCGACCCGCATGCCCTCAACTTGGAGGCAGGCCCCGGAAGGAGCCGCTCGTCATCACCATCACCAAGTCTCCCACTTAAAACTCGTAGTGGCGCCGTCGAGCATCTGCCTGCCGTTTGTAAGCCGCATTGTTGTTCCCTATATGCTTACGGATGTCATCATGCAACTCTTTGATATGCTGTGCAAAAGAGTCGGCTGAGACTGACACTCTAGCATGCGGGGGAAGGGGAATAAGATCCGAAGGCTTCCTAGGCCTATAACCATGCACAACTTTGAATGGACTCTTGCCTATGGACCTATTAACAGAATCATTGTAGGTAAACTCAACCTAAGGTAAGAGGATATCCCAATTTCTGGGGTGGTCCTCGACTTGGCAATGAAGTAATTTCCCAAGGCTTCGATTGACGACTTCAGTTTGACCATCAGTTTGAGGGTGATAGGCAGTAGAGAATTTAAGGAGGGTTCTTATCAAATGCCAAAGGGTTTTCCAAAAGTAACAAGTGAATTTCACATCCCGGTCTATTACAATGGTATTAGGTAGTCCATGGAGGCAGACCACCTCATCAAAATATAATCGGGCTACCCTAGAAGCATCCGAAGTTTTGGAACATGGGATAAAGTGGGCCATCTTAGAGAACCTATAAACGACCACAAAAATGGAATCATGCTTTCGAAGGGTCTTAGGTAGGCCAAGGACAAAATCCATGATCAAGTCCTCCCAAGGACGATCCGAGATGGGGAGGGGTGTGTAAAGTCCAGTGTTTTGCTTCACCTGCTTGGCAAAAGCACAAGTGCGACATTGACCCGCAATGTTGGCTACATCCCTATTAAGACTGGGCCAATAGAACTGTCTGTCAACTAACTCAATGGTCTTTTGGACCCCAAAATGACCAACAAGGCCACCACGGTGTAGCTCCCAAACCAAGAAATCCCGAAGTGAAGTCCGGGGTATGCATAATCTCGCTCCCTTGAAAAGAAACCCCCCTTGGAGTATGAATCCCTCGTGTTCCTTGTGGGGCTGGGTGGAGAGGGTGGTGTAGTGAGTCCCAAAATCGCGACACTTGGGTATTCTTCTTTGACTCGCTTAAACCCCGTGACTTCCACTTGGACGGTGGAAAGTAAGGCTACCCGCCTACTTAGCGCATCGGCGGCACGATTCTCACTGCCCGCTTTGTACTTTAGGACAAAGGTGTAAGCCTAAATGTGTTCAACCCAGCGGGCATGACGGGCATTAAGCTTTTGTTCGGTGTTGAGATACTTCAATGCTTCATGATCCGAAAAGATCACAAACTCCTTGGGAAGGAGATAGTGCCTCCAATGCTGAAGGGATTGGACCACGGCATATAGTTCCTTGTCATAGGTGGAGTACCTAGTCCTAGCCTCACAAAGCTTCTCACTGAAATATGCTACGGGGTGACCCTCTTGGATAGGAATGTGCCTCCAATCCCTATCCCGGATGCATCATAAGTGACCTCGAAGACTTTAGAGAAGTCAGGTAGACAAAGGACAGGGGCTTGGGTCATCCTTTCCTTGAGCTCTAGGAATGCTTTAGAGGCTGCCCTAGTCCATACAAAGGTGCACTTCTTAAGGAAATCATTGATAGGGGCCGTTATGGTGCTAAACCCACTAATGAACCTCCTATAAAAGGTGGCTAGCCCATGAAAGCTCCGGGCATCATGGAGAGTCTTGGGTTCGGTCCACTCAAGAATGGCTTGGACCTTCTCGGGGTCCATGGACACCCCTTGGGTTGAAACAATGAATCCTAGGAAGGCTAGCTGACTGGTCATGAAGTGACACTTCCCTGGGTTGGCAAATAGGCTCTCCTTCCTAAGGATGGTGCAAACTTGCTTAAGGTGATCAAGGTGGGCTTTCTTGGACAGGCTATATATGAGGATGTCATCAAAGTAGACAACAAGGAAGATAACAATGAAAGGGCGAAGGACCTCGGTCATGAGGCACATGAATGTGCTAGGTGCATTGAAAAGGCCAAAGGGCATGACAAGTCATTCATAGAGGCCGTCCTTTGTTTTGAAAGCGGTCTTCCACTCGTCCCCGGGCCTAATCCGCACTTGATGGTAGCCACTTTTGAGATCGACTTTGGAGAAGATGGTGGTTCCAGCGAGCATGTCTACCATGTCATCTAGCCGGGGGATGGGAAACCTATACTTGACCGTGATCTTGTTGATGGCCTAGCTATCCACGCACATGCGCCAAGTTCCATCCTTTTTGGGTGTGAGGAGGGCCAGAACGGCACATGGGCTCTTGCTAATGCGGAGGAAGCCCTTCTTGATGAGCTCCTCAATTTGCCTCTTAAGTTTGGCATGCTCGGTGGGGTTGAGGCGATAGTGGGGAAGGTTGCGTAAGGTAGCTCTGGGAACAAAGTCGATGGCATGTTGCACATCGCACATGGGTGGTAGCTTATCCGGAAGCTCATCGGGGAACACATCATGGAAGTCCTCAAGGAGTTGTTGGATTTCTAAGAGCTGTGGGTCGGTTGGGGTGGATTCCCCAAGACAAATGACATTGGCGGACACTTGTGCCCCTTGGTTGACTTCCTCTTCAAGCTCTTGCTTGGTGATGAGGAGTATGCTCCTAGTAGTCCCAATGGTCACACTAGGACTAGGATTCGAGGGTGTGGGGTTTGGCGAAGGGAGGGGTGGGGTTGGAATGGGGGACGGGGTGGGGGATCCTTCTAGGGAGGGAGGTGTCATTTTGGGGAGGAGACGGGGTGGTGATGGGTTGAGTTGGATTCTCTTCCCTTCATGGGTGAAGATGCAAGTGTTCGTCCTCCCAAGGAAGGTGGCATCTACATCATAGATCCAAGGCCGTGCTAGAAGTATACTTCCTACTTCTATAGGTAGAATTTCACAGCATATTTGTCCACGGTAGGATTGGAATGTGATGGGGATAAGGCAGCGGGTACTAACGGGCACGGATGTGGCATCAATCCAAGCTACCCGACATGGGTTCAGGTGTAGGGAGACTGCAAGGCTTAGAAGCTTGACGGTGTCGGGGTACGTCACATTTACACTACTCCCATTATCCAAGATGACCTTCCGGGCATGGTCCCCTGTCCGGATGTAGGTGTGGAAGATGGTGGTTCTTCTCTAATCATGCTCTTGGGTTTGAGTGAGGGTGCACCTAACCACTCTAAGGTGAGGGTTGGTGGATGGGGGGTGTTGCTCTTGGTTGGACTCATAGTAGTGGGCTTCATACTCCTCCTCCCAATCGAGAGAAGGCTCGTGTACCTCAACTTCTTCTTCAACCCCAACTTGGGATAGGAGATTAGTCTCCTTAATGAACAAACTAGATGCATCCTTGGTAGGGCATTGGTTGGCGAAGTGCCCATACCCAAGGCACCTAAAGCATTACTGCCCGCTATGGTGACTAGGAGTAGCTCTAGTGGGAGGGTGAGAGGGCCCCGGGTTGGGACGGTTGGGAGTGTGTTTGGGAGGGCCATCTGTGGGCCGAGAGGGAGGGGTCCCACCAGGTGTGGCTGCTTGAATGGGGGAAGCTCCCAAGGGAGTGGGAAGGATGCCCCGTTGAGGGAGTGGTGTGTTGGTTCGAGGCACCATGGACGTGGGGTCCATCACATGAGGAGGGGCCATTCGGGGATATCGAGAGAATTTCTCGACGTCCCGAGCTATTTGATATGCTTGTTCTAGGGTGGTCAGATGGCGCATGAAGAGCTCTTTTTTTATGTGGAATTGAAGCCCATTCTTGAACTGGGATAAGGTGACCGTAAGGTCCTCTTGGACTCCGCACTTGAGGAGGTAATAATCGAATTTCTCGATATACTCCGTCACGGACCTCCCATCTTGGGTTAGAGCCTGCCATTCATCTAGGAGGGTTTGGTGGTAGGAGGGGGGAACATATTTGAACCTAAGTTGTTCTTTCATGCCACCCGACGTGGTGATGGGAGCTTGCCTTCTAACCATCCTTAACCCTTCAATGTTCAACCAATGGGTCTTGGCCAATTTGGTAAGTTGCATTTTGGCAAGCCGAACCCTCTTATCCTCGGACATAGGATACCAATCAATGTATTGATCCATTGAAGCCTCCCAATCCAAGTAGACACTCGAGTTGTAGGACCCATCAAAGGTGGGGGCATCAACTTTTACAAGCCTCAATAGGTGATCATCCGGGTTGTCCCGGAGGTTCCTATCATTCCTTCTAGGGAGTGGATCCCTTCCATGCTCGGGTGGATGTTCGGGGTTTAATTCTCCCAGGGCTGGTTCCTCATGTGGTGGAGGTGCCCTCCTATCATCCGCCCTTGGGGCGGGCCTATTTTACTCCATGTGGTTGAGTCGGCCCGTTATGTCATCAAGCCGCCCTAAGACATTGGTAATGGCCTGCAGAGGAAGGCGACTTGGTCGGAGAGCTCACGCTCGTTGGCAGCGGGGTTCCCTTGGGGATTGGGATCCATAGGAGCATTTGAAGAAGATGGGTCGGGTTGGTAATGGGTCCCCCTACGTGTGCTCATGAAACAACCGGTTGGCTATGGACGGGTGTGAACCTAGGTGCAACCTAGAGTGAAAATGCCCAAGGACTAGACTTATGGGAACAAGTCTATGACCGCTCTGATACCACTTGATGTGACACAGCCAGAGATGATGGGGGGTGACCCTGAAGACCTTGGACTTAAACTCGTAAGCATACAAGGTCAAGCATCGGACTCACATAAATGGCTCACTTGCGCGGCGCATGCTATCTCCCGATGGTATCTGGGGGATGGTGATGAGGATCCAGGGTGGGACCCAATCATTCTAGGGCCTTGGCTTTGCTTGGGATGTACCCCCAAAGGGGCTGGGATTCCCAACTTATGGGCGGCCGGTACGCCGTGGGCACGGGTGTGCGGAAGCTCTCGTGTCTCACTCCACAGTGGGCACACAATAAGACGAGTATAGGGCGGGCGCTCACCTCACCGTCCGATGGGCATTCAGAAGCGATACTAAACAAGTAAAACTCAACTAGCAAGGGAAGAATCAGAGGCTCACCTGATCGGTGTGAAGACACCGATCCCGGTCGAAGACGTGGACGAGTAGGGAAGCGTGGGTACGCGCCCGCATGCTACGTCAGTGTCGCTCTAATCTAAAATTGGGAAACGTACAACACTACACCTCAAGTAAGAGGGTGATCGTGGAGTGGGGAAGTCGATTTTACAATCAAAACTACCTCCGCGCAGGGAGGGGCTATCAACCGGCCAAGCGTGGGGCAGGGAATTGACGAGACCCGAATCTATCCGCGTAGGCTTGGCATGGATAGCAGGCTCAAGAAGACGGCGCCATGAGCTCCTCCAGCCTCTGCTGATGGCGGGACCAGCGCTGGAATGCCGCTGGGATGACAAGGAACCCCAGCAGGAATTTGGGGCCGTTCAGGCTTCGAACAGGGCTGCTGCAACTTCGGGACCTAGGTCAGTCCGGACTGCTCCAGTCTAGATCGGAACAACAATGAGCTGTTACATAGGTTGCCACGAGCTCCTCCGAACTCTAATGGAGACAAGACTGGTGCCGACATGACCGTGGACAAGTTGGTGACGTATAGGAACTGATGGGGATCCTTTCTGAGGTTGGAGGTGAGCGCAGTGGTCCGGGAAGTAGTGAGGGGTCTGATCTGGTCTAGGCAGGGACAGCCGGCGCACGACGGGGAAGAAAGTCGAAACGGGGTCCTCCGGGATCCGAATGACCTCCTTCTTCTTGGAGCTGAAAGAGGACTAGGGGAGGATCACAAGCTCCAGCCGAAAGAGGACTAGGGGAAGATCTTCTTTCCAACATGCTGATCAAATTAACACCACTAAAAAAAAAACTCAACATCAACGTGCCATGCTATTCAAATAAATAAACACCACCGAAAAAAAAACTCAACACCATGCTGATCAAATAAACACCACCGAAAAAAAAAATTCAACACCATGCTGATCAAATAAATACCACAAAACAAAACACATTAACCCTGCTGATCCATCTGAATATCATCAAACATCAAGAAATATCCGGTACATTGTTCATATCCTCCCTGCCCTGCTCATCTTCTCTATCGCCGCCCGTAGAAGGATCCCCCCACATAAAAAAATAATAACATTCATTTATAGATAAAAAAATTAGTGTGAAGAAATTAGCATAAATTGAAATCAAACATATCAAATTGATAACTGCAGATTTTATAGATCAACTACTAGCTTGAAACAGTATTTAAATTAAGTGTATTTTTAAAATGAACTTTGAGCACCGAGCTCAAACCGGACATCCGATTTGGATTGCGTCAGTTCTGACAAGTCACTTTCATCTTCCCGGTCGTGTTGGAACGATTGGCACAGGCCATCCAACCGGTATTTCAAGTTTTAGACCCCCGGCCCTGACCTGGCAGTTCATTTAAACTAAGTGTATTATTAAAATGAACTTGAGGCGCCGAGCTCAAACCGAGCATCCGATTTGGATTCCGTCAGTTCTGACAAGTCACTTTCATCTCTCTGATCATGTTGGAACGATCGGCATGGCCATCCAACTGCTATTTCAAGTTTTAGACCCCCGGACCTGACATGGCAGTTCATTTAAACTAAGTGTATTTAGAGAATGCACTTTTGAGCGCCGAGCTCAAACCGGGCATCCGATTTGGATTGCATCAGTTCTGACAAGTCACTTTCATCTCCCAGGTCGTGTTGGAATGATCGGCACGGCCATCCGACTGGTATTTCAAGTTTTAGACCCCCGGACCCGACCTGGCAGTTCATTTAAACTAAGTGTATTTTCAAAATGAACTTTGAGCGCCGAGCTCAAACCGGGCATCCGATTTAGATTCCGTCAGTTTTGACAAGTCACTTCCATCTCCTAGGTCGTGTTGGAATGATCGGCATGGCCATCTGACCGGTATTTCAAGTTTTAGACCCCCGGACCCGACCTAGCAGTTCATTTAAATTAAGTGTATTTGGAGAATGAACTTTGAGCGCCGAGCTCAAACCGGGCATCCGATTTGGATTGCGTCGGTTATGACAAGTCACTTTCATCTCCCCGGTCGTGTTGGAATGATTGGCATGGCCATCCGATCGGTATTTCAAGTTTTAGACCCCCGGCCCTGACCTGGCAGTTCATTTAAACTAAGTGTATTTTAAAAATGAACTTTGAGCGTCGAGCTCAAACCGGGCATCCGATTTGGATTCCGTCAGTTCTGACAAGTCACTTTCATCTCCCCAGTCGTGTTGGAATGATCGGCATGGACATCCGATCGGTATTTCAGGTTTTAGACCCCCGGACCCGACCTGGCAGTTCATTTAAACTAAGTGTATTTGGAGAATGCACTTTTGAGCGCTGAGCCCAAACCGGGCATCCGATTTGGATTCCGTCAGTTCTGACAAGTCACTTCTATCTCCCAAGTCGTGTTGGAACGATCGGCATGACCATCCGACTGGTATTTCAAGTTTTAGACCCCCGGACCCGACCTGGCAGTTCATTTAAACTAAGTATATTTGGAGAATGCACTTTGAGCGCCGAGCTCAAACCGGGCATCCGATTTGGATTGCGTCAATTCTGACAAGTCACTTTCATCTCCCCGGTCGTGTTGGAATGATCGGAACAGCCATCCGATCGGTATTTCAAGTTTTAGACCCCCGGCCCCGACCTGGCAGTTCATTTAAACTAAGTGTATTTTCAAATTGAACTTTGAGCGCCGAGCTCAAACCGGGCATCCGATTTGGATTCCATCAGTTCTGACAAGTCACTTCCATCTCCCAGGTCATGTTGGAATGATCGACATGGCCATCCGACTGGTATTTCAAGTTTTAAACCCCTGGACCCGACCTGGCAGTTCATTTAAATTAAGTGTATTTGGAGAAGGAACTTTGAGCGTCGAGCTCAAACCGGGCATCCGATTTGGATTTCGTCAGTTCTGACAAGTCACTTTCATCTCCCCGGTCGTGTTGGAATGATTGGCATGGCCATCCGATTGATATTTTAAGTTTTAGACCCCCGGCCCCGACCTGGCAGTTCATTTAAATTAAGTGTATTTTAAAAATGAACTTTGAGTGCCGAGCTCAAACCGGGCATCCAATTTGGATTCCATCAGTTCTGACAAGTCACTTTCATCTCCCCGGTCATGTTGGAATGATCTGCACGGCCATCCGACCGGTATTTCAAGTTTTAGACCCCCGGACCTGACCTGGCAGTTCATTTAAATTAAGTGTATTTGGAGAATGAACTTTGAGCACCGAGCTCAAACCGGGTATCCGATTTGGATTGCGTCAGTTCTGACAAGTCACTTTCATCTCCCCGGTCGTGTTGGAATGATCGGCATGGCCATCCGACCGGTATTTAAAGTTTTAGACCCCCGGACCCGACCTGGCAGTTCATTTAAACTAAGTGTATTTTAACAATGAACTTTGTTCGTCGAGCTCAAACCGGGCATCCGATTTTGATTCTGTCAGTTCTGACAAGTCACTTTCATCTCCCAGGTCATGTTGGAACGATCGGCATGGCCATCCGACCGGTATTTCAAGTTTTAGACCTCTGGACCCGACCTGGCAGTTCATATAAATTAAGTGTATTTGGAGAATGAACTTTGAGCGCCGAGCTCAAACCGGGCATCCGATTTGGATTGCGTCAGTTATGACAAGTCACTTTCATCTCCCCAGTCATGTTGGAACGATCGGCATGGCCATCCGATCGGTATTTCAAGTTTTAGACCCCCGGGCCCGACCTGGCAGTTCTTTTAAACTAAGTGTATTTGGAGAATGCACTTTGAGCGCCGAGCTCAAACCGTGCATCCGATTTGGATTGTGTCAGTTCTGACAAGTCACTATCCTCTCCCCGATCATGTTGGAATGATCAGCACGGCCATCCGACCGGTATTTCAAGTTTTAGACCCCCGGCCCCGACCGGGCAGTTCATTTAAACTAAGTTTATTTTCAAAATGAACTTTGAGCGCCGAGCTCAAACCGGGCATCCGATTTGGATTCCGTCCATTCTGAAAAGTCACTACCATCTCCCAGGTCGTGTTGGAACGATCGGCATGGCCATCCGACTGGTATTTCAAGTTTTAGACCCCCGGCCCCGACCTGGCAGTTCATTTAAACTAAGTGTATTTTAAAAATGAACTTTGAGCGCCGAGCTCAAACCGGGCATCCGATTTGGATTCCGTCAGTTCTGACAAGTCACTTTCATCTCCCCGGTCGTGATGGAATGATCGGCACGGCCATCCGATTGGTATTTTAAGTTTTAGACCCCCGGACCCGACCTGGCAGTTCATTTAAACTAGGTATTTGGAGAATGCACTTTTGAGCGCCGAGCTCAAACCGGGCATCCGCTTTGGATTCCATCAGTTCTGACAAGTCACTTCTATCTCCCATGTCGTGTTGGAAAAATCGGCACGGCCATCCGACTGGTATTTCAAGTTTTAGACCCCCGGACCCGACCTGGCAGTTCATTTAAATTAAGTGTATTTGGAGAATGAACTTTGAGCACCGAGCTCAAACTGGGCATCCGATTTAGATTGCGTCAGTTCTGACAAGTCACTTTCATCTCCCCGGTCGTGTTGGAATGACCGGCACGGCCATCCGACCGGTATTTCAAGTTTTAGACCCCCGGCCCCGACCTGACAGTTCATTTAAACTAAGTGTATTTTAAAAATGAACTTTGAGCGCCGAGCTCAAACTGGGCATCCGATTTGGATTCCGTCAGTTCTGACAAGTCACTTTCATCTCCTCAGTCGTGTTGGAATGATCGGCATGGCCATCCGACCGTTATTTCAAGTTTTAGACCCCCAGACCCGACCTGGCAGTTCATTTAAATTAAGTGTATTTGGAGAATGAACTTTGAGCGCCGAGCTCAAACCGGGCATCCGATTTGGATTACGTCAGTTCTGACAAGTCACTTTCATCTCCCTGGTCGTGTTGGAATGATCGGCACGGCCATCCGATCGGTATTTTAAGTTGTAGACCCCCAGACCCGACCTGGCAGTTCATTTAAACTAAGTGTATTTTAAAAATGAACTTTGAGCGCCGAGCTCAAACCGGGCATCCGATTTGGATTCCGACAGTTCTGACAATTCACTTTCATCTCCCCGGTCGTGTTGGAACGATCGGCATAGCCATCCGATCGGTATTTCAAGTTTTAGACCCCCGGACCCGACCTGGCAGTTCATTTAAACTAAGTGTATTTGGAGAATGCACTTTGAGCGCCAAGCTCAAACCGGGCATCCGATTTGGATTGCGTCAGTTCTGACAAGTCACTTTCATCTCCCCGGTCGTGTTGGAATGATCGGCATGGCCACCGACCGGTATTTCAAGTTTTAGACCCCCGGCCCCGACCTGGCAGTTCATTTAAACTAAGTGTATTTTCAAAATGAACTTTGAGCGCCGAGGTCAAACCGGACATCCGATTTGGATTCCGTCAGTTCTAACAAGTCACTTTCATCTCCCCGGTCGTGTTGGAATGATCGGCATGGCCATCCGATCGGTACTTCAATTTTTACACCCCAAGACCCGACCTGGCAGTTCATTTAAACTAAGTGTATTTGGAGAATGCACTTTGAGCGCCGAGCTCAAACCGGACATCCGATTTGAATTGCGTCAGTTCTTACAAGTCACTTTCATCTCCCCGGTCGTGTTGGAACGATCAGCATGGCCATCTGATAGGTATTTCAAGTTTTAGACCCCCGGACCCGACCTGGCAGTTCATTTAAACTAAGTGTATTTAGAGAATGTACTTTTGAGCGCCGAGCTCAAACAGGGCATCCGATTTGGATTGCGTCTATTCTGACAAGTCACTTTCATCTCCCAGGTCGTGTTAGAATTATCGGCACGGCAATCTACCCCCGAACCCCAGATTTTCTCAATTCTTCTAAAGTAAATTAGTTTTAAAATTTCAAATGAACATAATTGAGTAATTCCATCAAAATAAAAACACAATAAACACTCACCTGTGCGGCCTGTGCTGTGGTGGTGGTGGATTGCTGAGGGACCATTCCCCCTTGGGAGAGGAGGCCACTGATTGCCTGCAAAATGATTGCCTGCTGGCTAGAGATCTCCTGTTGGAAATGCTGCTACTGCCGCTGCATATCAGAAATCTGCGATCGGACCATGTCCATCATGTTGCTGGAAGAAGCGCTGGGGGCAACGGAAGGTATAGTGAAGGCACTGCTATTGGTTTGGGCATAGCTAGAACTCGCACACGATGATATCACCGCGCTAGCGTCTAGGCTCTCCTCAAAATCATATAGTCGGCCTTTCTTCGGTACGCCAGCTGCTGCCACCCACTCCACCGGATCGAACTCCGGCTGCTGCGTGTCTCCCTCCCCGTACTTCTCTGTCACTGCTTTGCTATATGTTTCCTACAAATTGAATAAAATAACTAGTCAATTTCATATGAATTACATGCCGATTTAAATGAACGGTACAAGTTACATATGTACATAAACTTACCGTTGCTGACTTAGCTGTCTCACTCACAAAATGATTAGTCCCCTTCTTTTTGTGTGTTCTGTCGAACACCTCGAGGAACGACGGAGGTCGATTAAGCTCCACAGCCTGTTATACAATTCATAGTAAAAAAAGTCAAATATTGGGATAAATTGTAAGAAGATAAATTGTTATATTACTTACCAATTTTTGTTTATGAGCCGCATAAGAGATGGACCCACTCGTATGCAAATTTGAACCTGATTTTGACGCCCTGTTTGCTTTGGCTTTTTTAGACTTTTCTATCTACTTGGGGTCGGCAAAATGGTCACAAGATATCTCCCAATCCTCCTGCCTCATCCATAGAGGGCGGTGCGCCTTCCACAATTGTCGGTCTTCACTCCCCCCACTCAATTTTTAAGCGTGTGCTCGGGCCTCATGTATTTTCCTCTTGTAACTTGACTGCATAGTAGACTCCCAGGCACGACGACATCTCGCCGCGTCATGTCCACATGTGAATTGAAAAGACCGCTGTAAATCAATTACTTTTCACACTTAGTATACTGTTGTAAATTGAGTTTGAGAAATACTTGAATTAAATGACGTAATTACTTACTAAGAACATGTTGTACAATGAATCACGGACGGCCATCGGAAATTCTCTGAAAGTGGATGCTGCCCCGGGCACATGTGCCAACATGAGTTCGGTGGAATGATGGACAGCTTTGTGGGGTTCAAATTTCTTACTGCAATTGCAAATGTCAAAATATTCATATTAGACAGTTGAAGGCTAATTAATGTAATATAACCTTATAGATTTACCCAGAGATCCAACACGGGCGACGTCTATCATGGGCCGTGCCTCCCTCGTGACGACTGCCGGCATCGTCAAGTGGCTGACTGGTGGGGGTGTGCCCTGTACAAGTGGGAGGTGGTGGGAGGGCACTGGGATCTGTAAGAATAGATCTTCATAAGTAAAACTAAGTGTATTACATTACAGATCTTTGAAATAACATAATTAATTTTCATAAGTGCACAACAGGTGGGAGGCCACTGAGACCTGCAAGAATTAATTTTCATAAGTAGAATAAATATTGGAGAATTTAAATTAAAATATACATACCTGCAGCGGGAGGTGGTGGGGGTGGCGTCTACACAACAGGTGGGACGCCACTGAGACTTGCAAGAATTAATTTTCATAAGTAGAACAAATATTGAAGAATTTAAATTAAAATATACATACCTGCAGCGGGAGGTGGTGGGGGTGACGTCTGCACAACAGGTGGGAGGCCACAGAGACCTGCAAGAATTAATTTTCATAAGTAGAACAAATATTGAAGAATTTAAATTAAAATATACATACCTGCAGCGGGAGGTGGTGGGGGTGGCGTCTGCACAACAGGTGGGAGGCCACTGAGACCTGCAAGAATTAATTTTCATGTGGAGTGATACAAATATTGTGAACTTATAATTAAAATATACATACTTGCAGCGGGATGTGGTCGGGGTGACATCTGCACAATAGGTGGGAGGCCACTAACACCTGCAAGAATTAATTTTCATGTGGAGTGATACAAATATTGCGAACTTATAATTAAAATATACATACCTGCAGCGGAAGGTGGTCGGGGTGACATCTGCACAATAGGTGGGAGGCCACTGACACCTGCAAGAATTAATTTTTAATTGGAGTGATACAAATATTGCGAACTTATAATTAAAATGTACATACCTGCAGCGGGAGGTGGTCGGGGTGACATCTGCACAATAGGTGGGAAGCCACTGACACCTGCAAGAATTAATTTTCATGTGGAGTGATACAAATATTACGAACATATAATTAAAATATACATACCTGCAGCGGGAGGTGGTCGGGGTGACATCTGCACAATAGGTGGGAGGCCACTGACACCTGCAAGATTTAATTTTCATAAGTAAATGCAACATGTTACTGAAAATTAAAATAGATATACCTGTAGCGGGAGGTGGTGGGAGGGCACTAGGACCTGTAAGTAGTAATTCACATTAGATAAATGAATATTTTGCTAGAAATTCAAAGATACGCCGAGGTGGGACCTGCATTAAGTTTCATAAGTAAATGCAACATGTTACTGAAAATTAAAATAGATATACCTGTAGCGGGAGGTGGTGGGAGTTGAGTTGGACCTGTAAGTAGTAATTCACATTAGATAAATGAATATTTTGCTAGAAATTCAAAGATACGCCGAGGTGGGAAAGCATTAATTTTCATAAGTAAATGCAACATGTTACTGAAAATTAAAATAGATATACCTGTAGCGGGAGGTGGTGGGAGGGCACTAGGACCTGTAAGTAGTAATTCACATTAGATAAATGAATATTTTGCTAGAAATTCAAAGATACGCCGAGGTGGGAAAGCATTAATTTTCATAAGTAAATGCAACATGTTACTAAAAATTAAAATAGATATACCTGTAGCGAGAGGTGGTGGGAGGGCACTAGGACCTGTAAGTAGTGGTGGTGGCGTCTGTACAAGTGGTGGTGAGCCGACACTTGGACCTATAAAAAAATTCTTTTAAGTTAGTAAATAATTAAAATATTTATATAGCTAACTTATTGATCAAATATACCTGTGTCTGAAGAAGATGCTAGCGAGGAGGGAGTAGCGCCCCTCTCACTGCCTTGTCTCCTCCCACTCCTAGTACGACCTCCTCGCACCATTTCCTTATTAATAACAAAACAATTAATACATATTAATCCATAATTATATAAGGCTAGACAAATGTTATTTAAAATTATGCTTAAAAGTAAGAATCATCTTACTAAATTATTAAAACATGCCTCCCTCATGTTGATATATCTAGCTCATCATCATCATCTTCGTCATCCATAGTAGCCTCATCAGATTCAAACTCTTCGACTTCATCTGATTCTTCCTCCCCTCTAACATCAACATTTAGCTCCATCGGATCGACTTCTTCCACTTCATCTCGCGTACGTAATGACAGTGGCTCATCAGATTCGTCCAGATTAAACCTAGAGTAACCGACAACGCCAACTTCATCTGATTGATAATATTCAGCACTAGCAACCTCTGAGACATCTCCACTCATAGTTAACTCATAAGTGGGAAATAGTTTTGAATTAACCCTGCAAACTGCTCACCAATCTCTATTCTTGGATGATGGATAGCTTGAATAGTACACTTGCTGGGCTTGTGCGGCTAAAATGAACGGTTCATAGGTCTTAAGTTTAGACCTATGCTTGACATTGACAATCCCATAATTTGTGTCATGTCGAACAGAATTAGGATCAAATCATTGACACTTAAATATGTATACATGATTATCTTGTCCCAAATACTGAAGTTCTAAGACTTCTTCAAGAATACCATAGTAGTCCAATTCCACTTCATTGTATAAACTTCCCTTCACAGATACGTCATTGTTCATCGTAGACTTATTTCGCCCATAATCCCTTGTATGAAATTTGTATCCATTCACAATATATCCTGGATAGGCACGTGTCTGGTTCGAGGGGTCATAACTTATCTGTTGTACTCTTTGATAAGTAATGAGACCTTGTTCAACCTATATTCAAATTAGAGTAGTTAAAATAATAACAATTACCTCAACATACATAAATACAAACATATATATTCATAGCTGACACTAACTCGGTTTCTCAGCCATTTGGAAAAAAACTTCTCACGTTCTTTTTCAATCTCCACGTCCTGTATATTTGGACATTTTTCACCTAATTCTGAATCAAATTGCCTGCAATATAAATGCACTACTACTTTAAATGAACTGCAGAAGAAGGATGAACAACTTATGGACTTGCTGAAAATGTGAATTAAGAACTTACTCAACATAAGGTTCAATCTCGAGGCAATTCAAAAGAATATATATCTCAGCGGCGTGCAACTCTCTATCTTCGAGCGTGCGAGTCAAGCAACATCCGAACGCACGTCCAGAATGTTTAAATATAGAGAGCCGATCGGACCATTCATCCACTCTCCCATCATCATTACGTGGAGGTCGAGTACGATGAGTTTGAATCTCTGGCTCAAAGTACATAGAACAGAAGTTCAAAATTTCTTCAAGAATGTATGCCTCAGCAATCGAACCCTCCACCTGTGCCTTGTTGCAAACTTTTATTTTTAATTCATGCATGCACCTACAACAACAAGTCAGATGGCAACAATATGTACCGGCTATGGATGACTTGTAAGTTAACAAAAATTGTCACATACCTCTCAAATGGATACATCCATCAAAATTGTACTGGCCCTCCGACGATAGCCTCATATGGCAAATGAACGACTAGGTGCTCCATCGAATCAAAGAATGCCGGAGGAAATATCTTCTCTAGCTTGCAAACGGTTGTAACAACTTTTTCTTCGATAGTTTGTACATCCCGAAGTCTGAGTTCAGATGCACATAAAATCTTAAAAAATTGACTCATCTCAGCTAGTGCTCCCCATATCTGCTTTGGCAACAAATCACAAAATGCAATGGGCAGTAGCCTCTCCATGAACACATGACAGTCGTGACTTTTCATACCATATATTTTCCCCTCATTAACATTCACACAACGGGCTATGTTGGATGCATATCCATCTGGGAATCTCAACTGTTTCAACCACTGGCATACTTCCTTGATCTGTGTATCATGAAGAACGTAAGTTACTTTAGGCTGCACAGTTTTGTCATTTACGTTCTGTAGTTCCAGTTCTGGACGTTTACAAAGAATCTTTAAATCCATACGTGCTTTGACGTTGTCCTTTATTTTCCCTTTAACATTCATGATCGTATTGAACACATTATCAAAAAAATTCTTCTCGGTATGCATGACATCCAGATTGTGTCGTATAAGAAGAGTTGATCAATAAGGTAATTCCCAAAAAATACTTTTCTTGTTCCAGTTGTGATCCTTTCCAAAACTAGGGAGTTACCGTGTGCTACCAGACAATTGAACTACATCTGGTAAATTATGCACCCGTGACGCCATATGTAGACACGACACCCGTTGCAAGTCAGCTTCATCCATTTCAACAGTATTTTTTTTAAACGAGTCTTTTTGCCTTCGAAAAGGATGGTCACTTGGTAGCAACCGCCGATGGCAATCAAACCAGCATGCTTTCCCACCATGTTTCAATACAAATGATTTGGTATCTTCCATACAGTAAGGACATGCTAACCTCCCATGTGTGCTCCAACCAGATAGCATTCCACATGCAGGGAAGTCACTTATTGTCCAGATCAGTGTAGCCTTCATAATAAAATTTTGCTTCCTATATGCATCATAAGTAACAACCCCATCAGTCCATAAAAATTTGAGCTCATCAATCAACGGCCTGAGATATATGTCCAAATTTTTTCCGGGACTTTTTGGACCAGGAATTACTAAGGACAAAAACAAATTTTCTCGCTTCATGCACATGTGCGGCGGAAGGTTGTCCGGTGTCATGAACACTGGCCAACAAGAATAAGATGCCACTGAACCACCGAATGGATTAAAACCATATGTGCATAAACCCAATCGAACATTACGTGACTCCCTTGAAAAGGCAAGATGAGTACGACTAAAGTGAGTCCAAGCTTCACCATCGGCAGGATGACTGATTATATCATCGGCACGACGTACTCTTTCAGTGTGCCATGTCATATGTCGAGCCGTCTTTGAGGACATATACAGCCGCTGCAGCCTAGGCACAAGAGGGAAGTATCGCAACGCCTTGTAAGGTACATCTTTTACCTTTGAATTGACCCCCCCCCCTTAGGTTTGAATTTGTCATGGCCACAAATGGAACATGATATCTTATCTGCATCATCTTTGTAATATAACATACAATGATTTGGACATGCATCTATTTTCACATATCCAAGTCCTAAGTCATTGACCATCTTTTTTACACGGTAAAAAGTTTCTAGCAACTTCTCGTCTCGAGGCAACATACTCTTGATCAAGAGGAGGAGACGGTCAAAACAAGTCTCACTGATGTGAAATTCAGATTTCAAGTTCAACAACTGTGACACTGCAGACAATCGAGTGTGCTTTTCACAACCATCCCACATCAGCATCCCTAAGTAGTTCATAAAATCTTCCAGCTGTCTTATTCGGTGCTTCCTCATGAACATTAAAACTAGGACCAGCAGCATCTACAACCATATCCACGTACCCACTTGTGCCTGCAATATTGTCGGGCTCATACCTCAAGAATTGCTCACCATGACACGTCCAATTCGTATAACCAACCACGAACCCTTTCGTGTACAAATGATGTTGCACATCCCATGTTGAACACCACCTCAAGTTTCTACAACTTGAACAAGGGCATCGAATGTGACCGTCGCGATCTATTACTGCATTTGGATTCCCCAATGCAAATTGAATGAAACTCTCAACCCCAAGCTTAACGTCATCTGACACCACCCAGTCAACTATTCTACGATACATCCATGAACGATCTGTCGACATTTTGCCTGCACCCAATAAATGACAATACACATCCTAACTTTCAAATCATTACTCATGATATTACACCCGACCCTTTCCTCACATCGTTCAAGAGGAATATTAATTAGATTATCACTTTTTAACCCATCCATGAAGGTTTGATCGCACAATCACTTACTATATGTGCTACACGATTTGCTAAAAATTTCGACATCATCTCCCCACACTTCTCCGATATACCAAAAATATTTATTGATTTTGAAATTTTCTTAAACACTTACAAGTAAGTGGTTAAGAAAACACTCAAAATCAATAATGGTATATCAGAGAAGAGTGAGGAGACGCAACCAAAATTCTCAACAAACCATACAAACACATATAGTAAATGACTGCCTAAGTGCGATCAAACATTCACAGACTGTCCAAACGGGACAATTCAAGACTTTGAGGTAGATATATACATTCTCATAAACAAATGAGAACATACACATCAATCCCAAAGTCTTGAACGGGAAGGCACATTGACACGGTTTTAATGCGCTCTCCTGAGGTGCGTGTAATGTTAGGTCGCACACACGCACCTCAGCTCACAGGGAATACCACATGCATTTATATAACAAAAAATTAAATAACAACGCAATTATCATTATGTATATATCAAATTAAATAACACCCGAATTACAAAATTTTTCAAATGAAGAACATCGAAGCTAAACAATCTACATTTTTGAGTCAAATTAACATCAAATTTCTATTAAAATCAGATTTAAAAATATATTTACATGCAATTAAAATCCACCAAGTTTTAAATCACAAAATGAATTTTTTGGGTATTTACCTATTGCTATAGAGAATTCTGATTTCTTTGTATTTATCCACATCTTTGTATATATGTACTACTTAAGATATGTGGTCATTCTATTTCTCTATATCTTCTTATCATCATAAGACAAGGTTCAAATGGGGTGGGTGGGTTCTCTTATAAAGAACAAGCCCCAGGGGAGGGGGAGGGGGGGGGGTTGTTTAGAACTACACCAATGTGTTGAGTTCAGTATTTGGATGATGTCTAATTATGACTAATAAAAAAACAATCTAATCTTGTGTGTGCAACTTAGACAAATATGTCAAAGTCAGGATGTATAAAGTCTCCTGAGTAATTTACAAAGTGTTTGATTCCTAGGATATCTAGTTGACCAGAAGAAGGGGGGTGACTTTAATGTTGTTTTATCTCCCGAGGAGAAGAAGGGGGGCACTATGGGCTATATCAATTCCATGACTGACCTCCAGGGCTTCGTTGCTCTCCCAGGTCTTATGGATGCTGGTTATGTGGGCAACTCTTTCACTTTGTCTAACAATCAGATTGGGGTCAGGAACATTAAGGCCAAGCTGGACAGAGTATTGTTTAATGATTGTTGGGCTAAAAAAGCCCATGTCTTTACTGTTAAGCACTTGATGAGAGAACCCTCTGATCATTCCCCGCTTTTTATCCAGCAACCTCATCCAAAGTCCAAGCCTAGCAGATTTGTTTTCCAGCACATGTGGCTGGAGGATGATAAATTTAAAACAACAGTGAGGAAGACCTGGGATGCTACTTCTCTCGACCACTACAATCCTTTTTTAGTCCTCCAGCACAAACTGAAGGCTATCAAATTTGTGATAAAGCAGTGGAATAAGGAACATTTTGGCAACATTTTTGATAAGAAAGCTATTGCAGAGGATGAGGTGAAGCAGGCTGAAAAAGATTTTGATGAAGATCCTAATGAAAGAAACAGGGTATCTCTCCAAATTGCACAAGCTGCACTTAGAAGATGCCTTCACCTTGAAGAAATTTTCTGGGGGCAGAAAGCCAAAGCTAACTGGCTGCAGTTAGGGGACCGAAACACAAAGTTCTATCATCTTCAAGTGAAACAAAGGAGAGCTAGAATGACCATTGACAAAATCAAAACTGATAATGGAGATTGGTGTGATGAGGAGTCTCTGCTGAAGGACAACTGGTTATTTTAAATCCACAAGGGGTGTTTTGCTTTAAAAAAAGTATTCATCCAAAAAAAATAAGACATCCTACCAATAAATCTAAATAAGATTACATAAATTAAAAAAAATGAAACAACACATATCTGTCTGAAATTAAAATTTTACTTACTGTTTACTTGTAAAAGAATCTTTGAATCTCTCGTTCCCTTCCTCTCGACCGATTATCCTTCAATGAATACACAATATATTAAATAAAATAAAAAATAATTAATTAATCCCTCCCAGACCTCCTACTGGCCCCTCCCCCCTCCCCCCCACCGGAGCCCCCCTCCTGCTGGCACCTCCCTCTCTCCCCTCCCCACCACCCACTTCACCCCCCTCCCCCCAGCGACCACCTCTTGCTGCTCCCCCCCTCCCCCCCACCCTCGGACCCTCTGACGACATCCCTGAATCACCCCCTCCCACCGGCGACCCCCCCTCCCCCCCACCCTCTGTGAACCCCCCTCCCACCTCCGAGCTCCCCCTCCGACCTCTCTGAACCCCCCTCCCATCTCCGACATCCCCCCCCCACCCTCCCTGAACCCCCTCCCACCGACGAGCTCTCCCTCCCCCCCCACCGTCCCTGAAACCCCCCTCCCCTCCCACCGATCTGATTCTTCCTCCCCCTCTCCTCCCCCCGTCGACAACCTCCCCCTTCCCCCCTGCTGGCCCGTCCCTCCCAGTCCAACCTCCCCCGCCCCCCAACCCACCGGAACCCCCCCTTCGGAACCCCTCTCGGATGATTCCCAACCTCCAAAAACAAAAACAAAAAGATAATGGCACCGGTGGGGAATGGGGAGAGGGAGAGGGAGGGGGCTTACCGGATCGGAGAAGATGGCGAGGGATGGCGAGGACCGGCGAGGGTGGCGATGGCGAAGACCGTGTCCAGGACAGCGATGTACCCGCGACGACGGTGATGTACTGGCGGCGACAATGAGCTCAGGCGGCGACGGCAAGGATGCCACCGGAATGGGGAAGGAGGGGCGCCCGACGGGGATGACGAGCTACCACGACTCCGGCGGGGACAGTGACGAAGGTGAGCTCCGATGGGGTCTTGTCGGCAGGGAGAGAGTGGAAAGAGAGAGTGAGAGTGTGACTGAGTGGGAGGGAGAGGGTTACGTATCGGGTCATTTGGGGGAAATTTCTAACGGATTCAATCAGAATTATTTTTCGTCGGAAATGTAGTATGTATTTCAGACGGATTAATTTCCATCGGAATAGCCATATGAAATTATGACAGATATTCCGATGGATTCTAATTCATCTGAAATACAGAAGATCGTCGTAATTTATGACGGATATTCAGACGGACTAGATTCCGTCTGAAAATTCTGTCTGAACTCCCGCTTTTTTTGGTAGTGAATGGGGGCTGGAAGGGGGTCTAGCAGGTGGAGGGAGGGAGAGTTGCGAATTTGGGTTGGGAAGGAGTGAAGGAAGGAGAGATCTCTCTCAAGGTTGGAATTTGGCTTAATGGGGGTTGTTAATGGGGGTCTTGGGGATGGTGAGGGTTATGTTGGGGAAGGGAAGGGGTGCTTGGGGAGTGGAGAATTCTCCCTTGGGAGATGAGAGAGGTGCCTGGGGAAGGGGAGTGGGTGGTTGGTGGTTGGAGGGTGGCTTGGAGAGTGGTGGATTCTATCTTGGGACTAGGGGGAGTAATGGAGGGGTGTGGGGAAATGAGGAGGCTCTTGAATGATGGTAGGAGAGAGAGAAACTAGGTGGGAGGGGGAGGAGAGAGAAAGGGGAGAGCCATACTCCACTTGAAGAGGGGGAGGATTTTACTCAAATGTGAATTTTCTAATTCTCAATGCATTAGTTCTACAATGGAGGGGTTGGGTCTATTTATGGGCACCTAACTTTCCTCTTGACCAAACTGACCCTGACAAACAAGCAAATGACCAACAAGTCCAAGGGAGGGGGCGCCCCTGGGCCTAGCCCACTAGTTGGGCCCAATTGACTCTACTAACCACTCTAATGACCCATTAACTGACTAAGTGACTCAAAAAGGAAAAATTACATATAAAGAGACTCAAATAAAATGACAATTACATGCTATGACTCGAAATTAAGTGGCGAAAATGATGATGGACCGATGGCGAGCAACTGGAGTCCCGAAAAAGATGGAGTAGCTGGGGATGTCCGCATCAAGTACTAGCATATTTTATACTTAATGTTCACAGCATGAATTTTTGAGTGGCATGCGTCCATTTCATATGAGTTACATATATAATTATCTAATTACTGTACTGCTATTACTGCCAAATGGACACTACCACCATAGGGGAAGACTGGAACCAAGTCATAGAAATGCCCCTATGGGGAGATTCACACTGTACTGGCCCCGAGAGTAACGGGGATTGAAATCATAGAGGTGGACAAGTACCACTGGTTAAGGTAGAGAGGACTTCTCCCGGTTCTGCGCAGTAATCAAAACTCATCACTATTTTTACCTAGGTGATCGAGTACCGACTGACTGTCCTTCTAGTGGTGGTTTGGGCACTGTGTCTTGGCTATTTACCATTGTTACTACTCACTGAACTGAAATTGAAACTACTGTTACTGTTTACGGAATTGATATTGAAACTATTGCTACTGTTCACTGAGTCATTATTGAAATGACTAATACTGCTCACTGAATTGATATTGGAACTACTACTGTTGTCACGCCCCGAGCTATTATTACAGCGGAAGATGATTTTAGGAACGCGAACAGCCGGTATGGTAAGTCTCGAGCAAGCAGTATAATCAGAGCGTAAGAACAATCACACAAGGTAATTGCACAATAATGAAATCAAACCCTCATCTTTATTTCATATAATCGCAATCCAAATACACGAATATTCGACGCTTTTTAATTTAGACTCAATAAAAATAAAAATTACATATAACGACTCAATCTAGACATATTTCGACAATTCTAGGTCTTCACTCGATTCCATATTTCCTTTAATCGCTCTCGGACCCGCTACTTGAGAAATCCGAATCCGATTCACTCGTACCTCCTAAAACATTGAGAACGTAGGTAATGAGCACACTTTCCCAGTAGGTATCTTTGTATCAACATGAGGATAATGTTAAAGTGATTAATGTCTTAGCTCTAAAGAAATAAGATAAATCATGCAAATACGATGAAAATATGCGAATAAAGCCAAAATAACAAGATATAATCAAGAATGAGATATGAGAATATGATTTGATCAAGAATATAATAAGAATGTAAACAATTTGGCCTTTCAAGAATATAACAAGAATATACTAGAAAGTCATGTAATAAGCAAGAATGTACTCTTCACTTAGTAGCAAGTACTTCGTGAATTTATGTGGATTACCACCCATGGATATTTCACTTATTTATAGAGAAAGTACTCCCAGCGCAATGCGACGCCAGTAGCATCATACCCCATGGTTTATATAGTATGTTTCCGACAATCAGTCGAGGGGACCAGCATAGAGCCCTTGAACACAATCAGTGCTCAAACTGCATCTTCAAGTATAAATCAAGCTACTTCCACGTTAACACGGCCAAGAATGTACAATTTCAAATATAGTTCCATGATAAAGTATCCAAAAATAACAATACATCAATTAAGAATAAAAGATTTCAATAAATACATTTAATAACTAGGTTATGCCATGAAAATAATCGGCAGCATAACGGTACATTCTTTAACTTTCAAAATTACTCAGGTATCTTTGGAACATTGTGACAAGTTATAGATAATCAATTGGACCATCTAAGAACATAGGAAAATCAACCCATGAGTCAAACCCCGGGTTAACTAAATTCAGAACTCCAGCAGTCATTTACGGGACCGTCTCTTGTCCCTGGTGGTCAAGTATAGGACCGTTAATGAACATAGTCCGATATTTTGAAAACAGCGTTTCTAGAGTCTTTAGCTGTCAAATGTAGAACCATATAGGATCCATTAGCGGTCAAGTGTAGGCCCGCTAGCAGTACTTGGCAGTCAATCATAAGGCCGCTATTTCCAAAAATATAAAACATCGATATATGTGCCTTTCTAGAAAATGGTATTTAATGGTACAACCAGCTCAGCGTCCTGGAGGGAATCCCAGCTCACGGAGTCTTACGGAGGCCTTGAAACAAGATGTCCTAGTCCATTGGAAGGAATATCCAAGGGAGAGGTCATCAAGTTCAAGATTGTGCTCCTATTGTGCAAAAGTGTATCTAATGACAACATACCGGAATATATGCCATATACATAAGAAAATGATTCTTAGATGAGAGAGATTCGAGATAAAACAGTGATCAAGTTAAAACCATGAATCATCAATCATTTGAACATATAGTTATTACAAAATATATCATTTTGGTCACAAATTATCATAAGTTAAAATAGTACCAATCATGCATGTAAACATAAAATCCATGATTATAAACAAATGAAATCAACTAAGTATATAAAATCAACACTTAAATCAGGCTTAAAACTTAGTTAACTAGGCTTATTATATTATAACTATGGTTAATTCTATAATATGGTTCGGGTTACCAATATTACATAAATCAGAAACTGAAACTGGTCAAGTGGCAACCGTCACTTTGCGGTTAGCAGTCTATCGTAAGACCGCTACAGTTCTCTGGCGGTCCATAGGAAGACTGTTTCTTCCTGTTTTGATCCGAGTTCAAAAGATAACTAAACAAAAATGCTAACTAAGACATATCATGTCTTGAAATCAACATATTTCAACTTCCACGAACATGATAGAACAATGGAAGGCCAACAATATGCGTAAGTTTATGTGATTACAAGAAAACTCATATTTTTACTTCATTAGGGCTAGTTCATGCATGAGGAATACACTATGTGCATAGTCCTAAGTAAAACATGTATTTCACGTAATATAATGCATGAAAACGAATGAAACAAGAGAGCTTTTGTTCCTGACTTTAAGTTTAATCCTTTCATGAGATAACCTATCTTTAATAATGCCTCTAAACTTCAAATTTCTGACTGAAATCATGCCCTAGTTTCTGCACTTTCTTGCTTTAAATCGGTAACTTCACGTCCCTTTAACTCTTGATTCCCTTGACCTATGGAGGTGAAATTTTGAGGGTAAGTAGAGGATATGAAGGAGAACATAAAGTTTTAAATAACCTCTATCTAATTACCTCGTTTAGGGCTCTGAATTCCTTGATCTTCTTGGGTCAGACCCACTAACTCCTGAGTTCTTGTTGTGGAATCATCTACTTTGGACGTCTCTAACTTCCTGTAGGCTTGATCTCCTAGAACGAAAATTGGAGAGTAGTTAGTTCTAACTATAATAAACAAGTTCCTAGAAGAAACGTATCACTAATTCTTCTTCCTTACCTGAGTTCCACGCGTGCCAAAAGTAAAGGTCGCACAGGCCAAATCTAGGACCTATTTATAGGATTTAGCTAGGGTTTGGGGATTAGAATGATTCTAGAGTCCTAATTAGACTTTCCATTCGATCTACAATCCTTCTAGACCTATCAAATTAGTTGATAGAGTTGATCCAAGATGATTTGGATATGAAAAATTCCACCTTTTCACGTTTTCTCCCTCTCACGGAACTGACAGACAATAGCAGTCTAATACTAGACCGCCAACCATCCTCTAGCGGTCTCACGATAGACTGCTAGCCTTCGTGAGCGTCGAATTTGAAATACTTCAAACTCTTTTGGTATTATCTCACTTATTATCCATTTATTAATCTCTTTAAAGAGTAATTATCTTTAAATTCCGTGAATTCTCCTATTTTGAGGTTCTAGAACATGGGCTAAAGTCCAAAAAAATCTTTTTGGGCCTATTGGGTTTATTATATTTGCCTAATCCTCTTGGATTAAATGTAGGGCCTAAATAATTTAATTAATAGCCTATTAAATGCTAAATAATTATATTTTAAATCTAAAAAATTTATAAAATTTACAGGCGTTACACCCTCCCCCACTTAAAAAGAATTTATCCCCAAATTCAATACATGGATTTATGGAGAGTGTACTTACATTTAAATAGTTCTAGAAATCGTGTGCGCATAGCTTCTTCTGTTTCCCATGTTTCTCCTGCTTTTGTCCACTGGATCTTGACCACAGGAATAGTTTTATTTCACAGTTGACGTACTTCTCGTTCAATGATCTTGACTGGCCTTTGCTCAAATGTCAAATCATTTTTAATCTCCAGATTGTCATAAGTAATGACATGGAAAGGATCAGGTACAGACTTCTTGAGCATTGAGACATGAAATACATCATGGACTTCTGCTAATTGAGGGGGTAAAGCAATACGATATGTAACTTCACCAACCCTTTCGAGAATTTCAAAGGGGCCAATGAAACTTGGAGTAAGCTTGCCTTTGATACCAAATCTTCGAATACCCCGACCTGGAGAAACCTTAAGAAATACATGGTCTCCTACTTAGAATTCCAAGTCACGCCTTCCATTATCAACATATAACTTTTATCTATCTTGAGCCATATGAAGTCTTTCTCGAATGAGTTTAATCTTCTCGGTAGTATCCCTAATGATGTCGGGACCAAGAAAATGCCTTTCTCCTACTTCACTCCAACAAATAGGCGAACGACAGCTTCTTCCATATAAAGCTTCAAACGGTGACATTTGTATGCTAGCTTGGTAGCTATTATTGTATGCAAATTCCACCAAAGGCAAATGGTCGTGCCAACTTCCTCCAAAGTCAATAGCACAATCCCTGAGCATATCTTCCACCACTTGATTTATCCTTTCCGTTTCACCATCAGTTTGTGGATGGAATGCAGTGCTAAAATTTAGTCGGGTCCCTAAAAAATGTTGTAGACTTTTCCAGAATTGCGATGTAAATCGAGGATCTCGGTCAGATATGATGGTGACAGGGACACCATGCAGTTTGACAATTTCTTTCATGTATAATGCTGCTAGTATATCCATAGACCATCGACTCTTGATTGGTAGGAAATGTGCAGATTTAGTCAATCGATCTATGATCACCCATATACCATCATGTCCACCTTTTGTCTTAGGTAAGCCCATGATAAAATCCATCCCTATACTTTCCCATTTCCACTCAGGAATATTTAAGGGGTCTAATTTTCCAGCGGGTTTTAGATGTTTTGCCTTTACCTGCTAACAAGTGAGGCAACGAGACACGAATTCTGCCACTTCTCTTTTCATATTTGGCCACCAAAAATTTCTTTTCAAATCTTGATACATCTTGGTAGCACCAGGGTGAATAGCATATCTTGACTTATGTACTTCCTCCATGATCAATTTCTTAGTATCATCATGATTCTACACACAAATTCTATTCTTAAATAACAATCTTCCATCATGTGAAATAGAGAATTCCGATCTTTGATCAATGTTATCCTTGATTTCCATCAATGTAGGATCATTTTCTTGCAATTGGACTATGTCCTCGATCAATGTAGGTTGAGACCTTATGTTGGCAATTATACCTCCTTCTCCTTCCCTGTCAATATCAAGATTTAAGTGAAAGAAATCTCTGATAAGACAAGTCATACCTTCCCAGAGGCTTTCTAGTGTTGTCATCGATTTTCTATTAAGAGCGTCTGCTACAGTATTTGCCTATCCTGGATGATATTGAATTGTGAAGTCGAAGTCCTTGAGATACTCTAACCATCTGCGTTGTCGCATATCTAACTCCTTTTAGGAGAAAAGGTATTTCAGACTTTTATGATCTGAAAATATAGTGAATTTCTCCCCATAAATGTAATGTCACTAAATCTTCAGTGCGAAAGTAACCACAGCTAACTGCAGATCATGCACAGGGTAATTCTCTTCATGACGCTTCAGCTGTCTTGAGGAATAATAAATCATCTTTCCATTTTGCATAAGGACACATCCCAGGCCAATGCCAGACGCATCCGTATAAACTTCAAAACCACCACCTTCTGTTGGTAACGTCAGAATAGGGGCCGTAGTAAGGTGATCCTTAAGAGTTAGAAAACTCTCCTCGCAGTCCTTCGACCATATAAAAGGGTTCTCCTTTTTTGTGAGTCTAGTCAAAGGAACGGCGATCTTGGAGAAATCTTTAATAAATCTCATGTAATAACCAGCCAAACCTAGAAACTCCTGACTTTGGACACAGTTGTCGGTCGGCTCCAATTCTTAACAGCCTCAACTTTAGAAGGATCAACAGCAATACCTTCCTTTGAAATAATATGGCCAAGGAAGGAAACCTCCTTTAGCCAGAACTCGCACTTACTAAGCTTCGCATAGAGTTTGTACTCTCTTAGCATTTGTAAGGCCATCCTTAAGTGCTCTTCATGTTCCTCCTTTGTTTTAGAGTATATAAGAAAGTCATCAATGAATACGACCACAAATTGGTCGAGATAAGGCCTGAAGACATTGTTCATAACTTACATGAATGCTGTCGGGGCATTAGTTAACCCGAACAGCATTACAACAAATTCATAGTGGCCATACCGGCTCCGGAAAGTTGTCTTGTGTATGTATTCGTCTTTGATCTTGAGTTGATGATATCTCGACCTGAGGTCTATCTTGGAAAAATATTCTGCTCCTGAAATCTGATCAAAGAGCTCATCCATACGCGGCAACGGATATTTGTTCTTGATAGTAAGCTGATTCAGTTGCTAGTAATCGATACATAGTCTGAGAGATCCATCTTTCTTCTTCATAAATAAGATTGGCGCACCCCAAGGGGATGTGCTAGGTTGAATGAAACCCTTGTCTAGTAACTCTTGAAGTTGTTTCTTTAATTCCTTGAGTTCTGTGGGGGACATCCTGTAGGGAGCTATTGAAACAGGTGCCGCTCCGGGAATAAGTTCAATGGAAAAGTTTACTTCCCTTTCGGGTGGTAAACCAGGTAAATTCGATGGGAATACATCTGGAAATTCATTGACAATATGGATATCTTCTAAGATGATCTTCTTGGAATCGGTGAGGGTTACGGAAGCAAGAAAAGCTACACATCCTTTCGAAATTAATTTGCAAGCATGCAAAGATGAAATGATAGTAGGATGCTTCCTATATTTAATACCAAGAAAAGAAAACCTTGGAAGACCAGGTTTCCGAAAAGAGATAATCCTATTCCGGCAATTTATGTAGGCATCATGGTCTACAAGTCAATCCACCCCTAAAATAGCATCGTAGCCTTCCATGTCCAGACATACGAGGTTTGCAGGAAGATTGTGACCTTCTACCCTTACCTTACTATCGGGGTAATAAGTTGTAATTTTTGTTCCGGGACCTAAAGGTGTAATAATAGCAAGGTCCGAAGGTAAAGGAACTGGTGAGATGGGTAATGTTTTTGCAAAGGAAGTAGATATAAAGGAATGAGAAGCACTCGTATCAAATAATACGAATGCAGGATGGGAATAAATCTGTATGGTACCTTCCATTAGCCCATCATCCTTGGGCGCTTCATTATCCTCTAAAACAACATTAAGACGAGCCTGTCTTTTACGTCCACCACCGGACGGTTTTTCCTTCATAAGGGGGCAATCCGGCATGCGGTGCTCCCTGTTGCCACAACGTAAATAAGAGTCGAGACGCTTCCAGCATTCTTCGGCCGAATGATCGAATTTCTCGCAAAAGGAACAAGCCGTGGTGACTTGTTTGTCTTCTTCCTTGACTTTCTTATTTTTTTGGGAAACATTACCACTCCCATTTTGGGATCTTTTCTTGCTATCACGGGATTTGTAGGGCTCCGTGATGCTAAGCTTCTTCTTGTCATGTCGATCAGACCTTCGGCTCGGCTCGGCTCCTCTCCTTTTTCTTTTAAATTCTCGACCTTCTCTAAGGTCCTTTCGCATAGGTGTGCCCGTTGGACCATCTCCGCATAAGTACGGATATTCTGAGTCCCCAATTGTTGAATATACCCAGTGTAAGGCCCGTGCCTTAATGGATTCTTCGTGGTACTTGTTCTATTAATTGTTCTGGAATTTCTGGCTATTTTCCTGGATTTTTAGGAATTTGTCTGGTATTTTTCCGGATTTGTTTGGAGTTATTTGAGAGTTATTAGAATTAATGAGATTTTAATATATATAATGATTATATTATATATATTTTAATTCTTTTTTTTCTTTTAATCCCTCTCTCTCACCCTCTTTCTCCCCGTCGATCTCTCTTTCCCTCTCTCTCTCTCTCTCTCCTCCGTGCGATCGCCCCTCTCTCCTCTCTAGGGAACGCGGGCGAGACGAGGTCGGATTGAGACGAGGTTGGCGCCGTTGGATTCCTCGCGTCGAGAGGAGCGCGTAGGTGTCCACTTCGGCGTGGTTCGGTGATCGTGGGAGCGGATTAGAGCTTGAAGGCTCGGTGAGCCTACCTCGGTGCATGCGGCCTTTTCCTCCGTTTCGGCTTGCAAGAGGTAGGGGGATGGAATCCTTAGCTCGCTAGGAGCATTTCCTATGGCTTATCCTGTTGATTAGCACCCCGTAGCATGCATGATGTGTATGTTTCCATTTTTGGGGTTTTAGCCTAAATCTTGAGTTTAATGCGTTTTAGGCCTTGCATGTGCTAGATTTAGATGTTAAATTGTTGTCTAGCATGCGTGGTTTGACAGGTTATCAGGTTTTTCATCGATACCCGGCGTTTTCAGCCATCCGGGAGGGCTTCGGTTTACAAACCGTACCCGCCCGTAACCCAGGTGCAGTGACGGTCCTGCCAGGAACCGTCACTTGCCTGACGGTCCATAGCGGACGCGTCACTTCCAAATAGCAGCCCATTGGGGGTGCGTTATTTGGAGAGTAACGGTGGGGCGCCCATCCGTTACTCATCAACTGTTTTCCGTAGTTTTGGTCAGGCGATGCGCCCGACGGCCAGTCGGCCGACCGTCGTTTCGGTCCGACGCGCCTAGACCGGGGCGTCACTTCGCCTGCTATCGTTTAGAACGCTGATAGGTGGTTTGAGCCTCGGGTGGATGTGACGGCGGTGACTCCACGCGTTGCTTCGAAGTAACGCGCAGGGCCCCCACCGTTACATGCCCTTTAGTGCCTCTTGAGCTGGAACCCTGAAGGGAGTGACGGATAGGGACTGGGGCGTCATTCTTGAAGTAACACGCCGGCCCCCGACCGTCGTTTTCATGTGGCGCATGGGTCTTTGACCGCCGCTTCCCTGATGGCTGCTATATATTCCCAGCCCATCTGTTATGCGCTTCTTTCTATATTCATGCCATATTTGCATTGTTTCAAATATATTGTGGCGTGTTTTATACCAATAGAGTAGCTTTTCTTTCCATGCAATGGAGCCACTGTTGTTGCCCTAAGGTCTGTTGAGTACCGACCCGCTTAAGGATGGCGGAGGGGTGTATTTCCCTTTCACAGTTTGTAAGCTAGTTCCGTGGGCTCCCAGCCAATGGTAGCGTCCTGCCAAGGGAGAAAACTAGTTAGAGGGCCTGGCTCAGGCTAGAGTCAGTGTGTGCACACGTGGTCGGAGACTGTGGACTGACACCGACGGGTGCCGCTCCGACTGGTCACTTGGTTTGGTACTGTTTACGTGCTTAGCTTGTCGCTTCGTCGACTGCGAGTGCTTGAGACGCAGTGTAAGCCGTCAGTGGACACATTTGGTTTCTGCTCCAGTGGTTGTCCGTCCTTGTTGTTTGGACTAGTTGCAGCTCATTCTATTTGGTAGTTTTAGCTTTAATCGCTTGCATTTAATTAGTAGTGGCATGTGTTAGTTGTTATACCTGCTTAGATAGAGCCTACAGCTTTCCTGTGATTGGTCATTCATGCCATTGCCTGTGTATTTATTTAAATGCATGCTCTACTTGCTTTACTTATGCATGTTCGCTTGTTTAGTGCGAGGTAGGGATCCGCGTGACCCCTACTGAGTCTGGCTGTGACTCACCCTTTTCCTTTCAGGTGAGCCGCGCCCGCCGTCTCCCGGACTTTAGTGTGCTGTTTCGGGACCGTTCCTAGCTGCCAGCTGTGCACGAGCTGCCTTTTTGAGGCTTGTGTTGTACTTTTGCCGGGGTATGCCCCGCGTAGTTGTACCTTGAGGACTAGTGTTTGTGACTCTGGACTAGTTATATATATATCACTCTGGTTATTTTTAAATTGCTTCCGCACTTGTGTTTAAATCTTAAATACTTATTTGTATTGCGCGCCCCAATTCGCAATTAATTATGCATACTCCTCAGCTAACCCCCACTAACCCTTCAGGGGCCTCATCAGCCTCTTGGGTGGCCTCCCCAGTTCTTGGTGTCGGTGTATCGATGTTATCGGTATATCGGTGTCCTGAACTCTGGGTCGTCACAGTTGGTATCAGAGTGTAAGTTGAGGATTTGCGTAAAGAATTGGAATTGACGCTTTGTCCAGAGCTAGTCCTGTTGTCGTCTCTGCTGGCATAGGATGTTTTCCGTATGATTGATGGATTTTATTGTTGATTGTGTTTTTGGCAGCATAATTATGCCGCCTCGTCGAGGGAGACCTCCTCGCGTTCCTCGAGATGCGCCATGGGAAGATAGCGGTTCTGCACCTCCTCCTGCAGTTCCCGCTGTTCCTGTCGTTCCAGTTGCTCCTCCAGTGCCGATCGTTCAAGCGGAAGTGCCTGGCAGTCGAGGCAAGGCTTTGAAGGAATTTCTTATGTTCAATCCGCCTGCTTTCGATGGCCAAGCTGATCCAGAAGTCGCGAGGCAATGGTTGGACGCGATAGAGCGTGTGTTTGTCTCGATGGAGTGTGCTGAAGATGAGAAAGTCATGCTCGCTGCTTTTCAACTCCAGGGTACATCCATTGCGTGGTGGAAAGCCGAGTGGCAGATTTCCTTTCGATCCAGACCTCTTCGGCAAATCACTTGGGCAGAGTTCGTTGCTGCTTTTGAGCGTGCCTATACTCCTGCCTGCTTGCAGATGGATAAGATGTACCAGTTTATGGAATTGACCCAGGGCAATATGACTGTGCTTCAGTACAGGAATAAGTTCTTGGAATTGGGTCAGTATGCGCCCCATGTGCTGGCCAGTGAAGCTTTAAAGACCTAGCAATTCTTGCGTGGGTTGAGGCCAGAGTTGAAGATGCCATTGATAGCGAGTCGTGTTGCGGATCTCGATACTGCGTGTCAGACAGCTGTAGCTCTAGAGCTGGAGATGGCGAGACCGGGTGGATATCCCCAGGCAGGGTCAGTGCAGCCGGTAGCTCAGGTTCAGCAGACTTACCGACAGACCGTGCCTAGTGTTCCTTCGGTCCAGTCAGAGGTTTCCAGTGCTTCCTCTCCTTCTAAGCCCAAGTTCAAAAGGTTCAAGAAGAGGAAGAAGTTTTCTCAGCAGCCGTCCGGTACAGATTCTGTTCAGCAGCCGACAGCGCCTTCTTCTCAGACTCGGTAGAGCTCAGCTGCTAGTCAGCCGTGGACGTGTCGGAGATGCGGTGGTCATCACAAGGGCCAGCCGTGTTCTCTTCCCATTGTTTGCTTTAGGTGTGACCAGCCAGGTCATGTGGTTCGGGATTGCCTACTGAGGCCGACTCAATTACAAGCTCCTCAGCTGTCTCAACCTCAGCCGCAGTTTAGACCTCTTGCACCTCAAGCTCCACAACAATTTTTCTCTCAAGCGTCGGCGTCTTCTCAACAATCTTCAGCTGGTTCCAAGAAGTAGAAAGTCAAAGTTTCTCATTTGACAAGAGCTGATGCTGCTGCGTCCCATCTTGTGGAAGGTACGATTATGCTTTATGGTCATTCAGCTCATGTCTTATTTGATTCTGGTGCTTCTCACTCTTTTATTTTTGAGGATTTCATGGCTTGTATTGAGGAACCGACTTCTGAGCTGTCTTGTGAGTTATTTGTGGAATTGCCTTCTGGAGATTTCATGGTTACTCCTCTGTGTTTGGATGAGTCTCCTGTGATGATTGATGATCACCAGTTGCCGGCGAGATTGTATGCGTTGCAGCTGGCAGATTATGATGTTATTCTGGGAATGGATTGGTTGGAGCATTATAGAGCTGTGGTTGACTGCAGATCGAAGAAAGTCTATTTTCAGCCCCAGGGAAAATCAGCCTTTTATTTTCAAGGTATTCGATCCCGTTCTTCTCGTATGATTATTTCTGCTATTCGAGCCTATAGGTTGCTTAGCGCAGGTTGTCAGGGATTCCTTGCTTCAGTGGTGGCTGTTGAAAAACCACGACGGGATGTTTGTGATATTCTGGTTGTCTGTGAGTTCCCTGATGTGTTTCCTGACAAGTTGCCAGGCTTGCCCCCAGAGCGAGAGATTGAAATGGTGATTGAACTGATTCCAGGTACTGGCCCCTTAGCAAAGCCGCCGTACCGTATGGCTCCAGTTGAATTGAAAGTACTGCGTGCACAGCTACTAGAGTTACTGGAGAAAGGTTATATTCGTCCTAGTTTTTCTCCGTGGAGTGCCCCAGTGCTGTTTGTGAAAAAGAAAGATGGAAACCTGAGACTTTGTATTGATTACAGGCAGCTGAATCAGGCGACTATCAAGAATAAGTATCCGCTCCCCAGGATTGATGATTTGTTTGACCAGTTACAGTCTGCTACTGTCTTTTCACGGATTGATCTCCGGTCTGGCTATTTTCACCTACGGATCCGGGAATCTGATGTGGAGAAGACTGCTTTCAGTACTCGATATGGTCACTTTGAATTTTTAGTCATGCCGTTTGGTTTGACTAATGCCCCAGCAGCTTTCATGGACCTAATGCATCGTATCTTTTGTCCATTTCTGGACCAGTTTGTGGTGATCTTTGTTGATGATATCTTGATATATTCTGCCTCTGTTGATGATCATGTGCAGCATTTGAGGATCGTTCTGTAGACTCTAAGAGATCACGAGCTTTATGCGAAGCTCAGTAAATGTGAATTCTGGCTTCGGGAGATTCATTTTCTTGGCCATGTGATTTCTGGTGATGGAGTGGCAGTAGACCCTGCAAAAATTGATGCCGTTTTGAGTTGGCAGAGACCGAGGACCATCACTGAGATACGAAGTTTTTTAGGATTGGCTGGGTATTACCGCAGATTCATTCAAGATTTTGCGAAGATTGCAACACCGATGACTAAATTGACACGGAAGGATGTGCCTTTTGTCTGGTCGGATCAGTGTGAGGCTAGCTTTGTTGAATTAAAAAGGCTATTGACTTCTTCTCCAGTGTTGACTTTGCCTTCCGACTCGGGTGGTTTTCTCGTTTGTACAGATGCGTCTCGAGTAGGTTTAGGTGTAGTGCTGATGCAACATGGTAAGGTTATCGCATATGCATCTCGGCAATTGAAACAGCATGAAGGGAATTATCCCACTCATGATCTAGAGCTAGCTGCAGTTATTTTTGCCTTGAAGATTTGGAGACATTATCTGTATGGTGAGAAATTTCAGATTCTTACTGATCATCAGAGTTTACAGTATATTTTCTCCTAGAAAGATCTGAACCTCAGGCAGAGGCGATGGATGGAATACATGAAGGATTATGACTTTACACTCTCCTATCAGCCAGGTAAAATGAATGTTGTGGCCGATGCTCTGAGCAGGAAAGTACAGGTCAGCCATTTGTTGCTTCACGAATGGAAATTGTGGGAACAGCTTTCGAGCGAGGCTTTGTGTGTAGAGATTCCTGCCGATCCGAAGATGGCAGTTTGTGCTAGCTTGGTTTTGGGTTCAGCTTTGTATCAGCAGATTTTAGAAGCCCAGCAAGTTGATTCTGATTTGGCCCGCGTTATATCAAGATATGATGTGGAACTTGATGACGAGCTGGTTGTCAGTTTCCAGGGCAGATTGTATATTCCTGTTGATGATGATTTGAGGAATGAGATTCTGAGTGAAGCCCATGGCTCCCGTTTTTCTATTCACCCTGGTGTCACTAAGATGTATCAGAATTTGAAGAAACAGTTCTGGTGGCCCGGCATGAAGAAGGACGTGGCTATTTTTATTTCTAAGTGCTTGACTTGTCAGTTAGTTAAAGCCGAACATCAAAAGCCAGGTGGTCTGCTTCAGCCATTAGAGATTCCGATGTGGAAATGGGACCATGTTACTACAGATTTTGTGGTGGGTTTGCCTCGAACTTCTCAAGGTTTTGATGGAATCTGGCTGCTTGTCGACAGATTGACGAAAACTGCCAGATTGTTGCCAATTAAAGTTACTTGGAGTGTGTAGAGATTGGCCGAGCACTATGTGCAGAAGATCGTGCCGCTGCATGGAATTCCTGTTTCACTTGTGTCAGATCGTGACCCGCGTTTTACCTCTGGCTTCTGGCGTAGTTTCCAGAAAGCTTTGGGCACTGAGTTAGCTTTCTGTTCAGCGTATCACCCACAATCAGATGGACAGTCAGAGAGAACTATTCAGACTTTGGAGGACATGCTAAGATCGTGTTGCCTTGATTGGCAAGGTTCGTGGGGTCAGCATTTGCCACTCGTTGAGTTTGCTTATAATAACAGTTTTCACTCCAGTATTGGCATGGCTCCTTATGAAGCGCTGTATGGTCGTCCTTGTCGTACTCCTCTGAACTGGTTTGATGTTGGGGACCGACTGTTGACAGGACCGGACATGGTACAGCAATGTTCTGATGTGGTTCGTCTGATCAGGCAGAGATTGTTGACGGCTCAGAGTCGACAGAAAAGTTATGCAGATCAACGCAGACGTCCACTACAATTTGAGCCTGGAGATATGGTGTTTGTTAAAATATCTCCGATGAAAGGTGTTTCCAGGTTTGGGAAGCGTGAAAAGCTTAGTCCGCGGTATGTTGGCCCTTTTCCGATTGTTGAAGCTATTGGTTCAGTGGCTTATCGTTTGCAACTGCCGGCGGCCATGCAAGCTATTCAAGATGTGCTCCACGTGTCTCAGTTGAGGAAATGTGTGCCTGATGCTTCTCATGTTCTCAATGATTCAGTGTGGCCCGAGGTGACTGCTGATTTGTCCACACCAGAGTTTCCTATCCGAATTGAAGACCGTCGTGAGCAGCGGTTGAGAAATAAGGTTATTCCTCTGGTAAGGGTTGCTTGGCAGCGTCACACTGGTAACGAGTCTACTTGGGAGCGTGAAGATGAGATGCGTCAGCTTTTTCCTTTCTTGTTCCAGTGAGGTATGTGTCCTTTCTCGGTTTCCTCTTTATCCTTGTGGTTGTAAATTTTGAGGGCGAAATTTCTGTAAGGAGGGAGGGACTGTAAGGCCCGTGCCTTAATGGATCCTTCGTGGTACTTGTTCTATTAATTGTTCTGGAATTTCCGGCTATTTTCCTGGATTTTTAGGAATTTGTCTGGTATTTTTCCGGATTTGTTTGGAGTTATTTGAGGGTTATTAGAATTAATGAGATTTTAATATATATAATGATTATATTATATATATTTTAATTCCTTTTTTTTCTTTTAATCCCTCTCTCTCACCCTCTTTCTCCCCGTCGATCTCTCTTTCCCTCTCTCTCTCTCTCTCTCTCTCCTTCGTGCGATCGCCCCACTCTCCTCTCTAGGGAACGCGGGCGAGACGAGGTCGGATTGAGACGAGGTTGGCGCCGTTGGATTCCTCGCGTCGAGAGGAGCACGTAGGTGTCCACTTCGGCGTGGTTCTGTGATCGTGGGAGCGGATTAGAGCTTGAAGGCTCGGTGAGCCTACCTCGGTGCATGCGGCCTTTTCCTCCGTTTCGGCTTGCAAGAGGTAGGGGGATGGAATCCTTAGCTCGCTAGGAGCATTTCCTATGGCTTATCCTGTTGATTAGCACCCCGTAGCATGCATGATGTGTATGTTTCCATTTTTGGGGTTTTAGCCTAAATCTTGAGTTTAATGCGTTTTAGGCCTTGCATGTGCTAGATTTAGATGTTAAATTGTTGTCTAGCATGCGTGGTTTGACAGGTTATCAGGTTTTTCGTCGATACCCGGCGTTTTCAGCCGTCCGGGAGGGCTTCGGTTTACAAACCGTACCCGCCCGTAACCCAGGTGCAGTGACGGTCCTGCCAGGAACCGTCACTTGCCTGACGGTCCATAGCGGACGCGTCACTTCCAAATAGCGGCCCATTGGGGGTGCGTTACTTGGAGAGTAACGGTGGGGCGCCCATCCGTTACTCATCAACTGTTTTCCGTAGTTTTGGTCAGGCGATGCGCCCGACGGCCAGTCGGCCGACCGTCGTTTCGGTCCGATGCGCCTAGACCGGGGCGTCACTTCGCCTGCTATCGTTTAGAACGCTGATAGGTGGTTTGAGCCTCGGGTGGATGTGACGGCGGTGACTCCACGCGTTGCTTCGAAGTAACGCGCAGGGCCCCCACCGTTACATGCCCTTTAGTGCCTCTTGAGCTGGAACCCTGAAGGGAGTGACGGATAGGGACTGGGGCGTCATTCTTGAAGTAACGCGCCGGCCCCCGACCGTCGTTTTCATGTGGCGCATGGGTCTTTGACCGCCGCTTCCCTGATGGCTGCTATATATTCCCAGCCCATCTATTATGCGCTTCTTTCTATATTTATGCCATATTTGCATTGTTTCAAATATATTGTGGCGTGTTTTATACCAATAGAGTAGCTTTTCTTTCCATGCAATGGAGCCACTGTTGTTGCCCTAAGGTCTGTTGAGTACCGACCCGCTTAAGGATGGCGGAGGGGTGTATTTCCCATTCACGGTTTGTAAGCTAGTTCCGTGGGCTCCCAGCCAATGGTAGCGTCCTGCCAAGGGAAAAAACTAGTTAGAGGGCCTGGCTCAGGCTAGAGTCAGTGTGTGCACACGTGGTCGGAGACTGTGGACTGACACCGACGGGTGCCACTCCGACTGGTCACTTGGTTTGGTACTGTTTACGCGCTTAGCTTGTCGCTTCGTCGACTGCGAGTGCTTGAGACGCAGTGTAAGCCGTCAGTGGACGCATCTGGTTTCTGCTCCAGTGGTTGTCCGTCCTTGTTGTTTGGACTAGTTGCAGCTCATTCTATTTGGTAGTTTTAGCTTTAATCGCTTGCATTTAATTAGTAGTGGCATGTGTTAGCTATTATACCTGCTTAGATAGAGCCTACAGCTTTCCTGTGATTGGTCATTCATGCCATTGCCTGTGTATTTATTTAAATGCATGCTCTACTTGCTTTACTTATGCATGTTCGCTTGTTTAGTGCGAGGTAGGGATCCGCGTGACCCCTACTGAGTCTAGCTGTGACTCACCTTTTCCTTTCAGGTGAGCCGCGCCCGCCGTCTCCCGGACTTTAGTGTGCTATTTCGGGACCGTTCCTAGCTGCCAGCTGTGCACGAGCTGCCTTTTTGAGGCTTGTGTTGTACTTTTGCCAGGGTATGCCCCGCGTAGTTGTACCTTGAGGACTAGTGTTTGTGACTCTGGACTAGTTATATATATATCACTCTGGTTATTTTTAAATTGCTTCCGCACTTGTGTTTAAATCTTAAATACTTATTTGTATTGCGCGCCCCAATTCGCAATTAATTATGCATACTCCTCAGCTAACCCCCACTAACCCTTCAGGGGCCTCATCAGCCTCTTGGGTGGACTCCCCAGTGTTCTTGGTGTCGGTGTATCGATGTTATCGGTATATCGGTGTCCTGAACTCTGGGTCGTCACACCCAGGCCTCAATCCATCCATAAATTGATTAGCTTTCAACAAGTCGGTGCTAATCAAATGAGGAGCATATGGTGCAGGTCGAGAAAACTGAAGTTCATATTCCGCTATTGACATCATGCCCTGGCGGAGAGAAGCAAACTTCATAGCCTTCGTTCCTTAATATGCTCGGAAAAGTACTTAGCTTGAAAGAGCGTAAGAAAATCTTCCCAAGTGTGAGGTGTATCAGCTGGTGGTGCAGGAACAGACTTCCACCACGTACGAGCATCTTTATTTAATTGGAATGTTGCTAAACGGACCTTCTCCTGATCAGTACATTGCATCACTTTGAAGATGCGATTCATCTCATCAATCCAGTTCTCAGCCTCGCCTTGATTTGAAGAACCGGAAAATCTCGGAGGATTTAAACTCCGAAAGTTATGATGCAAATCTCCAGCCCTTGCTCCTGCGCCAGCTTGCGCCATCGTTTGTAGTGCTTGAGTTAGACTCACGACGGTCTCTTGCATACCGTTCTAGTCTACGCGATGTGCCATTTCGAGAGTGAGGTATCTGAGAAAAGCAATGAATTTGTTTAATTCTAATGGAATGAGTGGGGTCAAGTCTTAGAAATAATTACTAATGATTATCTCATCCCAGGTTCTACCCAGTTCCTCTCATAGGTTGGGAAATTTTCTTTCTTAGTTCATAGGTTTGGTTCCTTAAATCTTGTACTTATCCTATGACATGTCTTTCTCCCTAAGTCCTTAGACTTAGGCTCTGATACCACCTTAACTATCACACCCCGAGCTATTATTATAGCGGAAGATGATTTCAGGAACGCGAACAGCTGGCATGGTAAGCCTCGAGCAAGCAATATAATCAGAGCGCAAGAACAAACACACAAGGTAATTGCACAATAATGAAATCAAACCCTCATCTTTATTTCATATAATCGCAATCCAAATACACGAATATTCGACTCTTTTTAATCTAGACTCAATAAAAAGAAAAATTACATATAACGACTCAATCTAAACATATTTCGACAATTCTAGGTCTTCACTCGATTCCATATTTCCTTTAATCGCTCTCGGACCCGCTACTTGAGAAATCCGAATCCAATTCACTCGTACCTCCTGAAACATTGAGAAAGTAGGTAATGAGCACACTTGTCCAGTAGGTATCTTCGTATCAACATGAAGGCAATATTAAAGTGATTAATGTCTTAGCTTTAAAAAAATAAGATAAATCATGCAAATACGATGAAAACATGCGAATAAAGCCAAAATAACAAGATATAATCAAGAATGAGATATGAGAATATGATTTGATCAAGAATATAACAAGAATGTAAACAATTTGACCTTTCAAGAATGTAACAAGAATGTACTAGAAAGTCATGTAACAAGCAAGAATGTACTCTTCACTTAGTAACAAGTACTTCGTGAATTTATGTGGATTACCACCCGTGGATATTTCACTTATTTATAGATAAAGTAATCCCAGCGTAATGCGACGCCAGTAGCATCATATCCCATGGTTTATATAGTATGTTTCCGACAATCAGTCGAGGGGACTAGCATAGAGCCCTTGAACACAATCAATGCTCTAACTGCATCTTCAAGTATAAATCAAGCTACTTCCACGTTAACATGGCCAAGAATGTACAATTTCAAATATAGTTTCACGACAAAGTATCCAAAAATAAGAATGCTTCGATTAAGAATAAGAGATTTCAATAAATACATTTAATAACTAGGTTATGTCATGAAAATAAATCGACAACATAACGGTACATTCTTTACTTTCAAAATTACTTAGGTATCTTTGGAATAGTATGACAAGTTCTAGATAATCAATTGGACCATCTAAGAACATAGGAAAATCAACCCATGAGTCAAACCCTGGGTTAACTAAATTCAGAACTCTAGCGGTCATTTACGGGACCGTCTCTTGTCCCTGGCGGTCAAGTACATGACCGTTAATGAAGAGATTCCGATATTTTGAAAACAGCATTTCTAGAGTCTTTAGCGGTCAAATGTAGAACCGTATAGGATCCATTAGCGGTCAAGTGTAGGCCCGCTAGTAGTCCTTGGCGGTCAATCATAAGGCCACTATTTCCAAAAATATAAAACATCGGTATATGTGCCTTTCTAGAAAATGGGATTTAATGGCACAACCAGCTCGGCGTCCTGGAGGGAATCCCAGGCTCACGGAGTCTTACGGAGACCTTGAAACAAGATTTCCTAGTCCATTGGAAGGAATATCCAAGGGAGAGGTCATCAAGTCTAGGATTGTGCTCCTATTGTGCAAAAAGTGTATCTAATGACAACATACCAGAATATGTGCCATATACTTAAGAAAATGACTCTTAGAAGAGAGAGAATTGAGATAAAATAGTGATCAAGTTAAAACCATGAATCATCTATCATTTGAACATATTGTTATTACAAAATATATCATTTTGGTCACAAATTATCATAAGTTAAAATAGTACCAATCATGCATGAAAACATAAAATCTATGATGATAATCAAATGAAATCAACTAAGTATATAAAATCAACACTTAAATCAGACTTAAAACTTAGTTAACTAGGCTTATTATATTATAACTATGGTTACTTCTGCAATATGGTTCGGGTTACAAATATTACAGAAATCAGAAACCGAAAATGGTCAAGTGGCGATCGTCACTTTGCGGTTAGCGGTCTATCGTACGACCGCTACAGTTCTCTGGCGGTCCATAGGAAGACTATTTCTTCCTGTTTTGATCCGAGTTCAAAAGATAACTAAACAAAAATACTAACTAAGACATATCATGTCTGGAAATCAACATATTTCAACTTCCACGAACATGATAGAATAATTGAAGTCCAACAATATGACTAGGTTTATGTGATTACAAGAAAACTCATATTTTTACTTCATTTGGGCTAGTTCGTGCATGAGGAATACACTATGTGCATAGTCTTAAGTAAAACATGAAATTCATGAAATATAATGCATGAAAACGAATGAAACCAGAGCACTTTTGTTCCTAACTTTAAATTTAAGCCTTTCATGAGATAACCTACCTTTAATAATGCCTCTAAACTTCGAATTTCTGACTGAAATCACGCCCTAGTTTCAGCACTTTCTTGCTTTAAATCAGTAACTTCACGTCCCTTTAGCTCTTGATTCTCTTAACCTATGGACGTGAAATTTTGAGGGTAAGTAGAGGATATGAAGGGGAACATAAAGTTCTAAAGAACCTCTATCTAATTATCTCGTTTAAGGCTCCGAATTCCTTGATCTTCTTGGGTAGGACACACTAACTCCTGAGTTTTTGTTTTGGAATCGGCTACTTTGGACGTCTCTAACTTTCTATAGGATTGATCTCCTAGAACGAAAATTGGAGAGTAGTTAGTTCTAACTATAACAAACAGGTTCCCAGAAGAAACTTGTCACTAATTCTTCCTCCTTACCTAAGTTTCACGCGTGCCAAAAGTAAGGGTCGCACAGGCCAAATCTGGGACCTATTTATAGGATTTAGCTAGGGTTTAAGGATTAGAACGATTCTAGAGTCCTAATTAGACTTACCATTTGATCTACAATCCTTCTAGACATATCTAATTAGCTGATAGAGTTGATCCAAGATGATTTGGACATGAAAAATCTCACCTTTTCACGTTTTCTTCCTCTCACGGAACTGACAGACATTAGCGGTCTAATACTGGACCGCCAACCATCCTCTAGCGGTCTCACGATAGACCGCTAGCCTTCGTGAGCGCCGAATTTGAAATACTTCAAACTCTGTTGATATTATCCCACTTATTATCCATTTATTAATCTCTTTAAAGAGTAATTGTCTTTAAATTCCGTGATTTCTCTTATTTTGAGGTTCTAGAACATGGGCTAAAGTCAAAACAATCTTTTTGGGCCTATTGGGTTTATTATATGGGCCTAATCCTCTTGGATTAAATGTAGTGCCTAAATAATTTAATTAATAGCCTATTAAATGCTAAATAATTTTATTTTAAATCTGAAAAAATTAGAAAATTCTCGGGCGTTACACATGTTCACTGAATCGATATTGAAACGACTGTTACTGCACTGAATTGATATTGAAACTACTATTACAGTTCATTAAACCGATATTGAAACTACTATTACTGCTCATTCAACTAATATTGAAATCAATGTTATTGCCTAATGAACTATTATTGCGTTTCACTGTTATTACACTGTAAATGTTTACTATTATTGAATCTTCAGTATATCAAATGGTGATTTGGAAAAGGGTGGATTAAGTCTATTTGGATCCTTTTACTATGCATGAGACTTTACTCTGCCTAGTACTGGAATCATTCTATTGATAAATGAATCGAATTATATTGCATGGTAATGTTTACTATGTTGAATGCTCATTTACTTTGTCATTGATAGAATAAAGTTTTAATGTACATGCTTTATTTGTAAAATGTTAATATCATGACTTATGATCGAAAAAAATTAAAATTGGGTTAAATGTATTAATCTCATGTGTTATCTATTTGAAATTATGCCTAAAAAGGAATTATAAAATGAAATGTCGTAAATCACTTTGGATATATTTTTACATGTTATGACTAGAGACTATGCCTACTCTCTTACTGGGTCTATTCGTAGACTCACTATGTTGATCATTTTCAAGAGAAGCAGTAGAAGAAAACGAGGAGCGATCTCATAGTATTCTGACCGCGGCTTGGATTTACTTCGTGTCATTATCTTAGGTAGTTATGTCTTAGAAAAAAATTGTGTGTGAATTTTGGTTATGTAATAAATGACTTATTAAATCGTTACATTTATTTCAACTTATGTAGATGATGTCTTTTTGACTGTAAGTTGACTGATTAAGTACTTTCATTTCCGCTGCAATGATATCTTAATGTTTATGTGGAATTCTCTACCGTAATTGTACCGTTTGGGTTGTCCCACTATGACGTTTCGATCGAAATCCGACGTAAGTCTTTACGACTGGACCGGGTTTACGAGTCGGGACGTGATAGAGAATGGTATCAGAGACACCGCGGTTGAGAATTTATATAAATGGTCATCAGCTTAATCCACATTTTAAAAGACTTGAACTAGTAGGTTGTTATGACAAAAACTTAATCGTATAATTACATTTTTAGACCATGGTAGGAGGGATGATCATAATGGAGAGATTTCGGTGGATGCCTCCATCCTCTTTTAAGTGGGAGAGTCAGCCAATCATGACTGAAAACTGGCTCTGCGAGATCGAAATGATTTGTTGGGTCATCCTGTGTGCGGATGATGATAAGACTAGTCTGGCGGCGTTCATGCTGTAGGAGAGAGCAGACGTATGCTGGGTGTCTGTGCTAAGGAATCAACCTGACAGACTAGAGCATGATATTTCTTGGGAAGAATTCATGCGGCTATTCAGGATAAAGTACATACTGGAGCATGTGCAAGATGAGATAGAGCAAGACTTTTTGGCCCTAACTCAAGGGTCAATGACCGTACTCGAGTATGAGGCTAAGTTTGCAGAATTATCAAAGTATGCACAGCATATTCTTATAGATGAAAGAAGGAATTGAAGAAGTTTGTGGCGAGACTACGACCGTCGCTTCAGACCCGTCTAATTGCACTGCATCTTGTACAATGCAGGCAGCTCTTGGTGCGGCATGTCGTCAAGAGAGCTACATGAAATTATAACAAGAGGAGAAAAGGAATTCAACAAATGGACCATCGGCACCATTTCATCTAAATGACAAAGGCAAAAGAGTGATGGAGAATTCGTCGCGATCGTTCGTGACAGGGAAGATCACGTCACGAGCAAGAGACAACGGTAAACTAGAATGTAAACACTGAGGCAAGCGACATGGCGGGGAAGTAAGCTAGATCGCCACCGACAGGTGTCTTCGTTGTGGCGAGAAGGGCCACATGATCCGAGATTATCCGAAGTTGATGCAGCCTGTAGCAGCTCGGCTAGTAGCAACAGTAGTAGCTCCAGTAGCAGCCAGACCAGCAGTAGCGGGACTCGCAGGGAGACCCCGAGCGCCAGCTCGGGTGTTTGCGTTAGCTAGAGAGGATGCTGAGCAGGTGGAGGACCTCACAGAAGGTACTATGGAGGAACTTCTCGCATGAGGAGGCCACGTGGGAACCAAGGAAGTGATGAAGAATAAGTACCCTAGATTGTTCGGTATGTGATCTAACCCCAAACTTCGAGGATGAAGTTTTCTTTGAGGGGGAGAGGGTGTGATGCCCTACAAATTTATAGTATTTTATTTGTTTTAAAAAAATTTGATTATGCCTAAATATATAAATGATTAGTCTTATTATATAAATTTTAGTCATGGTAAAAAAAAGAAATTAAGAAAGAAAATAAAGAGATTTTAAGATTAAGGGAAAGAGAAAAAAATAAGGCAAGCAAAGAAAAAAAATTGAAGAGGTTAAACAAAGCAAAATAGAAGAAGAAGGGGGTTAATTGTTAAAGAAAAATATATATAAATAAAAAGAAGAAGAAGGTCAAATTGTAAAAAAAAAATTAAAAAAAAGGGTGGCCGCCCATGCCCGCGCCCGCGTGCACGCACGCGTTGGCGGGGGCGCGCGGGAGGCGGGTGCCCCCCCCTTTGGCCGCTTGCGGCCATTTAAAAAAATATTATTTATTTTTTTTTGTTTTGTTAAAGTTTTATCTTAGTTTAAACCCTTTCCTTCGTATTAGTCAAAAGTCCATGTGCCATATACAAAAAAAGAAAAGAAAAATATGGGATAGTCAAAGAAAGATGTGGAGTGGGTTGGTGAGTCTTTGAATGTCATTTTTTATTTAAATAATATTAAAATACATGTTTAATCATCACCCTTGGATTATATTAATGGCTAAGATTGATTAGAAGAAAACCCCTATAAATAGACATGAGAGAGGCTTCATTTTCTCTTCTTGGAGGCTGACTACGTGAAGTGCTGAAGGAAAGGGTGCATGGCTTATTAAGGAGGTGTTTAAGCTTTATAAAGGTAAGGGATTTAGTATTAATCCTCTTGATTAGCATGATTAGCATATTTAAAATGATTTAGGGTGTGTTAATTAGCATCTATAGAGATAATTAAATCCAGAGCTCTGTATTTCACCATGTGTGATCACATCTAGTCGAATTATCATGAGATCATTAGTGTTAAGGCATGTGATTAAGGGTAAAATCAAGTGATTAATACACTATAATTAGCAACGGTGCATGATAAATTTTGAAAATTTTCATAATCATGGGATCTGATATTACAAGTTCTCTGTAAAAATTTTAATGTCTGATTCAAATTATGTTAACGTTTATAAATATTTTGATATTATCTTAAAGATGTTTAGTTATATTAAAAGTTTAAAGAGGTGATATAAAATCACCCTAAATTGTAGGAATGCATCTTACTATTAGACCCATGTGTAGAAAAAGTTTCATTATTTTTAGACTACGATATTTCTCTTAATCAATTTTTAATACATGATAAGAAAATAAATAATTATATATAAATTATATATACTGTTCATAAAAATCTTACCACTTCACAATATAGTTATTACAGTGTGTGTGATGTATTCTTAAAATACCAACAATTATAGATGTCTGTAAGTGAACTTATAGATATTTCAATAAGTTATTAGAAGTATAAAATTCTGAGATAAACAGAAATACTTTATGAAAAATTTTGAAACTTTACCCAAAGCATTAAATGCATGTTATAACTAATTTTTTAAATTTTCATATTATTCGGATCATAAAATCTTGACTTGTATAATTTTCAATGTTTGAACAAATAATTAAAAAGATTGAATAAATATTAATATTCTGTGAAAAATCCTGAGAATATTACAAAACTGATATATGATATTTATAAGTTACTGTGTAGTATATTTCAGTCATTGTGAATATTTTGAATAATTTTATCTATTTAAAAGCTATTGTTGTAAATCTTAGAAACTGATATAAAATTCTAGAAATTCAAAATATTGAATGAAAAATAGTGAATTCTCCCCTATATGATACTTCTGTCTGAAACAACGTTCTGTAAATTTTGAGTAATTTTCTAATCATTGTGGATATATTTAGTTAATTTATTATTCATGATGTATTTTTCTTAATCTATTAAAATATTAGTAATGCAGTGTGAAAAATAATGAAAAGTTTCAGAAATAATTTTATGCTATAAGGATGGCTTGAAAAATTATGGTGAGTTTTAGAGTTCTGTGATTAAATTTAGTTAATTTTCTATGTATAGGAGAATTTAAATATTTCTGGAAAACAATTTGAATTCCTGCATGAAAAATTATGAAAATTTATCTGTGCAATGTTACGTATAAATGTGATTTTTAGTAAAAGTTTAATGGCCTTATATTTTTTTTAGCTAAATTTAGTCAATTTATGATACATGTTAGAGTATAAGTAATTCTGGAGAAATTATAATTACTGTCTGAAAAATGATGGTAATTTTCTGTTTTGATCCTTCCTGTAAATGTATTAATTCCTTGAATTTCATAGCATTCTGATCTCTGTACATAGAAGTAATTTTTTTTGATATATATATGCCCTTACATTTGGATAACTTTAGAATTTTAGAAATAAAAAAAAAGATTTTCAGTACTGGCATATTTTATACTTAATATTCACAGCATGAATTTTTGAGTGGCATATATCTATTTCATATGAGTTACATATATAATTATCTGATTACTGTACTGCTATTACTGCCAAATAGACACTGCCACCATAGGGGGAGACAGGAACCAAGTCATAGAAATGTCCCTATGGGGAGGTTCACACTGTACTCGCCCCGAGAGTAACGGGGATTGAAATTCTGGAGGTGGACAAGTACCACTGGTTAAAGTGGAGATGACTTCTCCCGGTTCTGCACAGTAACCAAGACTCATCACTATTTTTACCTAGGTGATCTAGTACCGACTGACTGTCCTTCTAGTGGTGGTTTGGACACTGTGTCTTGGCTATATACCACTGTTACTACTCACTGAACTGAAATTGAAACTATGGTTACTTCTTACTGAATTGATATTGATGAAGTCCCGAGATTAAATAGCACCCAAGAGGGGGGTGAATTGGGTGTTGGTAGAATTAAACAAACTTTTTTGGCTTTATATAAAATATGTGATAGGAAGCCAAAAAGAGAACGAAAACTAATAGAAGCCAACAGACAAGGCAAAAACTATAAGGTGAAAGAGGATTATGCAAGATAAGTTAGAATAAAAACTAAACTATAAAACACACTTACGATTTGCACAGAAGGAGGATAGAGGAAAAGGAGCAAACCACACTGAGATAGCGATTTTAAGGTGGTTCGGATGCCACAACGGCAACCTACGTCCACCCCTCACGGACAGTGAGGAACCACACACTATCTTGTAGGAAGTTACAAGATCAACCACACACAACACTCACACAAGGAAGGAGGGTTCCCACGAAGGTGTAAGAACACCTTAATACACACACCACTCCAACAAAGAACACACAAACACACACACACACACACGGATCTAGGAGGATCCACACACACTCTGAAATGTTTAACGATTACAAGAATTGCAGATGAAGCTTTAAGAAAACAAAATGAATTTAAAACATAAGAGAAGAATCTTGTTTTGCTCCCCCTTAGTGGATGATTGTATGCTTTGGATGCAGCTTGAATCCTTGGGCTGATTTTCACTTGACTGGATGAAGAAGGATGAAGAACATTTCTCTCGGAGCACTGTTCACGTCTACAGTGCTGGATCCCTTCTCTTCCACTTGGCAGCCCCCTTGATCCACCTTGAGCATTAGGGTTTTCCAATCCCTCTTGTATATGTTTTATAGGTTCTTGAATGGTCCAAGGACTCTCCCAGACCAGATCCACAATTTTTGGAGAGTTTGGTTACTTAGGGATTAAATAATACCCATGAGAATGGCTTGTCTCGAGATGATAGAAAGTCAACAATTGTTGGCAGCTCGGAGCTGGCGGTCGACCTGCAGGGACTGGCGGTCGACCGCCACTGAGAAACCTGCAGGTGGCCGGTCCCTGGGAAATTCGGTTGACCGGGATGTGAGGGGCGGTCGACCGCCACTGTGACAGACTGTAGATAATTGCATTCTGTTATTTCAAGTCGACTGAGGTCATGCTGGAGGTCGACCGGACTGTCAAAAAAACCTGAAAAATAAGGAGTTTAGCCCAGAGAACCATAGAGTTTAGCCCAGAGAACCATATCCATAAGATCGAGACATGAATTGGATGCATGTTTATAGGTACTTTCAAGTTCATGTGAGATCTTAGAAAACCATTCGGAAGGCTAAAACCTTAAGCAAAGGCATGAAGAAATCCGAACTTGAAAACGTGTGAAGGATGCTTAGGTCAAGGATTCCAAACATGTGAGCCACCAAAAGTCCTTGGTTTTGTTATCATCAAAAACACCGAGATATATACAACAATCTCCCTCTTTTTGATGATGACAAAATGCTAGGGCTTACAAACCAAGGTTTATGTTATAGGAAATTCAGATTGAACATTGTGCTAGAAGGGCATTCACCGAACCAAACCAATCAACATGATGTAGCACAAACCAGTAGTTTGCCAACAAGAATATGAAATGAGACACAAATGCCAACAATTGAATTCAAACACCAGTGCTTTCAATTCATCATAGTTTCATTACAAGGTACATTAGTGCGAGGGAATGCACGACTCTAATACTAAAAAACTAAGCACAAGACTGACACTACTGACAGCCCTCACATGTGACATGAAGAACACAACCACACAACGACATACATAAGTAGATAATAAAAATAAACCTATCCTACTACTTCTCCCCCTTTGTCAACAGCAAAAAAGGGTAGGATAGACGAAGGAGGGACTCAAGCAGCACTGGACCAAAAGAGAACACGCTAGAGGTGAAAACAAAACAAATTCTCATGGAGCATCTTCAGGAGGTGGCGGATCTGCTGGAGGTGTAGGTGGAAGGCCAAGGTGCCGACGAATGTCGTCAAGATGGTGGCCATGACTGTGAAGAAGATCAAGAATATGACCAATGGAGTCATCATGAGCCGCATCCTGGCGCCACATGCCAAGAAGGGACAGATGCAGGAAGCTAAAAGATTGGCCAGACTCAGCTAAATCTTCCCGGAAGGAAGTCATGTGGGTGGTGAGAGTGGCCATCTGAGTAGAAAGAGACTCGAAGGCAGTAGAGAAGGTGTCCATGCGCCCAGATAGGGTGTCAAAAGCAGTGCTCATAGTGTCTCCAAGGGTGGAGAGACGATCCCCAAGGTTATCCACACGAGTCTCCAAGCCGGTAAGCCGCCCGTCAAGAGCCTCGTAGTCCACCGAAGGGCGCTGTTCGGCCCCCTGAGTGGAAGATTCCCCATGGTGAAACTGGGGTGGAGGAGGCATCTCAAGATCTGGGTGATACGGGGATGATGGAGGAGGCTGCTCCTCATCTGGTACTGGAGGGGGGACATCCCCTTCGCCTTGCTACTGCGCTGGCTCATCATCTTCCTCACTGATCTCATCTTCCCCATAAACTGGAATGTCCCGCACAAGCTCGTCGTCGGGACCAAAATAGTAGCCAAAATCTGTGAAAATTTTATGCTTATTGTACACATCATCCTTCCGAACATAGATGAACTACTCATTTCCCACATTAATCCCGGCATAAATGAAGATACTGGTCAACTGCGAAGCATAGGGAAGAGACCGCCGGAGGTAGGTACGACAGGTTCCAATCAGATCAGTCATGAGCCGACCCATATTGATTTGAATACCATTCATAACATGATAGAACAGAAATCGCTGAACCTCTGTAACCTCATCCCGACCGCCCACTTTGGGATAAATCAATGATGTAAACATGTGGTGCAAGACTCGTTGTATTGGAGGAAAATGATTGGCATTCAGCTTGATCAAATCGCTCACACCGTGCACATACTCACAGTTGGTCATAGCAGTAAATGTTGCTGGAACTTCACCAAAACCATATGCCCTATCTGCAGCCATGGCGGATACTCCTAGGGCCTGCTGAAATAACTCCGGAGTGATATGAAGCTCCACACCTTCAACCATGGTGTATAACTGGTCATTCCTCACAACTAAAAATCCGTAGAACTGCTGCACCAACCGAGGATAGTATCTATTGTACCGGGTGACAAAATCCATCCAACCGTCCTGAACCTCAAAAAGAGCGCACAAATTCGGGAAGAGCTCATTCACCTCATCGAAATCAACCAAGCAAGGGTCGATAATAGGCCGTGGAGGTAAAGCTGCTCGAGGAGAGGAGGAGCTTGCTGAGATGGAGGAGCCGGGGCCGCTTGCCATTGACGGCTAGCTTCTCCTTGGGCAGAACGCCGAGAACTTCGTCTTGGCGGCATCCCGAACTCGAAAGACCCACCGAGAAACCCTTGAACAATCGATCTCAACCCCGGGAATGTGGATGGAGCACAAGGGACACTTCTAGGGCTTGGAGGAAGCTTTCCATAGAAAGGAAGTTGAGAGGGATCTCCACGAACACACAACCGACAGTATGGAGGAGGTCCCGAAGAGATGCCTGGACGACCGAATCAATGTGCGGGTGGAGGAGGAAGGGTTGTGGAGGCTTGGATGGTGGAGATGAGAAGTGCTAGGGTTGGGGTTTGGTGGTAGAGAGTGAGGGGAAGTGAAGGAGAGAGAGAAATGAAAGAAAAAGACCCATATAAGAAGGGTCGGTTGACCCTTAAGTCTGCCCGATTTGCCGCCGGCGGTCGACCGGAGCGGGCCTGGCGGTCGACCGCCAGGACCAAAATCCCGAAAAATAATGAATTTTTTCCTTTTTTTATTTTCTCTCTTTTTTTTATTTGGGGGATAGTCAATGGACCGCCTGAGAGGGGCACCAACATAACATGGGAAGTAAGGAGAAGAAGATGCATATATGAGTAGAGGTTCTGATTTTCCTCAGTACGTGCCTTTAGTACCAGCAACACTGAGTCCACAGATGTGAGTGATCAAGGAATATTTAGCCATAGAAGTATAATTCAAGAAGGGTTGATTATAAGTAGTTACAATCAGGCATACAGGGTGAGTAAGAGCACATAAGAAAAAGAAGATGCAATATGCATGATTTCTACCCTTGATGCACATGATTTTTTCTACAGATGCAAACCTATGCATGTATGCTCTCACCCTTGCACATCCCAAGTTCTCTTCTTATCTTATTAAACTGATCCTGGTTTAGGGGTTTGGTGAAAATGTCAGCTAGCTGATTGTGTGTGTCAATGAAGTTCAATTCAAGGACCCCTTTTCTTACATGATCCCTCAGAAAGTGATGACGAATATCTATATATTTGGTCCTGGAGTGCTGAACAGGGTTTTTAGACAAATTAATTGCACTAGTATTATCACATAGAATTGGAACAGTTTTCATTTCAACATCTAAATCAAGCAGTTGATTTTTGATCCAAAGTACTTGGGCTCCACAACTTCCGGTGGCTACATATTCAGCCTCGGCCGTTGAGAGAGATACTGAATGTTTTTTCTTGGAAGCCCATGAGACTAGGCAACCACCGAGAAACTGGCAGTATCCACTTGTACTTTTACGATCTACAATGCACCCAGCATAATCCGCATCGGTATAGGCAATTAACTCAAAAGAACTACCGATAAGAAACCACAAGCCAAAGTCTATAGATCCAATGAGATATCTAAAAATGTGTTTCACGGCTGATAAATGAGATTCCTTGGGGCATGACTGAAAACGGGCACAAAGACATACACTGAATTGAATGTCAGGGCGACATACTGTAAGGTACAATAGTGATCCGATCATACCTCGAAACAGTGTAGGATCTACTGTTTTACCATTTTCATCTTTATCCAGCTTTGTGGTGGTGGCCATGGGAGTTGATATAGGTTTTGCTTCTGCCATCCCGTATTTCTTTAACAATTCCATCGTGTATTTTGCTTGACTTATGAAGATGCCCTCAGTACTTTGTTTCACCTGATTTCTTCTTGAAGAGTGTTTGTTCAACCTTACCTCTCTTAAAGCCATTTTCAATTAGAAATGAGGTAAGCCGCTCATACCATGCCCTTGGTGCTTGCTTTAGTCCGTACAGGGCCTTTTGGAGCTTGTATACATGTTGTGAATGTTTAGAGTCTTCAAAACCTGGAGGCTCGTTTCTTTCAAACTGGTGCAGTTCTTCATGCATAGCCTGAATCCAGATTTATTTTGAAGAGCTTCATGAATGTCTTTGTGTTCTTCTTGAGAGAGTAGAGCCATCAAGTCCTCCTCTTCCACCTGCCTCAGAGAGGACCTTGTTTTTACCCTATCCTCCAAGTTACCTATGATGTTCACAGCTGGATGATCCTTTAGAAATGTGGAAGAACTGGGCAAGTCAAGATGCTCCACTTGTGGTTCTTGCAGTGTCTCAATTGTAGGATCCTCATCTTCCTCACTTTTGCTTGATATTGCCTTCAATGGTTCATCCTTGGCTTGGACATTTGATGAGTTCTTAGGATCTTCATCTGCATCCAAGGTAGAGGAAGTTTGATTTGTCAGTTTTGATCCGGATTCATCAAAAATAACACGAGGACCTTCTTCAACAACCAAGGTCCTTTTATTGAATAATCGGTAAGCTCTAGAATTGAGTGCATAGCCTAGAAAAATTCCTTTGTCACTTTTCTCGTCAAACTTACCCAGGTTGGACTTACCATTGTTCAAAATGTAGCAGGGGCATCCAAAGGGTTTAAGATGGGAGATGTTCGGTTTCTTACCCTTGTAGAGCTCATATGGAGTTTTCTTCAGAATAGGCCTTACCATTGCCCTGTTGATGATATAGCATGTTGTACTCACGGCTTCAGCCCAAAAATACTTAGGTAGGGAGTTCTCACTAAGCATGGTCCGGGCCATATCTATCAACATTCTGTTCTTCCTTTCCACCACTCCATTCTGTTGAGGTGTCCGTGGTGATGAGAAGTTGTGTGTGTATCCTTGCTCTTCGCAAAACTTGCTGAAATCATGATTCTCAAATTCTCCACCGTGATCACTTTGAATGGTGGTGATGAGATAGCCTTTATCATTCTGAACTTTCCTGCAGAAAACTTGAAATTCCATCACGGCATCATTTTTATTTGCTAAGAAGAGCACCCATGTAAATCTTGAGAAGTCATCAACAATCACAAAACCATAGGATTTTTCTCCTAGGCTAGAGGTTCTAGTAGGACCAAAAAGATCAAGATGCAGTAATTCCAATGGCCTAGCGGATGAAACAATTGTCTTGTTTTTGAAAGAAATTCGTGTTTGCTTGCCTTTTGTGCAAGCTTCACAGATTCTATCAAATTTTATATTTGGCAGTCCATTCACCAAGTCATGTCTAGACAACTTGGAGATTACTCCAAAACTAGCATGACCCAACCTTCGGTGCCATAACCAAGCATTTTCATGATTGTTCGCAATCAGGCAGAGATCATCGCACGAAACATTATCAATATTAATAGTATAGACATTGTTATTCCTTTTTCCAAGAAATTTGATCTCATTTATATTTTTGTTCAAGACAAAGCAGTGGGTTTCATCAAAAGTAACTTTAAAACCCTTATCGCACAATTGACTTATGCTTAGCAAGTTATGATTTAGACCTTTCACCAAAAGCACATTTTCAATAAGAATTTCAGAATTCTTACCAATGTTGCCAATCCCAACGATTTTACCTTTGTCTTGACCTCCAAAGACTACTGACCCTCCATCCTTGTCTTGCAGTGTAGAGAACACTTTCTTGTCCCTGTCATATGCCTTGAGCAGCCGCTGTCCAGGTACCATTTGCTCCCCCTGGCTTCAAGACATATCTGTAAGAAGAGAAATTCTCATGCAATTGTTTTTGGTACCCAAACCAGTTTGGGTCCATAGGAGTTAGTCCGACTTCTTACGGGTGTTCTCTTCGTCCATGGAACATGATGGTTAGGTGTGCTTTGTCTAAACCAGCAGTTGAAAATCACATGGCCAAATCTACCACAATGAAAGCAATTAGCATGTGAAAAAGCTCTTTGATATCTGTGTGGTTTAGGCTGAACATGTTGGGGTTTAGAATTAGAATATGAAGCATGATTATCGTCCTTTCCATGAATAAAGGATGTGGTGATCTTATGCTCAAAGGATTTTTTGTTTTGAGGTGTGTACCCCAAACCTTCCTTTTGGAAGTTGACTTTAACCCCCAATAGGTTATCCAGGTTTTGTTTCCCCTTAACAAACTTGGTCAAGGTGAACTGAAGTTCAGTAACTTTTTCACCCAAAATCCCATTTCTCCTTTCGAGTTCTGAATTAGTGGATTTCAAAGTTTGTTCTTCAATTTTAATCCTTTCACATGCTTCCTCCATTTCAGTTATTTTGCATGATAATTCCTTTTTGGTTTTATCACAGTCTAAAATTATTTGCAGTAGACTTTCTTTTTCTTCCGTAGCCTCAAACCATTCCTGTTCTAGTTTCTCAAATTTGGCAAAGATATCTTCACATGATGAATCATCAAGTTTCTTTTTAAGAGCTTTATTTTCAGATCTGATTTTCTTGTACTTTGTGTACAACTTTTCATATTCAGATTCCCATTGTTCATTGGAAATGAATTCAGGGTCAGAATTTACCTCCGTGGATTCATCCTCATGTGCCATGAGGCACAAGTTTTCCACAAGTTCTTGAATCTCTTCATCAGATGGTTCATCTTCTTCGTCGCTCCAAGTGGCGACCATGGCTTTGGGTTTATTGAAGTTATCCTTCTTGAATTTCTTCTTTAGATCTGGACATTAACCTCTCATGTGCCCAGGCTTCTTGCATTCGTAGCATATGATGCTACTTGGCTTGCTCGATTCGCCTTTGGTCTGCGTGGGCCTTCTTTGCCCCTTTCTGAAATTTCCCTGAAAGTTTCTCTTCTTCCTTAGGAATTTTCTCACTTGGCGAGTTATCATTGCCAATTCTTCCTCTTCATTGCTTCCATCACTTGATTCACCTTCTTGAAATTCATCATCGGATTGATGAGCTTTCAGTCCCATGACCTTTTTCTTTTTGATGTCTTCATCAACTGTTCTCTTTATATTTATCTCATAGGTCATGAGTGACCCTATGAGTTCATCCAAGGTAAGAGTTGACAGGTTCTTTGAGTCTTTAATAACCGTGGCCTTTGTGTGCCAAGCTGACGATAGGGACCTTAACACCTTCCTCACAAGGTCGGAATTTGAGTATTCCTTCCCGAGACTTTTGAGACCATTTGTGATCTCTGTTAACCTTGCAAACATCTCGGAGATGGTTTCTTCATGCTTCATTTTGAATAGCTCATAGTCAGTAACTAGGAGATTTGCCTAGGTTTCCTTGACCTCAGAAGTTCCCTCGTATATGAGTCGCAGCTTGTCTCACATTTCTTTGGCTGAGCTGCACATAGAAACACGAGAGAATTCATTAGGGTGTATTGCACATTGCATGATATTCATGGCATTAAAATTAGCAGTGCATTTCTTAATTTCCCCGGGTGTCCATTTTTCTTCATCAGCCCCGAGTTTATGAGGACCCTTGTCCACAACTCTCCAAACTTCGTACTCTTGAGCCCTAAGAAAAACATGCATTCTATTTTTCCAGTAGGAGTAGTTGGAACCGTCAAAAAATGGAGGACGGTTGATGGAATGACCTTCGGGTATCATACCCTTTTTTGCCATTTAATCGGATCTTGCTCTAGATCGTTAGATCTGTGAAAGGAAGAGCCGTAGCTCTGATACCAATTGAAGTCCCGAGATTAAATGGCACCCAAGAGGGGGGTGAATTGGGTGTTGGTAGAATTAAACAAACTTTTTTGCCTTTATATAAAATATGTGATAGGAAGCTAAAAATAGAACGAAAACTAATAGAAGCCAACAGACAAGGCAAAAACTATAAGGTGAAAGAGGATTATGCAAGATAAGTTAGAATAAAAACTAAACTAAAAAATACACTTACGATTTGCACAGGAGGAGGATAGAGGAAAAGGAGCAAACCACACTGAGACAGCGATTTTATGGTGGTTCGGATGCCACAACGGCAACCTACGTCCACCCCTCACGGACAGTGAGGAACCACACACTATCTTGTAAGAAGTTACAAGATCAACCACACACAACACTCACACAAGGAAGGAGGGTTCCCACGAAGGTGTAACAACACCTTAATACACACACCACTCCAACAAAGAACACACAAACACACACACACACGAATCTAGGAGGATCTACACACACTCTGAAATGTTTAACGATTACAAGAATTACAGATGAAGCTTTAAGAAAATAAAATGAATTTAAAACATAAGAGAAGAATCTTGTTTTGCTCCCCCTTAGTGGATGATTGTATGCTTTGGATGCAGCTTGAATCCTTGGGCTGATTTTCACTTGACTGGATGAAGAAGGATGAAGAACTTTTCTCTCGGAGCACTGTTCACGTCTACAGTGCTGGATCCCTTCTCTTCCTCTTGGCAGCCCCCTTGATCCACCTTGAGCATTAGGATTTTCCAATCCCTCTTGTATATGTTTTATAGGTTCTTGAATGGTCCAAGGACTCTCCCAGACCAAATCCACAATTTCTGGAGAGTTTGGTTGCTTAGGGATTAAATAATACCCATGAGAATGGCTTGTCTCGAGATGATAAAAAGTCAACAATTGTTGGCAACTCGGAGCTGGCGGTCGACCTGCAGGGGCTGGCGGTCGACCGCCACTGAGAAACCTGCAGGTGGCCGGTCCCTGGGAAATTCGGTCGACCGGGATGTGAGGGGCGGTCGACCGCCACTGTGACAGACTGTAGATAATTGCATTCTGTTATTTCAGGTCGACCGGGGTCATGCTGGAGGTCGACCGGACTGTCAAAAAAACCTGAAAAATAAGGAGTTTAGCCTAGAGAACCATAGAGTTTAGCCCAGAGAACCATATCCATAAGATCGAGACATGAATTGGATGCATGTTTATAGGTACTTTCAAGTTCATGTGAGATCTTAGAAAATCATTCGGAAGGCTAAAACCTTAAGCAAAGGCATGAAGAAATCCGAACTTGAAAAGGTGTGAAGGATGCTTAGGTCAAGGATTCCAAACATGTGAGCCACCAATAGTCCTTGATTTTGAGTTCATTAAAAACACCGAGATATATGCAACAATTGAAACTACTGCTACTGTTCACTGAGTCATTATTGAAATGACTATTACTGCTCACTGAATTGATATTGGAACTGCTACTGTTCACTGAATCGATATTGAAATGACTGTTACTGTACTGAATTGATATGGAAACTACTGTTACTATTCATTGAATCGATACTGAAACTACTATTACTGCTCATTGAACTGATATTAAAATCAGTGTTATTGCCTAATGAACTGTTATTGCATTTCACTGTTATTACACTGTAAATGTTTACTGTTATTGAATCTTCAGTATATCAAATGGTGATTTGGAAAAGGGCAAATTAAGTCTATTTGGATCCTTTCACTATGCGTGAGACTTTACTCCGCCTAGTACTGGAATCATTCTATTGATAAATGAATCGAATTATATTACATGGTAATGTTTACTGTGTTGAATGCTCATTTACTTTGTCTTTGATAGAATAAAGTTTTAATGTATATGCTTTATTTGTAAAATGTTAATATCATGACTTATGATCGAAAAAAATTAAAATTGGGTTAAATGTATTAATCTCATATGTTATCTATTTAAAATTATGCCTAAGAATGACTTATAAAATGAAATGCCATAAATCACTTTGGATATATTTTTACATGTTATGACTGGGGACTATGCCTAGTCTCTTACTGGGTCCATTCGTAGACTCACCCTGTTGAACATTTTCAGGAGAAGCGGTAGAAGAAAACGAGGAGTGATCTCGTAGTGTTCTGACTGCGGCTTGGATTTACTTCGTGTCATTATCTTAGGTAGTTATGTCTTATAATAAAATTTGTGTGTGAATTTTGGTTATGTAATAAATGACTTATTAAATCGTTACCTTTATTTTGACCTATGTGGATGAAGTCTTTTTGACTGTAAGTTGACTGATTGAGTAATTTCATTTCCGCTGCAATGATATCTCAATGTTTATGTGGAATTCTCTACCGTAATTGTACCGTTTGGGTTGTCCCACTGTGACGTTTCGATCGAAATCTGACGTGAGTCTTTACAATTGGACCGGGTTTACGAGTCGGGGCGTGATAGAGAATGGTATCAGAGCCACCACGGTTGAGAATTTACATAAATGGTCATCAGCTTAATCCACCTTTTAAAAAACTTGAACTAGTATGTTGTTACGACAAAAACTTAATCATATAATTACATTTTTAGACCATGGTAGGAGGGGTGACCATAATGGAGAGATTTCGGTGGATGCCTCCATCCTCTTTTAAGGGGGAGAGTCAGCCAATCATGACTGAAAATTGGCTCCGCGAGATCGAAATGATTTGTTGGGTCATCCCGTGTGCGGATGAGGATAAGACTAGTCTGGCGGCATTCGTGCTGTAGGAGAGAGCAGACGTATGGTGGGTGTCTGTGCTAAGGAATCAACCTGACAGACTAGAGCATGATATTTCTTCGGAAGAATTCATGTGGCTATTCATGACAAAGTACATACTGGAGCATGTGCAAGATAAGATAGAGCAAGACTTTTTGGCCCTAACTCAAGGGTCGATGACCGTACTCGAGTATGAGGCTAAGTTTGCAGAACTATCAAAGTATGCACTACACATTGTTACAGATGAAAGAAAGAAGGTGAAGAAGTTTGTGGCGAGACTACCACCGTCTCTTCGGACCCTTCTAATTGCACTGCATCTTGCTACAATGCATGCGGCTCTTGGTGCGGCATGTTGTCAAGAGAGCGACATAAAATTATAACAAGGGGAGAAAATGAATTCAACAAGGAGACCATCGGCACCATTTCATCAAAATGACAAAGGAAAAAGAGTGATGAAAAATTCATCGCGATCGTTTGTGACTGGGAAGATCACGTCACCAGCAAGAGACAATGATAAACCAGAATGTAAACAGTGCGGCAAGAGACATGGCGGAGAAGTAAGCTGGATCACCACCGGCAAGTGTCTTCGTTGTGGCGAGAAGGGCCACATGATCTGAGATTATCCGAATTTGATGCAGCCTGTAGCAGCTCGGCCAGTAGCAACAGTAGCAGCTCCAATAGCAGCCAGACCAGCAGTAGCGGGACTCGCAGGGAGACCCCGAGCGCCAGCTCGGGTGTTTGCGTTAGCTAGAGAGGATGCTGAGCAGGCAGAGGACCTCACAGAAGGTACTATGGAGGAACTTCTCGCATGAGGAGGTCACGTGGGAACCAAAGGAAGTGATGAAGAATAAGTACCCTAGATTGTTCGATATGTGATCTAATCCCAAACTTCGATGATGAAGTTTTCTTTAAGGGGGAGAGGGTGTGATGCCCTACAAATTTATAGTATTTTATTTATTTAAAAAAATTGATTATGCCTAAATATATAAATGATTAGTCTTATTATATAAATTTTAGTCATGGTAAAAAAAAGAAATTAAGAAAGAAAACAAATAGATTTTAAGATTAAGGGAAAGAGAAAAAAATATGGCAAGCAAAGAAAAAAAATTGAAGAGGTTAAACAAAGCAAAATAGAAGAAGAAGGGAGTTAATTGTTAAAGGAAAAAATATATATAAATAAAAAAAGAAGAAGGTCAAAATTTAAAAAAAATTAAAAATTAAAAAAAGGGTGGTCTCCCACACCCTCGCCCGCGTGCACGTGCGCGCTAGCGGGCGCGCGCGGGAGGCGGGCGCCGCCCCCCGCCCCCCCTTGGACGCTTGCGGCTGTTTAAAAAAAATTATTATTTATTATTATTATTTATTTTGTTAAACTTTTATCTTAGTTTAAACCCTTTCCTTCTTATTAGTCAAAAGTACATGTCCCATATACAAAAAAAAGAAAAATATGGGATAGTCAAAGAAAGATGTTGAGTGGGTTGGTGAGTCTTTGAATGTCATTTTTTATTTAAATAATATTAAAATACATGTTTAATCTCCACCCTTGGATTATATCAATGGCTAAGATTGATTAGAAGAAAACCCCTATAAATAGACATGAGAGGGCCTTCATTTGTTCTTCTTGGAGACTGGCTACGTGAACTACTGAAGGAAATGGTGCATGGCTTATTAAGGAGGTGTTTAAGCTTTATTAAGTTAAGGGATTTAATATTAATCCTCTTGATTAGCATGATTAGCATATTTAAAATGATTTAGGGTGTGTTAATTAGCATCTATAGAGATAATTAAATCCATAGATCTGTATTTCACCATGTGTGATCACATCTAGCCGAATTATAATGAGATCATTAGTGTTAAGGCATGTGATTAATAGAAAAATCAAGTGATTAATACACTATATTTAGCAACAGTGCATGATAAATTTAGAAGATTTTCATAATCATGAGATCTGATATTACAAGCTCTCTGTAAAAATTTCAATGTCTGATTCAAATTATGTTCACTTTTATAAATATTTTAATATTATCTTAAAGGTGTCTAATTATACTAAAAGTCTAAAAAGGTGATATAAAATCATCCTAAATTGTAGGAATGCATCTTACTATGAGACCCATGTGTAGAAAAAGTTTCATTATTTTTAGACTACGATATTTCTTTTAATCAATTTTTAATACATGATAAGAAAATAAATAATTATATATAAATTATATATATTGTTCATAAAAATCTTACCATTTCACAGTATATTTATTACAGTGTGTGTGATGTATTCTTAAAATACCAACAATTATAGATGTCTGTAAGTGAACTTATAGAATTTTCGATAAGTTATTAGAAGTATAGAATTCTGAGATAAATAGAAATACTATATGAAAAATTTTAAAACTTTACCCGAAGCATTAAATGCATGTTATAACTAATTTATTAAAATTTCATATTATTCGGATCATAAAATCTTGACTTGTATAATTTTCAATGTTTGAACAAATAATTAAAAAGATTGAATAAATATTAATATTCTGTGAAAAATCCTAAGAATATTACAAAACTGATATATGATATTTATAAGTTAATGTGTAGTATATTTCAATCATTGTGAATATTCTGAATAATTTTATCTATTTAAAAGCTATTGTTGTAAATCTTAGAAACTGATATAAAAATCAAGAAATTTGAATACCGAATGAAAAATAGTGAATTTTCCCCCATATGATACTTCTGTCTAGAATAACGTTCTGTAAATTTTGAGTAATTTTCTAATCATTGTGGATATATTTAGTTAATTTATTATTCATGATGTATTTTTGTTAATCTATCAAAATATTAGTAATGCAATGTGAAAAATAATGAAAAGTTTCGAAAATGATATTTCTGTTATAAAGGATGGATTGAAAAAGTATGGTGAGTTTTAGAGTACTGTGATTAAATTTAGTTAATTTTCTATGTATAGGAGAATTTAAATAATTCTAGAAAATAATTTCAATTCCTGCCTGAAAAATTATGAAAAATTATCTGTGCAATGTTACATATAAATGTGATTTTTAGTAAAAGTTTAATGGTCTTATAAAATTTTTAGCTAAATTTAGTCAATTTATGATGCATGTTGGAGTATAAGTAATTCTGAAAAAATTATAATTACTGCCTGAAAAATGATGCTAATTTTCTGTTTTGATCCTTCTTGTAAATGTATTGATTCCCTGAAATTTCAAAGCATTCTAATCTCTGTACACAGAAGTAAATTTTTTTGATATATATATGCCCTTATATTTGGATAACTTTATAATTTCAGAAATAAAAAAAAGATTTTCAGTACTAGCATATTTTATACTTAATATTCACAGCATGAATTTTTGAGTGACATGTGTCTATTTCATATGAGTTACATATATAATTATCTAATTACTGTACTACTATTACTACCAAATGGACACTGCCACCATAGGGGGAGACTGGAACTAAGCCATATAAATGTCCCTATGGGGAGATTCACACTGTACTGGCCCCAAGAGTAAAGGGGATTAAAATCCTGGAGGTGGACAAGTACTACTGGTTAAGGTGAAGAGGACTTCTCCCGGTTCTGCGCAGTAATAAAGACTCATCACTATTTTGACCTAGGTGATCGAGTACCGACTGATTGTCATTCTAGTGGTGGTTTAGGCACTGTGTCTTGGCTATTTACCACTGTTACTACTCACTGAACTAAAATTTAAACTACTGTTACTGCTCACTGAATTGATATTGAAACTACTGCTACTGTTCATTGAGTCGTTATTGAAATGACTATTACTGCTCATTGAATTGATATTGGAACTGCTACTGTTCACTGAATCGATATTGAAATGACTGTTACTACACTGAATTGATATTGAAACTACTGTTACAGTTCTTTCAATCGATACTGAAACTATTATTACTGCTCATTGAACTGATATTGAAATCAGTGTTGTTGCCTAATGAACTGTTATTACATTTCACTATTATTACACTGTAAATGTTTACTGTTATTGAATCTTCAGTATATCAAATGGTGATTTAGAAAAGGGCAGATTATGTCTATTTTGCTCCTTTCATTATGCGTGAGACTTTACTCTGCCTAGTACTGGAATCATTCTATTGATAAATGAATCGAATTATATTGCACGGTAATGTTTACTATGTTGAATGCTCATTTACTTTATCATTGATAAAATAAAGTTTTAATGTAGATGCTTTATTTGTAAAATGTTAATATCATGACTTATGATGAAAAAAAATTAAAATTGGGTTAAATGTATTAATCTCATGTGTTATCTATTTGAAATTATGCCTAAGAATGACTTATAAAATGAAATGTCGTAAATCACTTTGGATATATTTTTACATGTTATGATTGGGGACTATGCCTAGTCTCTTACTGGGTCTATTCGTAGACTCACCCTATTGAACATTTTCAGGAGAAGCGGTAGAAGAAAACGATGAGTGATCTCGTAGTGTTCTGACTGCGGCTTGGATTTACTTCGTGTCATTATCTTAGGTAGTTATGTCTTAGAACAAAATTTGTGTGTGAATTTTGGTTATGTAATAAATGACTTATTAAATCGTTACCTTTATTTCGACCTCTATGGATGAAGTCTTTTTGACTGTAAGCTGACTGATTGAGTAATTTCATTTCCGCTGCAATGATATCTCAATATTTATATAGAATTCTCTACCATAATTGTACCGTTTGGGTTGTCCCACTGTGACATTTCGATCGAAATCTGACGTGAGTCTTTACGACTTCACCGGGTTTACGAGTCGGGGCGTGACAGAGAATAGTATCAGAGCTGCCGCGGTTGAGAATTTACATAAATGGTCATCAGCTTAATCCACATTTTAAAAAACTTGAACTAGTAGGTTGTTATGACAAAAACTTAGTCGTATAATTATATTTTTAGATCATGGTAGGAGGGGTGACCATAATGGAGAGATTTCGGCAGATGCCTCCATCCACTTTTAAGGGGGAGAGTCAGCCAATCATGATCGAAAACTAGCTCCACGAGATCGAAATGATTTGTTGGGTCATCCGGTGTGCTGATTAGGATAAGACTAGTCTGGCGATGTTCATGTTGTAGGAGAGAGTAGATGTATGGTGGGTGTCTGTGCTAAGGAATCAACCTGACAGACTAGAGCATGATATTTCTTGGGAAGAATTCATGCGGCTATTCACGAAAAAGTACATACTGGAGCATGTGCAAGATAAGATAGAGCAAGACTTTTTGGCCCTAACTCAAGGGTCGATGACCGTACTCGAGTATGGGGCTAAGTTTGCGGAATTATCAAAGTATGCACTGCACATTGTTACAGATGAAAAAAGGAAGGTGAAGAAGTTTGTGGCGAGACTACGACCATCGCTTCGGACCCGTCTAATTGCACAGCATCTTGCTACAATGGAGGCGGCTCTTGGTGCGGCATGTGTAGACACGCTAAAATCGATACTATGATGAGTAAATCACATGTCACGACGTAATGCCCCAAAGTGGACTTCAATGCTGGCTTAATATGAATTTTTTCTAGTTTCTTTAGAATTTTTCTGGAATATTTGTAATTAGCGATTGTCATCCGGGCGTCATTTAATAAATTCACGACCGTTCACGTAGGTGTCATTTCCTGGTTTTACGAATTCCACTCAAAAATAAATTCAAGGAATTAACTGCTGGCTCAAAGGCGCTCATTAATTGATGCCACTTCATGCAGGCATTATTTTCTATTTTTCAAAAATAGAAAGTCTTTTATTTCTATAAATTAATCCTAGAATTAGCGGCTGCGTGCGCGGTCGTTATTTTAAATAGCAACCACTTTGATGTCGTCATTTAACTTCTGTGTCCGTTTCTGCTGTTGCTTCCTTGCAGAGTAAATCCTTCTATCTTTTGATCTTGGTCCTTGCTATGGAAGTACATCTGTGTTCTGGAAGTTTATTCCTAGTTTTAATCCCATTAGAACTAGATCTTAAGCTCTATAAATACCCTCCCTTGAAGGCCACCCGCGAGAGAAGAAGACTTTTGTTAGAAGGGAGAGATCCCTGCGGTATAGACTTCCAGAGAGAAGAGCCTTTTAGTGTTTCATTTGTTGGGTTAGATCGACGCAGTCTATCTCCACTAAGTGTGGATCTAGAGGGGGGTGAATAGATCAACTTGCCTAATTTAAAACTATTGTATGTTCTAAAGCGGAATTTAGGCAAACATCAGTTAAGCTAAATGAAGAGTGCTAAGCAAAGGATACCAGCACACACAGTTCACAAGCAATCACACAAACACAATGCACACACAAATTTTAGGTGGTTCGGTCAACGACCAACGTCCACCCCACACTCAACCGAGTATGGCTTCCTGCTACGCAGCACAGCTTGCGTCCGCTGGGCTTTACAGCTTGGCCAAACAATCCGCTGATACACAGCTTCGCTGGGCACTACAGCTTGCCGACCAGAGGATCTGATCATCTGCAACCGCTGGGGAAATACAGCTTAACCCATCCAGTGGAGACTACCACTGCAAGACCACTGACACACAGCTTGAAGAAGCAGTATTCGAAAATGAAAGACAGAATCAAAACGAAAACAGAAAAACTCAAAAGCAATATAGCTCTAAGAGCAAAGCTCAGCTCTGGTTTTGAACCACGAGACTGAGATACAAGCTCACTTTCAATCTCACTCTCAATCAGCTCTCTCTCAGCTCATCTCTCTCGATCTCTTCTTCTCTCGTTTTCTTCTTCTCTATTTCTTTTCTTCTTCTTCTCTGTATCTTCTTCTTCTCTCTTTTCTCTCTGTGGATCGAAGGCTCACTGCTGCTGAGTGTATAGACTTTCTCTTCTTCTCCTTCGATCTGTCTTCTTATGGATACCTTGTCCTTCTCGGATCACGAGCCAGGTACCTCGGATCACGTGCCCTTCATTAGCCTCTTCAGTCCGATGTATAGAGTTCTCAGTTCATGTGCTCAATGACAGCAATCTGACTTGCTGCGTCGACGCTGTCAATCAATGGCGTTAACGCAGTGAGGCATTCCAGTAAGCCATTAGCTTCGTCTCTTTAGCTGCTGCGTCGACGCTGCTCAATTGTGGCGTTGACGCAGTGGAATAGCCTGTGAAGGTCTCTGCTTCTTTAACTGTTGCGTCGACGCTGCTTGCTTGTGGCATTGACGCAGTGGAAGATATCGTGAAGGCTTCGTCAACTGATGCGTGGACGCTTTAAGCTCCCAGCGTCGACCCTGTTCCCTTCAGCAACAAGAATGAAGTCATAAGATTTAAGTATGTACATTGCAGTGTATATACTTCGTTGTATAGACTTGTGAAGGCGAATGCAACGTACAGACTTGCCCAATGTGTTGACTTCAACAAAGGAGGCAACGACTGTATAGACTTTAAATCCTAAAGCCAGTGTATAGACATTGAAGAACAACAACCAATGTATGGACTTTACAATGCAAACAACAATGTATAGACTTCATGTAAAAGCCCAATGTATAGACATTAATTCGAAGACCAATGTGCAGACTTTGGATTTGAAGACCAGTGTGCAGACCTTGAGTTTGAAGACCAATGTGCAGACTTTGAGTTTGAAGACCAATGTCCAGACTTCAAGTAACACTGTGGATGTACAGACTTGATGAAGCGAAGCCAATGTACAGACTTAATGTGTAGCTTAAGCCTTGAACGTAGGAATAGGCTGGAGTGTATAGACTTCAGGCTTCAGAACCGAATGTTCAGACTTCGCCTAAGAAACGTAGGGAAAGTCCTTAGTGTATAGACTTTGCCTTGAGCGAAAGGTAAGTGATGAATGTATAGACTTTCACGATGTGTAGACTTGAATATGTGAAAGCTACAGTGAAAGAGTGTATACACTTGACCAGATCAAGGGCAATTCGGATGTACAGACTCTGAGGTTCAAAGCCAATGGCTGTACAGACTTAGAATATTAAGATTGATGTACAGACTTCATGCGTTGACGCTGTACACACTTAGCGAGTTGACGTTGTACACACATCAATGAAGTGCATTGACGCTGTAACATGAGCCAGTGAGATGCGTTGACACTGTACACACTTAACCAATTCAAATGAAATGCAGTGTGTGGACTTTATCTGAAATGGACGATGTATAGACTCAATCGATATGAGAGCTTCCAGTGTATAGACTCAGTCTAAGCAAGTCTGCTGGAGGAGTCGACCCATCCTCTGATGTGTCGACCCATGACAGTGAGACATGCAGACAGCAGTGTATTAAATGCAAAGAACACATAGTCAATCTGATAGAGCAATTTCATCAAATCAAAAGCAGTTGCCAATCAATCAAAACAATGGTGTTGCCAATGAAATAAAGCAAGTGTCAACATCATCAACATAGAGGGGTCACAACAATCTCCCCCTTTTTGATGATGGCAACCCCATATGAAGTAGAATAGCAACATCCTGTCATATAGATATATGTTTGATGAAAGACATGATGTGTTATGCAGATTGACATGTAGATGCTATGAATGCATGCAACTCACTGCCACAAACTCTCCCTTGGAATGAATTCAGAATTGAATTCAGAATTCAGACAGATATGTATTCTCCCCCTAGACATCCCCTAGACAATATTCTCCCCCTTTGCCATCAACAAAGAGGAGAAAAAAATTAAATACAATGGAGGAATCAAGAGAAGAACTGACTGGCATTCTGAACAGGTAGTTCATGAATAAGCATTCTAAAGCATAGAGTCTTCAGTCATATGAATTTATAAACTGCTATCAGAAAGATTTCTGGTTTAAGAATGATAAAATTTGGAGTTCATGCACTACAAGCAATAGATAAGTTCACAGTGCATGATAAAACAATAAACCATAATCACATTTGCATGAAAGATTCAGTTTCATAATATCTTACTTTCATAGTCTCATAAAAATATTGAGAGAACCCAAGTCATGTATTGAAACTAAACAAATTGACACTCATGAACTTTTCTTTTGAAGGAGCAACATTATCAGTATTAGATCATTTTGAGCATTCAGGTATCATAAGTCTTTCTGCGTAAGGGTATACGTTTGTAAGACGCCAATACCCCTAGATACTCAACAAGATGGACCATTCTGCCTATGATCAAATTCAACAGAACTGAGTTACACCTTTTTGTGTGAGGGTACACGTTTATTAGACGCCAGTTACCCCCAGGTACTCAGTGAAACCAGCCTGCTGTTTTGAACATTTTAAACAGAGATAGCTAATACACTTCATGACATGAGTGTTGTCCACTTCTTTGATGGATCACTCAGTTTCTCAGTGATTTACCAATCATTGCTCTGCCAATATATATATTTTCAATGATTTTCAATGTTTTTCAATATCTTTCTTAGCTGTCCTTTTTTTTATGTTTCAGAATGACTTGTTTAAGAACAATACACATACTTAACTTCTCTAACATGATTTCAGATGAGTTTTCAGATTTCAGATATGATTAGCTTTGTCTGACATGAAATAAGAAAGAGGTTGAGAGTTTTATCAATTTTCAACTTACTTATATACTGATTGCAATCTTTAAACTCCAACCATTATAAGATTTAAACCATTTACATCAGTCTTTGAACAATTCAAATTCTTATAAATGAAGAAGTCCATTTTCTACTGCTTAGAAATCAGAACTGACCAACAGATTGCCATAATGTCAGAGACAAGTATTCAGAGTTAAAGGTTGAATGACTTCAAGAAATTTGAAATCACTCTGAATTTCTAGCAATACTCCCCCTGTCTATCTACATGCAATTTGCTAATGAAAGGCAAGAATTAATTGAGAGAGAGCTTATGCATAGGTCATGAATGAATGATATGCAAAGACATGCAAAGACTCGACAAGCTCCCCCCGAATATATGCAATGCAGGACAGTTCTACATCCACATGATTTATCCAAGCAATCAAAAACAAGTCCACATCAGAGATTTTATTCACAGCAATTAAACAATCATTCATCATGCTGAAATTTACATAAGCCAAGTTCTCTTCTAAGAAACTTAAATTTTTCATTCCCAAGAGGCTTAGTAAAAATATCAGCAATTTATTTTTCAGTTTCTATGAAATTCATTTCAATCTCCTTTTTTATTTACAGCATCTCTAAGAAAATGATGTTTTATCTCTATATGCTTAGTCCTAGAATGGTGAACAAGATTTTTAGCAAGGCATATAGCACTAGTATTATCACATAAAAGTGGAATGCATCCCAGATTTATCTGATAATCAGCCAGTTGGTGCTTAATCCAAAGTACTTGGGCTGCACAATTACATCCTGCAACATACTCAGCTTCAGCTGTGGATAATGCTACCGTGTGTTGCTTCTTAGATGCCCAAGACACTAGACAGCCACCAAGGAATTGACAGTAGCCACTGGTGCTTTTTCTATCTACTCGACACCCAGCATAGTCTGCATCAGTGTAGGCTAGAAGCTCTAACTCACACTTAGCAGGATACCAGAGACCTAGTTCTTGGGTGCCTAGTAAATACCTAAAAATTCTTTTCACAGCTTTAAAGTGATTTTCTTTAGGACTGGCCTGAAATCTAGAGCATAAACACACAGCAAATTGTATGTCAGGCCTAGATGCTGTAAGGTAGAGAAGAGATCCGATCATACCTCTGTATAGTCTTTGGTCCACAGGTTTACCTTTAGAATCTTCATCCAAACTGGTTGATGTACCCATTGGAGTAGCTATTTCCTTGAGGTTGTCCATTTTGTACTTCTTCAATAAGTTCTTTACATACTTGGACTGAGAGATGAAGGTGCCATCTTCTATTTGTGTAACCTGCAGTCCAAGAAATAGTTTGAGCTCACCCATTGAGCTCATTTCAAATTCATCAGTCATTATTTGAGAGAATTCCTCACACAATTTGGGGTTAGTTGACCCAAACACAATGTCATCCACATAAATCTAAATGATAAGAATATCTGTATGGCTTACCTTGGTAAACAATGTTTGATCAACTATACCTCTTGTGAAGTTCTTGTCGGTGAGGAATTTGCTCAACCTGTCATACCAAGCTCTAGGAGCTTGCTTTAAACCATAGAGAGCTTTATTGAGCTTGTAAACATGATTAGGGAAATCTAAACATTCAAACCCAAGAGGCTGTCTCACATAGACATCCTCATTAATTTCCCCATTTAGAAAAGTATATTTCACATCCATCTGCTGAAGATTTATTCCTAGGGAACATGCATAAGCCAATAAAATTCTTATTGCTTCTAACCTAGCTACAGGGGCAAAAGACTCTTCAAAGTCTATTCTAAATTCCTGATTGTACCCCTGAGCTACAAGTCTGGCTTTATTTTTAATAACATTCCCCGCTTCATCAGTTTTATTTCTAAATACCCATTTAGTCCCTATGACTGTTTCATGATCAGGAGGTGGAACCAAATGCCACACCTTATTCCTGTCAAACTGATTGAGCTCCTCATGCATGGCATTAATCCAATGCACATCTTGGAGAGCACAGTCAATGGACTTGGGTTCTATGTTTGATACAAAAGCATAAGCATTCAGTTCATGTTGAATTCTTAAGTGGCCTCTAGTCCTAGGAGGGTCATGCAGATTTCCAATAACATTATCTACATGATGATCCTTGAGATATCTAATATTTTCAATTGGACTATCATGAACTTGATTTACCTCCCCCTGAACTGTAGGCTCCTCTTCATTAAGCTCTTTATGTTCTTCTTCATCCTCGGATTTGTCTGCAGGATCTCTTTCCTTCAGAATTTCACCATTGTTTTCATTCTTGCATTGACCAACATTAGAATTTGCAAAGGATTCATCAAAAACTATGTGTGGAGATTCTTCAACATTTTTAGAGTTCAGATTGTACACTCTGTATGCTTGGGTGTTTTCAGAATAGCCAAGAAAAATTCTTGGTTCTCCTTTTGGTTCAAATTTATCAAGGTCCTTTTTATCATTTATGTGAATGAAACATTTACAACCAAAAACCTTGAAGTGAGCAATAGAAGGTTTCATACCTTTTAATATCTCATATGGTGTTTACTGGGTAGAAGGTCTTACCATGGCTCTATTAATAAATAACAGGCAGTGTTCACTGCTTCAGCCCAAAATTTCCTTGGTAGACCACCTTCGACAAGGAGTGTACGACCCATTTCCACTAGGGTTCTGTTCCTTCTCTCCAAAACTCCATTCTGCTCAGGTGTTCTCGGTGAGGAATACCTGTGGTTGATTCCATTTGACCTGCAGAATTCATCAAATTGTGAGTTTTCAAACTCACCTCCATGATCAGACAAAATGTTTTCAATTTTCTGATTTGTTTTAACATAGAACTCCTGAAATTATGAGAAAGCATCACTCTTATTAGATAAGAAATAAACCCAAGTATACCTAGAAAAGTCATCTACCATGACAAACCCATACCTCCTCCCTGATAGGCTGACAGATCTAGTTGGCCCAAAAAGGTCCATATGTATCAGCTCATAGGGTTTGGAAGACAGATTTTCAGTTCTAGACTTAAATGACTTTCTAGTTATCTTTGATTGAGTGCATGCATCACAGATTTTGTTTTCTTGCTTGAATGAGACTTCAGGAAGTCCTCTAACCATGCCATGCTTATTTAATTTGTGCAAAACAGTGTAGCTAGCATGACCTAAACTATGATGCCATAAAAATGCTATGTCTTCTCTACTGGCAGTAAGGCAAAGGTTAGTGTGTTGAATTTCATCTAAATTTATCATGTAAGTATTATTTATTCTTTTTCCAGAAAATTTGACAATATCAGAATCAGGTTCAAAAACCTTACAGCATTGAGAATTAAATAAAACATTGTAACCTTTATCACATAACTGGCTGATGCTAAGTAGATTATAGGCTAACCCTTCAACCAGCATAACATCATCAATGCAGCAGGTAGAACACTTACCTACCTTACCTGATCTGATAATCCTACCCTTTGTGTTGCTTCCAAAGGTGACAATGCCTTCTACTTTCTCAGTCAGTATGCAAAATTTGGCCTTATCTCCTGTCATATGCCTGGAGTAGCCGCTATCCATGTACCACAAGTTATTCTTGGCTGCCAGGCATACCTGCATACACAATTAGGTAGAGAAGTTTGGAACCCAAGACTGATTGGGCTCCAATGTAAATGAACTAGAAGCAAAATAGGAAAGCAAATGTTTCGGAATCTACATTTGTTTAAATGAATTTTGTTCAGTGGATCTACAGATTTTCTTCTGTTGTTGTTCCTTTTTTTATTGTTCTTTTTCTTATTGGCAACAGCATGATTATTGACAGTATTGTTATTTCTGTGCCAGTGCCTTGGCCAGGGTATGTCCACAAAATTTTGGCTATAGTAGTTCCTGGGCTGGCTATGAAAATATTGATTTCTAGATGTCCAGTAACCATACCCATTGACCCAATTTCCACTGTAAGGTCTTTGGTTTTGAGCACCCTGGAATGCAAGACCTGTAAACCTACCCTGAGTTCTAGACCAATTTGACCTATTGAAGTAGGTTGGCTGTGCATTGTAGTGGGTCTGAGCTCTGGGTTGATAAAAATAATTGGGTTGACTCCTAGCAGCACTCTGTCTTCCCTGTACTTTGGACCCTGCTGACCTATACACAGGTTTGTATTGGGTCTTCTTAAGAGGTGGAGGTGTTGGTGGAGACTGGGTTACCTTGACCTGGGGTTTACTGGACTGTGTAGGTTGACCCCTAACCTGAGTCTGAGCCCTAGGATTCTGGTTGGATGTGCTGGCTCTACTAGGCTCATTAACCTTTTGTTTGCCCTTCTCCTCAGCACTAGACTTTTTCAGATTAGCAGTTTTATTCATTAAATTTGTTGAGTTCATGCTAATCAGAGGTCCCTTTTCCTTTTGAGCAACAAATGAAATTGTTTTCATCCCGAATGTTTTTGTTGCACTAGAATTAAATCCTAGGCCCTCTTTTCTGAAATTAACCTTTGACCCTAACAAAGCATTTAAGTTATCTGTTCCTTGGGTCATTTTCTCAATGGTTTTCATTTTATCCTCATTGTCTTTTTGAAGTTCATCAATAGATTTTTTCAGTTCATTGTTGACATTGAGGACAGCTTCATATTTTTCAGAGATAATTTTGACTTCACTTTCACATTTCTGAATCTTCAGCTTCCATTCATCAATTTCATTTTCAAGCCTTAGATTCTCTTCCTTAGAAGCTTTTAACTCATTTTTTATTTCATCTTCTTCAGAGCATGTGAGTTTCAATTCATCAATCTCAGATTCCAAACATGCAATTTTATCAGTTAGTGTTTTATCATTTTGCATGGAATTGATTTTTCTTCTAAGATGCCTATTCTCTTTTCTAATATCATCAGCTCTATCAGCTATGTCATGATAAGCATCTACCCAATCAGCAATTGTGAAGTTTTCAAATCTAGTGATTACCTCATATGTGTCCTCCTCTCTGTCTTCGGAGCTTGTTGCCATAAGGCAAATGGGCTGTTCAGATTCGGCTTCACTATCTGAAATGCTGCTGAAAGAGCCTTCATCTTCATCACTCCATGTGCTGATCATAGCTCTTCCCTTCTTGGTTTTCTTCTTTGAACTGTCCTTATGTTTCTGATTGTCTGGACAGTCAATTTTCAGATGCCCTGGTTTCCTGCATTGATAACAGACATTAGCTTCATTTTTCTTTGCAGGTTTAGATTTATACCTTTTATCCTTTCGGCCACCACTGTATTTCTTCTGGCTGAACCGTCCTGCTCCCTTTCTGAGAAATCGCCTGAACTCTCTAGTCATCATGGCTATCTCAGACCGAGTCACATCTTCTTCTTCATTTAGGCTCTCCTCTGATGATGAAGAGCTGCTGGAGCTGGATTTTATTGATTTGCTGGAACTAGCCTTCAGCGCTATCGGCTTCTTCTTCCTCTCGGCTTCATCTGTCCTTGGCATGTTTATCTCATATGCCATTAGTGAGCCAATCAGCTCATCAGCTTTAGTATTACGCAAGTCCTTTGACTCCTCCATTACTGTTGCTTTGGTGTGCCAAATGGGAGTCAGGGAGCGCAGAATTTTCCTCACTACATCATACTCTGTCTGAGGTTTCCCAAAACCTCTGAGGCCATTGGTTATGACAGTCAGTCGAGCGTACATTTCGCTGATGGACTCGTTCTGCTTCATCTTGAAGGCTTCATACTCAGATACAAGAAGATTGGCCTTCTGCTCTCTTACTTGAGATGTACCTTCATGAATTACTTCCAGCGCATCCCACATCTCCTTAGCTGATTTGCAAGCAGACACACGGGAAAATTCTGTAGGATGCAGAGCGCACTGGATAGCATTAATAGCACTCCAATTCAGCGTGGACCTTCTGATCTCCTCCTTGGTCCATACATCTTCATTCGGGGACAGCTCATAAGGTCCCTTGCTGACAATCTTCCAAATCTCATAATCCTTAGCCCTGAGGAACACTTGCATACGGTTCTTCCAGTATGCGTAGTTTGATCCATCAAAGAATGGGGGCTTCGTTGTTGAGTGACCTTCGGCAATCATCCCTCGAGCATCCATCTCTGCCTATTCTCTTCGGGCGATGAGTCCCTGCAGAAGAGTTAGGCTCTGATACCAAGTGTTGGGTTAGATGGACGCAGTCTATCTCCACTAAGTGTGGATCTAGAGGGGGGTGAATAGATCAACTTGCCTAATTTAAAACTACTGTATGTTCTAAAGTGGAATTTAGGCAAACATCAGTTAAGCTAAATGAAGAGTGCTAAGCAAAGGATACCAGCACACACAGTTCACAAGCAATCACACAAACACAATGCACACACGAATTTTAGGTGGTTCGGTCAACGACCTACGTCCACCCCACACTCAACCGAGTATGGCTTCCTGCTGCGTAGCACAGCTTGCGTCCGCTGGGCTTTATAGCTTGGCCAAACAATCCGCTGATACACAGCTTCGCTGGGCACTACAGCTTGCCGACCAGAGGATCTGATCCTCTGTAACTGCTGGGGAAATACAGCTTAACCCGTCCAGTGGAGACTACCACTGCAAGACCTGCTGACACACAGCTTGAAGAAACAGTATTCGGAAATGAAAGACAGAATCAAAATGAAAATAGAAAAACTCAAAAGCAATATAGCTCTAAGAGCAAAGCTCAGCTCTGGTTTTGAACCACGAGACTGAGATACAAGCTCACTTTCAATCTCACTCTCAATCAGCTCTCTCGATCTCTTCTTCTCTCGTTTTCTTCTTCTCTATTTCTTTTCTTCTTCTTCTCTGTATCTTCTTCTTCTCTCGTTTCTCTCTATGGATCGAAGGCTCACTGCTGCTGAGTGTATAGACTTTCTCTTCTTCTCCTTCGATCTATCTTCTTCTGGATACCTTGTCCTTCTCAGATCACGAGCCAGGTACCTCGGATCACGTGCCCTTCATTAGCCTCTTCAGTCTGATGTATAGAGTTCTCAGTTCACGTGCTCAATGACAGCAATCTGACTTGCTGCGTCGACGCTGTCAATCAATGGCGTTAACGCAGTGAGGCATTCCAGTAAGCCATTAGCTTCGTCTCTTTAGCTGCTGCGTCGACGCTGCTCAATTGTGGCGTTGACGCAGTGGAATAGCCTGTGAAGGTCTCTGCTTCTTTAACTGCTACGTCGACGCTGCTTGCTTGTGGTGTTGACGCAGTGGAAGATATCGTGAAGGCTTCGTCAACTGATGCGTGGACGCATTAAGCTCCCAGCGTCGACCCTGTTCCCTTCAGCAACAAGAATGAAGTCATAAGATTTAAGTATGTACATTGCAGTGTATATACTTCGTTGTATAGACTTGTGAAGGCGAATGCAACGTACAGACTTGCCCAATGTGTTGACTTCAACAAAGGAGGCAACGGCTGTATAGACTTTAAATCCTAAAGGCAGTGTATAGACATTGAAGAACAACAACCAATGTATGGACTTTACAATGCAAACAACGATGTATAGACTTCATGTAAAAGCCCAATGTATAGACATTAAATTCGAAGACCAATGTGCAGACTTTGGATTTGAAGACCAGTGTGCAGACCTTGAGTTTGAAGACCAATGTGCAGACTTTGAGTTTGAAGACCAATGTCCAGACTTCAAGTAACACTGTGGATGTACAGACTTGATGAAGCGAAGCCAATGTACAGACTTAATGTGTAGCTGAAGCCTTGAACGTAGGAATAGGCTGGAGTGTATAGACTTCAGGCTTCAGAACCGAATGTTCAGACTTCGCCTAAGAAACGTAGGGAAAGTCCCCAGTGTATAGACTTTGCCTTGAGCGAAAGGTAAGTGATGAATGTATAGACTTTCACGATGTGTAGACTTGAATATGTGAAAGCTACAGTGAAAGAGTGTATACACTTGACCAGATCAAGGGCAATTCGGATGTACAGACTCTGAGGTTCAAAGCCAACGGCTGTACAGACTTAGAATATTAAGACTGATGTACAGACTTCATGCATTGACGCTGTACACACTTAGCGAGTTGACGCTGTACACATATCCAATGAAGTGCGTTGACGCTGTAACATAAGCCAGTGAGATGCGTTGACGATGTACACACTTAACCAATTCAAATGAAATGCAGTGTGTGGACTTTATCTGAAATGGACGATGTAAAGACTCAATCGATATGAGAGTTTCCAGTGTATAGACTCAGTCTAAGCAAGTCTGCTGGAGGAGTCGACCCATCCTCTGATGTGTCGACCCATGACAGTGAGACATGCAGACAGCAGTGTATTAAATGCAAAGAACACATAGTCAATCTGATAGAGCAATTTCATCAAATCAAAAGCAGTTGCCAATCAATCAAAACAATGGTGTTGCCAATGAAATAAAGCAAGTGTCAACATCATCAACATAGAGGGTCACAACATCATTAACAGATCTCCTGCATGTTCTTCTCCACGACAGGGGTTTTCCTCCAGCGGCCTTCTTCCTCTTGCGGCCAAGCTCTCTCTCTATTTCTCCCTTTACTGCTGCAGGCAACAGCAGAAGGGCGCTTTCCTCTTTTAGTTTTCTTATTATTCATCTTACGCACATCTCTCTCTAGTCATCTTTACTAGAAGCAAACATCATATATATTCCTCTGCATATCATACGTGCTTTGCATTCATAGCATATATCTCCCATCCCTTTTGCTCTTCTTAGGGGTTTAAAACAAAAACACACAAGGTGTGTTCGTGTTTATATTGCATATCTTTATTTCTTTGGCGCATTGATACTACACTTTGGCTAATCCATACTATTTGCTTATCTTTGCTTGTCTTACAAGGGTAATCAAAGTAAGAACCCCCTTCATCGGCCGGCCGGTAGAAGGAGGAAGAAAGAACTCACAATCTCACCCGCTTTTCCACAAGGTACATGCGATCACCCTTTTTATATTTTTGAGGTAACCCCTCTAGCGATCACCCTCCTTTAGAGCATCACATGCTCTCTTTTGATTCCTTTTCCTTATTCCCATCGTATATCATATGATCTTATCATCTCATCTTCTTTTCTTAACTTCTCTTTTTCTAAAGAAATCAAATCCTCTTTCTTTTTAATGTCTCTGTGACACGTTCACAAATTGGCGATCACGGTGGGACTCTTGATGTTTTTATTTTGATCACCCCTCCATTGGCACCCACGTGTGCCCCTCCCTTTGGCACCCTCGCGTGCCCCTCCTTTGGCACCCTCGTATGCCCCTCCTTAGTGCACCACGTAGCACACTCCCTTTGTGTACCACGTGCACACCTCCAACTGGATTAGCCAATTTTTAAACTGTTCATAGCATTTTTAAGAAGAAAGTTTGATTTCTGTTAGCTGTCAATTTATTATCTGTTCTCTAGAACTGATTAGCGACTTCTCTGCAGTCGCTATTTTCATAATCAGCGCCCACTCACAGAGGCATTGTTTCTATTGTTTTCAGTATTTTTATTATTTTTATAATCAACGCCCCTCCACAAAGGCGTCATTCACGCATTCAACGCCTAACTGCAAGGTGTCATTTCTCAGTTACTGTTGTTTCTCCTCACACTCCGGTCACTGTTCACTACTATTGACGCCCTTTCACAGAGGCATTATTCACATATTCAGAGCCTCATACCAAGGCACTATTTCACTTTATTGTTCACTGTTTATCACGGTTTTACTATGATTAGCGACTGTCATACAGCCGTGGTTTTATGATACAGCGACTACTGTCATGTCGCTATTTTGTTCTGTTTTCACAGAACCTTGATTGTTACTGTTATCTTCACCCGTTGGCTGCATTTATTGATTATCTGATTATTACTGCTTGATCTGCCTACATTAGCTTGCATTCTAGGGTATTTGGTTGAGAGACCTCCTCTCTCTACACTCCAAGGATTCTACACCATTTTCTTGGAATTGGAAGGACCCTCCATTGAGTATTCTGTCTCTTTGGGCTGTAAATTCCTTTTCTAAGGCGTCTGTAAGTCTCCGCACCCGTGGATTCCCTCACGGACGCCGGGCCGATTGTACCATTTGAAGTACCCGAAGTTTAGTCAACCCATCCGTTGGTAAGGAGAGAGAAAGAACCTAGTTGACCTGGAGATTACACCCAAACTTGAAACTAGGACCCACATTCAAAAGAGAGAATTGATTACGCATTTAAAAATTCATCTTAATCTTAAAAAAAAACTTAAAATCTCGGGTTCATTACAACTGGTGTGAACAACTTGCTTGATTGGGTGATTGTTTCTTGTTTATATTTGTTGGCTTGAGATATTTTCCTTAAACATGCAACTCCGTTCAGGTAAAATCATTAACATGGCCAACTACAGGTACTCTTATGATGGTTATGAGGAGGGTCAATTTGACTCATCCTATGAGGTTCCCCCTCAAGATTCCACCCATTATGAGGGAAACTATACTCCCTCCCATGCTTATTATTCCCAAGTCCATGTGGTAGACACCACTACTCAATAGGTAGAGCCTTCTTCCCAAGCTCAACCTACCGCGCAAAATACGTCTAGGGACGCTTCCCCATCTTTCAATATTAATGATTTGATTCATGCTCTGTCTCAATTGGATGATTCCCAATGTCAGGCGGTCCAGGCCGCACTAAAAGAGAAATCCGTCCCTTCATCTTCGAACCCTTCTCAGGCCACGGGTGGCCATTCGTCTCTTAATGACCAGGCAGTCTCACATAAGAACCCTTCACGTCCATTAACTCCCATCATGATTACTCCAGCTCAACCGGCAAGCCACTTCGTGGTTAGGCCCCAATATCCTCCAGCTCCCCAATCCTTAAGGAGGCCTATGCCGAATCCATTCCCTTCTAATCTGGCCCCGGTCGAGTCTGATGCCAACACCATACTCCTCCAGAAGATAGCTAGTATGGAGGAGCAGCTTAAGAAGGTCACGGCACCGAAGAATGCTCCAAACATTGCTCTCCCCACTTTGCCGGTTTTCCATTTGCCTCCTTCCGAGATGCCAAATTTCTGACACTACAATGGAACGGGCAACCCGTTCATTCATCTAAAGATTTCATGTATGAGACGTCCTTTTGGTAGGATAATAAGATCTCTCTGGCCTACCTTTTTAGAAGGTCTCTAGATGGTCCAGCACTTGAATGGTTCTATTCTTTGGAGCCGGCCGAAGCTAGTGATTTTGATGTTGTTTAGCGGAAGTTCTTACAGAAATATAAAGATCGTGTGGGTCCATCCCTGTCAGTCACAGATCTTGTTGCTGAGAAAATGAAGCCCGAGGAAGACTTCATTCTGTTTGCCGATAGATGGAGAGCTATGGCCGAAAAATTGAAAGACACCCTTTCGGAGACGGAACAAGTTAAGATGATTATATCAAATTCTACTCCACAATTTCGTCACATTCTGGCCATGAATAGGCTAAGCACCATGGAAGAGCTCTATGAGAGTGCTAGATATATACATACTCAAATGAAAGATTCGCCCATCATGGGCATGTTTGAACAGAAACCAAGGTTGGTTAGGAAGAACACCAATGTTAATAACAGTGGTGGCACCACTGAGGGCACCGTGATCAATGAGCAGGTGGGCGTGGTTGGCAACCCCGCACCTTTTCGCAACCCTAACCCGCAACCTCCACAACAACTCCCCTTCTTTAATCCCGCTCCCCAAGCAAATATTCCCCCTCGACCCTTCCATCCTCCTCCACAAAATCAACCCATCCACCCAAACCTACCAGTTCCTCAACAATACCACTAGGTTCCGCCACCCACCAATTATGGCCCCCAGTAGCCAAGAAAACCACTAGGCCCCAAAAGAGCCCAATACCCGCCATTACCCGAAAGCCTTCCCGATATATTTAATGCACTCATGGCCGCCAACCAGCTCACCCTGCCAAAAGAAAGAACAGCTTGGCCTTCTAATGTGGATACTTCTCGGTATTGTGTCTTCCACCGACAGCCTAGTCACAATATAGATCATTGCTTTCATTTCAAAGATTATATCTATGATTTGAATGAACATGGTGTTATTAATTGGGATGAAATGAGGCAATTTATTGCAACCCTGAAAGCACGAAGACCTCCTTGGCAGCAGCAGGCTCAACAGCTGCCTCAGCAGCAAGTTCCACCTCCTCCTCAACAGCAGTAAGCTCCCGCACCTCAACCGGACATGGGGATTGTCCATAATCCATTGTCGGAGCACCCTCCGAACCAACAAGTTAACCCTGTTACTTCCTTCCACGAAGTGGAAAGAGGACAAGGGTGGCATGAAGAGAATGCCTCTATCAGGGCCATAAACCAAACTCCAACTCAACCACCCCGTCTGTTAAGAACACCTCTCCATCCAACACCTTTTCCCCAACCATCCCATCCCCTTCTGCGCACCACTAACCAAATTCCCTTCACTACCACTAACCCCTTACCGGCTAAACCTCTCCTCATTCGCTCTCCACCATCTTCCACACCACAACCAACCCCCCCTCCAATCATCAACTCCTCACCCTTGCCAACCATGCCACTCCTTATTCGCCCCTCACCAACACCTAATCTCTCCACTGCTACCACCAACCCTCCGCCAATAAAAATTCCTACACCACAACACGTAAATCCCTCATTTTTACCTAGGCCCCTCCTCATTCGGCCAACGCCCCCTTCAGCCGTTCAGGCACCCTCTACCCCTTCTACTATTGTCCCTCCAGCTACCAGTACCCTTCAGCCAACAAGGCCCCTTATAAGGGTTCCTTCTTTGATCACTCCTCCAACATCCGTTAACCTAAACATCCCAACTTCCTCATCCATCAATCCTCCACCTAACCACAACCCGACAGAGGCGAAATCATCACAAACCAGGGTGCTCCGTAGTGGACAGATATTCCATCGTGTATTTCCACAAAGGGAGCCGGAGCCCACACAGGGGCAAGAGGAACAGGAGCAAGAACATGAATCCATACCGGGCACTCAATATGACTTGTTAAAACACTTAGACAAGAGCCCGGCAAAGATTCCTATTTTAGAACTGATAAAAAGATCCACCATTCACCAGTAGGCTTTGAAAGAGTACTTACAGAGGCGATGGTTAATGAGGATATTCCGGCTGAACAGATTACATCAGTTTTGACACCAGTAAGTGGTCAACCGGCCATTGTTTTTTATGAGCATGAGTTAGCTCCGAAGCCAGCTAGGAAATATGCCTTATGCATCTTAGTTGACATTAATAAAGTGGCAGTTAAACAATGCTTGGTGGATACTGGAGAATCCATTAATGTGCTGCCACCAAGTACTCTAAATATGTGTGGCATTCCGGACAGTCAGATTCGGCCATCTACAATCATAGTGACTGCTTATGACAATACAAAGAAACCTCCTCTGGGCATGATTACTCTAAAAGTAGGGCTGGGTCCAATCTCGATTACAGTAGATTTCCACATTCTTGATATGGATCCAACCTTCAATGGTATTTTGGGTCGCCCTTATATTCAAGAACTTGATGTCGTGCCCTCCACGAATCATCAATGCATAAAGTTTCCACACAAAGGGCGCATCATCAAAGTCACAAGCATGCCTATTCTGCCGTCAGAGGATATACATTCGGCAACGTCAGTACCTTCCATATGGCCGGCTAATAGGCCTTTGCTATCAGTGTTAGATATTGCCAATCCGCGGCAAAATTTGCCAAGGCCTTCAATCACAACACCTACATCGATTTTGATATCACCCCTACCCTCCAAGGGGAAGAAAAAGAAGAATATGATGAATACCCCGGGATGGAATATTTTGATAAAGATGGGGTATAGAACTGGCAAAGGCCTAGGTGTTAACCTCCAGGGCAGGGTCAAGCCCATTAAAAATCATAAGTTTATTCCCTGAGGCGGCCTGGGATATAAAGGGCCGAGCAAAGAGGAACATGGAAAAGATGAAGGAGAGCCATGGGCTGTTATGACCTCTACTCTCAAAACAGACTGACAGCCACTCACATGGACCTTATATACCCACTTTGTGAAAGGAGCTACTCAATATGACGAGCAGACCACATTGGTTACTTCTTTGTTAGACCATCAAGATGTGCATTTACGGTAGTTTGCTCGTCATCTGGCACCATTAGTCACTTATAAGGCCCTAGAATCTGTAAGGCCACTCAAAAGAAGAAAGATGGAGGATCTGGAATGTGAATGGTACCGTTGGTTTGATATGAATGACATTGTGATTGCTTTAAGCCGTTTGTTTATGCCGACTGATCCGGAATGGCCGCCACTCATTCATGAGCTGATAGAAAAGCCAACAGTGATCCCAGACAAGAGGCAGCTTTTGAGTAACTATATAGATACCGGAGAGCCGCATGTGCCATTTGAAGAAGGCTTCACTATGGACAAGCTGTGGGCCAGCCTTTTCTCTCTTAATTCCATGTACCCATCACTTATCACCTTCTTGTGCTCCAAACTATTTGTCTCAAAAATTCCTAGACCACCCACTATCTTGATTACTCTCTCTCCAGAGTTGTTCCAAGCCTCCCCAATTCCTCCCTTGCTCCTTGAGCAATTTTCTCAACTCTCCATTATACCCCCGTGTGGGCAATCTCTCATCCAATCCTCCTCTAATCTTTCAATTTCGGCATCACCTCCTATTCCTTCCTCCCAGTGCTTTGTTCTTGAAAATGAAAAAAAAAACGCCAAAATTCAAACTTTCTAATCTTCCATCTCTATTGAAGAGACCTCCTATCTTGCTCATGAGTGTGCCCCGATCCAAGGGCCGCTCTTTCAAGGTTCATTAGCGGACCTCCTTTTCTCCTCTGATGAAGAGGCTTCTCCTGTACCTTCTCCTGTATCCACTGCGTCTTACTCTTCTTCTCTTCCACCTCTAGGTCAGGGTAGTTCGTCTAACTTGTTATCTTGTTCCTGTCCCTCCTCTTCTAATAAGAGTCTTGGGGTAGCTACTCATAAGAAGGCAAAGGGTAGAAAGATTCCCCGTAGGTTCTTGCTAGATCTAGCTAGAAGATGTCGGGCATGTTTAGCCCTTCCTAGTTTCTTAGAGGATCTGATCTTTTTGCCAGAAATAGAATGTGAGGATGTAGGCTCTATAGATGAAGGGTTTGGTGTTTATGAGATTATGAATGATGAAGACCCTATTGAAGAGGGGGATGAAGAATATGAGGACGAGGCCGATGCTTTTGCTAGTGGTATGAGGAGACTCAGCGAACCATCAGCCTCAGTAGAAGAACCCACCAAAGAGATTAATCTGGGTATCGAGGAAAACCCTAGGATTGTCCTCATCAGTAAAAATTTGCCGCCCTCTGAAGAAGAGGCGCTCATTCAAGTTCTTTGAGAATATAAGGATGCATTTACATGGAGTTATGAGGATATTCTGGGTCTGGACCCTGCGCTCGTTGAACACCGTCTCACACTTAAGCCAGGATCCGTCCCGGTCAAACAACGGTTAAGACGTTTCCACCCTCACATGGCATTAAAGATAAAAGAAGAGGTCGATAAGTTTCATAAGGCTAGATTTATTAGAGTCATCCTCTATCCCAATTGGGTGGCTAACATTATCCCAGTAATGAAGAAGGACGGAAGAGTTAGAATTTGCATAGACTTCCGGGACCATAACCGCGCGTGTCCTAAAGATGATTTTCCCCTCCCTCACATAGATGTGCTAATTGATAATACGGCAGGGTACGAGACTCTCTCTTTTATGGATGGCTTCTCTGGTTACAATCAGATCCGCTTGGCTGAAGAGGATCAGGAAAAGACCTCATTCACTACACCTTGGGGCACTTACTGTTATGTGGTCATGCCGTTTGGGCTCAAGAATGCTGGAGCCACTTACCAAAGGGCCATGATGGCTATTTTTCATGACATGATTCACATCTTTATAGAGGTGTATGTGGATGACCTGGTAGTGAAATCAAGGATAAGGATTGAGCATCCTGGGATTCTAGCCAAGGTGTTGCAAAGAGCACGGGAATATCAATTAAAGATGAACCCCAAGAAACGCATGTTAGGTGTTTCATCAGGAAAGTTATTTGGATTCATAGTCAGCAAAAGGGGTATTGAGATTGATCCCAATAAGGCAAGCGCAATAAGGGATATGCCTCCTCCCAGAAATTTGAAGGAAGTTCGAGGATTGATCGGGAGGTTGCAGTTTATTTGCCGGTTTGTCTCCCAGCATTCACAAAGGTGTAGGCCGTTTTACGAGCTTATTAAACCGGGAGTCAAATTTAATTGGGATGACAAGTGTCAGGTAGCCTTTGACGGACTAAAGGATTATTTGGCCAATCCTCCTATCCTGAGGCCGCTCGTTCCAGGTAAACCACTTGTTCTTTATATTTCTGTCCTGGATGACTCTGTAGGTGCTATCCTTGTGCAGATTGATGAAGAAGGAAAGGAGAGGGTAGCCTACTACTTGTCTAAGCTTCTTAACCCCTGTGAGCAGAAGTACTCAACCATGGAGAAGACTTGTGCTGATTTAGTCAGGGTAGTGCAGAAATTGAAGCATTATTTCTTAGCTCACGAGGTTCACCTTATTGCTTGCATGAATCCTATCAAGTTTCTCCTTGAAAAATCTATTCTCATTGACCGATTGGCACGATGGCAAAGCTTTCTTTCTTAGTTTGATATCATCTACATTCAGCAAAAAGTAATTAAAGGCTATGCCATAGCAGAACATCTCGCTCATCACCCTCTCCCTAGATTCGACCCTGTTCGCTCGGAGTTTCCAGATGAGGAACTAATGTCCGTCAATCAGCCCGATTCGATGTGGACATTACATTTTGATGGAGCTCAGAATTCACAAGGAAAGGGGATCAACATTGTTCTCCTATCACCTGAGGGTATCACTATTCCGCTTACCTCTCAGCTCGCATTTCCAGTTACGAATAACATAGCTGAGTATGAGGCTCTTCTGGTCGGGTTACAGGCCTCTCATCAATTCGGTGTTACCCAATTGCGGATTGTAGGTGATAGTAAGCTTATTCTTCACCAAGTGCTCACCAAATGCCGCACGCTCAATCCTAAACTTAAACCCTATCAGGAATTGGCTTCTGCTTATGCCAAGCTTTTCACTAAACTAATCTTCGTCCATGTTCCTCGAGATCAGAATATTCTAGCAGACGCTCTCGCTTCCCTTGCATCCTCTTTGATTTTACTTCCCGAAAGGGACTTCCATTCGATCATTGTTCACAAGCGTCTCACTCCTGCTATTAAAGATCCAGCATTTCTTAGTATTAAGGAGGAGGTGCTCAAGAAGGTTAAGGAAGGTGGAATCATTGAGAACAAGGAGATCATGTTATAAGATCTAGAGGAAGAATTGGATGGTGAAGAAAAGTCGTGGTATTATGAGATTGCCAAGTATTGTCAGGATCAATCTTATCCTGAAGAGGCTACGGCTGAAGAGAAGAAAGCCATCAGAAGAGTTGCTCAGAGATACACTCTGGTTGGAGGTATGCTCTATAGAAGAGGTCTGACTAGAGTCTTGCTTAGATGCCTCGATGATGAGGAGTCTTGGAAGGTCGTGGAAGAGGCACATTCAGGAGTGTATGGGGGTCATGAGCTAAGAAAATTCTTAGATTAGGTTTCTATTGGCCCACTCTAGAAGAGGATTATTCTATCTATGTCCAAAGGTGTGTCAAGTGCCAACTTCATACCGATAAAATTCATTCTTTTACTTCTTCACTCCATCCTATGTCCTCCCCATGGCCTTTCTCCATGTGGGCTTTCGATATTATCGGACCTCTTGGTGATTCAAACCTCCTCACAAAACTGAAATCATTTATACTCACGGCCACGGAGTACTTCACCAAGTGGGCGGAAGCGGAAGCATACGTGGAAATTAAAGCGTCAACCATCTGCAAGTTCGTAATGAAGAATATCATTGCAAGATTCGACATCCCAAGTACCATCGTCAACGACAATGAACCACAATTTATCTCTCAAGAGCTTCAGGACCTCTGCAACAGGTATAACATTGCATTGCATCATTCATCTCCTTATTATCCGCAAGGCAATGGCCAAGCAGAGGCAAGAAATAAAACTTTGATCAAAATTATTAAGAAAACATGTAAGGCTAATAAATTCGCGGATTGGCCAGAAATGTTGTTTGAAGCTCTTTGGGCTTACCACACTTCCATTCGTACTCCTACTGGGCAGACCGCTTTCGCCCTCACTTATGGAATGGAGGCGGTAGTCCCTTATAAGATTCTTATTCCTTCTCTTAGGGTACAATTGGACAAGGAGTTCTCTATTGATGAACGCCGTGAATCTCTCCTTGCTCAGTTGGAACTCTTGGATGAGAAGCGCCTGGCCTCCGCCGAGCATGCACGCGTTTATCAAAACAGGCTTTCGCGTTTTTATCAAAAGAAAGTAATTGAGAGAAAATTTAAAGTCGGTGAAATGATAATCAAAAGAATTTTTATAAAACCGAGTGGACCTCGTTCAAAACTCTAACCAAATTGGGAAGGGCCCTACGTAATAAAAGAAGTTTATCCTGGCAATGCTTACAAACTGGTTAACGCCGAAGGGGAAGAACTGGCTCACCCTTAGAACGGATTGTACCTTAAGAAATACTACCCATAAGTCCTTGAAAAGAAAAAGAGAAAAGAAAGAGAGAGAAAGAGAAGAAAAAAAGAAAAAAATGTAGAAAGAAAAGGAAAAAAGAAAAAAAGGAAGAAAATTGAAAAGTTACAGGCTGGCATGGTGCATAGGCCGCGGAACTTGAAAAATCAAAATCCCTAATTCATTCTTCAGTCTTGACGGTTTAACTCGGGGTCAATGCCCTCACACACTACACGTTTTACTCTTAAAATCAAGCGGTCCAGAATTCGAGGAAAGTCAAAGCCTAACTAAGAGTGTAAAATTTTTACTTATTCTTTTCTCTTCGATTCACGAGAGGAAGTACAAGTCAGGGAATGCCACCAAACCTACCCGCCGCCCTAGTAAGTGGAAGTCAGGGCCCAAAATGGAACAATGCTGTAAAGCTCAAGTACAATTAGGTCTTTATTTTAAAATAAAAGTAAAGGAAAGGAAAAGAAAAAGAAGTGTAAAGTTGCAAAAGAAAAGTATGTCAAGAGGGCAAAGTCTCCGCAAGGAAAACCCTGGTCGTAAGCATGCTTGAATAAGGGAAAAAGGTAACAAAAATTTCCCTAAGCCAAAGACCGAACCCCAACATACACTAGGGTAGGGGAGGGAAGCTTCTTAGTTCTTCGAAACCTCTCGTGAGCTTCCTCAACTTATTCTTCATTTCCCCTTTTATGGTATGCTATAAGCTCGAAGGGATGGTGAAGACCGACTAAGAAGGATGGGCCGCAAGAGGATATGAGAAAAGCATAAGTTATTAAGCGCGTTGACCCTTTGTTAAATCATTTAAGAATGATTAATGAATTTAAGATGGTGATTGTGAAAGGTTTCAAAACCTTTTGTACCATGCTAAGTCTCATAATAAAAATAAAAAATATTTTTTTAATTAACGCCTTCATGTGGGGGCGTCATTTCAATAATTAGCGTCAGTCTACATGTCGTCGTTTTCAAAATAAATAAAAAAATAAAAAAATGGTTTTTCAATTCATGCCCGCGTGAGGGGTCGCCATTTCTTTGAGTCGCGGCGTTCTGCATGTTGTCATTTTTAAAAATAAAAAAATGGGTTTTCAATTAGCGACAGCGTATTAGGGTGTCAATTCTATAATTAACGACTTTGCATGGAGTCGTCATTTAAAAAAAAGAAAGAAAAAAAGGAAAAATAAAAAAGAAGAAAAAAAGGGAAAAAATATATAGAGGAATTTCTTGAATTGAGCCCACTGCTTTCCCTTTTGCCATGTCATGTGCTTGATTGCATCTATGTGTGGGCATTCTTTTATTCCAAGTTTTGCATTTGTTTGCTTGTGTGTTGCATTTTTCCTATATCTTTGTTATTTGCCTTAATTAATTGAAGGGTTGACCCCTTGACCCGTCATCAAGGTCAAAATAGTGACGTCTCTTGCTTATTGAGCAAGGGGCCAAGCCGAACAGATGAATTAACCTGTTTGTTTAATTATGAAATACAGGAACAGGGGAAAAAGAAAAGAAAGAAGCAAGACAAGTACACAAGTGCACAACGACAACTCAGGTAACATCAAAATCTTACATATATATATATATATATATATATATATATAGATGTCTGTGTACAAAAAAAATATGCAGGTGGAGGAGTACAAGTGTCTCTCTCTAACTCTCACCTCCACCCTCCTCTCTCCTGCTCTCCGCCTCTCCCTCGTCCTGGCTACGAGCCCGTGGAGGGGGCATGGACCCTCGGGAAGCAGCAGAAGCTCGAGCCTGCTCCTCTGCCTCGTTCCTCTGTCGGGTCGTGGAATTGGCTAGGTACGTCGTGCTAGCGAAGGCGCTCGAGTGTCCCGCGGCTCGCGCCCGCTCTCTTCCCCTCTAAAGTCGCTCATCTATGACTCGTAGACGCTCCTGTGAGGCGCCCAACTGTGTCCTCAGGTCCACGAGCTCGCGCTCACGCGTCATCTGCTCCTCCCTCTCGCGGGCGCGCTCTCTCTTCTCCATCTCTAAGAGGAGCCTCATCTCTATCACCTCGCGAGGCAACTCTCCCTGCTGCCTTTACGCCTCCTCTAGCTCTGCCATGCGCTGATCGCAGATGGCAACCTCGGTGCACGCTAGCGTTGTCTGCCTCCTCGCCTCCGCCAGCTCTGTGACCTGCATGCATCACATCATATTAACATCATTGAATTTCTTGAAAGTAAATAATGCATATGAATATTATTTTTATGAACTAACCAGTGCAGCCATCTCGCAATGTCTTGCCTCGATACAAGCAATCGCGGCTCGAAGCTCCTCAGTTTGTAAGAAACACAAGTTTTATGAACACAAATAATGATATATTGAAATGCATTTATGAGTATGGTTCTGAATTTACCCATGCTGCAAGGTCGCGTTCCACTGCCACGGCCCGCTCTACCGCTCCTGCGAGTCGCTACTCCAAGGAAACGATCTCGACAGTCAAATCTCTCACCCCCGAGCTTGAGGCCCCCTGTGCACCTCCTGCCACCGCCCCCTGCTGGGCGCACTGCATTCATTAAAATTGTCAGTGGCTAAACATTAATAAATTAGGAATCATTTTCCATATAGATAGTTACACTCACCAAGGTCTCCAAGTCTGCCCGTCTGGCTACGAGCTGAGCCTCCAGGCTGTGAAGATGGACTTGCACGTCCATCACCGTTGCGTCTCGTGCATCCTGCATTCATCGCATATTAGTTGCATAATAGACATATATCATTTAAAAAAAGAAAAAAATGCATTCATACATACCCTTGTGACCCTTATCTGGGGTCGGCCAGCGTAAACCTCCCAGTAGCGCCACAAGTACTCCGAGCTGTCTACCACGTGGGAAGTGACATGCATCCTGCCACGCTGCCAGTCAGCGTACTAGTCTGGGAACAGGATCCGCCAGTTGGTCCCTTTCGTGCGCCCTCGGGTCTTCCTCCCAATCCCGCGGGTCTCTCCAACCTCGACCCACTCCTGGTGTAGGCCGAGGGTCCTCATCGTCAGTCTGAGCCGTAGCGGCTCGATCTCGTTCTGGCAATGAACCCAAAGCTCACTCCCAAAATGACGTCGGCCCGCTACGACCCAAGGCATCCCCTCATATGGCATCCCCTCATATGGTCTCCAAACCACCTGCATTCATATCATATCATCCTATCATATCATCATATTTCATAAAGCAGAAAATAAAAGGAAATTGCATCATCTTTTACACACGTACCAGTGAGGCAGGGTAGTCGCGGAACTCTTGCTGAAGAACACGCAACTCGTAGGCGTGTGGTGCTCCAGTCACGAGCGGCAGCCACCGCCGTGCTAGTGGGAAGGCCCCCTCATCTCCGGGTCGGGGGTCGGCTCGGTCCATCGGCATGTACAAGTGGCTCCACACCTGCATCCATCAAGTGCATTAGTTTCATATGCATAATCATGTTCATAAGTATTTATTTAAATAACAAAAGAAATGCATACCTGAAGAAAAGGTGAGAAGCCACTGATAGTCGTCTCTCGACCTGTCCCCGTGGACAGATCGGCCATCAGGTGCACCAGCAGGGCGGCTCCCCACGCGTACCTCCCAACTCCCTCCAAGTCCTCGAGGATGCCTAAGAACTGGTAGTTGATCACATCTCCCTTCGTGCTTAGCAACAGCCTCCCGAGCATCAGGAACAAAAATCTCCTCAAGTCTCGATCCACACGCTCCCTCTGAGCCGGGTCCTGGTAGTAGGCAGCCTGGGCTCTACCAATCAACCTCTCTGAAAACACTCTCATAGATTCTCTCTATCTCTATCTAGAATCCCCTAATCCCATAGCTAGGGTCAGATCTGTACGGAAGATGGTCCTACACTCCCTCGGGGTATCTGCAATTGTATGCAGCCCTAATAATCTCCGGGCTAGCTCACCATAGTCGGGAAGGGTCACTCCACTGACAGCCTCCCCGTCTACCCTCAACCCGGTAATCCGGGCAACATCCTCCAAACTCAGCACCATGTGCCCCAGGGCATCAGAAATGCCCGACCGGTCCTATCCCATCTCTCTCTCAAAACCTGAATCAAAGTCAAATCCGGGCGTATGGGCTCAATACTAAGAAAGGGGTCGAACCCCATCACCTCTACCCTAGCCCTCTGGAAATCTGGCAACCCATAATATGCTGCCCGCCATAATATGCTGCCCGAACTTGGACCCATGATATCCGAGTCCGCATCAAGCACTGCCAAACAAATAGAACATGTAAATATATATATGCCAAAAAGGAAATTCATTTGTTGTCTAATTTCTTCACTGTTCTAATTGACGACCACCCAGTGGCCGTTATTTGATGAATTGACGCCCCTGTGGGGGGCGCTATATCTGAGGGTATTTCTGTCTCGGTGATTTTTGTTCATGATAAAAATAAAAATAAAACAAATTGACGACCACCCGGTGGCCGTTATTTGATGAATTGATGCCCCGGTGGGGGGCGCTATTTCTGGGGGTGTTTCTGTCCTAACAATTTCGTTCAAAATAAAAATAATAAAAAATGAGTATATCAAAAATAACGAAAATGGCAATTTGATGTAATAAAAAGAAATGATAAATAAGTATGGCAGTTTTAAATAACGGCATGGTTCAGGGCGCTATTTCATTGGATTATCTATTTTCAGAAAATAAAAAAAATGAATTGACGACCTGCCTTAGGTCGTCATTTGAATTGACGACACCTCAAGAGGCGTCATTTTCTGGTTTTGGGTTCAGCATCTTCCCTTAACCGGTGACTGTGGAAATTGAAGAAAAGCAAAAGAAAAATAAATGGCTGAGGGTTGGGGCACCTACCTTCCTGGGCTCCGGTGCCATTAGTCCTCCGCGCAGTGGCCGGCGGGGAGGGGGAGCTTCTTCATCTTCCTCCTCGTCGTCGTCTTCTTCATCTTCCTCGTCATCCTCATCATCTTCGTCATTTCATCGTCTTCCTCTTCTCCCTCTTCGCCATCCTCTTCATCTCCATCTTCATCTTCTCCATTGTCCTCTTCTCCTTCTCCTCCGTCTTCATTATCTTCTTCTTCTTCTCCACCGTGCTCCACCGCCGGAGCACCTTCGGCCACCGCGGGAGGAAGTTCCTCGCCGGCGGGATGATCCCCGTCTAGGTTGACGACGGCGGGGGCCATGACCCGCTGTCGTTTGCTAGAGCCCGCCATGGGAATATGGATAGGAAATGAGAAATGGGAATGGAAGATGAGAAATGGAGGGAAGAAGGTCACGGTGTGGAGAGTAGAGCAGAGAAATGGAAGATAGAATGGAGGAAGAAGAGCAAGATGAATAACAGAAGGGAGGAAGGAAAAAATGGAAAGTCAGGCGGTTGCATTCGAAAAGAAATGACGCCTACGTTAGTGTCGTCATTTGTGTAAACCACGCCCGTATGCACAAGCGCTAATTGGTGGAATTTTTGAATTTTTGAAATAAATGGTGAATAACGACTGCATCCAAGGCGCTATTTAAATATTTAACGACATCGCACGGAGCCATCATTTCCATTACATGGGAAATTGAACCTTTGTCAAAACAATGATGTGATGAATATAATTGATGGGATGAGTGTAATTATTATTTGTTATTGACGGCAAGGTACGGGGGCGTCATTTGGTTAAGAAGTGACTGCTCTCAAGGCGTCATTTCATGAAATTAAGGGAATATCAGAAAAGAATTTAATGGAACCAACGTCCATTTATTGGATCGTCAATTAATCAACGCCTGTGGAAGAAGGCGCCAATCATGGTTTATTATTTATTTTAAGGAAATTGATTAAAGTAATTGACGACGAGGTTAAGGGCGTAATTTCGTCAATTAACGACTTGATGGTCGTCGTGGCTCAGTATAGAAAGACAGAATTGAACAGAATTAGGAAGAAATAATCATTCCAAGTGCTGTCTTTGGCTCAATTAAGTAAGAATCCTTTATTTCATTAAAGAAAAGCATCATTACATTTTTAATGAGCCACTTTGGGTCTCAATCCCCTAAGAGCTATTACATAGATCTTCCATTGCTCTTTGTCTTCTTCGATTCTCTCCATGGGTTGGTGTTGCTTGCTGATCCTCCATAGAGCTTGGATGGTCTTGATCTCCTCCTCGTCTTCATTGGAATCGAGGTCCCGCCTCTTGATAGGTGGGAGGTGAGACGCTTCCTCGAAGTGGTGACATGGAAGACCAACTTGTCGTAGGCACCGGTGAGCGTTGTAGAGCATTAATTCGGTGGCGCCCACTAGACGAAGTTCCACTCCGGATGAGAGCCGTGTGCGGATGTCTTGAGTTTTATGGAACCCCGGTGCGCATGTGAATAGATTTTTGGGCATAACCTTTAGGTGCTCTCTCCATTCCACTCTCTTCTTCACCTTTGGTACCCGGTTCACCACTCTCTCACATAATCCTAGTGAGCCCGTCATGTAGTGAAGTGGACTTCTAGAAAAAATCCTAGATACTTGTTGAGCTTCCTCACACTGGTCAAACTTTAAGTGGAGATCTACCCAACTTGAAAACAAAAGCATAGATCCATATAGAGGCCTCCCCATGGCCGCCGAAGTAAGCCCACTATAGAGATAGGCTAGCACCGCCGGTCCTATTCTCTCCCCTTCCCATATTCAAGCAACAGCACTTAGTTGTTCTTCTTCTAGAAAATCCTCCGATGAAGGGAAGAGAAGTGCTCCCGCCAAGCATATCACAAAAGCATTCGCTACCTTCTCTAGTTCATCTTCCTTGGCTTGGTCCATCCTCTTGTAGACCCATGCCGCAAGCTTCATGAGATTGATTCCCTTTGTAGCCTTGATTTGATTCACCATGTTGGAGCTTGGAATTAGGCTTGATAGAACTTCATATGCACTCATACTCCTTGGCATGTGTGCCATCTTCTCTTCATCTCCTTGCTTCATCCTCTTCAAGCCTAGGAGCATCTCCGTTTCTTCTAGGAGTATAGTGGCTTCAAAGGTGGAGAATAGGAACGTGTGTGTGGAAGGATGCCATATTTCTATGAGGGCTCCCATGGCGGCCCAATCTAGGTGTATATTGTCATAGTGTTTGGCATGGGTCACTAAGCCTAGAAGGTGCCATCTAGAGAGGCAAGTCCTCATGTCTAGGGAGAGTTTAGAAAGGAGGACGGGTAGCCATTTATTCTTGGTGAATCTTCTTGCCCCCGGAATGTTTGGGTAATCTGAAAAAATGAGGAAAAAGAAGAGAAGAGAGGAAGAAAGAAAGACATGATCAGAATTTAGGAAGAGAGAAGAGGATAGAATAGAAGTTCAATTCTAAAATTTTGACACTTACTTGGTTCATGGCAATTCTTTCATTGATGTGGCCTGCAATATCCGATATTCTGGGAAATGCCACCTTGGATTTCTTCAAAGGTCGCTGCATCATCCTATCCATCTTGAGAGGAAGTTCTTCTTATCTCTGTTGAGAACAAGTACCAGTTCTCTGCTATTATTCCACAGTTCTCTGTTGTGGTCTCGGCTGTTGGTTCGATGTGTTTAGCAGTGGAAAACTCACCCTTTTTATAACATTGAAGCCCTAGCAGGTATTTGAACAGCGCAAGTTGTGTTTAAGTGGAATTATGTCTCTGGGGTTTTGTTTCCGAGCAGGAAACAGGGCGCCGGAATTTGTAGTTAATTGACGACGGATACATTGGCGTCATTTTCTTGAATGGCGACAACTGAAGTGTCGTTATTTATTTACCGTCCTCTCACATAGGCGTCATTTTCAGTCCGATTCCAAATTAAACATTGAAAGTAATTAGAGACACTATGGTTGTCGTCATTTATATTTCTAGCGCCTTTGTGCGGAGTTATCATTTCCTGAGCTACATATATTTTGGAATTATTTTATGGCTTCATGGTTATTTGATGAACTTCTACTCTTATATCTTGATGAGATTGGTCATATCATGAATTTGTTGGAGCTAATAATCTTTGAGTGCAGAAAAGAACAGGTTATGCAGGTCTCAAGGTGCTTGGATCTCTTCTTTGGTAACATCATTCCTTCCTTTGCATACTCCCTGTATACATTTTTACTATATGATATCTACTCTATTATAGCATATCAATGACCTTGTGGTTCTGATGATCCTAGAATTTGAGTTCCCCTTCATCAAAAATAGTGATAGTTCCAGGGGAGTCTTGATCACACGGATAGGCCGTTGGGTCATCTAAGGTTTGGGACGACGGTTCCACTTTCTGAGTTGATGCGTGGACAAACGGGCTTCGGCTTAGTGTCAGCTTAGAGATCTGGATTCCAGACCAAGTCCGGATGGTTTAGCATTATTATCCTTGATTATTTTTTATTTTTAGTTTGTTTTAAATTTTTTTCCTTTTAGCCCAGCATGCATCATGTAGGACTTTGAGCTTTAATGAGAAAATCCTTATATTAAGCCAGTAATGAGGGCCGCTTGCTCTTGATCTGAGTTGACATGAGATATTCCATTCTAAATCGAGTATTGTGTTCTCCTTGAAGCCGCTCAGGCTAGTTCCTTGAAAGCATTCATTCATTGGATTCCTACCTCGCTTCACTTTATTTTTCTGCAAATTCACCTTGGTTGTAGCACGTCCACGTTGGCTGATAACCGCTCTCCAATGGTGTCTTCCTTTCGTGCCCACATGCACATTTCATTCATTAGCTTAGTTATTTCATCCAGTCGATTGATGCTTTTTCGTGATCATCCGAGGTTGTTTCATTCAGAATCGTGGAAAGATTTCCATCGCTTAGTGCCGGAGGCATGTCACATCACACCTTGGCATCTACTTTTCAGTCCGTTCTTATCTCATTCTACTCGTTGCACTTTTACCTCATTCCGTCTCACTCCCTTGCAAAGCAGACGCCAAGGCGGGACAGCTGTAGACACACTAAAATCGATACTATGATGAGTAAATCTCATCTCACGACGTAATGCCCTAAAGTGGACTTCAATGCTGGCTTAATATGAATTTTTTCTAGTTTCTTTAGAATTTCTCTAGAATATTTGTAATTAGCGACAGTCATCAGGGCGTCATTTAATAAATTCACGACCGTTCACGCATGCGTCATTTCCTAGTTTTACAAATTCCACTCAAAAATAAATGCAAGGAATTAACGGCTAGCCCAAAGGCGCTCATTAATTGATGCCACTTCATGCATGCGTTATTTTCTACTTTTCAAAAATGGAAAGTCTTTTATTTCTATAAATTAATCCAGGAATTAGCGACTGCGTGCGCGGTCGTTATTTTAAATAGCGATCACTTTGATGTCGTCATTTAACTTCCATGTCCGTTTCTGCTGCTTCTTCATTGCAGAGTAAATCCTTCTATCTTTTGATCTTGGTCCTTGCTGTGGAAGTACATCCGTGTTCTGGAAGTTTAATCCTAGTTTTAATCCCGTTAGAACTAGATCTTAAGCTCTATAAATACCCTCCCTTGAAGGCCACTCGCGAGAGAAGAAGACTTTTGTTAGAAGAGAGAGATCCCTACGGTATAGACTTCCAGAGAGAAGAGCCTTTTTAGTGTTTCATTAACAGATCTCCTGCAGGTTCTTCTCCACGGTAGGGGTTTTCCTCCAGTGGGCTTCTTCCTCTTGCGGCCAAGCTCTCTCTCTATTTCTCTCTTTATTGCTGCAGCAACAGCATAAGGGCGCTTTCCTCTTTTAGTTTTCTTATTATTCATCTTACGCACATCTCTCTCTAGCCATCTTTACTATAAGCAAGCATCATATATATTCCTCTGCATATCATACGTGCTTTGCATTCATAGCATATATCTCCCATCTCTTTTACTCTTCTTAGGGGTTTAAAAAAAACACACAAGGTGTGTTCATGTATATATTGCATAGCTTTATTTCTTTGGAGCATTGATACTACACTTTGGCTAATCCATACTATTTGCTTGTCTTTGCTTGTCTTACAAGGGTAATCAAAGTAAGAACCCCCTTCATCGGCCGGCCGGTAGAAGGAGGAAGAAAGAACTCACAATCTCACCCGCTTTTCCACAAGGTACATGCGATCACCCTTTTTATATTTTTGAGATAACCCCTCTGGCGATCACCCTCCTTTAGAGCATCACATGCTCTCTTTTAATTCCTTTTCCTTATTCCCATCGTATATCATATCATCTTATCATCTCATCTTCTTTTCTTAACATCTCTTTTTCTAAAGAAATCAAATCCTCTTTCTTTTTAATGTCTATGTGACACGTTCACAGCATGTCGTCAAGAGAGCGACATGAAATTATAATAAGAGGAGAAAAGGAATTCAACAAAGTGACCATCAGCACCATTTCATCTAAATGACAAAGGTAAAAGAGTGATGGAGAATTCGTCGCGATCGTTCGTGACAGGGAAGATCACGTCACCAGCAAGAGACAATGATAAAATAGAATGTAAACACTGCGGCAAGCGACATGGCGGGAAAGTAAGCTGGATCACCACTGGTAGGTGTCTTCGTTGTGGCGAGAAGGGCCACATGATCTGAGATTGTCCGAAGTTGATGCATCATGTAGCGGCTCAGCCAGTAGCAATAGTAGTAGCTCCAGTAGCAGCCAGACCAGCAGTAGCGGGACCCGCAGGGAGACCCTGAGCGCCAGCTGGGGTATTTGCGTTAGCTAGAGAGGATGCTGAGTAGGCGGAGGACCTCACATAATGTACTATGGATGAACTTCTCGCATGAGGAGGCCACGTGAGAACTAAAGGAAGTGATGAAGAATAAGCACCCTAGATTGTTCGGTATGTGATCTAACCCCAAACTTTGAGGATGAAATTTTCTTTAAGGGGGAGAGGGTGTGATGCCCTACAAATTTATAGTATTTTATTTGTTTTAAAAAAATTTGATTATGCCTAAATATATAAATGATTAGTCTTATTATATAAATTTTAGTCATGGTAAAAAAAAGAAATTAAGAAAGAAAACAATGAGATTTTAAGATTAAGGGAAAGGTAAAAAAATAAGGCAAGCAAAGAAAAAAAATCGAAGAGGTTAAACAAAGCAAAAAAGAAGAAGAAGGGGGTTAATTGTTAAAGAAGAAAATATATAAATAAAAAAAGAAGACGGTCAAAATGCAAAAAAAATTAAAAATTAAAAAAAAGGATGGTCGCCCACGCCCGCGCCCCCCCTGCGCGCGAGCGCTGGTGGGGGCGCGCGGGAGGCGGGTGCCCCCCCCTTTGGCCGCTTGCGACCATTTAAAAAAAAATATTAATTATTATTTCTTTTGTTTTGTTAAACTTTTATCTTAGTTTAAACCCTTTCCTTCTTATTAGTCAAAAGTCCATGTGCCATATACAAAAAAAAGAAAAATATGGGATAGTCAAAGAAAGATGTTGAGTGTGTTGGTGAGTCTTTGAATGTCATTTTTTATTTAAATAATATTAAAATATATGTTTAATTTCCACCCTTGGATTATATCAATGGCTAAGATTGATTAGAAGAAAACCCCTATAAATAGATAAGAGAGGGGCTTCGTTTGCTCTTCTTGGAGGTTGACTGCGTGAAGTGCTGAAGGAGACGGTGCAGTGCTTATTAAGGAGGTGTTTAAGCTTTATTAAGGTAAGAGATTTAGTATTAATCCTCATGATTAGCATGATTAGAATATTTAAAATAAGTTGGGGTGTGTTAATTAGCATATATAGAGATAATTAAATCTAGATATCTGTATTTCACCATGTGTGATCACATCTAATCGAATTATCATGAGATCATTAGTGTTAAGACATGTGATTAAGGATAAAATCAAGTGATTAATACACTATAATTAGCAACGGTGCATGATAAATTTAGAAAATTTCCATAATCGTGGGATCTGATATTATAAGCTCTCTGTAAAAACTCCAATGTCTGATTCAAATTATGTTCACGTTTATAAATAATTTAATATTATCTTAAATGTGTTTAATTATACTAAAAGTTTAAACGGTGATATAAAATTACCATAAATTGTAGGAATGCATCTTACTATGAAACCCACGTGTAGAAAAGGTTTCATTATTTTTAGACCACGATTATTCTGTTAATTAATTTTTAATACATCATAAGAAAAAAAATAATTATATAGAAATTGTATATATTGTTCACAAAAATCTTACGATTTCATAGTATAGTTATTACATTGTGTGTGATGTATTCTTAAAATACCAACAATTATAGATGTCTGTAAGTGAACTTATAGAATTTTTAATAAGTTATTAGAATTATAAAATTATGAGATAAACAGAAATATTTTATGAAAAATTTTGAAACTTTACCAGAAGCATTAAATGCACGTTGCAACTAATTTATTAAAATTTCATATTATTCGGATCATAAAATCTTGACTTATATAATTTTCAATGTTTTGACAAATAATTAAAAAGAGTGAATAAATATTAATATTCTGTGACAAATCTTGAAAATATTACAAAACTGATATATGATATTTATACGTTAATGTGTAGTATATTTCAGTCACTGTGAACATTTTGAATAATTTTCTCTATTTAAAAGCTATTGTTGTAAATCTTAGAAACTGATAAAAAATTCCAAAAATTCAAAATACTAAATGAAAAATAGTGAATTTTCCCTTATATGATACTTCTATCTGGAACAACGTTCTGTAAATTTTTAGTAATTTTCTGATCATTGTGGATATATTTAGTTAATTTATTATTCATGATGTATTTTTGTTAATCTATCAAAATATTAGTAATGCAGTGTGAAAAATAATAAAAAATTTTAGAAATGATATTTCTGTTATAAAGGATGTCTTGAAAAATTATGGTGAGTTTTAGAGTACTGTGATTAAATTTAGTTAATTTTCCATGTATAGGAGAATTAAAATAATTCTAAAAAATAATTTGAATTTCTGCATGAAAAATTATCTGTACAATGTTATGTACAAATAAGATTTTCAGTAAAAGTTTAATGGTCTTTTGAATTTTAAGCTAAATTTAGTCAATTTATGATGCATATTGGAGTATAGGTAATTCTGGAAAAATTATAATTACTGTCTGAAAAATGATGATAATTTTCTGTTTTGATGCTTCCTGTAAATTTATTAATTCCCTGAAATTTCAAAGCATTCTAATCTCTGTACACAGAAGTAAATTTTTTTGATATATATATATATGCCCTTACATTTGGATAACTTTAGAATTTCAGAAATAAAAAAGGATTTTCAGTACTGACATATTTTATACTTAATGTGCACAGCATGAATTTTTGAGTGGCATGTGTCTATTTCATATGAGTTAATATATAATTATCTAATTACTGTACTGCTATTACTGCCAAATGGACATTGCCACCATAGGGGGAGACTGGAACCAAGCCATAGAAATGCCCCTATGGGTTGGTTCACACTGTACTGGCCCCGAGGGTAACGGGGATTGAAATCCTGGAGGTGGACAAGTACCACTGGTTAAGGTGGAGAGGACTTCTCTCAGTTCTGCGCAGTAACCAAGACTCATCACTATTTTTACCTAGGTGATCGAGTACCGACTGACTATCCTTCTAGTGGTGGTTTGGGCACAGTGTCTTGGCTATTTACCACTGTTACTACTCACTGAACTGAAATTGAAACTACTGTTACTGCTTACTGAATTGATATTGAAACTACTGCTACTGGTCACTGAGTCATTATTGAAATGACTATTACTGCTCACTGGATTGATATTGGAACTGCTACTGTTCACTGAATCGATATTAAAACGACTGTTATTGCACTGAATTGATATTGAAACTACTGTTACAGTTCATTGAATCGATACTGAAACTAGTATTACTGCTCATTGAACTGATATTGAAATCAGTGTTATTGCCTAATGAACTGTTATTGCATTTCACTGTTATTACACGATAAGTGTTTACTGTTATTGAATCTTCAGTATATCAAATGGTGATTTGGAAAAGGGCAGATTAAGTCTGTTTGGATCCTTTCACTATGCTTGAGATGATAGGATCGGTGCGATGGATACAGAGGGGGGGTGAATGTATCTCTCTTCAAAATTGCCCAAATTAAAACCTGTGGCTAGACACAGTAGCGGAATAAAACTATTGAGCTCTTCAAGAGGAGATTCCAAGACACACTTGATCAAACAGTTGAACTACAGTTGAACTGCTAACAATACTAGCACATGATCAAGTCTAAGCCGTAGACGGAATCAATCAGAACTGAGTATGCCTCAAAGCATTCAGATAAAGAATTCAGTTGAAGCGATCCTACGCATGCATCTAACGACAAATAGATAAAAGAACAAACCACGAAGACAATGGATTTTTTAGGTGGTTCGGTCCACAGGCCTACATCCACCTCTCACTCCAAACCGGAATGAGGCTTCCACTAGCTAACGCTAGAACCGCAGAATCAGTCTGCAACAGGTGCTGCCTAACAGCTTGACCAGGGGAACAACCTCCCCTCTTCCTCCAAACCGGAGAGAAAACACAAGTGACTCCCAGCCACTTGCAACCAGAGACGAAGTCTCTCTTCCTCCAAACAAGGAGGGAACCCACAAGTGACTCCCAGCCACTTGCAACGAGAGACAAAGTCTCTCTTCCTCCAAACAAGGAGGGAACCCACAAGTGACTCCCAGCCACTTGCAACGAGAGACGAAGTCTCTCTTCCTCCAAACCAGGAGGGAACCCACAAGTGACTCCCAGCCACTTGCAACCGGAGACACAATGTCTCCCTTCTCCTGAGTCCACAGGAGGAACCCGATCTCAAACCAGAGAATCGGAAGAACAAGGTGATCAAATGAAAAGGAAAAAATAAGAAATGAAAAATACACAGCGATCAGAAAGCTGTAAAGGATAATAACATAGATGTGGCTCCCATGGAGCTGACTGGCCTGGATTTGATCCACGGTCCAATAGACAGATCTTCAATAGAGTCTTCTTTCTTCTTCTCCACGAACTCTCTCTCTTTCTCTTTTTCTTCTTCTGCTTTCACACTCTGCCTCTCTGCCCCTCCTTTCTTTTCTTCTCACTCTGTTCTCTCTTTTCTTCTTCTACTGGATCTCTCGATCTCTCTTCTGCTCAGGCTCACTCTTCTTCTTTCTTCTTCTTCTGCTCTCTACCTCTCTGCTGCTCTCTTCTTCTATCACAGTATCGATCAGTCTTCTTTTGATGGAGGAAGCTCCATATTTATACCAACAGCAGCTAGGGCGTGTGCAGGGCTTGTGCCCACTTTGTCCTCGGATCACGTGCCGGGTGCCAACCTCGGATCACGTGCCCAGACATCTTTCTTCTCGAAGGATATACCTGTCACACAGTCATAAGAGAATATATTAGAGAAATGTACAGACTTGCTGGGTAACTCAAGACCGCCATGTACAGACTTAGTATGAAAGATGCATATGCAATAGAATGTATAGACTTAGAGATAAAGAGTGTACAGACTTCGTCTTGAAGGAGATGCACATATGCACTGAAGTGTGTACAATCTTCACTGAAGGATGTTCAGACTTTAAGTGCTGAAGTGTGTACAGACTCTGTTTGTTCGTGCATGCTACAATGTGTAGACTTAGTGTTTGTGCAGAAGACAATGTATAGACTTATGAACTGATGCAGACACAGGCTGTATAGGCTTGATCGATGCACAAACAAGCGGTGATGTATAGACATGCCAGCAACGAATGTATGGACTTAGAATGCATGAGACAGCAATGTATAGACTTGCACGAGCAGGCGATAATGTGTAGACTTGATGCACAAACTGTGCACATGAAGACGGATGTACAAACTTTAGTGAATGCATTCTATGCAAACGTTGTACAGACTTTGAGAGCAATGCAGGCTGTACAGACTTGACGAGCATGAAGCAAAAGAGTTGCAACGATGTACAGACTTCACCTAAGCAAGGGCTGTACAGACATTGGAATGTACAGACTTTGAGTGATGTACAACCATATCGATGTATAGACTTTGGAAGACGATGCATGCACAAGCCAACGATGTACAAACTTTGCCAATGTGAGACACTATGCAGACTTTGCATGAATGCGACATCAATGTATAGACTTACAGCACGTGCAGGGACAATGTATAGACTTGATGCGGCTTCAAAGCAACCATGACAGTGTACAGACTTGTTTTATGTAACACAAAGAGGCTGTACTGACTTCACCTGAGCATTAGCAAGAGATGCATTGGCTATACAGACTTGCTGTGCCTAAAGCAGGGCAATGTACAGACTTGAGATCAAGGGATGCACAGCCATTGAATGTACAGACTTTGGATGAACTGTGCGAGGCAATGTATGGACTTGAATGCGTGCACAGGCTGTACAGACTTTGACATCGTGTATAGACTTTGATGCCCAAATGCAATGTATGGACTTAGCGTGAAAGCGAGAAGACTCTAAGTGAGACAGATGTATAGACTTTAGTTAACGAATAGATGCATGAACTATGCACATGCATGAAGAGTGTACAGACTTGCATGAGACGCTGGCTAAGACGGTGGATGTATAGACTTGGGCTGTACAGACTTGCTGTGTGTAATGCATGCGAATGTATAGACTAGTATGAGACAACATGAGACGCTCAGACATGAAGCACTATGAGACGCACAGAGAGACGATGGAGTGTATAGACTTGAACAATGAATGAACGCATGGACTTCACAGAGTGTATGGACTTGAACAAAGATAGGCCAATGAAGTACAGCAATCACAATCATGCTCGTATGCATGGACCTCAAATACCATTTGATGAACAGAATGCTTCAAGACTTTTTCAAGAGTAATCACCAATAGAAATGTTCATTTGATTAAACACAACAGCAAGTCATTAATACCATTATCAAAGAATGACTTATGAATATTGACATCATCAAAACCATAGAGACACAACATGAGACTTTACTCCGCCTAGTACTGGAATCATTCTATTGATAAATGAATCGAATTATATTGCATGGTAATGTTTACTATGTTGAATGCTCATTTACTTTGTCATTGATAGAATAAAGTCTTAATGTACATGCTTTATTTGTAAAATGTTAATATCATGACTTATGATCGAAAAAAATTAAAATTGGGTTAAATGTATTAATCTCATGTGTTATATATTTGAAATTATGCCTAAAAAGGACTTATAAAATGAAATGTCGTAAATCACTTTGGATATATTTTTACATGTTATGCCTGGGGACTATGCCTAGTCCTTTACTGGGTCTATTCGTAGACTCACCCTGTTGAACATTTTCAGGAGAAGCGGTACAAGAAAACGAGGAGTGATCTCGTAGTGTTCTGACCGCGGCTTGGATTTACTTCGTGTCATTATCTTAGGTAGTTATGTCTTAGAAAAAAATTTGTGTGTGAATTTTGGTTATGTAATAAATGACTTATTAAATCGTTACCTTTATTTCGACCTATGTGGATGATGTCTTTTTGACTGTAAGCTGACTGATTGAGTAATTTTATTTCCCATGTAATGGTATCTCAATGTTTATGTGGAATTCTCTACCATAATTGTACCGTTTGGGTTGTCCTACTGTGATGTTTCGATCGAAATCTGACGTGAGTCTTTACGAATGGAGCGGGTTTATGAGTCGGGGCGTGATAGAGAATGGTATCAGCGCCGCAGCGGTTGAGAACTTACATAAATGGTCATCAGCTTAATCCACATTTTAAAAGACTTGAAGTAGTAGGTTGTTATGACAAATACTTAAACTTATAATTACATTTTTAGACCATGGTAGGAGGGGTGACCATAATGGAGAGATTTCGGCGGATGCCTCCATCCTCTTTTAAGGGGGAGAGTCAGCCAATCATGACTGAAAATTGGCTCCGTGAGATCGAAATGATTTGTTGGGTCATCCGGTGTGCGGAAGAGGAAAAGACTAGTCTGGCGACGTTCATGCTGTAGGAGAGAGTAGACGTATGCGGGGTGTCTGTGCTAAGGAATCAACCTGACAGACTAGAGCATAATATTTCTTGAGAAGAATTCATGCGGCTATTCACCACAAAGTACATACTGGAGCATGTGCAAGATAAGATAAAGCAAGACCTTTTGGCCTTAACTCAAGAGTCGATGACCGTACTCGAGTATAAGGCTAAGTTTACGGAATTATCAAAGTATGCACCGCACATTGTTACCGATGAAAGAAGGAAGGTGAAGAAGTTTATGATGAGAGTACGACCGCCGCTTCGGACCTATCTAATTGCACTACATCTTGTTACAATGGAGGTGGCTCTTGGTGTGGCATGTCGTCAAGAGAGCGACATGGAATTAACACAAGAGGAGAAAATGAATTCAACAAGGAGACCATCGGCACCATTTTATCTAAATGACAAAGGCAAAAGAGTGATGGAGAATTCATCACGATCGTTCGTGACAGGGAAGATCACGCCACCAGCAAGAGGCAACGATAAACCTGAATGTAAACACTGCGGCAAGCGACATGGCGAGGAAGTAAGCTGGATCGCCACAGGCAGGTGTCTTCCTTGTGGCGAGAAGGGCCACATGATCCGAGATTGTCCGAAGTTGATGCAACCTGTAGCAGCTCGGCCAGTAGCAAGAGTAGCAGCCAGACCAGCAGTAGCGGGACTCGCAGGGAGACCCCAAGCGCTAGCTCAGGTGTTTGCATTAGCTAGAGAGGATGCTGAGCAGGCGAAGGACCTCATAGAAGTTACTATGGAGAAACTTCTCGCATGAGGAGGCCACATGAGAACTAAAAGAAGTGATGAAGAATAAGCACCCAAGATTGTTCGGTATGTGATCTAACCCCAAACTTCGAGGACGAAGTTTTCTTTACGGGGGAGAGGGTGTGATGCCCTACAAATTTATAATATTTTATTTATTTTAAATTTTTTTGATTATACCGAAATATATAAATGATTAGTCTTATTATATAAATTTTAGTCACGGTAAAAAAAAGAAATTAAGAAAGAAAATAAAGAGATTTTAAGATTAAGGGAAAGAGAAAAAAATAAGGCAAGCAAAGAAAAAAATTGAAGAGGTTAAACAAAGCAAAAAAGAAGAAGAAGGGGGTTAATTGTTAAAGAAAAATATATGAAAATAAAAAAGAAGAAGGTCAAAATGCAAAAAAAAAAAATTAAAAAAAATTGGGTGGTCACCCGCGCCCGCGTGCACGCGCGCGCTGGCGGGGGCGCGCGGGAGGCTGGCGCCGCCTCCCTACCCTTTGGCTGCTTGCGGCCGTTTAAAAAAATTATTATTAATTATTTTTTTGTTTTGTTAAATTTTTATCTTAGTTTAAACCCTTTTCTTCTTATTAGTCAAAAGTCCATGTGCCATATACAAAAAAAAAAGAAAAATATGGGATAGTCAAAGAAAGATGTTGAGTGGGTTGGTGAGTCTTTGAATGTCATTTTTTATTACAATAATATTAAAAGACATGTTTAATTTTCACCCTTGGATTATATCAATGGCTAAGATTGATTAGAAGAAAACCCCTATAAATAGACATGAGAGGGGCTTCATTTGCTCTTCTTGAAGGCTGGGTACGTGAATTGATGAAGGAGAGGGTGCAGGGCTTATTATGGATGTTGGGTCCCGTGAGGTGTAAATGGATCTAGAAGGGGGGGGTTGAATAGATCCTATCAGAAACTTTGGCCTATTTAAAACTCTTAGCTAACAGAAACTTAAACCACTCTTTTTAAGTGAATGAATCACTTAGGCACGATGCACAGCGGAATTAAGTAGAGTGGCTCAAATGAAAAGACTTGAATTGTAAGCTATGAAACGTCCACACTTCTTTAAGTGAATTGCAAAGCATAACACATAGATGAACATGCAATAGCTTGCAACAACCGTGTGTGTGTGTGTGTGTGTGTATGCTATGTTGATCACTCAAAGTGCATATGTGTGTGAGCAATATAACCAAGTGTGGAAGCACACGAACCTGCGAATGGGTTTAGAAGATATAGAGCAATCACACAAAATAAACAACCCACAACACAGGGATTTTTAAGGTGGTTCGGTTGCAACCCCGCAACCTACGTCCACCCCTCACCAAAACCCGGTGAGGCTTCCTTGCTGGCTCACAGCTTGACCCGGGGACACGCCCCAAACCACAGAATAGAGAAAACCCTCTTTCTGTCTTCCTACACACAAAGCCGGAAGGGACGGCTACACCGCAAATCGGAGAACTCCCGATTGCCTTCCTACTAACCACCGGTAGGGACGTCAACCGCAAATTGGAACACCCTCCAATTGCCTTCCTACTAACCACCTGGTAGGGACGTCAACCGCAAATTGGAACACCCTCCAATTGCCTTCCTACTAACCACCTGGTAGGGACGAATCACAACTTCAATGTTTAACAATATTGAAAGTAAAACAGATGTGAAGGAATTAAAACAAGAGATTGAGTAAGAAGGAATTGGCCCTTGTATCGATATGCTTTGTTGATCAGCAGCAGGGATCTCTTCTTCTTGTAAATCAATCTTCTTGTAATCACCCTTGAATGGATGATTGTTCTTCACGGAGTACTGTTCATGTGAACAGTAACTGTTCTTCCAATCCTCCTCTTTTGATCTTCCTTTTGATCTCTTTGAATGGATGAAGAAGTGAATAGATGCTACCTTGATCCTTGCTTCTTTCTTCACAGATCTTGGAAGATGATCTCTTTGATATGAGCTTGAATACCTTGGATTGGATGAAGATGCTCTTCACGGAGTACTGTTCACGTGAACAGTAACTCGAACTCCTCTTGCTTTGAACACCCCTTTGAAGCCTCCTTTGATCTTCCCTCTTAGCCTTACTTGCTTCTTCTCTTTCTTGGAGGATGCTAGATTGAGATATGAGCTTGAATCACCTTGAGTTGATGGAGACGATATTGGATGTAGATTTGATCTTCTCTTGAATCTCATTGAGTTGATGAAGAGGTGTATGGATGTAGCTTTGATCACCTTTGATAGCCTTGAATGCTTCTTGCTTGGTTGGAGGTTGCTTGGCTTCAGATCTGAGCTTGAATCACCTTGGAAGGATGAAGAACTCCAGCCCGTAGTACTGTTCACGGAGGTGCTACAGTACCTTCGAAATGGCCTCTCTTGATTCACTTCATCAACTCCATCAACTAGGGTTTCTAACCCTCTTGTAATGGTTTTATAGACTTTGAATGGTCTATAAACAAGCCCCAGACCAGATCCATAAATCATGGAAGATTAGGTAGGGTTTGATTAAACAAATCCATGGAAAGGGGCTGGCCACAAGGTGGATTTCGAGGTCAAACTTGGTTGGCTCGGGGCTGGCGGTCGACCGGAATTCATGGGCCGGTCGACCGGAACCTGCTGCAGCCAGAACTTTTCGGCTCTGGCAAAACCGGTCGACCGGACGCCTGGGGGCGGTCGACCGAAACCTGTAACAATGTCAACATTTCAGTTCTGGGAAAACCGGTCGACCAGAATTCATGGGCCGGTCGACCTAAATGTCACAGACCTCGAACCTTTTGGTTCTGGGAATTTCGGTCGACCTAGCTACAGTGCCGCCGGTCGACCTAGCTACAGTAAATTCCAGATTAACACAATTCAGCCCCAAATGCCATTGCAACCCTTCCGAACTCTGTGGCATCAAACTCCTTTGATCTTGGGGAATATATATTGAGTGTTTTGGCCTGCAAAATCATATAAAAGGATTAGAACTTTAGCTCAATGATCCATATAATAAATGTATGAAATACACATATGAAATCTCATGAATTAGTTATATGTGAACACTTTGAATCACAAGTGTTATGAGCTAAAGATCAATGAATAAGAGCTCAACCACCCCAAGTAAAATATCCATGAAACACACTCATGGAATTTCAATAACAAGAAGGATAGAAAAGCTTATTCCCAAATTAACCATCCATATCAAAAGAGCAAGTTCATATGATAATGAATTTAAACGAATGGATGATCATCAAGTAACCCAAAGTTTCAAGATTGATGTGAGCATTCAAGAACCACATGTTCCTTGGTATTAATGCAATGTGAGAACATATAATGCAAGTTGTGAATGGGCATCATGAAACCAAATACATGGAGAGTGATAAACAACAATGACTCATAGTGTTAAGCCATTATCAAAACCAAGAATACATTAGAACTCATATGACCATAGAGTGATGACGAATGACCCAAGTGACCATATGAACTCAAGTGACCATAGGGGCACAACATTCTCCCCCTTTTTGATGATGGCAACACTGATGCATTCGGAACTATGAGTCATTATAAATTCATATGGCAACTATGAGTCACTCACATGGTTCTCACCCCCTTTGACACACAGATGGCATTCTGATTAATGACTCACACAATCTTACCACATACTTTGATTAATGACTCACATGAATACTTCTCCCCCTTTGACAACATCAAAAAGAGTCAGGAAAGAGAAAGAGATACTCACATTAATGACGCACACAAAATGACTTTCATAATGCTCGAGATCTCCTGTGACATCATTACAAGAAACCATAATGTGATGAAACATGTCATTGCAGGCAACATTCCAGAAGATGATGTGGAAATACATGCCAATGGTTGTACACTTATTAAGATTGACAAAATAACTAGAGAGAACAACCAATTATGGAAAGCCAGTTATAGGACTGATACCAATGAATGATATGGATGTACCGAACATGGTGGTGTCCCGTGGCTTGGCAAAGACAATGTAAGTGGGAGAGGTAGAGTCACAGCAGCATGATTCAATTTCTCAAATAGGAGATGGATAGAGCAACCAAGGAGCAAATTTTTATTTCAAATTTTGCAGATTTTTAGTGGTTTTCTAGTTTTCAGATTTTTTGGATTTTCTATGCAATGCATGGAAATGACAAATGCAAGCTACAATTGTATGAAGTTAAGATGTGCATGCCTGCCTATTAGCATGAGAGCATGATGCTAATGATGCTAGGTCTTATGCCACAGGCCAATGAATGAGAAAGTAATGTGATATCACTTGACAGAGGACACCAATGATTTTGGATGCGACTTGAAAGGTGCATCAAGATGATATCACTTGTTAGATGATACCACTTGTTTAGTATGATGATGTAATCATGGCAGCCTGAATGATTTATGTAGATATGGCAGATGAAGGCAAACAACAAAGTTTATGTAACATGTGTAGCTCAAGATCCATGATAGTGAAGCATGTGAATGCAGATATTTATGCATGGATATACAAATGCATGGAGAAGTAAAGTGTATGAATACTATGCATTAACCCTCATGATAAATGAAGGTTCTCTCCCCCTTGGATTCTTCCATATCCACAATGCACTCTCCCCCGTTGACAATGCACAAAGGCAACAAAAGACAACATCTCCCCTTTTCTCCCAAGTCCATAGCAAGGACTCACAACAAGACATTCTCCCCCTTTGCCAATAGCAAAAAGGAGGGACACGGCACAGTGGTTGACAAAGGTCCTAGAGATCAGAGTGGAATGGTAGTGGAAGAGCAAGCCATTATATGGAAATTAGAAACATGCCGGGAGCAATATATATGGTTCAAAGTTAATGAAAACCAAGATCATCAATAGAGTTTAAAAAGCATCGACATCCATGGTTTAATAGAAATGAACCAGAAGCACATATCTTGACAGTGTTTAACCTTCCCTTGTCTTATACATCCATATTCAATAACCACAAAGGGAATAACACAAAAACTAGTATTGAGGCTAAACAAGCATGACTAAAGCATGGAATTTTATGAGTTTAACAAATTTAATTTTCAATATCATTTGAATTTGAAGGCACATGACTCATATGTTACGAGCAATCAAGTCTAGTACATGCCTCCTAGCCGTAAGAATACACGTTGTTTAGACGCTAGTATCCCTAGGTATTTGGCATGACTGACTGTTATGCTTCAGAATGAACAGAGATAGCAACATCACGTCATGACATATCCAAACTCATTTCTTTGATGAGAAGATATATTTCTCAGCAATTATGCCATTGCTCTACCTAGAGTCCAAATGAATTAAGACAGAGATAACAGAGGCACATCATGACATATCATTCGTCACTTGATTTGATGACGGGACATATTTCTCCGTGCAATACTATCATTGCTCTGCAAATTGATTTTCAAAAATTCCAGCTCATCAAGATGTTTAGAAACAATACTAAGCTCTAGAGTATCACCAAAGTTGTCAAGACATTTAGATTTTCAGATTTCAGAATAGTTATTCAAGGCACAACATGCAATCTCTAGTTAAGGTCTATTAAAACCACAAAATGTGGATGATTTCAAAAGATATATCAAAACTTCAAGGAAATCATTAAATCTGAACCATTTTCATTGAATGGACAATCATCAGTTCATATAATAGAAAGCTCTTACACTGTAGTGATGTCTGTCTCTTGAACTTATTATCACACTAGAGGCCATTGAGGTTTAGATGCAAAAAGGACAAATGAACCAAGAAGAACAACACGACTCCCCCTAAGAATATGCAATAAAAGCACGCAAGGAGTGATGTTTGCAGTCACATAGAATGACGAATGTCAATGAGAGGTTTACTTGACCCATGCAGGGGTTGACCTTATGAAATATGAAATGCTTTAACCAACATAATGCATGATTTTACACTTATGAAATGCAACATAATGAATATGAAACATATGCATGAATGCTGCAAAGAGACAGCTCCCCCTAGCTATATGGCCTATATGCGAAAGTGACGCATGGTACTTGGCGGAGGTGAAACCTCATGCATGTTGAGTGCTTCGAGGCAAGCATAACCTGCCCTTCCATACATCAACATTTGATATACCCTGGCCATGCACGAATGATATGATGTAAATGATTCAAGCTAGGTTGATGTTGACTCCCCCTGAATACATGCAAGGGTTGGCAATGAACTATGCAGCCTAAGATTTATATGAATGCACAATGCAATTAAGATGCTGCAAAATGATTATGCATTATCATTTGTCTTCTAAACATGATGTGCATTAAGGCATGTGTGATTACAGGATGATGCAAACACAAATCATTCACAATTGATTTTGAACTGAATGCAACATGATGATGCCGATTGCTAGACTCCCCCTTTGAACAATGCTAATATGAATAACGAGTTGAAAATGCAACCATGGTTTGCATCATCAAAACCAAAGTCCAAGCATTTCATGTGGCTGATAGCAAGACTTGTGCAACTCATTATCACATCAACTTCATCAGCATAACAAATTTTTCATGAATTAAATAGCTGAAATCAAGCATGGTGTAAACAAGTTATCAAACTCAAAAGTTCATCTCACACCTTGGGGGTTTTGTATTTCAAAGAGCAGTTCAGTTTGCAGAATCTAATGACATTGGGCAGACATATGATGCACTATCTACATGTCAAGACTGAACATGCAAGATGACTAAACTTAAGATGTTTATGTACATACCTGTGCCTTGAGCTTTTATTTACCTTATGATCCTTTGTTCAGCTCCAAGGCATCCTGCACCCAAAATTCTCATTTGGAATTTTTAGGTACCCAAGATTGCTTGGGTCCTTGTGGGTTAGCAACATGTTTAGCATCTTGGCCCACCTTTTTCAGGGCAATCACACCATCCTCCTTCATTGTGAGGCAATCATATATCTCATGCCCATTTTTCCCACAATAGAAACAACACACAAAAGATTGATTTTTCCTTTTATGTTCATGTGCGTGTGCATGTGGATTATGCTTTTGTGGGTGAGCATGGGATTTACCTTTCATGGTATGAAGGTGATGCTTTCCCTTCAAATGCCAGCACTCTTGGATAGTATGGCCAGACTTACCACAATGAGAGCAGCAAAGAGAAGCATTTCTATTAAAGGCCATGGGGAGTGTCGACCTGTCTGGATAGGAATGTCGACACTTCTGATTCTCCATGTGGTTCCGTACAGAATTTTGTTGAGCAAGCCCTCTGCCAGTGTTGACATGTTTCTTTTCTTGCCATTTCACTTGCTGTCCTGCTCTAAGCTCATCATTTCTCAAGATCAAACAATCATGCATAGTGTGACCATGTTTACCACAATAATAACAATTGACATTCATTTTGTGGAAGGCATGGTATTTGGCATTGGACATGTTATGGTGCATGTTTGGATGAGCATGCTGAATTTTACTTTTCTTTCGAGCAGTGTGCCCTTTTTGGTGACCATAGGAAGTGGTGGCTTCCAGTGAGCCAGAATCTTGGATTTGGGCAAACATTGACAGGAAATCATTCAAACCTTGAATTTCATTTTCAAGTGAGGAAATGTGCTGTTTAGATTCAACAAGGCCCTCTTCGCATGCTGCCAATTGCTCATTAAGCATGGCATTTACTGCTTTAAGATTTTGATTTTGTTGTTCTAAAGCATGCAAAGTTTCAGAGTGATCATCAATGACAGATTTGCCTTTTTCATGTGCAGCTAGTTTTTCATGCAACTCTTCTTCAGCTTGTTCAAGTTCAATTTTCTTTTCCAACAACTCTCTATTCTCTTCTTTCAGAGAATCAATCAGATTTTGTTGCCATTCAAGATCATCATGAAGACCAACATTTATGTTTCTTAAGAATGAACATTTTTCACATACAAAATTAGCAGAGCATGAAACGGAATTTTTATTTTCTTCAATCAACCTCTCATCATGGATTAGCCCATCGGCCATAGTTTGATCATTAGAGATTGACTTAGGTTGGTTTTGAAGTTTTATTACAATTTCTTCCAACCTAGTGATTTCATCATGAAGACTTTCATTTTCATCTCTTAGACATGCAATGCTTTGTTTATGTGTGTCTAGATCAAAAGAGAGCTCTTCAAACGTAGAACACTTTTTACAAATCAAGCTTTCATGTTGGTTATTTTTCTTGAGATCCTTTTTCAACTTTTTATTTTCTGATATTACCTTTTTGTATTGTGTAAACAACTCATCATAGGATTCCATAAGTTCTTCAAGAGTGAATTCCTCGGAATCAGAATTTACCTTTGATGAGGATGGTTTGCTTGACTCTTCTGCACGGTCGGCCATGAAGCATTCATGTTCTTGTTCTTTTCCTTCATGGATTTTCAACAACTTGTCCAGTACTTGCTTGGCTGTGCTGCAGGAAGACACAATGTGAGTTAGTCTAATATCAATTGTAGCTATAATTAAGTTATATGCAGCAAGATTATCATTGTGTTTGGTCTCATATTCGGCTGTCCAATCAATTGAATTTGATGGCAGCTCATGAGGACCATTGTATATAAGATTCCACAATTGTGGATCTATGGAGCTAACATAGATGAACATTCTTCCAACCCATGTAGAAAAATCTGAACCATCATAAATGGGTGGAGAAATCATCGAAGCAAGTGTAGCATGTGAATCCATTTAAATAATAAACACCGGGATCTTTCCCTGCAGATCGTTGGATCTGGGAATGACAGAGCTTAGCTCTGATACCACTTGTTGGGTCCCGTGAGGTGTAAATGGATTTAGAAGGGGGGGGTTGAATAGATCCTATCAGAAACTTTGGCCTATTTAAAACTCTTAGCTAACAGAAACTTAAACCACTCTTTTTAAGTGAATGAATCACTTAGGCACGATGCACAGCGGAATTAAGTAGAGTGGCTCAAATGAAAAGACTTGAATTGTAAGCTATGAAACGTCCACACTTCTTTAAGTGAATTGCAAAGCATAACACATAGATGAACATGCAATAGCTTGCAACAACCGTGTGTGTGTGTGTGTATGCTATGTTGATCACTCAAAGTGCATATGTGTGTGAGCAATATAACCAAGTGTGGAAGCGCACGAACCTGCGAATGGGTTTAGAAGATATAGAGCAATCACACAAAATAAACAACCCACAACACAGGGATTTTTAAGGTGGTTCGGTTGCAACCCCGCAACCTACGTCCACCCCTCACCAAAACCCGGTGAGGCTTCCTTGCTGGCTCACAGCTTGACCCGGGGACACGCCCCAAACCACAGAATAGAGAAAACCCTCTTTCTGTCTTCCTACACATAAAGCCGGAAGGGACGGCTACACCGCAAATCGGAGAACTCCCGATTGCCTTCCTACTAACCACCGGTAGGGACGTCAACCGCAAATTGGAACACCCTCCAATTGCCTTCCTACTAACCACCTGGTAGGGACGTCAACCGTAAATTGGAACACCCTCCAATTGCCTTCCTACTAACCACCTGGTAGGGACGAATCACAACTTCAATGTTTAACAATATTGAAAGTAAAACAGATGTGAAGGAATTAAAACAAGAGATTGAGTAAGAAGGAATTGGCCCTTGTATCGATATGCTTTGTTGATCAGCAGCAGGGATCTCTTCTTCTTGCAAATCAATCTTCTTGTAATCACCCTTGAATGGATGATTGTTCTTCACGGAGTACTGTTCATGTGAACAGTAACTGTTCTTCCAATCCTCCTCTTTTGATCTTCCTTTTGATCTCTTTGAATGGATGAAGAAGTGAATAGATGCTACCTTGATCCTTGCTTCTTTCTTCACAGATCTTGGAAGATGATCTCTTTGATATGAGCTTGAATACCTTGGATTGGATGAAGATGCTCTTCACGGAGTACTGTTCACGTGAACAGTAACTCGAACTCCTCTTGCTTTGAACACCCCTTTGAAGCCTCCTTTGATCTTCCCTCTTAGCCTTACTTGCTTCTTCTCTTTCTTGGAGGATGCTAGATTGAGATATGAGCTTGAATCACCTTGAGTTGATGGAGACGATATTGGATGTAGATTTGATCTTCTCTTGAATCTCCTTGAGTTGATGAAGAGGTGTATGGATGTAGCTTTGATCACCTTTGATAGCCTTGAATGCTTCTTGCTTGGTTGGAGGTTGCTTGGCTTCAGATCTGAGCTTGAATCACCTTGGAAGGATGAAGAACTCCAGCCCGTAGTACTGTTCACGGAGGTGCTACAGTACCTTCGAAATGGCCTCTCTTGATTCACTTCATCAACTCCATCAACTAGGGTTTCTAACCCTCTTGTAATGGTTTTATAGACTTTGAATGGTCTATAAACAAGCCCCAGACCAGATCCATAAATCATGGAAGATTAGGTAGGGTTTGATTAAACAAATCCATGGAAAGGGGCTGGCCACGAGGTGGATTTCGAGGTCAAACTTGGTTGGCTCGGGGCTGGCGGTCGACCGGAATTCATGGGCCGGTCGACCGGAACCTGCTGCAGCCAGAACTTTTCGGCTCTGGCAAAACCGGTCGACCGGACGACTGGGGGCGGTCGACCGAAACCTGTAACAATGTCAACATTTCAGTTCTGGGAAAACCGGTCGACCGGAATTCATGGGCCGGTCGACCTAAATGTCACAGACCTCGAACCTTTTAGTTCTGGGAATTTCGGTCGACCTAGCTACAGTGCCGCCGGTCGACCTAGCTACAGTAAATTCCAGATTAACACAATTCAGCCCCAAATGACATTGCAACCCTTCCGAACTCTGTGGCATCAAACTCCTTTGATCTTGGGGAATATATATTGAGTGTTTTGGCCTGCAAAATCATATAAAAAGGATTAGAACTTTAGCTCAATGATCCATATAATAAATGTATGAAATACACATATGAAATCTCATGAATTAGTTATATGTGAACACTTTGAATCACAAGTGTTATGAGCTAAAGATCAATGAATAAGAGCTCAACCACCCCAAGTAAAATATCCATGAAACACACTCATGGAATTTCAATAACAAGAAGGATAGAAAAGCTTATTCCCAAATTAACCATCCATATCAAAAGAGCAAGTTCATATGATAATGAATTTAAACGAATGGATGATCATCAAGTAACCCAAAGTTTCAAGATTGATGTGAGCATTCAAGAACCACATGTTCCTTGGTATTAATGCAATGTGAGAACATATAATGCAAGTTGTGAATGGGCATCATGAAACCAAATACATGGAGAGTGATAAACAACAATGACTCATAGTGTTAAGCCATTATCAAAACCAAGAATACATTAGAACTCATATGACCATAGAGTGATGACGAATGACCCAAGTGACCATATGAACTCAAGTGACCATAGGGGCACAACAATGGAGGTGTTTAAGCTTTATTAAGATAAGGGATTTAGTATTAATCCTCTTGATTAGTATGATTAGCATATTTAAAATGATTTAGGGTGTGTTAATTAGCATCTATAAAGAATTAAATCTAGAGATCTGTATTTCACCATGTGTGATCACATCTAGTCCAATTATCATGAGATCATTAGTGTTAAGGCATGTGATTAAGTGTAAAATCAAGTGATTAATATACTATAATTAGCAACGGTGTAGGATAAATTTAAAAAAAATTCTATAATCATGGGATCTGATATTATAAGCTCTTTGTAAAAATTTCAATGTCTGATTCAAATTATGTTCACATTTATAAATATTTTAATATTATCTTAAAGGAGTTTAATTATACTAAAAGTCTAAAGAGGTAATATAAAATCATCATAAATTGTAGGAATGCATCTTACTATGAGACTCATGTGTAGAAAAAGTTTCATTATTTTTAGACCACGATATTTCTGTTAATTAATTTTCAATACATGATAAAAAAATAAATAATAATATAGAAAGTATATATACTATTCATAAACATCTTACGATTTCACAGTATAGTTGTTGCATTGTGTATGATGTATTCTTAAAATACCAACAATTATAGATGTATGTAAGTGAAATTATAAAAATTTCAATAAGTTATTAGAAGTATAAAATTAAGAGATAAATATAAATACTTTATGAAAAGTTTTAAAAGTTTACCAGAAGCATTAAATGCATCTTGTAACTAATTTATTAAAATTTCATATTATTCGGCTCACAAAATCTTGACTTGTATAATTTTTAATGTTTGAACAAATAATTAAAATGATTAAATAAATATTAATATTCTATGAAAAATCCTAAGAATATTACAAAACTGATATATGATATTTATAAGTTAATGTGTAGTATATTTCAGTCATTATGAACATTTTGAATAATTTTTTCTATTTAAAACCTATTGTTGTAAATTTTAGAAACTGATATAAAATTTCAGAAATTCGAAATACTGAATGAAAAATAGTGATTTTTCTCCTATATAATACTTCTATCTGTAACAACGTTCTTTAAATTTTGAGTAATTTTTTATTCATTTTGAATATATTTAGTTAATTTATAATTCATGATGTATTTTTGTTAATCTATCAAAATATTATTAATGTAGTGTGAAAAATAATAAAAAGTTTCAGAAATAATATTTCTGTTATAAAAGATGGCTTGAAATATTATGGTGAGTTTAGAGTACTGTGATTAAATTTAGTTAATTTTCCATGTATAGGAGAATTATAATAATTCTGAAAAATAATTTGAATTCCAGCATGAAAAATTATGAAAAATTATATGTGCAGTTTTACGTACAAATGTGATTTTCAGTAAAATTTTAATGGTCTTCTGAATTTTGTAGCTAAATTTAGTCAATTTATGATGCATCTTGGAGTATAAGTAATTTTAGAAAAATTATAATTACTGTCTGAAAAATGATGACAATTTTCTGTTTTGATCCTTCCTATAAATGTATTGATTCCCTGAAATGTCAAAGTATTCTGATCTCTGTACATAGAAGTAAATTTTTTTGATATATATAGATGCCCTTACATTTGGATAACTTTAGAATTTCAGAAATAAAAAAAAGGATTTTCAGTACTGGCTTATTTTATACTTAATGTTCACATCATGAATTTTTGAGTGGCATGTGTCCATTTCATATGAGTTACATATATAATTATCTAATTACTGTACTGCTATTACTGCCAAATGGACACAACCACCATAGGGGGAGACTGGAACCAAGCCATAGAAATGTCCTTATGGGGAGGTTCACACTGTACTGGTCCCGAGGGTAACGGGGATTGAAATCTTGGAGGTGGACAAGTACCACTGGTTAAGGTGGAGAGGACTTCTCCCAGTTCTGCACAGTAACCAAGACTCATCACTATTTTTACCTAGGTGATCGAGTACCGACTGACTGTCCTTCTAGTGGTGGTTTGGGCACTGTGTCTTGGCTATTTACCACTATTACTACTCACTAAACTGAAATTGAAACTACTGTTACTACTTACTGAATTGATATTGAAACTACTGCTACTGTTCACTGAGTCATTATTGAAATGACTATTACTGCTCACTGAATTGATATTGGAACTGCTACTGTTCACTGAATCGATATTGAAACAACTGTTACTACACTGAATTGATATTGAAAATACTGTTACAGTTCATTGAATCGATACTGAAACTAGTATTACTGCTCATTGAACTGGTATTGAAATCAATGTTATTGCCTACTGAACTGTTATTGCATTTCACTATTATTACACTATAAATGTTTACTGTTATTGAATCTTCAGTATATCAAATGGTGATTTGGAAAAGGGTAGATTAAGTCTGTTTGGATCCTTTCACTATGCGTGAGAGTTTACTCCGCCTAGTACTGGAATCATTCTATTGATAAATGAATCGAATTATATTGCATGGTAATGTTTACTATGTTGAATGCTCATTTACTTTGTCATTGATAGAATAAAGTTTTAATGTACATACTTTATTTGTAACATGTTAATATCATGACTTATGATTGAAAAAAATTAAAATTGGGTTAAATGTATTAATCTCATGTGTTATCTATTTGAAATTATGCCTAAGAATGACTTATAAAATGAAATGCCGTAAATCACTTTGGATATATTTTTACATGTTATGACTGGGGACTATGCCTAGTCTCTTACTGTGTCTATTCGTAGACTCACCCTGTTAAATATTTTCAGGAGAAGCGGTAGAAGAAAATGAGGAGTGATATCGTAGTGTTCTGACAGCAGCTTGGATTTACTTTGTGTCAGTATCTTTGGTAGTTATGTCTTAAAAAAAATTTGTGGGTGAATTTTGGTTATGTAATAAATGACTTATTAAATCGTTACCTTTATTTCGACCTATGTGGATGAAGTCTTTTTGACTGTAAGCTGACTGCTTGAGTAATTTCATTTCCGCTGCAATGATATCTCATTGTTTATGTGGAATTCTCTACCGTAATTGTACCATTTGGGTTGTCCTATTGTGACGTTTCGATCGAAATATGACGTGAGTCTTTACGACTGGATCGGGTTTACGAGTCGGGGCGTGACAGAGAATGGTATTAGAGCCGCCGTGGTTGAGAATGTACATAAATGGTCATCAGCTTAATCCACATTTTAGAAGACTTGAACTAGTAGGTTGTTATGATAGAAACTTAATAGTATAATTAAAATTTTAGACCATGGTAGAAGGGGTGACCATAATGGAGAGATTTCGGCGGATGCCTCCATCCTCTTTTAAGGGGGAGAGTCAGGCAATCATGACTGAAAACTGGCTTCGCGAGATCGAAATGATTTGTTGGGTCATCCGGTGTACGGATGAGGATAAGACTAGTCTGGCAGCGTTCATGCTGTAGGAGAGAGCAGACATATGGTGGGTGTCTGTACTAAGGAATTGTTGGGTTCGTGTCTCTCCCTCTTTATCTTTGATAATGGTTTTGATGATCATAATATATTGTGTGAAGATATTCATATTGTATGATTGATTAGTGGAAAACATCTTCATGATAAACGAACTCACATGTTGCTATCTTATCTTGCAGGTTGCTCTACTAAGTTGGTTGATGTTGAATCATGCATGCTGCTCATTAGTCTTTGGAGGTTTCATGTGAAGACTATGCTAGTGGATGAACTCACATGTTGCTATCTTATCTTGCAGGTTGCATGCTGCTCATTAGTCTTTGGAGGTTTCATGTGAAGACTATGCTTCTCAGTGGAATGGTTGAGTCCTTATGGATTTGAAATCTATTGCATGGCCTTGTATTGTGTAAATGCATAGCCATTTCATTACATGCTCTGTTGAAGATTTCCTCTGGTTCTTGTATATCATGAATGCATAAATGATGGTTTCTTGTCATTCTGATCATATGGCTTAAATGCCTTGAAATGGTTTGTGGGAGAATTGGGTTGAAGTTGGGATCTTCAGATTTGTTGGTTTAATATTAACTTGCTTCTAAATTTCCAGAAAGTGCATGTTAATATTGCCCACAATGTGATGGATTCAAGGTAAGAATTTATATTGAAATCCATGGTGATACTCTTCTAATCTTGAGTTGTGAAAATGGGTTCTCAAGTGCTTTCATACATATCTTTCATGGGGATTCTTATGTGCCTCACGCTAATGCTTTCATAGTCATATTTCATGTCATTTGGGTCTTGGTCTCAAAACTAGCTCCATATGTTGATGCTTGATCTAAATATTTTAATTTCGATCTAACCTCTTGTTTTATCATGTGTTTCAGGGATAATATTCATGGTTGATCATCATGAGATTATGGTAATATTTAATCATTTATTCTCCCTTGAATTCATGGAGGTTTGATGGGTTTTTATAACCCAAACTGACATGGGTCGACCCCTGGGGTCGACCCTTAGTGTTTCTGGCAGGTCTGCCTGCATGGGTCGACCCCTGGGGTCGACCCCCCCTGTATAGGTCGACCCCAAGGGTCGACCCCTGGTAGCTTGATTTTAACTCCCGTCGAGTCCTTTCACCATAACTACAAGGGTCGACCCCAAGGGTCGACCCCTGAGAGTTGTTCTTTTAACCCGCACGGAAGGGGCACGAGGGTCGACCCATTGAATCTAGCTCTTGAAAAGCCCACGAGGGTCGACCCCAAGGGTCGACCCTTTCGGTCCAGGGCGGCGCCGTCAAAAATGACCTTCGTGTAAGCGCTCCGAAAGTCTTCTAACTCCAGTCAAACTGCCCTAAATCACTCCATGATTTGTGGATCTTGTCCCAGGGCTATCCCTTGACCATCCTAGAAGCATAAATACATCTTATTGGGTTGTAAACCCTAAGGAACCAAGCTAGATCTAAAATTTCAAGCTGTTCTTAATCCTTGTATGTGCAGGATGCCAGCAGCGGCTCCAGGGCTTCTTCCACATTGTTCTGGGCGTGAAAGTGAAAGGAAGAAGGTTGATTCAAGTTTCTGAACAATCTTGTACTGGAAGCTGCGTGGGAAATCAAGCTACAACCTCGTTCTTGCAAGATTCGTTCATCTTCCCTCAAGAACAATCTTCAACCTGCAGAGGCATTGAAATACATTCGAAGGAGAGAAAGGGGGAGCTCTAATAACTACACATTGAAATGTTCCTTTATCCATCTATTTGTTGCCCTCTTATTAGTGCTATGATTTTCATCCTAAGCAACAAGATGAGCTAATGCTTTCCATTCTTTTGCAGAAGAAGAAGGAGGAGTGCTGCCACAAGGTTGAGAGGAGAGGGGTTTGTGAGGTTAATCAATTTTCTGATGTATGCAGGTTTGATGGGAGCTAGGATTTGAAGGATGTATCCAGTGCGAGCTGACGAAGCTGCAGACAAACCCGGATCTTCGAGAAAGACGACCGGGTGCTCCATCCTACTGTAGATTCATTTCTCTCCAACCGAAAACTTCAAGGAAGATTTTCATACACCTATTGGAAAATGAAAGGGAAATGTTCTATATCTTTTACCCACTTCCTTGCGTTGGTTTTCTTGATCTAAATCTTGTGTGAGCATATGTTGTAAATCCTTGTATGTTGCTGAACTCTGAATATTATTGTGTGTATGGATAGAGCTGTGTCTCCGTGTGGTTTTAGTGTCCAGGGTGTGTTCTCCGACGTCATGTGTGTGTGTGCTGCGGTGGCAGCATTTTGGGGCCAAGCCACGTGTGTGTGGATTACTACGGAAGCATCGTGTGTGGTGTTGAGGTTCGTCCCTATGTTGCTACATTTTGTAGCGTGTAGTGAAGCCTCACCGGGGTTCGGTGAGGGTGGACGTAGGGAGCCCGTCGTGGTCCCGAACCACCTGAAAATCTCTGTGTCTATTGTGATTGTCTGTGTGATTGTTCATTTCTTCTATCTCCCTTCACAGGTCAATTTAGTAGGTCTTTACACACTACATCATCGCACATTACTTCATCCGCTATCCATGTTAGGATTAATTTTAATTGTTCCTTGCATCGATAATCCGTGTTTGGCGTAGGTTCTATCATCCATTGTCTAGTGTATTCGAGTGAGATCGGAAAGCTTGAGAGAAGATTTTAATCTCACGTTTGTTTAGGCTATTTAACATAGTTAATATTAATTCTACTGTGTTTAGTTTAGAAAGTGCTTAAAATCCGCCATCTCGACTTGGGGATAATTCAACCCCCCTTCTTGTCCGCCATCTCTCTGGGCCAATAATTGGTATCAGAGCCCAGTCTCTGATTTTTATTCTACGGACCTCACGGTCTAGGAGGAGAAAAGATCTTCTTCATGATGGCTAGTTTGAATTCGGTTCCTATCTTTAATGGTTTTGATTTTGCATCATGGCTTGGAAAATTATGTGTTTGGATTTCTGGTACAAATCTGAAGTTTTTGAACTTAATGACTCACGGTCCTCATGCTCTACCAAAAGGTTAGTCAAAGTGGACCGATGAGGACAAGAAAAAGGATTCTGATAATCTTTTTGTTTTAAACACTCTGAAGGCTACAGTGAGCACTGACGTATATCCCTTCATTTCATCTTGTAGGTCAGCCAAAGAGATTTTGGATGGGCTAAGCGAAGCCCAAGAAGAAAGTTGGAATAGTAAGTGCCTCGTGGCAAATAAAGAGAATGAACGTCAAAGCGAGGAAAGCTCAAAGGTAAACTCTGACTCCGATTCTGATGATGTAGACGAATTAAGTTATGATGAGCTAATGAATGCTTATGATGAATTGTTCGATAGATATAAAAAGATGAAATCTAAAAACTGAAAATTGAAGAAGAAACTTGATGATTTTTCACATGTTAACCCTCCATGTGCTAAGTGCTCTGAAATTGAAAATGCTTGTGTTGTTAACTCTTCATGTGAAAAATGTTCTTAGCTTAGAAACTTCAATGAAAGTTTGTTGCATGATGTTTGGAGAGGGGGATTTCTGTAGCCCATCTAAGAGCAGCCAAACTAGGTCCATCAGGACCAAACGAGGCTCAGCTCATCCAAGTGACAGCCCCATAGGGCCCACTTAGGCTAAAAAGCCGAATAAGATTACTCGGGATCTCATCCTTCCTCGGCGGCCCTTAGGCTCGGAAGGCCCGAGCGTCGGTCAGAACAGAGGAAGACCCATGCCCGAGTTATCCCCTTATCGGGATAGAGGCAAGCGCTCAGTGCCCACTCCGACCTATCTTCATCCGAGCTATGCCTATCTCCCGGACAGGGTTGGCACCTTTTATGCTCGGACCGACCGACGATTACTTATCCACACTGCCGTTGAGAGCCCTTTATGAGCAGGAGTTTATGAGGATAAGAGACCCATGATCCCTCAAGGCTATGAAGATCCCACAATGAGGACGTAAAGATCCCACGATGAGGACGTAACTCCCGCCTGAAACTCCTCAGCTTACGGGACTCATAAGGTGAGCACACTATATAAACCTGGGACTCCCTCCAGTGAAAGGTAAGGGCAATACACGCCTAAAATCCTCTGAGCAGGAACCACTTCACCACCTTGGTGTAGGGGGATCTCGTGCACCTCTTTCTACCTCCCTCCCTATCTTCCACCATTGCCCTCGCCCCCAGATCCATCCGAGACTTCAAGCAGTTTGGACGAGTATTCAAGGAGAGTTTCGCCGGCAGCGGCCCCCCTAGGTCGGTAACAGGACTTTTGGCTCTCAAACAGGCTCAAGGGGAGAGACTCCGGGCCTACATCAACTGATTTAAATTGGAAGCCCTGAGAATCCCCCGCCTGGATGTAGCCTCGGCCATAATCGCGCTGACCAGAGGCACCCGGGACGAGAACCTCCGCCGCGAACTTGTCCTCCACCCTCCCTCGACCCTTGCCGAGCTAGTGACTCTGGCATTACTCCATGCTGAGTGCGAAGAAGTTCTCAGCGCCTGCCGAGGCGCAACCGGCTCGGGTCGGGAGGGGGACAATTAGCGAGCACCCGTGTCAAGCTCGGGCCAAGGAAAGAGGCGGAACTGAGACTGGGAGCACAAAGAACCATCCAGGAAGTACGAGCGGTACACTCCCCTAACCGCTCCAGTATACGAAATATATAAAGACATCAAAGGCTCGGGCCTCCTCCACCAACTCGAGCCAATGAGGTCGAAAAGCCGCAATCGTAGCAAACATTGCCTGTTCCACAGCGATCACGTGCATCACATCGGCGATTGCCATCAGCTCCAGGATGAGATCGAGCGCCTCGTCCGCCAGGGACACGTGTCCTGATTTGTGGCCAGGCATAAGGAGGACCCAGGCGCCCCAGAGGAAATCGACAATGCCCCTCGCGGGGTCCATATCAACATCATCGTCGGAGGAGCTGCATCGGGAGGAGACAGTGGCCGAGGAAGGAAGCGTCATGCTGAGCGGGCGAGTCGAGCCATCGAGCCTCCCAAGGCACTACCGAGTGAGCCTCAGGTCATAGTCTTCTCCGACCGAGACCTGGAAGGGCTGACCACCCCGCATGACGACGCCCTAGTCATATCGGCCACAATAAACCATTGTAACGTAGATAGGATTCTAGTTGACAATGGAAGTGCCCCCGATGTATTATCCTATGAATGTTTCCTTAAGATGGGAGATGATCCATCTAAACTCCGCCCGATCCGAACCCCTCGGTGCGGGTTCAATGGCCAGGCCACTTATCCCGAGGGAGCCCTCAGCCTGTCGGTTACTCTTGGCACCCCACCCAAAACCGTTGCGATTATGGCGGACTTCATAGTGATCAAGGGTATGATAGCGTACAATGCAATCTTCGGTCGAGGGATCCTCAGCTGAACAAAAGTAGTGCCTTCTACCTATCACCAAAAGATGAAGTTCCCCACTAAAAATGGGTTGGGGGAAGTCCGAGGTAACCAGGATGTGGCCAGAAGGTGCTACAATATCTCAGTTGAAGCCACAAGGCCGGACGGGAAGAACAGGGGGCCCCAGGAAGTCGAGGAAAAATCTGCAACCGCCGAGCCTGGAGACGAATTGCTAGTGGTTTTCCTAAACGACGACCCGACCTTGGAAGCAAAGATTGGAGTCGACCTAACATCTGAAGCCCAACAGCAATACAAAGAGTTTCTTTCTGCGTACGTCCGAGTCTTTGCATGGTCTGATGATCAACTCCCTGGGATACCAGAGGAGACGGTGATGCATAAGCTCAACCTCGATCCAACCATCAAAGCCGTGCAACAACGCAGAAGGAAGCACGCGCCAGAGAAGCAGGCGATCATCAAGGAGCAAGTCACCAATGGGCAAAAGACTGGTCTTTTCAGACCGGTACTGTACCCGACATGGCTGGCTAACATCGTCCTGGTACCAAAAGCTTCGGAAAAGTGGTGAATGTGCATGGACTTCACCGACTTGAACAAGGCCACTCCAAAGGACTACTATCCGTTATCGAGCATCGACCAACTGGTTGACTCAACCTCGGGCAACGAAATACTCAGCTTCCAAGATGCCTATTCAGGTTACCATCAGATCAGAATGCACCCTGAAGACGTCGAGAAGACCGCCTTTATCACCGACTTCGGCGTATACTGCTACACCCGGATGCCTTTCAGGTTGAAGAACGCTGGAGCCACGTACCAGAGGCTGGTCAATCATATGTTCGAGGGACAGCTCGGTTGGAACGTCGAGGCCTATATTGACGACATGCTCGTGAAGACCCCCAAGGCCAAGGACCACTTTGCCGACCTAGCGGAAAGCTTTGACACCCTCCTAAAGTACAACATGAAGCTCAATCCTGCCAAGTGCGCCTTCGGAGTAAGGTCCAAGAAATTCTTGGGCTTCTTAGTCACCCAGCATGGGATCTGGCCAACCCCGACAAGGTTCACCCACCTGCATCAAAGATGTTCAACGCCTTACTGGGCGCATTGCCGCGCTCAGCAGATTCATGTCCCGCGCGGCTGAACAATGCCTACCCTTCTTCAAAATGTTGAGGGGGCCTAAAATGGTATCTGCTACATTCAAGTGCGACGAGGAATGCCAAAAAGCGTTCGCCGAGCTTAAGGAGTTCCTGGCTTCGCCTCCGGTGCTTTCCAAGCCCGTCCCAGGTGAAACCTTGCATCTCTATCTCTCGGCGACTCCATCTACAGTTAGCTCGGTCCTAGTCAGAAATGACTCGGGAGTCGAGAGAATGGTCTACTACACTAGGAAGGTGCTCACTGAGGCTGAAAGAAGGTACCCCTCAATCGAGAGACTCGTGCTAGCGTTTGTTACCTTGGACAAGCGCCTCCGACCCTATTTCCAAGGGCACTTCATCACCGTGCTGACCGATGAACCATTGAAGAGGATCCTCGCTCACCCTGAAGCCTCGGGACGCCTCGTCAAGTGGGCCATCATGCTCGGGGCCTATGATATATCATATCGGCCTTGCTCGGCTATCAAAGGCCAGGCGCTCGCTGACTTCATCGCCGAGAGCACCATCCCGACTGAAGAAAGATCTCCGTCCGCGCCCGGGCCGACCTGGGAACTGTTCATCGACGGATCCTCCAACTCAGCCGAGAGTGGCGCTGGGATCCTCCTGAAGTCCCCCGAAGGAGCAGAGCTACAATACGCCCTGAAGTTCAACTTCCAAGCATCTAACAACGCTTCCGAGTATGAGGCCCTCATATCGGGAGCCCGCATGGCCCGGCGGTTAGGGGCTGAGTGAGTCAGGATTCACACTGACTCCCAACTGGTCGCTAGCCAGGTCAACGGCGGTTATGAAGCTCGAGAAGCACCGATGATCAAATATGTCCAGCTGGTCAAGACCGTGGCACAACAGTTCGAAAGTTTTGAGGTAGTCCGAATAGCGCGGGAGGAAAACTCCCGAGCGGACGCCCTCTCTCAGCTGGCCTCCTCTCTTGACCCCGAGGGTACTCGATCGGTCCTTCTCGAAGAGCTAGAGCGGCCGAGCATCGATTCGGAGCTCCTAGCTGTTGACTCAGCCTCCCCAAGCAACTGGCGTACCTCGTACCTGTCGTGGCTCCAAGACTCTCAGGAGCCACCCAACCCTCAGGAAGCCCGAAGATTGAAGTACCAAGCTCGGCGATTCGTCACTCTGGATGGCGCTCTCTACCGATGATCCTTCTCTGGTCCTCTCTTGAAGTGCCTCAGCACCGATGAAGCAAACCGAGCGATTGAAGAAGTTCACGAAGGTCTATGTAGAGAGCATTTAGGTGGTAGGTCGCTTGCCAGGATCTTGCTATGGCTAGGTTATTGGTGGCCCACTCTGCAGCGTGACTGCTCGACCTACACACAACACTGTGACCGGTGCCAGCGATTTGACCACTTGGTCCATCAGCCAGCAACGGAGCTCATCACCCTAGCCAAGCCTTATCCTTTCGCTCGCTGGGGAATCGACATCCTCGGCCCATTCCCCATGGCCCAGGCGCAGAAGAAGTTCATTATCGTCGCCATCGATTACTTCACTAAGTGGATCGAGGCCGAAGCCACAGCAAGGATCACCGAGACAGTCTTCTAGAATTTCATCTGGAAGTCGATCATCTGTCGTTACGGCATCCCCTGGATGATAGTAAGCGATAATGGTCGACAATTTGATTCTCGTTATTTCCGAGATAGATGTGCCGACCTAGGCATTCATAATCACTTCACCTCAGTCGCCCACCCTCAGGCTAACGGGCTGGTCGAAAATGCCAATAAGACTATCTTAAAAGGCATCAAGACTAGGCTCGGTAAAGCCAATGGCAGCTGGCTTGAGGAATTTCTGAACGTACTCTGGTCACACAGAACAACTCCCAGAACAGCAACCGGTGAAAGCCCCTTTCAGCTGGTATACAGTACCGAGGCCGTGATCCTGTTGGAGATTGGCAACCCCTCCCTCCGAGTCATCTGCTTCTCGTCGAGGCAAACGACCAGAAACTGCTCGAAAACCTCGACCTAGCAGATGAAGTCCGAGAGATTGCCAGCATCCGAGCAACGGAATACCGACGCTGCCTCACTCGATACTACAACGCCAAAGTCCGAGATAGACACTTTCAACCGAGAGACTTCGTCCTCAGGAAAGCCGAAGCCTCTCGACCACTTGAGGCGGCGGGCAAGTTATCCCCTAATTGGGAAGGCCCCTACCGAGTGGTCGAGACGCTGGGAAAAGGAGCATACCGTCTATCCACGATGGAAGGAGAGCTCATCCCTCGGACCTGGAATACGACTACACTACGCAAGTTCTACTTCTGAATACTGAGCATTGTGTAAACGACATGAGATAAAACAAAAGGCTTCTTTCTTTTATTCAAACAACTCGCTTGTACATCAGGAAGGCCGAAGCCAAGAAAATACATGTCAAAAAAGCAAAAAAATCCATCTGGTGCCGCCATATGAGCCCATCACTCGGCTGACTCGGTTGACCTTCTTGCGTCCAGCCACTGACTCTACCTCGTGTAGAAACTGGCTCGGATAAAGGGTAGTCGACCCCGTTGACTCGGGCAGCTCGGGACAAAGGTGACAGAGGGATTAGGAAGGAGAAGGCTACCTTCCAAGTTGAACTTGGAAGAGAAAGGGGAGAGGGAACGCATATGAAAGCATTCTCCCCGCCAACATGCCAACTCTTTGGAAAGAAGAGAGTGCATGCACCCTCCGAAGAGTGAAAGAAACGAGGAGAAGAGCAGAAGAGGGAAAAAGAGGCTGCGGGGGGGAGAAAGAAACCAGCAGAGCTGGACGAGGAGGCAGGGGAAAGCCCGGGAAGGAGGGAGCTTAATTGGCTTCCTCCTCCCCTCCATGGAGCGAGCAGGAAGGGACGGGCAGCAGGCATGCCTGATGCCCCCATCCGTCCACCATCTCGCCCCCCTTCAAGCGCCGCCGGAACTGATAAAAAGAACAGGACGTGCCTCCACACGTCGGACCTTCTTCAGACCCGTCCGCTGGCCATTGGACCTCCTTCAAACCCGAAGCAGCAAGGACTCTCTGCCCTCCGTCATCGGTAGCTTCATCTTCTGGGGCGTCTTCCATGCTCCAAATATAACGGCACAACGCTACGTGAAGAAAGAATGAGGAAAGACTATCAGGGAAACCCCTAAGCGGTGGAGAGGAAGGGACGCCCTTCAGACCTTTTATAGGCGAAGGGAGGCTATTTACCTTAAATGATTCTCTCCTCGAAAACACGCCAAAGGGATCTCTCCCTACGAATAGTCACCTCAAACTTCTCATTTTTCGCCCCAGCGGGACACACGAAGCGGCCAGGCATTCAAAGCATGAGAAAACGGAAAGACACCCTTCAGACGCTCACCCAACCATCAGGCGAGATCCACGCAGAAAGTATCGGCTCTTTCCAACCACTGCAGATACGCTGAACAAAATACGGCAATGGCGATACGGAACAGATAAGTCTTCATCATAACGCTATTGCCTTATCTATTTTTCTACTAGAAGAAGTTGGTTGAAGGCCAAGGATTACATAACTCAATTTAAGAAGGTTATCATTGGTAATGGGGAAAACACTAGCTTCTGGTTTGACAATTGGATGGGCCAACACTGTTTAAGTGAATTTATATCTGATGATCAGATCCCCAACCTGAAAGCAATAGTCAAAGATGTTATACTGAACCCTTCAGCTGAAGAATCTGCTCTCATACATGCATTACTGCCAAATAGAATTCAGAAAGCCATCAGCTCTGTTACTTTGACTCAGGAAGTGGACCTGGGTGTTTGGAGTCTCTCCTCCTCTGGTCAGTGTTCAGTGGCATCCACCAATGGTTATATTGTTAATAATCAGTCAACTGCTGTTATCTCATGGAGTCGGTTGTGGTCTAATTGGGTTCCCATTAAAATCTCCATTCATTTATGGAAGATAATGAATAATTGTTTGCCGACTGATGCTAATATACAAAGAGCAGGTATTGTTTTATGCTCCAAATGTTGCTGCTGCAGAATATTGCAGGTTGAAGACATCAATCACTTATTCATTCACAGTGATATAGCAGTCTCTATTTGGACTTCACTTAAAGCAGCTGGATTATTTTTTCAAGGGCGCACCATTAAGGAATTCATTCTAAATTCCATCTGTACTGCCCAGCCAGGCTCAGCTTTTGCAGTCCTCACCCTAGCCTCCATCGGATATGGGATGTGGGAAATCTGGACAGCCAGGAATAAGGTTAAACTTGAAGGAAGAATGTTTTCCAAAAACAGGTGTATTCATCAACTTCTTTTCCAGATTAAGAGGCTTTGTTCGGCAGCTCCTCTCAAAGAATACAAATCTAATTTCAGAAACATCTTGGATCAATGGGGCATATCTTATAAAAATGCTTGTAAAAGCCAGGTGAAATTAGTAAGATGGATCTGTCCCCCTTGGCCATTTCTTAAACTTAATACAGATGGTGCATGTAAGAATTCTACAGTCACTGGAGGAGGAGGAATTATCAGGGACCATAGAGGGAAAATAATTCTTGCATTCTCTCATTTCTATGGCCACTCAAATAGCTTAATTGCAGAAGCTCGAGCTCTCTTGGATGGCATTAAATACTTGAAGACAGTGAATGCAAATCCAACTCTGATTGAATGTGATTCACTCACCCTTGTTAGGATTATTAATAAAGAATTATGTTGTCCTTGGTCCATTCTAAGCTATGCCAGGGCTATCTGGAGCATCACATCACAGCAAGACAAGATCTCTCACATCTTCAGAGAAGCCAACACTGTTGCTGATTTACTTGCATCTTTAGCATGCTCCAATCAATGTAATTCTTTCTATTCAAACAGTGAGCTGCCTTCCATTATAAAAGGTGCAGCTCGACTGGACTATCTAGGCTTGCCTAGTATCAGATTGATCTAATACTCTTTACCTCTTATGATATAAAATTGCCTCCTAGTGTCCAATGGTGGAGTGGCTTCTCCCAACCTCTGGTAAGGGGTGCACTCTCCCACTGAGCCCTAGGTAAGGTTTTTCTATTATCTATTTTTCTACACAAAAGAGGAAGTTTTTTCTTTAAAAAGGAAAAAGACATACAAAAAGAGGAAGCAAAGCAGATACATCAGGCCTCCGGCCCACCTTGAAGCCTGGAAGTGGAGGGCTCAAACGGTCTGCCCCCGGCATCCTCGGCGATGACCGACCCTGGCACTGACCCCACCGACGTGGGAACTGTCTCGGTTGCGTGCCCTCCCGAGGCATCCGGAGTTGGCGACCCCTCGAACAAAGAGTCTCCGTGATCCTCTTCATCCTATGCCGAAGCAGAGGAACTGGAGGATGACAAGTCCGAGTCATAGCATTGCCCAGACGGGAAGTCAACTACCCCGGACGCCTGCTCCTCGGCATAAGAGACGGTCCGGTCGTAGCCTTGCTTGAACCCCTTGTGGATGCCCCGGCGAAGTGCTAACTCGTAGTAGGGGAGGGCAGCCTCCTTAAGGTCGACCCGGTAGGCCTCTGAGCTTTTGTACTGCTCGAGAGCCTCCGCCCCGGCCTATCCCACCCTACCAGTGAGAACGGCCTTCTCCCGCTCCGCCTCGGCTGACTTCCGCTCGGCCTCAACCGTCCACTTTTCGGCCTCCACCACCTACTTCTTCGCCTCGGCCCAATCAGCCTCGGCCTCCCACCGAAGGCGCTCGGCTTCCTCCGCTCGGTCTACCAGCTCTGCACGTTCGGTCTCCCACCGGCCATCCAGCTCAACGCGTGCAAGGCGCTCCTCTTCAAGAAGCATGTTCTTCCTCTCGAGCGATCCGCCGGCCTTAGCTAGCTGCTCGGTTAGCGCCCGGGTCTCCACCTTGCTCGACCGCACCAGTTCCCTGACTGAGGAAAGCTCCCGCTGAAGTCCATCACGCTCCTCGGCAAGCCGAGCCAACCTCCTATCAGACCCACCGAGGGTCCAGGCCAGTTTCTCTCACTCCGACTCCGACCGAGCATACGCTTCTGCCAGATTGGCCCCCATCTGGGCCAGGACCAGGCTGCCCTCCATAACCCCAGCGAGGGCCGCGGACGAGGAGTACTGCCTACCTCCCCCCCTCACCTTCGCGGCTATGCCGTGGCATACCTGGTGTAGAGGGCCTGAGATACCAAGCCTCTCCAAGGCCGCCGGAATAGAGAACCCCCCATAGCCCTGCGCCCCTCCGAGTGGCTCGGACCAAGCCCCGGCCTTGGTCTCCTCTCGTGCCTAAGTCAGATTTTCTTGCGGCCCCCCAACCTGGACCGGCTCGGCACCTGCACCACCACCTGAAGCGCCAGCCTCGGCCATGGACCCAGCATCCCCCGCCTCGTCCATGGCCCCCTCGGCTCCTACGGAGGGGAGAGCCGGGCCAACACCGTTGCCAGTCGCAGGAGCAGCCCCAGCCCCCTCGGCTCTGGCCGAAGGAAGAGCCGGGCCCGCATCGTCGCCGCCCGTAGGAGCAGCCCCAACCTCCTCAGCCCCCTCTTGCTCGGCGGGTGGGAGAGCTCGCCCGGTATGGTCGGCCCCATCATGCTCGGCGGAGGGGCGAGTGGCGGCAAGGTCGCCTTCGACTGCGGGTACGACCCCGGCCTTCTTGGCCTACTTCCTGGCCTTCGCGGTGGCCCAGATCATGCCTTCCACGGGGTCCTTACGCTTGGACCCCCGCGGCCTGGAGGATTCACCCTGGGCCTCCCCCTTGCCCTTATCTCTGGTTCGAGAGTGACCCGTGGGAGCAGCCGAGTCATCGCCAAGCTAGATCACCTCTACGGCCTCCTCCAAAGCCTACCGCCTGGTGTCTGCACAAAGAGGAAGACATATTTAGGAAAAGAAAAATGATCCCAACATCCAAAGGAGAACCTAGTTTTTGGCACCTGAGCCCGACGGATGCAGTCACGTAAGAAGACACCGCTCGATATTCTCTGGAGTAACCAGCTCTTATGTAGATTGGAGGTGCTTCAGTAAGATAGCCGCATATTTCTTCACATGTGGAGGGAACTCATCCTGCCTGGGAGGGATATTCGGGTGGAAATTGGGGATTACTAGACACCTCCAGGTTTCCGTCACTGAACAAATCCCCACCCAGAAGAATTGAGTTTTCCACCCCTTATGCGAAGAATCCTTCGCAGCCAAGGAGATATAGCTCCTATTCCACCTCACCTAGATGAAATAGAAACCCTTCCCGGCCGAAGGATGTGCTTTCAACTCAAAGAAATAGTGAAAGAGGTCCAAGGAATGAGGAACTCCACACTGGCGGTAGAGAATGCGGAAGGCGAAAAGAAGAAGATAAGAATTGGCTACCAACTGAATGGGCGCCAACAGGAAAAAATTGAGAAGCTGAAGAACAAAAGGTTCGAAGGGAAGGCAGAACCCACACTTCCACGACAGAAGGAAAGTATAGATGTGGCCTGTACGAGAGTCCAGGCTCGTCTCGTGTGGAGAAGCTGCGACAAAGCGGAACTTGTGGGGCAGGCGATACTAGTGCTCCGGCCTTCTCACATCCGCCTCCCCCAGTTCACTGTAGTTTGGAATCGGCGCCTTCACCACTGGCTCGTCCTCCCACTCCTCAGCATCCGAACGCTGGTCCGCCATGGAATCCACAGAAGAGTTTGAGGAAAGGCGATCTCGGGACCCCAAAGATTCCGGGGGAAGAGGAAGCCGCCGGACTGCCTCCGTGGTTATCTCCGCCAACTCCACGAACGCCGCTGCAAGCCTCTGCTCTTCCGTCGTGTCCTCACAACGCATCGAAGAGCCCAAAAGTAAGAACGGAGGAGAGCCAAAATCCTAAAGACGGAGGAAGTCTGGAATGACAGCAAGCGCCCAACGCCTATATCCCCACGTGGGAGGCGGCGCGTCATTCCGACCTCCGAGAAAAGGGGGCCTCTTCAGATCAAATCCGTCAGGATCATCATTATTACGGGCCTAGGTGACTACGGCACGTGGCTTCCTAACACCGCCAGATCTCCACCCACCTGAGCCATGATAAGCGTCCATTTTCTATGATAATTCATTGCATGTACACCATTTTATGTGCATATAATTAGGCAATTATGCATGATCTATCGTTAATCTCAACTTCGCATGTAGATTGGACCTTTCATGTAAATTAATTAATTTGGTGATTTTATTTAATAAAATGGAGTTGAGAGTCATGAACATTAATTCTCCATTGCATAATTATGAGCAATTGTGATTCATGTGCACATTATGGTAATTTTTATGGACTAAATTGTAATTATATGTGTGCAGGACACCGAAGGTAATTACAAAAGAAGCTGGGGGCAAAACTGTCATCACCACTTTGACCAAGTCAAAAGCACATATTTTGGTTGGAGGGAAAATTGAATTCAAAGTTTGAAATAAAGGAGAGACATGATGAGCCTTGGGAAAGGGGGTGCCCAAAGTCTAAGAAATGGGGTACCCACCTACTTTTTCTCTTCCCCATGCATCTTATTCCACTTGAATCCCAACCATCCATCTCCTTTTGATACAATCTTCACCCTACATCTACCCAACTTTCCCTATAAATAGCCCATGACAAGGAGGAGAAAGAGAGTTCTTCCTTTGGCATTTTTCTCTCCCTCTCACATCTTCTTAGGTCGCCGCTTTCTCTCACTTTATCCTCTACAACTCTCCTTTCATGGCGGCGTGCACATCAAGGTGGGCAATGTTCCAAGGCTCATGACGTGGATGACGACTACTTCTTCATCCATCTCTTTCCACGGTGATCTCCTTCAAGGCGGAGCGATCCTCTCCAAGGCTCGGGGAGGAGGAGACGACGGCATTCATCATCCTCTCATGGCTCTAGTTTCTTCACTTATCTCATAGTTTATATTGGTTGTAATCTCAATTTTTATAGATTATAATTTTCATGTCTTTAGCAATAAAATTTATTTTGGTAAATTGTGTTCCCTTTTCTCTCTCACATTCTCAAATTTCTCGTCTCAATCCCTCTCATATTCTTTAGATAGATTTATTTCTATACACTATTTTCTTTAAGCAAAGTAAAATCACAAGTGTTTTTCATACGACTCCAAGGTTTTTAACTCTAAAAATCTCTTTTTCCCTGAGGATTCGACATGTACTTGCCATAGTACTACGTTCTCTTTTGATCATTTTGTGCGAGTTAGGTTTTAAGATTGTTAGCACGCGTGTAGTAACGACATACGTTTCCGTGTTATCAATTTTTGGCGCTGTTGTTAGGGATGAATGATGATTTTTGATTTACGAACTTTATTTTCCTTGTGTATATAGTGTACTAATAAAGCTCTCTTTTCTTTTTTTTACAGGTTAAAAAAATTCAAAAAAAATAGAGATAAGTTTACATTTCTTTCTTTCATCTTTTGATTTTGTCATGTATTTCAAAAAAATGAGGGATCACTTTTCAAGTAAGTATCCAAACTTTCCCTCTTTCATTCTAGTTTCATTTTTTCATTTTACATATCTTGTGGTTAGATAGGTTCATTAAAAAAATTAAAAAAAAATCACTTGTACCAAAAATAAAAGGCTTCATTCAAGAGTAGAAACCACACCATCCATGTTCTAGGCCATGCATCATTTAGCATATGATTTTTCCTTGTTATTTAATTTCTGCATTGCATTTTGGAGATTGCAAGGGGCAAGGTACGTTCTACTTATCTTATTCTAGCATGCATATTGCATAAGAATCCCTTGTTTGAAATTGTGGTGTGCATTTCATTTCAAAATATTCTAAGGGCAACACCCCTAAATAACATAAGGTGGAGATTTCATCACCCTTCCTTAGCCCACAAATCACATTTTCCCTTACATCTTTGCATGACCTAAGCCTTAATAAAAGTCAGTAGACATTGGCCCTAGGGTCACACTGTGATTTTAGTATGATTTGAGTTTACCCTCTTGTGGAGACCGGTGCCTAAGGCAAGACGGTCGGACGGCAAACACCTTAAGCAGGCTAGTGGTTTAACATAATTAGGTCCCTACGAAAGTAGGGGGAGCCTCCCACTACCCCACCCCTTACCTGGCCGGTGGAAATATTGAGGGTGAATTTAAAGTGCACTTTAGTCATTTTGTGAAACCCCATTTATAGGTCTAGGTCACATTGAGGTCGTTAGGTAATTAGCATGTTAAATTGTTTGTGTCTGTAAAAAAAAATTTAAAAAAATCATCATCTTCTCTCTCTTCATCTGAGTCAATGTTATTTTCAAAAAAAATTATGGTTTTCTAATCTTAATCAAAAATATAAAAAAAAGAGAATAAAACAAAAAAGGAGATCAATAAATGGAAAATAAAGTTAAAAAAATTAAAAAAATTGAAATTTTTTTGAACAATCTTTCTGGGATCCAATTTATTTTTAAATGGCCATTCATCTTGGAGGGAAACTCATGTCTATGAAGGAATATTTTTTTCCTTCTACTTATAAACCCTCAACCTGTATTCAACTCCCTGACATTCTGGTGGATCATTATGAGATTGACCCTAGTCTCATCCAGATGCTCCCATCTTTTTATGGGAATCTCAATGAAAATCCTTATAGGCATCTAGATGATTTTCTAGAAGTTTGCTCCCTCATCAAAATTCGAAACTTTAGTGACGATGTCCTTCGGTTGATCTTATTTCCACTTTCATTGAAAGAGAAAGCAAAATCTTGGTTAAGGAATTTTGAAAAGATCATTAGGACTTGGGAAGTTATGCAGTTAGAATTCGTGAGAAAATTTTATCCCATAGTCCGGACCAACATGATTAGAAGGGCGATTATCGGATTTACTCAACTTCCGGGCGAGCAACTTCATGAATCTTGGGAGAGGTTGAAAGATTTGTTATGTCAATGCCCACACCATGAGTTGCCCAAATGGCAAATTATGTTTACCTTTTACGAGGGGTTATCTGATTATGATAGACAAATGGTGGTCATATGTTGTGGAGGGGCGTTCATGAACAAGAATGAAGATGAGGCGTATGATCTATTTGAAATTTTGAGTGAAAATTCGATGAATCATGCCTCAATCTCATCTTATAAACAATCCGTAGGACTTTCCAGACAGGTCGAAAATCTAACCCAAACTCACAAGGAAGCCTGTGATTTCTGTGCCAGTCTCACTCACCATGTGAGTCACAGTCATACTATAGCCCAACTCCCACTGGTCATCCAAGCTCAAGTCCAAAATGCCTTAGGGTTCTCTTAGCCCAAGTACGATACCCTTTCAGAAGATTCTAATCTTGGCTGGAGTACTCACCTAAATTTGCCTTGGACGGACCAACCAATTCAAGCCCATTTGTCTACACCTTCACCCCAAGAAACTCACGAGCAGCCCATATGCAATCAACTTTAGCCCAACTCATCTCACCCAAACATTCAAAGCAATATCGATATTAGGGGTGATTCACCGGGCCACTACTTTGAACCTCAAGTCGTGTACTCTCAGTCTACTTACCATGGCCCTCCTTCAACATTCAACCAACCCCCTCCATACGTGAACGATGATGATGATGATCTGATGCCTGCCATTTTGACTCAAGATATAACTATTGAGAGTGAGGAGGAGTGCACTCGTAATACCATGATGGAGGACGGGAAGGAAGTAGGGGGTGGATTGAAGGATAAAAATGATCATATTGATATCGTCACCCCCTCCTATGAATGCTTTGAGATTGAGAATATCATTGTGAAGAATAGTGGCCCACACAACTCAATTGAGGATATACATGATGAGGAGGATTGCTTTGTAATCAACAATCTTGGTGATTTAATGACAATAAATTCTGAATATCCTCCTCCCCTGGAAGAACATGATGATGGGGCTTTGTTGGAAAAATTTACATTTCATCTACCGACCTCATTTCTTAAAAATTTGATTCATAATCTTCAGTTGAGTGATGAGTGTGATGATGGGTCCGTCTTAGAGAAATTCACCTTTGATCTGACCTATGATGAAACGGCCAAGCTGGAAATATGTACATTTGATCTTCCCACCTCATTATTGGAAAGTTTGATTGATAATGTTCATTCGAGTAATGAATGTGATGAAGGGTCCTTGTTAGAAAATTTCACATTTGATCTGACCCTTGAGCCCTATCCAATGAAGTTTGAATGTTTAGATGAGTTAGATCCTGGCCTCACTCTTCCTTCCAATTTGATTCCCCCGACAGTACAACCTCTCCACTATGACATTCTAGGACCTAAGGGGGACGTGCCAATCACATTCACCTTTGATTTAACTTCCCATCAGGAAAATCAATTGATTACTACCCTTACTGCTCATGAGGCTGTTACTGAGAGGGACATGGCTAATAATACCAATCGTATTCATCAGCCACCAGTGTCTGATCAAGTTACCATGGAGGAAGTCATCATAAAAGGGTTAGTCATGCCGGAAGATGCAGGACAAGGGGAACAATGGGTTGATGTTGGGCAAAGGTTCAACCCCGATCTTGATAGATTATTAGCCATTGAGTATTTCTTGATCCCTAAAGATGACAATTGGCTCACACACATGGTTAAAATTAAAATCAATAATGTGCGAGTCCTACCTATTTCTAGCCCCAGTCCGTACATGCTTACTCTTATCTTCCAATGGTATGAGGGCTGGAATTTGAAGAAGGACAAGATCACTTGGTGGCTCATTCTGAATGCCACACGTTGGTTAGTGAGCTTTCATGCGTCTGGCTGAAGACGTTAAACTTAGCGCTTCTTGAGAGGCAACCCACAGTTTTCATGATTTTCGTGTGCTAATAAATGGCTTCTTAGGAGGCAACCCAAGTTTTTAGTGTGGTTTTATTTTTATTTTAAAGGTGTGAATAAAGGATAAGTTGGGGCGAGAGCGAAGAATGCTTACACCTATGCCCAGCCTTCAAAAGCCAAAAATCACCTTTCATTCAAGCAAGGATGCCCGTCGAAGTTCAATTCCGTCAGGTTGTCCCGTTCCTTCATAAATTTCATGTCTACATTGTTCTATTATTTCATATTGTTCATGCCATTGAGGACAATATCATTTAAGTTGGGGGGACAGAAATCATGTTGCACATGTTGCATTCATATACAACCTCAAACATGAAAAAAAATGGAAAACCAACAAAATGAAATCCATTGTGAGTTTCATGATTCATGCTTCTATTGAAAGTAATTCTGGAATAGAAATGACTAGATAAGGATGATGAAAATTTATCTAATCTAGCCATGGAAAACTAATATAAGAATCTTTTTAAAGTTCATGTGCACTTTAGAAAAAAATTCACGTCGCATGCTAATGAAACAAGCAAGACAAGCCCTCTGCTAGTTTTGGCATATTGTCTGATATTCTGTACTTCTTAAGAAAAGAGATCTTTTTACAAAGTTTTCTGCCAAATTATCTATTAAAAAAAAGAGAGAAAAAAAGAAGAAAAGAACACCATGAAAAATGCCCCAATTCTAAGTAACCGGGCCTACTTCACCTAAGACGTGTTGAGCTTCGCGTCAAACGGAAAAGGGAACCCTGATCTTAGTAACCGGGCCTACTTCACTTAAGACGTGTTGAGGTTCGCGCAAAATAGTGAAGGGATAGTGCAGCATCATGTGTGAAATAAAAGATCCCAAAGGGACAAAGAAATAAGGCAGACAAAAAAGTTAGTATGCTTAATGCTCTGGTTAGGAGGTGCAGGGTTGAATGACATTTGTTTGGAATAGCAAATGAGGGATGTAATTGTCTAAGCTGTGGATTTAGTATTACACATGCACAAGTGCTATTGAACTTTACTTTGAATTCTTGATCATGTACCTAAATTTCCAAACAAAGGTTAGTGTGCATTATTGATTCCGGATTCCTAATATTTGGTTTATTCTATGAAGGGAGAGCTGGATATAAGAGCATGAATTTTACAAACTCTTGTTAGTCCTAATTTTTAATTTATTTGCATTGCTAAGGGACTAACAATGAGTAAGTTGGGGGGTGTGATAAGCGTCCATTTTCTATGATAATTCATTGCATGCACACCATTTTATGTGTATATAATTAGGCAATTATGCATGATCTATCGTTAATCTCAACTTCGCATCTAGATTGGACCTTTCATGTAAATTAATTAATTTGGTGATTTTATTTAATAAAATAGAGTTGAGAGTCATGAACATTAATTCTCCATTGCATAATTATGAGCAATTGTGATTCATGTGCACATTATGGTAATTTTTATGGACTAAATCATAATTATATGTGTGCAGGACACCGAAGGTAATTGCAAAAGAAGCTGGGGGCAAAACTGTCATCACCACTTTGACCAAGTCAAAAGCATATATTTTGGTTGGAGGGAAAAAAATTTTAAAAGTTTGAAATTGAGGAAAAGAAACACATATTTTGGTTGGAGGGAAAATTGAATTCAAAGTTTGAAATAAAGGAGAGACATGATGAGCCTTGGGAAAGGGGGTACCCAAAGTCCAAGAAAGGGGGTACACACCTACTTTTTCTCTTCCCCATGCATCATATTCCACTTGAATCCCAGCCATCCATCTCCTTTTGATACAATCTCCACCCTACATCTACCCAACTTTCCCTATAAATAGCCCATGACAAGGAGGAGAAAGGGAGTTCTTCCTTTGGCATTTTTCTCTCCCTCTCACATCTTCTTAGGTCGCCGCTTTCTCTCACTTTGTCCTCTACAACTCTCCTTTCATGGTGACGTGCACATCAAGGCGGGCGACGTTCCAAGGCTCATGACGTGGACGATGACGGCTTCTTCATCCATCTCTTTCCACGGTGATCTCCTTCAAGGCGGAGCGATCCTCTCCAAGGCTCGGCGAGGAGGAGACGACGTCATTCATCATCCTCTCATGGCTCTAGTTTCTTCACTTATCTCATAGTTTATATTGGTTGTAATCTTAATTTTTATAGATTATAATTTTCATGTCTTTAGCAATAAAATTTATTTTGGTAAATTATGTTCCCTTTTCTCTCTCACTTTCTCAAATTTCTCTTCTCAATCCCTCTCATATTCTTTAGATAGATTTATTTCCATGCACTATTTTCTTTAAGTAAAGTAAAATCACAAGTGTTTTTCATACGACTCCAAAGTTTTTAACTCTAAAAATCTCTTCTTCCCTGAGGATTCGACCCGTACTTGCCATAGTACTACGTTCTCTTTTGATCATTTTGTGCGAGTTAGGTTTTAAGATTGTTAGCACGCGTGTAGTAACGACATACGTTTCTGTGTTATCAAGCCACGCTGGTCTAAAACCCCAACAGCTACTCTTCCGAGCTTACTAAAGCTCAGGAGTAGGAGGGGGACAAGTGAAGAGGGGGATTTCTGTAGCCCATCTAAGAGCAGCCAAAATAGGTCCATCTGGACCAAACGAGGCTCAGCTCATCTAAGTGACAGCCCCATAGGGCCCACTTAGGCTAAAAAGCCCAATAAGATTACTCGGGATCTCATCCTTCCTTGACGGCCCTTAGGCTCGGAAGGCCCGAGCGTCGGTCAGAACGGAGGAAGACCCATGCCCGAGTTATCCCCTCATCGCGATAGAGGCAAGCGCTCAGCGCCCACTCCGACCTATCTTCATCCGAGCTATGCCTATCGCCCGGACAGGGTTGGCACCTTTTATGCTCGGATCGACCGACGATTGCTTATCCACGCTGCCGTTGAGAGCCCTTTATGAGCAGGAGTTTATGAGGATAAGAGACCCATGATCCCTCAAGGCTATGAAGATCCCACGATGAGGACGTAACTCCCACCTGAAACTCCTCAGCTTACGGGACTCATAAGGTGAGCACACTATATAAACCTGGGACTCCCTCTAGTGAAAGGTAAGGGCAATACACGCCTAAAATCCCCTGAGCAGGAACCACTTCACCACCTTGGTGTAGGGGGATCTCGTGCACCTCTTTCTACCTCCCTCCCTATCTTCCACCATTGCTCTACTGACTTAAGCATCGGTGGGTTTTCCCCATGGAACCTCCCCTAGGCCCCCTGATCTGTTTCCCTTTCTCTACAGTTCACTGTTCGGTGATCATCTATCTAGCTCAGGAGCCGTGCGAGATCACGCCCCTTCAATGTTGATGTGCATAAAGAAACACTTCAATTCTGAAAATTGAAAATGAAACCTTGATGGCTAAAATTCCAGAATCTAAAAACATTGAAAGACAAACCAGAGGAAAGTTGAGTTGTTCAAATAGTGATCAGTTATTGATTGATGAGCTTGTTCAGAATGCAAAGCTTGCTGAAGAGATTGAAAAATTAAAGGTTCAAAATAATTTGCTGGTTGATAAGCTCAACATGTTTGAAAAAGAAAAATAAGTGATTATTGATGACAATGAAAACATTCATGCTATGGAACAAGAAATTGCAAGCTATAAATTCATCAATTCTCTGTTGAATGATAAACTTGCATTGTGTGAAGAACAGCTTGCCAATTGTGAAGTGCACATTTCATCATTAGAAAATGAGATCAAGAATTTGAATGAGTCCATATGCTTGAGTGATAAAAAAATAAAAAACTGAAAAATATCATTGATTGTCATTGTGAGCATGAAAAATCCCACACTGCTAAGTTTGCTCATGTTTCAAGAAAAAGAAGGAATGTATCATGTTTTTATTGTGGCAAATTTGGCCATGATATGTATGATTGCTCTTTAATGAAATCTGATGACAATGAGGCAATGAAGTCACAAATGAAAATTGTTGATGATTCTAAAAATTCTGAAAAATTAAAGAAGAAAATTTTCACTGTTCATTGCTTCTATTGTGGTTTGCATGGCCATGTAATGGAAAATTGTTTCATGAAGAAAAATGATGATGAGTGGTCAGTAAAAAAAAATTTCATGTTATTATTATGGCTTGAATGGACATTCAATGGATGATTGTACCATGATGAGGGCCGATGATGAATGGTATGAGAGGAAGAATAAAAAAAATACATTTTCTCATGGTAGAACTAACCCCTCGGGACCCAAGATGGCTTGGGTACCCAAATGTCCAAAATGAGAATTTATTTTGCAGGGTGCTTTGAGGACAAGGAAGATGTCGATAAATAAAGGTTTCTCAAGGCAAGAAAGAAAATAGTTTGATTCTAGAAACTCATCTGCTTAGGTTCATTTGAAAATTTTGAAAAGGTAAAAATTATGTTTGGAGCTGTTTTACATTTTGTGAATATCTTTAGTTTTTAAATACTTTACATTGCACATGTCATACACATCCTTGCATACTTGTGTGCTTAAACGTCATGATTAATCAATTTATAAAATGGCGTTAGTGGAAAGGTGGATTACATCCACTTGGAAGCTTTTCTTATGCGTGAGTAGGGTCCTTGGACCTTTATCTATGCCATGTACCGGTAATCAACCTGTGTGAAACATTCATCTCAATGCATGCCGCATGTATATTCTTCTATGTCTCTTCATCATGCTAGATGAACTTGCACTGATTTGGACATGTTTGTTACATGGCATATATTTAGGGGGAGTCTGGCTGTCCCTCCATAATGTTCATACCTCTCATGTACATGTAATGCTTCTAGGAAAGTCATTGCATATGCATACATGTAGTGAGCTGCATTGCATATCACTTACTTTGAAAAACCCCAAAAAGAGTCAGTTCAATGCATATAGGCAGGGGGAGGATTTTGAATTCATCAATCTCTCATTGACTCAAATTCCTCTGTCTAGGTAGCTGCAACTTCCTTTGCCAGCTTATTTTTGAAACTCATCCCTGTCACTACTGTCAAGCTGGTCTGACTGAATTCTAGACTTTGCTATTGGTTTCATGAAGATCTATCTGTTGCATATTGATCATATCTGCTACAAGCATGTGTTCCAATTCTTTCACTTTCTATGCATGCTTGTTAATGTCTCTGCTGCTGAATGCTACTGTCAGGATGTTGATTGAATTGAGAATTGAAGAGATATCAGTTTGTGTGCACCCTTTCATAAATCTGAAATCTTTTCTAATGAAGAATCTTCTATTATATAGGTTTAAGAATGTTTGTTGATTTGAATTGGTTTAAGTCTAATGTATTCCTAAGTTTAAATTTGAAGGACTTGAACATATCTGAATCAGCCTTTTAATAAATCTTAACTGACTGTCTCGTGTAAATTCATGCAAGACCCTCTTGAAATCTGAAAACTTAAACCATGGTATTCTTTGGTGGAGATACATAATGTAAGTATTGTTCTTAAACATTTAATCTGTCTGAATTTATCTTAAAAGAAAGTTATGGACAGAGCAATGATTTTGGTCACCAAGAAACTAGGTCCTCTATCAAGAAATGGAGTAAACCCATGTCATGAAGTGCCATAGTTACCTCTGCTGAAAATTGCATGAAAATTTGATAGAGCAATGGCATGACTGTATTGAGTAACTGGGGATTCCTGCCTCTAACCAAGGTGTCTCCTTACGTAAAAAGATACTTCTAATGCTAACTATGTTCTCTTAATTGAGAAGTAATACTGTTATTACACTGAGTAACTGGGTCATTTAACCTAAGACGTGTTGTGCCTCATGTAAAAAGGTGTTGATTAACCAAACTTGTTCATTGAAAAACAAATTGATGTTCAAAAGCAAAAATCTGAAAAATGTGTGTACTAGAAAATATTTGGAAGCAATGTCAAACTCAGATGCATTCATAATTGTTTAATCTCAATACTACTTTGTGTAACTCCTAAAGGAGTCATTGAAATTAATTGAGTAAGATGGAAGGAGGATGAACTAGAACGTTCTATGAGCAATTGGTTCATTTTTATTAAAATATTGTTTCAGGTATGAGTATTGAATCTCGTTGACAAATCTTGTATACATCACTCTAAAACCATGCCTGTCAATTAAAGCCACTTCAAAAGCTTTTATAATAGAAGAGTCTGGAACTTAACCATGGATATATGGAATGGGTACCTCACTGAAAATCTTTTCTTCTCAAATATTGTGTTTTAAAAATTCAATCACACCTGCTCAGATCCTGCTCACTCTATTTGTTGAACTATCTTTGAAAGATCATGTATTCTGCATGTTACCATGTCAACCCTCCTAAATTTATTCTTGACATACCTCTCACCTTACACTCTTGAACGTCTTGTTTCATTCTGAACAAGGAGCATTGTATTATTTTAAGGGAGAGAATAGTCTTATCCAGACTGCATTTCTTGCTTTGTAAAGGGGGAGATTTTCTTGTGATCTTATCTACTTATGTCAAAAGGACTTGCTTGATTCCACACTTGAGTGCCTGACTGCTTGATCATTTGTGTTCATGCCATATATTCATTCCATCTTGATTGCATATTGCATCTTGCATATTGCATATTGCATATTGCATAATTGCATATTGCCGATTGCATATTGCATATTGCACGTCAAATGTCATCTCTTTGGTCATCAACTTTTCATAAAATTCAAACAAAAAAATTGATGAGTATTTGCATATGCTTTTGTCATCTCGCATATTGCACTTCAAATTCCACAATCTTGCTTAGAGTTCATGGTTCACACACCTCCCCTTCATGGGAGGTTCATTGATGGGTTCGTGCACCACAGTCTTTATATATCCGTCTACTTCTGGTTAAACTTTCACAATTGTTCTCTTTGGTTCCCCACTTTTTGATAATGTCAAAGGGAGAGAGAGTTTTGGAAGGCCACAATATAATGTCATCATCAAAAAGGGGGAGATTGTTGGGTTCGTGTCTCTCCCTCTTTATCTTTGATAATGGTTTTGATGATCACAATATATTGTATGAAGATATTCATATTGTGTGATTGATTAGTGGAAAACATCTTCATGATAAACGAACTCACATGTTGCTATCTTATCTTGCAGGTTGCTCTACTAAGTTGGTTGATGTTGAATCATGCATGCTGCTCATTAGTCTTTGGAGGTTTCATGTGAAGACTATGCTAGTGGACGAACTCACATGTTGCTATCTTATCTTGCAAGTTGCATGCTGCTCATTAGTCTTTGGAGGTTTCATGTGAAGACTATGCTTCTCAATGGAATGGTTGAGTCCTTGTTGATATGAAATTGATTGCATGGCCTTGTGTTGTGTAAATGCATAGCCATTTCATTACATGCTCTGTTGAAGATTTCCTCTGGTTCTTGTATATCATGAATGCATAAATGATGGTTCCTTGTCATTATGATCATATGGCTTAAATGCCTTGAAATGGTTTGTGGGAGAATTGGGTTGAAGTTGGGATCTTCATATTCGTTGGTCTAATATTAACTTGCTTCTAAATTCCCAGAAAGTGCATGTTAATATTGCCCACAATGTGATGGATTCAAGGTAAGAATTTATATTGGAATCCATGGTGATACTCTTCTAATCTTGAGTTGGGAAAATGGGTTCTCAAGTGCTTTCATACATATCTTTCATGGGGATTCTTATGTGGCTCATGCTAATACTTTCATAATCATATTTCATGTCATTTGGGTCTTGGTCTCAAAATTAGCTCCATATGTTGATGCTTGATCTAAATATTTTAATTTCGATCTAACCTCCTGTTTTATCATGTGTTTCAGGGATAATATTCATGGTTGATCATCATGAGATTATGGTAATATTTAATCATTTATTTTCCCTTGAATTCATGGAGGTTTGATGGGTATTTATAATCCAAACAGACATGGGTCGACCCCTAGGGTCAACCCTTAGTGTGTTTCTGGCAGGTCTGCCTGCATGGGTCGACCCCTGGGGTCGACCCCCCCTGTATGGGTCGACCCCAAGGGTCGACCCTTGGTAGCTTGATTTTAACTCCCGCCGGGTCCTTTCACCATATGAGAGTTGTTCTTTTAACCCGCACGGAAGGGGCACGAGGGTCGACCCCAAGGGTCGACCCATTGAATCTAGCTATTGAAAAGCCTACGAGGGTCAACCCCAAGGGTCGACCCTTTTCGGTCCAGGGCGGCGCCGTCAAAAATGACCTTCGTGTAAGCGCTCCGAAAGTCTTCAAACTCCGGTCCAACTGCCCTAAATCACTCCATGATTTGTGGATCTTGTCCCAGGGCTGTCCCTTGACCATCCTAGAAGCATAAATACATCTTATTGGGTTGTAAACCCTAAAGAACCAAGCTAGATCTGAAATTTTGAGCTGTTCTTAACCCTTGTATGTGCAGGACGCAGGCAGCGGCTCCAGGCTTCTTCCACATTGTTTTGGGTGTGAAAGTGAAAGGAAGAAGGTTGATTCAAGTTTCTGAACGATCTTGTACTGGAAGTTGCGTGGGAAATCAAGCTACAACCTAGTTCTTGCAAGATTCGTTCATCTTCCCTCAAGAACAATCTTCAACCTGCAGAGGCATTGAAATACATTCGAAGGAGAGAAAGGGGGAGCTCTAATAACTACACATTGAAATGTTCCTTTGTCCATCTATTTGTTGCCCTCTTCTTAGTGCTGTGATTTTCATCCTAAGCAACAAGATGAGCTAATGCTTTCCATTCTTTTGCAGAAGAAGAAGGAGGAGTGCCACCACAAGGTTGAGAGGAGAGGGGTTTGTGTGGTTAATCAATTTTCTGATGTATGCAGGTTTGATGGGAGCTAGGATTTGAAGGATATATCTAGTACAAGCTGACGAAGCTGCAGACAAACCCGGATCTTCGAGGAAGACGACTGGGTGGTTGTGGACGCGGGATTTTTTTTTCTCTCTGATGCGATTTTGTTTTTATCTATTTATTAATTTGGTTTATTAGGCGTGCCAGTCACATGTGTGATGATTTCATTGTGCGCTCGACTTGACTTGATCAGTCGATTGTGAAGTCCGAGTCGGGACCAAAAGTCCGCCATACCATAAAGGCTATGACGTTAATTACGCCCTTCCTAAGAAGGACAACCCTTGATTAAACGCCAAAATAGGAGGCCTCAGAAGGCAGTCAAAATACTAATATGCGAAATAAAGGCTTCATGCTTATGGAAGAGGACGGATGGTGGGCGGATTTATTTAGTTCAACAGACTAAATCGGGCGGCACAACCTTTAACTTTGAGCCATACCGGGTAAGGATAGAAGACCGTCCACGCAGTGGCGGGACGGAATTCGGCTAATCATTAGGGTATTCCCTTTTGACACTTCCACTTGACCGGATGCTTCAAATAGGTTCGTTTCCCCCAAAGATGGAGCCGGATGGGAAGTGTATCGGAGACACCCCCTTGACTCATCGGGGTTGATGACGTTGGACTAGATTTCGGCAGCATCTCCCCTCAACTTGGAACATGCCCAAGGGGAAATAGGTGATCATCCACGGAGTGCCGGGATGAAAACCGAAAGAGAAAGGCACTGGGCCCTGGCACGGTGTGATGTTGGGGATGGTTCCCCGTTTGTTTATTCCATGTGGTGTACCCTGTGACCTGTAAATATCCCTCGAATTAGTGTGGCAGGGTGCTCAAGGATTGGGCAGAGGAGGAGAGGCTCTCGGCATGGCTGTAACGAGCATAGGCAGGCTTTCCGGCGCGGGGGAGTGGGTTCTCAGCCTGAGGTTCCCGCATGGTCTAAAGAAGGAGGAGGGAGGTCTCGGCGTGAGGTTCCCGGCGCGGGGGAATGGGCTCTCGGCATGAGGCTCTCGGCATGGTTTTAAAGAAGGAAGAGGGAGCTCTCGACGTGAGGTTCTCGGCGCGGGCCCACGCCGGGAGCTATCCATGGCGCCGGAAAGGTTTGTGGAGGTTTGTGGGGGTTCTACGGTGCTCTGTTTTGAGGATTTTTCCTGGGATTCAGGTAGCGGCTAGGGGATTTTAGGATGCAAACGAAAAAGGGACCGAGGGCTCTATCAGGTTATTAGATTAACATCAAGGAGTCACATGGATAGAAGGGATTCGAGGGATTGAAGTCACCAGGCGTTCGAACCCTCTAGAACAGGCTTTATGCCATTCATATCGCCGACCATCAAGGAGATCAAGAGATGACTGTCTTTGATCCCTGTAATGGCCCCAATTGCTTAGGAAGCTCGAGAGGACTATGGACTTCGCAACGTTTAAATCATCGATATCGTCGAAGGAGGGAGAGAGGGACAAAGCCCAAAGATCCACGGTAAAGATCGGGGATCTGTTACATCCTTCCCATCTGAAACAATCATGCATATAGGCACAAGAAATCACTAGAATTTTAAGCATCCGAGCAATTAATGTATGCGGGGGATAACATACATTCCGAGAAAGAGAGCATAGGGAGAAGAGGGCCAACCAAAACCATTTCATCGGAACAACTGTGGAGTTGCAATTCACTGTTTCATCGTTTACATCATTCATAGAACAAAGGGGACGGAGGGAAGAAAAATAGACTAATACTCTATCTCCTCGACAACAGAGAGATCTCTTCACTTCGAAAGCGGAAGATAGAATCGAAGCTTATACATCAAAAGGAAAGGGAAGCAGGAAGGAATGACGGCAATAAAGGGAAGGGGAGGGCGGAGCATTGACTCCTCTCCCTCCCCTAGCACCCCACCTTCTCTTTCCTTCAGAGCTAGCAGCAGCTTTTCTTCTCTTCTCTTTATTTTTTACCTGGCTATCTGGAGATGCCTCTCTTCGCTCTTTTTTTTGCTTTCTTTCTTTCTTGCCCTCCCTGTCTCTGTCTGTCCTCACTATTCGAGATGAACAAAAAGGGGGGGTTTTATAGGCACAGCAGCCCCATTCTCGGCATGACCCTTCCCGGCGCGCAAAAAATGACTTCCCGACGCGCTCTTGTCAACCGGGGAGGCTTCCCGGCGCCAAGGGATATGGCTTCACGGCGCCCCTATGGGCTTTGGACCTTGTGAGGATACCCTGGTTCCACCTTAGTGAGCCCATTTGGGCTTTAATATCTTGAACTCTCTCGTTATCAAGTCTGGACTATCAAAGACATATAACCTGTCTTTTCATCTGTGCGTTCTTCGAGCCTGTCAGAACAGGTGAAGGTTGATTAGTGAGTTGACATAGTCTTATCAGAATATTTCTGGATATTTTCATCGGTCAGTAGACCGTAGTTCTTCATCAGTACTGTTATCTGAGCGACGATAATACCGGACATCAGCTTGGCCGGGAAGGGCTTCAGCTGGGTGGCGACTTTAGTGACGACTATTCTGTAATTCTGGCTTTGTAGGAATCTCTGAGAGCTTCATGTATGGTTCAATCTTCTCTTTGGTCTCATCTTTATTCTCAGTTATATTTCAGGTGTCAACAAATGCCCCCCACTTGCAGGTGGCAAGAATGCAGGATAAGTGACACGGTGCCTGCAGGTGCATATATCATTCAGCATCTGAACCCGTTTATCAGCTTGGCATTGCTAGTCATCTTTCATTTTGCAGCTTGGAAGCATCATTACTTTGGCATTTCTTTTGATTTCTCTCAATTTCTTTGCCTTGAACACCCTTGGCGCGAGCTTCTCGGCGCACGGCCTTTAGGCACAGCCTTCTCGGCGTGTTGGCTCTCGGCGCATGGCTTTTCGGCAGGGCTTATCGGCGCGCCCGGTCACAGGGGTTCTCGGTGCGCCTTTTGGCATATGGGGGGGTGCTTTAAACCAAATTCTATTGGTGGCAGCAAACGTCCTTCTTGGCCATACGTGCCGCAAGGGAGACGGATTGTAGGAATGTGAACGAAGAGGCTCAGAGCACTATCCGGAACGGGCGAATGGTCCATCCCGGGCAGGTTTCAAAGCTAGTCGGGGCAATGTGCCAATCGACCAGTATATGATTTCATCATCAATATTGGGTTTATATCGATGCAAAGGAGTTTTACAGGTTTCATCAGAGTAGACGTAAGGTCTAGACTGGGTAGAGGTTATCACAGGTGGGACCTTGAAGGGTACGTGGCTTTCACCAGGACAGACGTAGGGTCTGAACTGGATAGGATTTCATCATTGATCAGGCGAGGTGCCGGTCGATCAATAGCTAGTTTTATCATCGATATTGGGTTCATATCGATGCAAAGAAAGTGTTATAAGTTTCATCAGAATAGACAGAAGGTCTAAACTGGCAGGGTTTTAATTGGACATGGTTTCATCACTGATTGGGCGAGGTGCCAGTCGATCAGTGGTTGGTTTCATCATCGATATGGGGCTTATATCGACGCAAGGAGTTTCATAGGTTTCATCAGTATAGACGTAAGGTCTAAACCGGACAGAGGATTTTATCATTGATCGGGCGAGGTGTCGGTCGATCAACGGTGGGACGTATGTAGAGGTGTAGGTCCCGTCAGGACAGACGTAAGGTCTATTCCAGCAGGTTTTATGGCGGGTGGGACTTTGCCAAGAAATACGTAGGTTTCATCAGGCTAGGCGTAGGGTCTATCCTGGCAGGGTTTTATCGTTGACCGGGCAAGGAGCCGATCGATCAAGGGAAGGTTTAGGAGTTTGATCAGGACAGACGTAAGGTCTGAATTGGCCAGGCTTTATCAGACTGGTGACGGGTTTTATTGTTGGTGGGACATGTGAAAGAGGGTATGTAGATTTCATCAAGGTAGACGTAAGATCTACCCCGGAAAGGCTTTATTATCGGTGGGGCATAGAGCCAGATGACCGACGGAAGGCCTCATCAGTGAAGGGGAGGTGAAGGCAACGTGCCGGTTGGCATGGAACTTCTGAATTACCACATTACCGACCCAAGCGCCCTTTCGGGTTTTCACCGAGGCCAGCCCCCTCTTGCTTTTGCCCACGCGTCCTTTCAGATTTTCACGTGGCGGGGTACCCGATTTTGCCTGCAGTGCCCTTTCGGGTTTTCACCACAGCTGGGTTTTAGCCATTTTTGCCCTTGTCCATAATGCCTGAACAAGTTTGGCGGGGTATCTCTATTTTTAACCCCATTTTTTTTACTTTCTTTTTGTCGTTTTCTTTCTCTTTTCTTTTTTCATTGTCTTTTCTGGGACTAGAACTTTCATCCTATGGACCATGGCGCCATATGTTTATTGTGGACACACGATCATTGATGTGGGTGTCAACATCAATGCAAAGAGAAGTAGGATTTCATGATCTATCCAGACGAAAGGTCCGAATTGATTTAGAGGATATAGATAGCAGCTCGGGCACGAGGCCGTTCGCTGAAAATATGAGTCTCATCGTTAATGTGGGGTTTAACATTAACGCAAAGGAATAGAGTTTCATGATCTATCCAGACGGAGGGTTTGAATCGATTCAAAGAGCAGTGTTGTGCTATGTCAGAGCGGACGGAAGGTCCACCCTGGATGGATTTTAGCGTCGATCAGGCAGCATGCCAATCGATCGACAGCAGGTTTCATCATTGGTATTGGCTCATCCCAATGCAAGGATTTCATATGTTTCATCAGGATAGACGTAGGGTCTAAACTGGATAGGGTTTCATCATTGATACTGGGCGAGATGCCGATCAATCAATGGCGGGTTTCATCATCGGTATTGGGTCTATACCAATGCAAGGAGTTCATGGATTTCATCAGGATAGACGGAAGGTCTAAACTAGATAGGTTTCATCATAGATCGGGCAGTGTGCCAATCGATCAACAGTAGATTTGATCACGGCGGGACGTAAAGAGACCTGTAGATCTAGTCGGAATAGACGTAAGGTCTAAGCTGGACAAGGTTTTATCGCTGATCGGGCAGCGTGCCGGTCGATCAGTGTCAGGTTCCATCATCAGTATTGGGTTTATACCAATGCAAGGATTTCATAGGTTTCATCGGGATAGACGTAAGGTCTAAACCGGACAGGGTTTCATTGTTGATCGGGCCGTGTGCCAATCGATCAATATCAGGTTTCATCATCAGTTTTGGGTTTATACCAATGCAAGGATTTCATAGGTTTCATCGGGATAGACGTAAGGTCTAAACCGGACAGGGTTTCATTGTTGATCGGGCAGTGTGCCAATCGATCAACAGTAGGTTTCATCGCGGTGAGACGTAGGATAGGTTTCATCGGGATAGACGTAAGGTCTAAACCGGGCAGGTTTCATAAGTGGAAGTGTTTTATCAGAACAGACGGAAGGTCTATCCCGTGGTGGGCTTACTATCGAGAGAATTTTTCTTGAGTAATGCATGAAGGCTTCAACAGAATAGACGTAAGGTCCATTCCGGATGGGTTTAATCGTTGACCGGGCAAGGCACCGGTCGATCGACGAGGAGTTTTATGGTGGGAGGTAAGGCTTTCTTTGGAATCACCACATTACCGACCCAAGCGCCCTTTCGGGTTTTCACCGGAGCCAGCCCCCTCTTGCTTTTGCCCACGCGCCCTTTCAGATTTTCACGTGGCGGGGTACCCGATTTTGCCTGCAGTGCCCTTTCGGGTTTTCACCACAGCTGGGTTTTAGCCATTTTTGCCCTTGTCCAGAATGCCTGAACAAGTCTGGCGGGGTATCTCTATTTTTAACCCCATTTTTTTTACTTTCTTTTTGTTCTTTCTTCTTCCTTCCTCTTTTTTTTCAGAGGGTGACAGGTCGGAATGCCACCAGCTCAAGATGAGGGTAGCTTGGCTAGGGCGGAGTGCCACTAGACCAAGGAAAGGGGTAGCTCGGCTAGGGCGGAGTGCCGCTAGACCAAGGAAAGGGGTAGCTCGGCTAGGGCGGAGTGCCGCTAGATGAAGGAAAGGGGTAGCTCGGCTAGGGCGGAGTGCTGCTAGACGAAGAAAGGGTAGCTTGGCTAGAGCGGAGTGTCGTTAGACCAGGAAATGGGTGTAGCTTGGCTAGGGCGGAATGCCGCTAGACCAAGGAGAGGGTAGCTTGGCTAGGGCGGAGTGCCGCTAGATGAAGAAAAGGGTAGTTCGGCTAGGGCGGAGTGCCTCTAGACGAAGAAAAGGGTAGTTCGGCTAGGGCGGAGTGCCGCTAGACTAGGAAATAGGTAGCTCGGCTAGGGCGGAGTGCCACTAGATGAAGGAAATGGGTGTAGCTTGGCTAGGGCGGAGTGCCGCTAGACCAAGGATAGGGGTAGCTCGGCTAGGGCGGAGTGCTGCTAGACCAAGGAGAGGGTAGCTCGGCTAGGGCGGAGTGCCGCTAGACCAAGGAAAGGGTAGATTTTGCCCGATTACTCGGGGAATGTTGGTTGTGCTGTATGATATAGCCTTAGATGTCTTCCGTTGAGTGGCGAGAATTGGATTTCCCCTCGATGGTTAACGACCACGTAGGCCCCTCCTTCGTAGACCCTCTGTATCACATAAGGACCTTCCCAATTAGTATTCAGCTTTCCTTTTGGGTTGGACGCCATGACTTCTTTTTTCTTGACCATGACGAGGTCACCTTTCTTGAATTCTCGTCCTCTTACGAGTTTGTTGAATGCAGTGGCCATGCAGGCCTGATACATTTGGATACTCTTCTGAGCTCGGAGGCCCTTCCCTTCCAATTCAGCCAGTTCTTCTAGTCTTCTTTCTGCATTGGTCTGTTCGTCACGGGCCAGGCCATATTGGACTGCCACTTTGAGTGACGGGACTTCCAGCTCTAGCGGAACCACTGCCTCTGAGCCGTATACCAGCGAGTATGGTGAGCACCCTGTAGGTGTCTTGAAGATAGTGCGGTATTCCCACAGAGCTTCGTACATGTTCTCTTCCCAGTCCTTATTATTAGAACTGACGACCTTGGCCAGCAAGGTGCAGAGAGTCTTGTTAAAAGCTTCTGCCAATCCGTTTGCTTGTGGATTGTAAGGAGTGGAGGTCCTCCATTCAATCTTATACTTCTCAGCAAGCCGATAAACTTTCTGATTTCTGAAATGACTTCCATTGTCGGATATTATTCGGCTGGGGATCCCGAACCGGAAGATAATGTTCTGTTTGATGAATCTGGCGACCAATTCACCAGTCACTTCTCTTAATGCTATAGCCTCCACCCATCGGGAGAAGTAATCTGTTATGGCCAGTATATACTTATGTCCGGCCTAGGAAGTCGGCAGTGGCTCGACTACATCAGTTCCCCATTGTGCAAACGGCCAACTGGGAACTGTAGGGTGCAGAGTCGTAGAAGGCCTTCTAGGCACAGTGGCATGCTCCTGGCATTTCTGGCATGATTTTGAAAATTTACAGCAGTCTTCAAACATGGTGGGCCAATAGTAGCCCAGCTTCTTGATTTCTATCTTCATCTTGGGACCAGCCTGGTGGGCACCTGCTGTCCCAGCATGTGTTTCTTTCATCGCTTGCCAGGCTTCCTCAGTGGACAGACAACGGAGTAGAATCTTCTTGCGTGCATCTGCCATTATTCGGAACAAAATTCCATTCCTGAGTTCATAAGAATCTTTGATTCTTAGGAGTTTTATCTTTTCTTCTCTTTTCTGCGGCAGTTGTTGGTGTAGAAACCATTGCAACAAGTGTTGTCTCCAATCAGACGCTTGTTCTGTGCTGATGGTGGCAACCTCGTCTTCTTCGGGGCACTCTTCTAGCATACTGGGGACTTGCCGCCGGTTCATAACGACAATGTTCAGTGTCTTATTTGGTGGGACTGCTAGTGAGCTGGCCAGCTTCGCCAGTGCATCAGCCTGGGCATTGTGACCACGGCCCACATGCTTGAGCTCAATATGGTAGAATTTCGCCATGAGGCGCATAGCTTTTTGGTGGTAGGGATTTAGTTCTAACTTCCGCACTTCGAACTCCCCTTGGATCTGTTTTATTATCAACATCGAATCGCCGAATACTTGAAGCATTTGGATACCCATGTTGAGGCTTATATATAGCCCGATTATCAGAGCTTCATACTTGGCCTCATTATTGGTGCAGGGCTTGTTTATAGAACAGGAAGTATGCACGACCTCCCCTTCTGGTGATTTCAGCACAATACCGGCTCCAGCCCGTATTCTGGTCTTTCCATCGGAGTCTGTCTCTGTTCTGGATGCTCCATCAAAGAATAGTTGCCACATAACTGACTGGGTCTGGCAGGCCTCAAGTGTCTCATCATCGAGTAACTCAGTCCCTAGCATATCATTTTCCGACACAGGATGCTCTGCGAAGAAATCAGCCACGGCCTGTCCTTTTATCACCCGCTGGGGTGTATAGGTAATATCGAATTCCATCAGGATCACTGCCCATTTGCCCAATCGGCCCTTCAGTACTGGCTGAGTCAATATGTATTTGAGCGGATCTGCTGCAGATATCAATCTGACTTCATGTGACAACATATAGTGTCGGAGCTTTTTGACGGCAAAGACTAGTGCCAAGTAGGTCTTTTCTATGTAGCTATAGCTTTCTTCAGTTCTAATCAGCCTCCTACGTAGGTAGTACAAGGCTTGTTCTTTGCCTTCTTCATTTATCTGTGCCAGCATTGCCCCCAGGGAACAGTACGTGGCCGCGATATACAGTATCAAGGGCCTGCCCTTAATTGGTGCCCCCAGCACCAGAGGGGTCTTGAGATATTCTTTCAGCTTATCAAAGGCTTCCTGACATCCATCGTCCCAGAGGAATGGCACATCTTTCATCATGAGCTTGTGAAAGGGGTGGCATCTTCCCGACAGATTTGATATAAATCGTCGGATATAGGCCAGACGCCCTTGCAGAGATCTCAGTTCGGGCAGATTCCTTGGTGGAGGGAGCTCCTGGATAGCCCTAATCTTGGATGGGTCGATTTCAATGCCCCTATGACGGACAATAAACCCGAGGAATTTTCCACTGGACACGCCGAAGGCGCATTTCATGGGGTTCATCTTGAGTTCATATTTGCGCAGCCTCTGGAATACTACCCTCAGGTCTTGCAAATGGTCTTCTCTTCTTTTAGTTTTTACTACCAAATCATCAATGTAGCACTCTACTTTCTTGAAGAGCAAATCATCAAAGATCTTGGTCATAGCTCTTTGGTAGGTAGCGCCGGCATTCTTAAGACCAAACGGCATCCTTTTGTAGTGGAATATCCCTTTTGGGGTACGGAATGCAGTGTGCACTCTGTCTTCCTCGGCAATCCATATTTGGTTGTATCCGGATGACCCATCCATAAATGATAGGGCCTCATGACCAGTAGTCGCATCGATCATCACTTCAGTGATTGGTACTGGGAAATCATCTTTCGGGCAGGCCTTATTAAGGTTTCGGAAATCAACACATATTCTAATCTGCCCATTCTTCTTCTTTACGGGCACTATGTTGGCTAACCATGTAGTATACTGATTTTCTTCAACAAAGCCTACATCAATCAGCTTGTCAACCTCTTTGTTAATCTGATTTATTAATTCAGGGTGCATTCTCCTGGAAGGCTGCTTTACAGGGCTAGCCTCTGGATTTATTGCCAATCGGTGCTGCGCCACATCAGAACTCAGTCCCGGCATTTCATCATATGTCCATGCAAAGCAGTCTCAGAATTCTTTCAAGAACTGTACATACTGTTCCCTGGTAGCTGGCTCCAGCAGTGCACTGAGGAATGTCGGCCTCGGCTCATCTGCGGTCCCCAGATTTATTTCCACAAGCTCATCGACGGTGGCCTGACCTCCATCCTCGACCTCGGGCGGGGCTTCTTGCAAGTCAATGAAGCCTCCCGGGATATAATCTTCTTCAGTTTCATGATTTTCTGTTTCATCATACTGGTCATCAGCGGGTGTTGGCTCATCATATACGGCCAATATTGTTGTATTCTGTTCAGTCTGCCCCGAGGACGTAACTGGGTCAGCAGGAAACTCAAAGATGGAGTCTTCCACCCTTAGAGGCTCTTCTGATGCAGACTCCCTTGAGAGATCATCATTCTGTAGAGCCCGGACTTCTTCCAGGATGCGCTCAAACTCCAGGCATTCCCTCAGCTCTTTGGCTACTTGATCTTCATCCGAGATTCCCGTGTCAAACTTTGCTTCAGCATGGAACAGATCCTCTTTGCAAGGTAGGTCTTCCCAGCACCAATCTTTCTTTGTTTCATCAGATGTCCCCGTCTCCGGCTGACTGTCTGGGGCTTCATTGTTCATTATGGATTGATAAATGATTTCTTCATCTTCCGAGGGGTACTTGTCATATCCCACCTCGGAAGGGTCTTCATGCTGGTAGGAGATAGAGATGACGTCCACCTCAGCTTCATAGTATTCTTGAAGGGTATAACCCAATCCCGGGTGCTGAGTGATCTTCCTCAGTTCTTTATTATCCCGAGGCGGATTCCATAGCTCCTTGAACGCCTTCTTCTGGGCAGCAGGCTGCAATGACGGCATTTGCATCTTAGAGAACATCTGCGAAATCCGTTGGGCAGTATAATCCAAGCCTGTAATCGGCACCATCCGATTTGCAGCCTCTTCAGGGACCATGCAGTCTTGATCATCTTCCTCGACTGGCTCCCCGGTGTAGAATATGGTAGGAGGCTCGCAGAAGCGAGGGATTTCCATAGTCTTCAGTGGTAGCACTGTTTGGTATTCTAGGCTGGCGATGGGCTTGACTAAACCCTGCGGAACCTCCACCTGTGTGTACTTTCCTTTCATTTCTTCATTGATATCATCCGGGTGAATGCTAGGAGGGGTGATCCGAGCAAAGTCACCAGCATAAGAGATATGAGATACCTCATGCTTTTTAATATAGCCCTTTGGTGGCGGGGGAGACCAGTTTCTTGCCTTCGTCGCCGGCTTTTTCTGACCGACCCCAGCCTCTTTCTCTTCACCCTTTTGCGACACCTCGGTGTAGTAGGATGCATCGAGCATATGACACTCGAATACTTCAAAGGGGTGTAGATCCGCAAACACCCTCTCTTCTTTTCCTTCATGGCAGTATTTAATGCACTGATGCAGCGTGGATGGCACTATCTGATATTCATGCAGCCATGGTCTCCCCAGCAGGGCCTTATATGTGGTGTTGGAGTCGATTACATAGAATCGTACCACGGTAGTGAGATCCCCCAATGTGAGGTTAAAATCAGCCACCCCAAGGGGCGTCTCACATTTCTGGTTGAATCCCGCAATTTTCATGTCTCTGACCTTGGTAAGCTGAAGATCAAAGTAATATTTTTGGTAGATGCGATATGGGAGAATGTTCACGGCAGCCTCGGGATCTATCAGTATCCTGTTCAGTGGCTGACAGTTCAGGGAGCCCCTCATATACAGCGGTCTGTTGTGGCCGGAATTCGGAATCAGCATGTCATCCTCTGTGAATGTAATTGACGGCCCAGAATTCACTTCTGTCAAGAGTGCTTCATATTGAGCTGGCGACTGCAAGGCATCAACAGCATCAACAGTTACTTGGCGAGCCTCTTCACTCAGAGAGAGAATCTCCCAAATGGAGAATCTGGTAGGGAGCTTCTTTAGCATTTTCATGATCCGGCTGCCCACCCTGACATTAGACAGTCTCATTTCTTCCGCCCATCGGGGTTTTGGAGGTTCATGTGGTGCCCGTGGCCTCTGCTGCCCAGTGCTGGTTTCATCCCCTAGACTGATTTCTTGGGGGGCTTCTTCTATAGCAACGGCCCCTGGTGTCGTCAGAGGGTTATCCCCTTCTTTCTCATTCTGCTTGTAGGCTACAGACGCCAATTGCTGAGGCCTCTTGCCTTTATCCGGCCCAGCCTGTATCGACTGCCCGTTTTCTAGACTAGACAGAAATTCCAGAAATGTTGGAGTTTGACCTCCTTTCTTCTTTTCTTGGTACAAGCCGGCAGGGGGAGGAACCTGGACACCTCGTACCTCCGGTTCGGGAATCTGGTAGGGTTGTTCCCCTCTGAACACAATGTTATGATTAGCTGGTGGTGGGCGCCCCCACCTTCTTCCGGAGCGTATTGCATGTGCTGAGGTTGAGGCCTCGACATGGTTGGCTTCTAGCGGGGCATTTGATGTTTCATCCTCATCATTCTCCCCGGGCGAGGTAAAGAGTGCCGACAAGGTGTTACATTGTACTGTCACGACCCTCTTTCCCTTCTTGGACTTGGGCCGTCTCTTCTTTTTTTGGGAATTTGGCTTCATTGGCCCCTGCCCCCAGAAGGGTTCAGTCTCAGCCTTTTCTTGTTCTGCCTCTGACTGCTCTTTAATTTTCAATTCTTCGAGCTGTTCCCAGAGTATACAGTCTTTCACCAGCAGGTGCCCGGGCTTTTTCTGTTCATATTCATCGAGCCCATTAATATATTACTATAAACGCCTGGCTACAGGACTTACTTCCTTATGTGCAGGTAGGGGGACTTGTCTTCTCCGGTTATGAGTGGGGATCCGGATGACTGGCCCTGTCTCAGCTGTGCGCCATACTGGCTTTACTGGAGGCGGTTCAGGTCTTGGTGTGACACCGTGGATAACTGCTCCATTGGTATTGGCTGCGGGAGTCTTCTTTCTGTTCTTTATGGGTTTCATCTGCCATCCTTCCTGATCCTTCAGTGGGGTGAGGAAGCAAGCTTCATAAGTATGCCTGGTACATTCTTCAACGGCCTCCTTAGGCAGTTGCTGGTAGATTGAAATCATATTGGCGGCCATTTTTAATGCCGGAGGCTCATGTGGACGAGGTGGCTCTACCTGGTAATCTCCCAGCTGTAGCTTGCCCTTTTTTACCATGCCTTCCATAATATCTTTGAAGACGTAGCAATCTTCAATTGCGTGCCCCAGCGCACGGTGATATGGACAGAACAGCGGATCACCTTTCTTTGCCGCGTCATCGGGTCTCTTTGGTTCAGGCAATGTTACCTTGTTGAACTTGTATGCCCAGTTGAATAGTGCAGCTGTCTTATCTTTCGGGAAAGAGTACGGCTTTCTCATTTTGTTTCTCAGAGAGACCTTATCTTTTCTTTCTGCTGTGTCTGCTGGCGGGGAAGTTTCATCTGCCCCCTTTTCCCCTTCCTGTTGCTCGAAGGTTCTGAAATCGACGGTGTTGGCCTCAGAGTGCGATGGTCGTCGATCATTAGATTTCCCTTTCGGCACAGTTGGAGCATTGGCCGTCGGACGCTTAGACAGGAACGTCTCGACCTCCGCCACTATATTGTTCAGCCGGTCAAATGTTCTGACATCTGCACCAATCATCTTTTCCAATACCTCTCTCCTGAGGCTCTGCTTACATATTTACACTGCATCTTCTTGATGAGAAGGTCTTCTACATCTCATAGCTAAGTTCCTCCACCTTTTGATGTAATCCAGTGCTGTTTCATCTTGCTTTTGCCTGGTTGCATATAGTTCTGCTATTGTAATCTCTCTTTCCGTGACGTAAAATCTGTCGTGGAACTTTCTTTGCATATCAGGCCAATCGGTCACTGACCCAGCCGGCAGGCTTGAATACCATTCAAAGGCTATCCCGGTGAGGGATGAGCCGAAGAACTTAAGCAGATAAGCTTCATCAGCTGCCAAGTCACCCATGATTGTGGTATAGTAAGCTATGTGCTCCCTGGGAGAGCCTTGGCCATTAAATTTTTCAAACTTCGGCGGCTTACTGACGCCTGGCGGTAGTCTCTTAGCAGCATACTGGGGAGGATACGGTACCCTGTACACATCGTAGGCACTAGCATCATCACCAGTCTTTTCAGACAGCTTCATCTCCACAATCTTTTCAATCATCAGCTTCTGGGCTATGGCTGGATCTATGTTTTCCGGGAAGAAGTGAGCTTGTTGCTGACCGTAAGGAGTTGTCATCATAGTTGCGCGCAAGGCTGGCGCGGCAGGCTGCGTCTGAGATACAGAGGGCTGAGCTACCGTCTGCTGCAGAACGGGTTGGCTTGGTGCTTTGCCCTTATCAGCCGGGAGAGGATTAGCTGGGATAGCCATTTCTGTTGAGCTGGCAGTCTGCCCCACAGGCTCGGCTTGCTTGGAGACCGGTGTAACTTCATGCCTCTCATTTAGCTGTCTTCTGAGAGCATTGATCTCTTGTTGATATCTTCTAAACATCATCTGGATCATGGGATCCAGGGTTGACGGGATCTGTGGATCTTCTGAAGTCCCTTCAGCATCATCGACGAAGGGATTATCTTCATCTTCTGCTGTCACCACATTAACTGTCATAGTGGTGATCTTGCGGACTTCATCATCAGTCTTCATCTTATCTTTAGCCGCCTGACTTCTTCTTGTGACGGGGCCTGGTCTGGTTGCTAGTCTGAGCAGTTCATCTGGCTGTGTTGGTAACATATCCTGCCCTTCGACAAGCCCAGCCATATTGTAGGCAAAGATCTACATCTTTTCCCTCTGCATGTAGACTTTCCTTCTCACCTGATCGGGGTATTCGAGCCGGTCAAAGACTGATATTCTTTCTCTAGCTTCTTCCCTGTGCAGGTCTTCTTTCCCATATCCGGCTCTGTGGCCTTCTTCATAGTCATTGGAATCGGAGGAGGAGACTCCGAGCATCACTTCTTGAAGGGTTTCTTCTTCTTCTTCATCCATGGTGCCCAAGGCCCGGGATAATCTTTGCTGCCCAAGGGCGGAGTTCCCTAGGTAGTGAAAGTAGTCTTGAGCCACTTGTTTCATCTCCTCTTGATTGTGCCTTCGTGGCTTTGGTCGGAGCATCAATCTTTCCTGGCTCTTCTGCTGATAAGCCAGTCTCTCCACCTAAGCAGTCAAGTGCTCGGCTCTGCAGTATTTGAATATATCGGCTTGTCTGGCACAGGCTCTTGGTCTTCTTAGAGTGGCAGCAGTGACTGGTTTGCTTATTCTCGTTTCCTCTTCCTCCCTGAACCTTCTACTCCCATCTTGGCAGCAGTTGGTAGCATAATTCTTTCTTTCCCATCTTTTGCCCCCAGCCATGGGGTGGGTGACCGTGAGGTCTTCCTTCTGCTGATATCTTCTGCCCCTCATCCTGGGGCGAATAGTAGTCAGATTTCTTCCTTCGTTCTCTTCCTCATCTCTCCTACCCCGAGCCCTGGGGCGAATAGCAACAGCATTTCTTATGTCTCTTCCTTCTTCCCTTCTGCTTCCTGCCCTGAAGCGGGCAACAGTGGTATCAGCAATGTTCTCTTCCTCTCGAGCTGGGACCCAGCTCTAGATTTTCTTCGGCCGCCAGATCTGCCTGAACTTGGGTGGCTTTGGTGCCAGTGGCTTTCTATCCTCCTCTTTCATGTCGACCCTCCTGGTAGCTAGTACCCGGAACCTGTTGGTAGTAGGCACCATCGGGACGATCATGTCCGGCTTGACCACCCTTGGGCAGCCACTGAGGTTTACCCGGACATCTCCAATCAGCATCGTCTTTCCTGAGTTGGATATCCGATGACCTGCAGTAGTGGATCGGGTTCTCCTATCGGATCTCCTCCTTCTTCCAGCAGCAGAGGATGTGCCCCTTCTCGCCTCGTGATGGACGAAGCAGGCCACGACCTCAGGAGTATCCTGCATCCCCTGGCTCATTTTGGGGCTGGTAGCTTGCGTCAATGTCTCGGCAACAGTCTTTTGCTCCTGGTTGTCAATCTTGAGCAAGTCAGTGAAGATGAGGCCCAGGCAGTTGGGCATCCCGACAGCAGGCGGCATCGATCCGAACGAAAGAGGTACCGCTAGGTAGCCCTCTCGAACATGTACATCGACCGCTTGTTGATCAAAGCGTATAGACATGATTCCAACCGTCATCGTAGCTTCCTGAAAATAGAGAAAGCACGGAATCAGAAATTTGAGGGGGGGCCCACTGGGCCTCCTATCTTGGCGTAGAGATGAAGGGAGACTAGGTCCCACTGGGCGTGCCAGACTTGTGGACGTGGGATTTTTTTTTCTCTCTGATTTGATTTTGTTTTTATCTATTTATTAATTTGGTTTATTAGGCGTGCCAGTCACATGTGTGACGATTTCATTGTGCGCTCGACTTGACTTGATCAGTCGATTGTGAAGTCCGAGTCGGGACCAAAAGTCCGACATACCATAAAGGCTATGACGTTAATTACGCCCTTCCTAAGAAGGACAACCCTTGATTAAACGCCAAAATAGGAGGCCTCAGAAGGCAGTCAAAATACTAATATGCGAAATAAAGGCTTCATGCTTATGGAAGAGGACGGATGGTGGGCGGATTTATTTAGTTCAACGGACTAAATCGGGCGGCACAACCTTTAACTTTGAGCCATACCGGGTAAGGATAGAAGACCGTCCACGCAGTGGCGGGACGAAATTCGGCTAATCATTAGGGTATTCCCTTTTGACACTTCCACTTGACCGGATGCTTCAAATAGGTTCGTTTCCCCCGAAGATGGAGCCGGATGGGAAGTGTATCGGAGACACCCCCTTGACTCATCGGGGTTGATGACGTTGGACTAGATTTCGGCAGCATCTCCCCTCAACTTGGAACATGCCCAAGGGGAAATAGGTGATCATCCACGGAGTGCCGGGATGAAAACCGAAAGAGAAAGGCACTGGGCCCTGGCACGGTGTGATGTTAGGGATGGTTCCCCATTTGTTTATTCCATGTGGTGTACCCTGTGACCTGTAAATATCCCTTGAATTAGTGTGGCAGGGTGCTCAAGGATTGGGCAGAGGAGGAGAGGCTCTCGGCATGGCTGTAACGAGCATAGGCAGGCTTTCCGGCGTGGGGGAGTGGGTTCTCGGCCTGAGGTTCCCGGCATGGTCTAAAGAAAGAGGAGGGAGGTCTCGGCGTGAGGTTCCCGGTGCGGGGGAATGGGCTCTCGGCATGAGGCTCTCGGCATGGTTTTAAAGAAGGAAGAGGGAGCTCTCGGCATGAGGTTCCTGGCGCGGGCCGCGCCGGGAGCTATCCATGGCGCCGGAAAGGTTTGTGGGGGTTCTACGGTGCTCTGTTTTGGGGATTTTTCCTGGGATTCAGGTAGCGGCTAGGGGATTTTAGGATGCAAATGAAAAAGGGGCCGAGGGCTCTATCAGGTTATCAGATTAACATCAAGGAGTCACATGGATAGAAGGGATTCGAGGGATTGAAGTCACCAAGTGTTCGAACCCTCTAGAACAGGCTTTATGCCATTCATATCGCCGACCATCCAGGAGATCAAGAGATGACTGTCTCTGATCCCTGTAATGGCCCCAATGGCTTAGGAAGCTCGAGAGGACTATTGACTTCGCAACGTTTAAATCATCGATATCGTCGAAGGAGGGAGAGAGGGACAAAGCCCAAAGATCCACGGTAAGGATCGGGGCTCTGTTACATCCTTCCCATCTGAAACAATCATGCAAATAGGCACAAGAAATCACTAGAATTCTAAGCATCCGAGCAATTAATGTATGCGGGGGATAACATACATTCCGAGAGAGAGAGCATAGGGAGAAGAGGGCCAACCAAAACCATTTCATCGGAACAACCGTGGAGTTGCAATTCACTCTTTCATCGTTTACATCATTCATAGAACAAAGGGGACGGAGGGAAGAAAAATAGACTAATACTCTATCTCCTCGACAACAGAGAGATCTCTTCACTTCGAAAGCGGAAGACGGAATCGAAGCTTATACATCAAAAGGAAAGGGAAGCAGGAAGGAACGACGGCAATAAAGGGAAGGGGAGGGCGGAGCATTGACTCCTCTCCCTCCCCTAGCACCCCACCTTCTCCTTCCTTCCGAGCTAGCAGCAGCTTTTCTTCTCTTCTCTTTTTTTTTTACCTGGCTATCTGGAGATGCCTCTCTTCGCTCTTTTTTTTGCTTTCTTTCTTTCTTGCCCTCCCTGTCTCTGTCTGTCCTCACTGTTCGAGATGAACAAAAAGGGGGGTTTTATAGGCACAGCAGCCCCCTTCTCGTCATGACCCTTCCCGGCGCGCAGAAAATGACTTCCCGGCGTGATCTTGTCAACCGGGGAGGCTTCCCGGCGCCAAGGGATATGGCTTCACGGCGCCCCTATGGGCTTTGGACCTTGTGAGGATACCCTGGTTCCACCTTAGTGAGCCCATTTGGGCTTTAATATCTTGAACTCTCTCGTTATCAAGTCTGGACTATCAAAGACATATAACTTGTCTTTTCATCTGTGAGTTCTTCGAGCCTGTCAGAACAGGTGAAGGTTGATTAGTGAGTTGACATAGTCTTATCAGAATATTTCTGGATATTTTCATCGGTCAGTAGACTGCAGTTCTTCATCAGTACTGTTATCTGAGCGACGATAATACCGGACATCAGCTTGGCCGGGAAGGGCTTCAGCCGGGTGGCGACTTTAGTGACGACTATTCTGTAATTCTGGCTTTGCAGGAATCTCTGAGAGCTTCATGTATGGTTCAATCTTCTCTTTGGTCTCATCTTTATTCTCAGTTATATTTCAGGTGTCAACAGTGGTCCATCTTACTGCAGATTCATTTCTCTCCAACCGAAAACTTCAAGGAATAATTTCATACACCTATTTGAAAACGAAGGGGAAATGTTCTATATCTTTTACCCACTTCCTTGCGTTGGTATTCTTGATCTAAATCTTGTGTGAGCATATGTTGTAAATCCTTGTATGTTGCTAAACTCTGAATATTATTGTGTGTGTGGACGGAGCTGCGTCTCTGTGTGGTTTTTGTGTCCAGGGTGTGTTCCCCGACGTCATGTGTGTGTGTGCTACGGTGGTAGTGTTTTGGGGCCAGGCCACGTGTGTGTGGATTGCTGCGGAAGCAGCGTGTGTTGTGTTGAGGTTCGTCCCTATGTTGCTACATTTTGTAGTGTGTAGTGAAGCCTCACCGGGGTTCGGTGAGGGGTGGACGTAGGGAGCCCGTCGTGGTCCCGAACCACCTAAAAATCTCTGTGTCTATTGTGATTGCCTGTGTGATTGTTCATTTCTTCTATCTCCCTTCCCAGGTCAATTTAGTAGGTCTGTACTCACTACATCATTGCACATTGCTTCATCCGCTATCCGTGTTAGGATTAATTTTAATTGTTCCTTGCATCGATAATCCATGTTTGGCGTAGGTTCTATCATCCATTGTCTAGTTTATTCGAGTGAGATTGGAAAGCTTGAGAGAAGATTTTAATCTCACGTTTGTTTAGGCTATTTAACATAGTTAATATTAATTCTACTGTGTTTAGTTTAGAAAGTGTTTAAAATCCGCCATCTCGACTTGGGAACAATTCAACCCCCCTTCTTGTCCGCCATCTCTCTAGGCCAACAGGAATCAACCTGACAGACTAGAGGATGATATTTCTTGGGAATAATTCATGCGGCTATTCACGACAAAGTACATACTGGAGCATGTGCAAGATAAGATAGAGCAAGACTTTTTGGCCCTAACTCAAGGGTCGATGACCGTACTCGAGTATGAGACTAAGTTTGCGGAATTATCAAAGTATGCACTGCACATTGTTACAGATGAAAGAAGGACGGTGAAGAAGTTTGTGGCGAGACTACAACCATCGCTTCGGACCCGTCTAATTGCACTGCATCTTGTTACAATGGAGGCAGCTCTTGGTGCGGCATATCGTCAAGAGAGCGACATGGACTTATAACAAGAGGAGAAAAGGAATTCAACAAAGAGACCATCAGCACCATTTCATCTAAATGACAAAGGCAAAAGAGTGATGGAGAATTCGTCGCGATCGTTCGTGACAGGGAAGATCACGCCACCAGCAAGAGACAACAATAAACCAGAATATAAACACTACGGCAAGTGACATGGCGGAGAAGTAAGCTGGATCGCCATCGGTAGGTGTCTTCGTTGTGGCGAGAAGGGCCACATGATCCGAGATCGTTCGAAGTTGATGCAGCCTGTAGCAGCTCGGCCAGTAGCAACAGTAGCAGCTCCAGTAGCAGCCAGACCAACAGTAGCGGGACTCGCAGGGAGACCCTGAGCGCCAGCTCGGGTGTTTGCGTTAGCTAGAGAGGATGCTGAGCAGGCGGAGGATCTCACAGAAGGTACTATGGAGGAACTTCTCGCATGAGGAGGTCACGTGGGAACCAAAGGAAGTGATGAAGAATAAGTACCCTAGATTGTTCGGTATGTGATCTAACCTTAAACTTCGAGGACGAAGTTTTCTTTAAGGGGGAGAGGGTGTAATGCCCTACAAATTTATAGTATTTTATTTGTTTTAAAAAAAATTGATTATGCCTAAATATATAAATGATTAGTCTTATTATATAAATTTTAGTCATGATAAAAAAAGAAATTAAGAAAGAAAACAAAGAGATTTTAAGATTAAGGGAAAGAGAAAAAAATAAGGCAAGCAAAGAAAAAAAATTGAAGAGGTTAAAGAAAGCAAAAAAGAATAAGAAGGGGGTTAATTGTTAAAGAAAAAATATATAAATAAAAAAGAAGAAGGTCAAAATGCAAAAAAATAAAAAATTAAAAACGGGTGGCTGCCCGATGGAGTGCGCGCGCGCGCTCTGGCAGGGGCGCGCTGGAAGCGGGCGCCGCCCCCCTCCCCTTTGGCAGCTTGCAGTCGTTTAAAAAAATATTATTTATTATTTGTTTGTTTTGTTAAACTTTTATCTTAATTTAAACCCTTTCCTTCTTTTTAATCAAAAGTCCACGTGCCATATACAAAAAAAAAAGAGAAAAATATGGGGTAGTCAAAGAAAGATGTTGAGTGGGTTGGTGAGTCTTTGAATGTCATTTTTTATTTAAATAATATTAAAATACATGTTTAATCTCTACCCTTGGATTATATCAATCGCTAAGATTGATTAGAAGAAAATCCCTATAAATAGACATGAGAGTGGCTTCATTTGCTCTTCTTGGAGGCTGGCTACGTGAAGTGATGAAGGAGAGGGTGCAGGGCTTATTAAGGAGGTGTTTAAGCTTTATTAAGGTAAGACATTTAGTATTAATCCTCTTGATTAGCATGATTAGCATATTTAAAATGATTTATGATGTGTTAATTAGCATTTATAGAGATAATTAAATCCAGAGATCTGTATTTCACCATGTGTGATCACATCTACTCAAATTATCATGAGATCATTAGTGTTAAGGCATGTGATTAAGAGTAAAATCAAATGATTAATACACTATAATTAGTAACGGTGCATGATAAATTTAGAAAAATTCCATAATCATGGGATCTGATATTATAAGTTCTCTGTAAAAATTTCAATGTCTGATTCAAATTATGTTCACGTTTATAAATATTTTAATATTATCTTTAAGGTGTTTAATTATACTAAAAGTCTAAAGAGGTGATATAAAATCACCATAAATTGTAGGAATCCATCTTACTATGAGACCCACGTGTAGAAAAAGTTTCATTATTTTTAGACCACGATATTTCTGTTAATCAATTTTTAATACATGATAAGAAAATAAATAATTATATATAATATTCATAAAAATCTTATGATTTCACAGTATAGTTATTACATTGTGTGTGATGTGTTCTTAAAATACCAACAATTATAGATGTCTGTATGTGAACTTATAGAATTCTCAATAAGTTATTAGAAGTATAAAATTATGAGATAAACAGAAATACTTTATGAAAAATTTTGAAACTTTGCCAGAAGCATTAAATGCATGTTTTAATTAATTCAATAAAATTTCGTATTATTCTGATCACAAAATCTTGACTTGTATAATTTTTAATGTTTGAACAAATAATTAAAAAGATTGAATAAATATTAATATTCTGTGAAAAATCCTGAGAATATTAAAAAACTAATATATGATATTTATAAGTTAATGTGTAGTATATTTTAGTCATTTTGAACATTTTGAATAATTTTCTCTATTTATAAGTTATTGTTGTAAATCTTAGAAACTAATATAAAAATCCAAAAATTCGAAATACTGAATGAAAAATAGTGAATTTTCCCCTATATGATACTTCAATTTTGAGTAATTTTTTGATCATTGTGGATATATTTAGTTAATTTATTATTCATGATGTATTTTTGTTAATCTATGAAAATATTAGTAATGCAGTGTGAAAAATATTGAAAAGTTTCAGAAATGATATTTCTGTTATAAAGGATGGCTTGAAAAATTATGGTGAGTTTTAAAGTATTGTGATTATATTTAGTTAATTTTCCATGTATAGGAGAATTTAAATAATTCTAGAAAACAATTTGAATTCCTGCATGAAAAATTATGAAAAATTATTTGTATAATTTTACATACAAATGTGATTTTCAGTAAAAGTCTAATGGTCTTCTGAATGTTTTAGCTAAATTTAGTCAATTTATGATGCATGTTGGAGTATAAATAATTCTGAAAAAATTATAATTACTGTCTGAAAAATGATGATAATTTTATGTTTTGATCATTTCTGTGAATGTATTGATTCCCTGAAATTTCAAAGCATTCTGATCTCTATACACAGAAGTAAATGTTTTTGATATATATATGCCCTAACATTTGGATAACTTTAGAATTTTAAAAATAAAAAAAAAGATTTTCAGTACTGGCATATTTTATACTTAATGTTCACAGCAAGAATTTTTGAGTGGCATGTGTCCATTTAATATGAGTTACATATATAATTATCTAATTACTGTACTGCTATTACTGCTAAATAGACACTGCCACCATAGGGGAAGACTGGAACCAAGCCATAGAAATATCCCTATGGGGAGGTTCACATTGCACTGGCCTCGAGGGTAATGGGGATTGAAATCGTGGAGGTGGACAAGTACCACTGGTTAAGGTGGAGAGGACTTCTCCCGGTTCTGCGCAATAACCAAAACTCATCATTAGTTTTACTTAGGTGATCGAGTACCGACTGACTGTCCTTCTAGTGGTGGTTTGGACACTGTGTCTTGGATATTTACCACTGTTACTACTCACTGAACTGAAATTGAAACTACTATTACTGTTTACTGAATTGATATTGAAACTATTGCTACTGTTCACTGAGTCATTATTGAAATGACTATTACTGCTCACTGAATTGATAATGGAACGTTACTATTCACTGAATCGATATTGAAACGACTGTTACTGCACTGAATTGATATTGAAACTACTGTTACAGTTCATTGAATCGATACTGAAACTACTATTACTGCTCATTGAACTGATATTGAAATCAGTGTTATTGCCTACTGAACTATTATTGCATTTCACTATTATTACACTGTAAATGTTTACTGTTATTGAATCTTCAGTATATCAAATGGTGATTTAGAAAAGGGCAGATTAAGTATGTTTGGATCCTTTCACTATGCGTGAGACTTTACTCCGCCTAGTATTGGAATCATTCTATTGATAAATGAATCGAATTATATTACATGGTAATATTTACTATGTTGAATGCTCATTTACTTTGTCATTGATAGAATAATGTTTTAATGTACATGCTTTATTTGTAACATGTTAATATCATGACTTATGATCGAAAAAAATTAAAATTGGGTTAAATGTATTAATCTCATGTGTTATCTATTTGAAATTATGCCTAAGAATGACTTATAAAATGAAATGCCGTAAATCACTTTGGATATGTTTTTACATGTTATGACTGGGGACTATGCCTAGTCTCTTACTGGGTCTATTCGTAGACTCACCTTGTTAAACATTTTCAGGAAAAGCGGTAGACGAAAATGAGGAGTGATCTCGTAGTGTTCTGACCGCGGCTTGGATTTACTTCGTGTCATTATCTTAGGTAGTTATGTCTTAGAAAAAAATTGTGTGTGAATTTTGGTTATGTAATAAATGACTTATAAATCATTACCTTTATTTTGACCTATGTGGATGAAGTCTTTTTGACTGTAAGCTGACTGATTGAGTAATTTCATTTCCGCTGTAATGATATCTCAATGTTTATGTGGAATCTCTACCGTAATTGTACCGTTTGGGTTATCCCACTGTGACGTTTCGATCGAAATCCGACGTGAGTTTTTACGACTGGACTGGATTTACGAGTCGAGGCGTGACATCAAAGCTCCTAATTGATACATCAATAGTGAAGCACTGATTAGAGCCAGGACGTCAAAGGTTCAAGTACTCTTTTGTCGGTAAGGTCGATGCTTCAAGAAATGTTAACTTCTAAGTCCAAACCCATTAAGGGAGTTCGAACCAGTTAAGTCCTTCACTGTCACGAGAACCCAGGAAAGCAGTAAGTGGGCACGTGATCCCAGAATGACAGGAAGAATTGGCATGTGGTCCCAGAAAAGCACATGATTGGGGATGAGATCCAAGGCTCAATGATTGGAAGAATATTCTCGTCCTGCCACATGGATCAATGAAATACCAAGATCAAAAAGGCTCTATCTAAAGTGAATTCTGGCACCCCTATTCTATAAATCTGGATCCTCCTCATCCAGATGAAAAAAAGAAGGAGGAGAGCCACAAGAGAAGAGCTGCGATTAGAGGAGAGAAGACAGAAAGAGCAGAAGAATCTGAGAGGAGAGTGAGCCAGTGTGCGAGCAGAAGAAAACAGAAGGAAAGAGAGAGTTCAGAAAAGAAGGTCTTGAAGAAGAAAGAGTGTGCAGCCAGTGCTAATATTGAAGATCTATTCATGTATTGACTCGTGGATCAAATCCAGAGTCATTGTGCTCCTCAGAGCTATATCTGTTTCTATTTTTCCTTTTGGTTTTTCCAGTGTCCTCTTCCATTCATTTTGTGTTTTTTCGATTCCCTATTCTGGGATCGGGGTTCCTCCTGAGGATTCAGGGGAAGGGAGATTTATCTCTGGTTTCCCTCTGGGTGTTAGAGGAAGGGAGAATGTGTCTCCGGTCGCGAGTGGTAGTGTGCTACTCGTGGTTTCCGCTCTGGTTTGGAGGAAGGGAGGATTGGTCCTTTGGTTCTGATCTTGTGGGTGACAAGGTCAGGTTTCAGATCCTATGGGTCGTAGGATCGATGTTGAGGGATTTGTTTCCCTCATGGCAAGCTGTTAGGCAGTCTGTTGCAGACTGAGTCTGCGTCTTACTTTGGCAAGGGAATCCTCACTCAGGTTTGAGTGAGGGGAGGATGTAGGCAGACTGGTGTCTGGTCGAGCCACCTAAAAATATTGTGTGTTGTGGTTCGCCTTGTGCGTCTATTCCATATCTTCTACCTCCTTCACAGGGCAATTAGTTTCATTGCCCCGCACGATGTGCTCTTGATCATATGTGTTTAATCTGCTCATAGAAGGTGTTTCTGAGTTGAATACTCTTGATAGTGGCAGTGGGTTTCATAGCAGTAGATCTTTGTACTAGTCTTCATCTTGCTGCACTTGGTTCTTCACGTAGTATTTGATGCTTGCTTAGTATTTGAGTGTGCTCCTCAATAGAACATCTATTTAGATTGAGTCATTTGGTTTTATTTCCGCACGAATCCTTCAGAGAAAGTTTTTAATTCTGAATTTTTTAAAGGGGATTCATTCACCCCCCTCTGAATCTCAGCCTTGCACCGTTACATTCTAACAATTGGTATCAGAGCGGGTCTCTGATTCATCAGATCCAACGATCTGAAGAGGATCCTGCTATCTTATTGGTGCATCTGCTATCATATACTACTGTGTCTAGTGCTTCATCTGTGTTAAGTCCAGTGCTTCATCTATGTTCAGTTTACTGCTTTGAGTTGGTTTTTATTATCTCAATGGCTCATCCTTCTGTATTCGACGGTGCTAATTTCAATGACTGGTTAGGCGGCCTATGTGTTTACGTGAACTCCATTGATTCTAATTTATGGAGTCTTGTGTCTAACGGCCCACATAAATTGCCTCATGATTCGACCAAGTGGTCTAATGAGGACAGATTGAAGGGCCGTGATAACATCAAAATTCTTAATATCTTGATGGCTGCAGTTCATACTGACAAGTTTCCTTTTGTTTTCTGGTGCACCTCTGGAAAGGAAATTTTGAAAAAATTGATTGCCATCAATGAGAAGAAGGAAGAACAAAAATCTTGATGGTCAATGGAGGTGATCGAAGCAGTGATCAAAATGAGGATTCACTGTCTCAGGTAAGCTCTGGATCTGAAGAACTTTCTTTTGATGAATTGATGAAAATGTATGAAGAGCTTTATGATAGATATAAGAAAATAAAATCTGAAAATAAAAAATTGAAAAAGAAAGTTGATCAGACCAGTTCTAAATCCTCTTGTGAAAACTATGTGAAGCTAAAGAATTCTTATGATGATTGCTTGTCTGATGTTCAATTACATAAGAAACAAATTGCTTTGCAGAAATTAGAAAATGAAGAGCTCTGGAATAAAGTATCTAAACTAGAAGAAAAAATGAGTTTAAAATTGATGATCAAACCTCTGGAGTTGGACTAGTTCAGAATGAAGGACTAATAAAAGAAATTGAAAGTCTGAAGGAACAAAATAAGAATCTGATGGTGTTAAACATTGTTATGTCTGAAACACTTATTACTTTTGAAAAAGGGAAATGTATTGTTGATATTAAGTCTGAAAGACTGCATGTTTTGGAAAAAGAGATAGAGAGCTACAAAAATGTGAACCTCATGCTAAATGAAAAGTATGTTGCTCATGAGGAAGACACCCTAAGTTATGAGTTACAAATTTCTTCATTGGAAAACCAAATCTTAGATTTGAGTAACTCTCTGTCTAAATATGTGAATGGAAAGGAAAACTCATTCAAAGAGGAGGTTAATAATCAGAGAGAGGGGATAGGCTATACCTCTGGAAACAAAAATGTCATGAGGAATCAACTATATTCCATTTTTGTGCGAAGTTCAGAAGATGCTGGCACCTCTAATGCTTTTCCAAAACAATTTGTTGCTCAGAAAATTCAAAAAAAAAAAAAAGAAAACCAAAAACAAACTGCAGCAACCATAGAAGATGAAATTCAATGACATGCATTCTAAGAACACTCATGTAAAAGATTATGCTCCAAAGGAAATGAATGCATCATGTGGTGCGGACACCCGAGCAGTTGAGCGGCGCGACAAGCTGAGCCACCGGTACCACACATGAGCACGACTCGAGCCACCTCAGCATCCATCTGGCTCGAAGACAGCCTAGAGACTCCCCCATGAGTCCCGGCATTTATCATATTTAGTTAGACTTTATTTGTGTTTAATGTGTGTTTACTTCATTTTATTCGGTATGTAATTTTGATTGTAAGAGGGGCTTATTTGTAAAATGGGATCCCTGGGCCCCACGGGACCCCCAGACCCCCTCCCATTGATCCACCTCATCCCTAGGGCCCCATGTGGGGTCGGTCAACCATCAAATGGTGGCTTCTAGAAGGGTGGGCCAAGTGGGGGACATTGGAATGAAAATGTCAACAATTCCAACCCACCCCCACCTACCATGTCCCCCCTTGCCTCCCTAGTCAATGGGCCGCCCCCCCCCTTGTATTTTTAATTTTAATTTTTGTGGATGGTCACATGCAATCCCAGCCCTCCATCTCCCATCCCTAGATCCAACGGTTGAGGATTGATTAGACATGTAACCTATATATGCTTGTAATTTTCATTTTTGATGAATTAATGCCATTTGAATCAAACAATTTCCTTGAGCAAGGGCTAGTGCGCCCCCCTCCACTCTCCTCCCTCTTCCCCTTGCAGCTGTGAAGGCTGCCATTCTGGAGGTGTGACTCCTCCCTATCGATTCCGGTCATCATCGCCGCCGCCACGAGCTGCCATCGCACCGCCATCGAGTTCATCGGAGTTCTGTTTTCAGCCGACCACTGCCACTTCCACGAAATTATGCAATCAGCCACGAGCTCAGATCGACTTGGGATTTTGAGGGGATGTTCCAGAGGTATTCCCCACATCCTCCAAAAATTGGTGGGTCATGAATCATCGATTTGACAATTTCCCATTTTCGTTCAGGTTCCAAGTTCACTTCTGCCAGCTTCAGATCTAATTTTCCACTTCTCCTGAGTTTCGCATCTTCGATCCACCCTTTGATTTTTTCTAGGGCTCCCAATTTTACGGGGAGTTATATCCATCAAGCCCTCCTTCCAAGAATTTTCCTGATTTTTGATCAACCCTCCACCTATTTTTCAAAATTCGTTCTCAGAGCTAGCTATAGTGCTGCCCACCTGTTCCCAGATCCGACCACCCTCCAGTAAACAAATCATAAAAAATCACAGCCACCTCCAATCCGTCCACCAAAAAAATACCCGTTTGCCTTGTTCGAAATCCTACAACTTTTGTGAAAAGCTCAGGAGCTGAATCGGCCATCTACCTTGCGGTCAATGGCAGTTCTCAGACAACTCACCTACAGATCTGAGGTTTCGGGTACTATACAACAGGAGCTTGTAAATTCAGTAAAGTCCAGATCGACCAGATCCAATAGATCTCTCTGAGCCTATATCGAAGGATTTCAAGAGAGCTTTCCAATGATAGCTCATGCGCCCCGATCCGACGTCGGGATTGATCACAGCGGCCATTCTCGACGGAGCGCGCGCCGGAGGACAGAACCAGAAATCCGTGGGCAGCTAGTCCACGAATTGGGAATCGGGGCCGATCGACCCCCGATCGGTGTTTCCGGCCGACCGCCGTCCGTGGAGGCGCGCCACCAGGGGTCCCCATCACAGCGGGTCCCACCCCCATAGATCCGGAGGACAGCGCCGTCCGTGGGCCCCACGGGCCCGTAGAACCCGCCGTTCGGAAAGCACGAAAACGCGGAATTCGGCACCGCCGGGCGACATCAAGATGCTGCCCGTCAACCCGATTTGCGTGATTCCCGGGGCCCACAGGTGACCTTTTACCTCCCTACGTGGAGTGGGTCAAATTATTGTATTGCTGTAATATTGTTTAACCGGGAGTCCGTATTTCGGCCAGGGTTGTCTACGCCACGCCGGGTGCGTGGAGGTAATGGTCTTAACTTCTCGGCATTCACTTGCTAGTTTAGTATATGGTCTTTTGCCGCTGCTGAGAGTGATAGGTACTAGCCCGTGAGTTCATGTCACCGCTCTGAGCGTGAGAGTGACCCGTCCCGTGACTCGATCCGAATCCGGAAGTGAGTCGACTACCCTTGAACTCTGCCGGTTCCTTAACCGCGCACGATCTACGCTTTCCCTTGCTTGGGACGACGAGTGAGCTTGCATTTCTGTTAGTGACGTATAGCCCATAGGAGCTCTCCGTGTCGGGCTTAGTGTCTCTCCCATCATGTGTTTTTGGTCGTGTCCGCATCTAGAGTCCGAGGTCCATACCACGTAGAGTCGGTCCCCGTGTCCGTCCCGCATCAGTTTGGTATCAGAGCCAGGTTGAGTCTAGGGTAGTCTTTGCATAAGTCTTTGCATGGTCTAAGTCGAGTCTAAGATCATCATTATTTTAAAACAAAAAAAGGTGTTTTAAAATAGCATTTCATCCCGATAATTCGGTATCTTAAAAGGCGTTGCCCGAACATTAGGTTATGCCTATCGGGAAGGTAGCGTACTTGTGCGAGTGATCTTCGGGTCGCTTATCTCCACCACATACCAGATATTGGTTAGGTCTAAGTGCATCATTGTTGCATTAGTGAGTGTTTGCATTAGTCGGTGTCTTCTAGGTCGTGTGTCAGTTGCATGCCCACCCGTCGAGGTACCCAATACTCGCCACCACCACCTATGGCGGATTCCCGGGCCCGTAGCTCCGATGAGTCCTCGACGGCCGAGATGTTCCGAGCCATTATGGAACGTCTTGACACTCGTATGGATGGTCTTAGTACGCGTATGGATGGCATAGGAATGCGTCTAGAAGGGCGGATGAAAGTCCTCGAGGATCGGGCTGAGAATTCGGATCAGTCCATCCAGGGCCTAGTTGGGACAATTGCCATCCTCGAGAGGGGCCCAGTAGCGGCGCAACCCGCGTCGACGAACGGCCAACAAGAGCCGGTTCAGCAACCTGCTGCACCAAGGGCTCAGGCGGAGAATGTTGGGGTACAACAGGTGCATGTGGTGGAAGATTATGCATCTGATAATGATCAAGGGGGTAACGGTTGTCGTAATCAATGACGGAATCGTGATGACGAGGATGACGACCGCATTCTTAGGGGCGTGCGTGCGGACCCTCCCACTTTTAGCGGGTCCATGGACCCTAGTGTGTATTTAGATTGGGAGGCCGGCATGGACCGGTACTTCGAGTGGTTTGAGATGACGGACCACCGAAGAGTCCGATACACAAAGATGAAGCTGCAAGGGCAGGCCCAAACTTATTGGACCAATGTGGAGAGCCTGCTCAACCAGCGACGTCAACCCCAAATCGGTACTTGGGATGATATGAAAATCAAATTAAGGGAGAAATAGCTTCCCACCTCATATCGCCAACGTCTCATAGGCAAGTGGCAAAGCATCTCCCAAGGGAACCGATCCATGACCGAGTACACCGCCGAGTTCGATGAGTATTACTTACGGTGTGGAGTCACGGAAGAGAGCATCATGACTATATCCCGCTTTCGAAGAGGTTTGCGGCCCAATTATCAATATGAACTCTTTCGCCACAATGCAACCACTTTGGAGCAGGCATATCAGATAGCTCTTGAATTGGAGCAATTCGAGGCCAAGTTCGAGTCACCCCATCTGTTGGGCTCCTTTCCCCTTCGTAGTGTCGAGCCCCGTGGCTCATCTGGCACATATCCGAGGGCCCCCATGGCTCGACCTCAGGAGCCCGCTCGTCCCGAGCCCTTTGCTCCTAGGCCTCATCCTCCACCCCCGAGGGACCTTTCTCGTCCCCAGCATCTTACGGCCCCACCCACAGCCCGTCCACCGGCACCCGCACCTCCTGCACGTCCTTTGCTACCTACACCTCCTATCCGTCGGGAGGATGAGGGGAAGGGACCCATGATTGGGGAGCCTAGTGGATCACGGCAGCAGTGTTATCGCTGTAATGGGTTTGGCCATTTCGCCAACCAGTGTCCCACCCGCCCATCTCTCATCATTGGGGACACACAGGCCGAGGATACCACCCCTACGGGCCTCGAGTTAGTCAGCTATGAGGCAGATCAAGAGCTAGCTGACGAGTACTATGAGTTGGGAGGTGATGCTCTGGATGCCCAGCAGTCCGATGATACTCACGTTGGGGTCGTCCGATGTATCCTCACCCAGCCACAGGTCAGTGATGACTGGCGTCGGACCACTATCCTTCATACGTTCTGTAGGCTGGGCAAGATCATCTTTAAGGTGGTCATCGATAGTGGGAGTTGCATCAATGCAATCGCCGCGGGCGCTATCACTCGTCTTGGACTTACGCCCGTGGACCATCCTTGCCCCTATCGAGTATCTTGGGTGGATTCCACCTCCATTCCAATCAGGCTACGGTGTCTGGTCCCACTGCAGTTCCATACCTACCGCGAAGAGATCTGGTGTGATGTCCTCCCTATGGAGGTGGGTAGTGTCATTCTTGGTAGGCCATGGTTATTTGATCGGGATGCCACACTTCATGGCCGGTCGAACACCTGTACCTTCGACCATGCTGGCCAGCGGATTACCCTCTACCCCTCTCAGCCCAAGAAGCCCTCCGTCAGGGTTCCTACTGGCCCAAGTACTCCGAGCCTTCCGCCCCCGGGCCTAGTACCCCATCCCCAGCTTGGGCTATGACCGTTACGTCTAGCCCAGGCGAGCCCTCGACGAGGAGATTGATGTTGATTAGCTCCCAGGAGATGGAGCGGGAGGCTAGTCGGGGCTGCCCTGTGTTTGCCATTGCGGTCCGAGAGGTAGAGAGAGACTCCGAGGGTGAGCTCCCACCTGAGGTTGTCCCCATTCTACAGGAGTTTGCTGATATCTTTCCCGATGAGCTTCCCGAGGGACTCCCACCTATGCGGGATATTCAGCATGCCATCGACCTTATTCTGGGCTCCTCATTGCCCAACCTTCCACATTATCACATGAGCCCCACTGAACATGCCGAGTTGAAACGGCAGGTCGATGAGTTGATGGAGAGAGGTTCTGTTAGGGACAACATGAGTCCATGTGCTGTACTCGCATTACTCGCCCCGAAGAAGGATGGCACGTGGAGAATGTGCATTGATAGTCATGCCATCAACAAAATCACCGTGAAGTACAGGTTCCCTATTTCTCGCCTGGATGACATGCTAGACATGATGGCAGGTGCCACTATCTTTTCGAAGATCGATCTTAAGAGTGGCTATCATCAGGTGAGGATTAGGCCAGGTGATGAGTGGAAGACCGTCTTTAAGACCAAGGATGGTCTATATGAGTGGTTGGTCATGCCTTTTGGGTTGACCAATGCCCCTAGCACTTTCATGTGGCTCATGACTCAGGTCCTTCGACCTTTCATTGGAGTCTTTGTAGTGGTGTATTTTGACGATATCCTTATCTATAGTCGCACCACGGGGGACCACTTAGACCACCTTCGGCAGGTCTATCTACTTCTTCGGCGAGAGCAGTTGTTTGCAAACCCACAGAAGTGCGCCTTCATGACATCTCAGCTTACCTTCTTGGGTTTCATTGTGTCTAGTACTGGGGTCTCCGCCGATCCGGTGAAGGTCCGGGCCATTGTTGAGTGGCCGGAACCCCGTACCATTCATGATGTCCGCAGCTTTCATGGCCTTGTAATGTTCTATCGTCGCTTCATCCGCGGATTTAGCTCCGTCACCGCCCCGATCACGGATTGTATCCGAAAGGGCACATTTGTATGGACGAAGGCCGCATCTGCCGCCTTTAAGGACATCAAGGAGCGCATGACCCAGACACCTATCCTTCGACTGCCTGATTTCTCGAAGGTGTTTGAGGTCTCTTGTGATGCGTCGGGTGTTGGGATAGGAGGTGTGTTGAGTCAGGAGGCCCACCCGGTAGCATATTTCAGCGAGAAGCTGAATGACGCGAAACTGCGATACTCCACATATGATAAGAATTTTACGCAGTTGTTCAGGCTCTTAGGCATTGGAGGCATTACCTATTACATCAGGAGTTTGTCTTATACTCCGATCATGAGGCTTTGAGGTACCTCCATTCCCAAAAGAAGCTTAACTCGCGTCACAGTCGTTGAGTTGAGTATCTCCAGCAGTTCACATTTGTGCTTAAACATATGGCTGGAGTGGAGAACAAGGTGGCTGATGCCTTGAGTCGGTGAGCATGTTTGCTTACCACCATGAGTACCGAGGTCATAGGGTTAGAGAAGATGAGAGAGGCCTATGTTGATTGTCCTGACTTCGGTCAGATTTTTACCACTCTCCAGGCCGGACCCTCGAGAGACCTTGATGATTATGTGCTTCAGGAGGGATACCTCTTTCGAGGTAGCAGGCTATGTGTTCCCCGAACTTCGGTTCGAGATTTTTTAGTGTGGGAGCTACATGCGGGAGGTCTAGCCGGCCACTTTGGTCGGAATAAGACTATTGAGGCAGTGGAGCATCGATTTTATTGGCCGAGCTTGAAGCGCGATGTTGCTAGCATCGTGGCTCAGTGCCGTACATGTGCTACGGCCAAGATGAAGAAGCAAAGCTCGGGCCTTTATACGTCTCTTCCCGTGCCTGATGCCCCGTGGCAGGATGTTAGCATGGACTTTGTTTTGGGATTGCCACGTACCTCCAGGAAGCATGATTCGGTCTATGTGGTGGTTGACCGTTTCTCGAAGATGGCCCTCTTTATCCCTTGCTCGAAGACTTCGATGCTTCTAGGGTAGCCCGCCTATTCCTTACTCATGTGGTGTGCAAGTTTGGGTTGCCTCGCACTATAGTGTCTGACCGTGATGTTAGATTCACCTCCTATTTTTGGAAGACACTATGGCATATGATGGGTACTCACCTCAAATTTTCCACTGCATATCATCCCCAAATAGATGGTCAGACCGAGGTAGTCAATAGGAGTCTGGGCGATCTTTTGAGGTGTCTAGTTAGGGATCGCATTGGGGAGTGGGATCTCATTCTACCCATGGCTGAGTTTGCATACAATGATTCGGTGAATAGGTCTACCGGTATGAGTCCATTTGAGATTGTCACAGGTCGTAGGCCTAGGAAACCAGTTGACCTTGTCCCCATGCCTTTCCATGCTAGAGTGTCGGAGTCGGCCGAGTCGTTTGATAGGCATGTTAGGAGTTTGCATGACGACATCCGTCGTCACATTGAGGCCAACAATGCACGGTACAAACAGTTAGCCGATGCCCACCGACACCACCGAGAGTTCCAAGAGGGCGAATATGTCATTATCAGGGTAAGACCTGAGCGGTTTCCCTCCGGAACCGTTAAGAAGTTGCAAGATCACAGAGCCGGTACATTCAGAGTGTTGAAACGTGTTGGATCCAATGCGTACGTTGTGGACTTGCCCGAGGAATACGGTATAAGCTCTACTTTCAATGTATCGGATCTAGTTACATACAGGGACCCAGCGGTGATCCCTAGTGAGCCTTTCGAGCCATCTCCTCCCCTTGAGAGCGATCCCACACCTGAGTGTCCACCTCTAGCCCCCTTGTTACGGCAGCGTGAGCATATAGATCATATACTGGATGAGCAGGTGATAGTTACCAGGAGTGGATCCTACCCGCGCTACCTAGTGCGATAGAGAGGACGGCCCGCTACCGAGGACACGTGGATCACACATGGAGAGTTGCAGCAGATTGATCCGGACCTTCTCGAGTGATACAGGTGCGATGCAGACCCTTACTCGACAGGGTCAAGTTTCTCTCACCCGGGGAGAATTGGTGCGGACACCCGAGCAGTTGAGCGGCGCAACACGCCGAGCCACTGGTACCGCACACGGAGCACGACTCGAGCCACCTCAGCATCCATCTGGCTCGGAGACAGCCTGGAGACTCCCCCATGAGTCCCGGCATTTATCATATTTAGTTAGACTTTATTTGTATTTAATGTGTGTTTACTTCATTTTATTCGGTATGTAATTTTGATTGTAAGAGGGGCTTATTTGTAAAATGGGACCCCTGGGCCCCACGGGACCCCCAGGCCCCCTCCCATTGATCCACCTCATCCCTAGGGCCCCATGTGGGGTCGGTCAACCATTCAAATGGTGGCTTCTAGATGGGTGGGCCAAGTGGGGGACATTGGAATGAAAATGTCAACAATTCCAACCCACCCCCACCTACCATGTCCCCCCTTGCCTCCCTAGTCAATGGGCCCCCCCCTTGTATTTTTAATTTTAATTTTTGTGGATGGTCACATGCAATCCCAGCCCTCCATCTCCCATCCCTAGATCCAATGGTTGAGGATTGATTAGACATGTAACCTATATATGCTTGTAATTTTCATTTTTGATGAATTAATGCCATTTGAATCAAACAATTTCCTTGAGCAAGGGCTGGTGCGCCCCCCTCCTCTCTCCTCCCTCTTCCCCTTGCAGCTGTAAAGGCTGCCATTCTGGAGGTGTGACTCCTCCCTATCGGTTCCGGTCATCATCATCGCCGCCGCCACGAGCTGCCATCGCACCGCCATCGAGTTCATCGGAGTTCTATTTTCAGCCGACCACTGCCACTTCCACGAAATTATGCAATCAGCCACGAGCTCAGATCGACTTGGGATTTTGAGGGATGTTCCAGAGGTGTTCCCCACGTCCTCCAAAAATTGGTGGGTCATGAATCATCGATTTGACAATTTCCCAGTTTCGTTCAGGTTCCAAGTTCAGTTCTGCCAGCTTCAGATCTGATTTTCCACTTCTCCTGAGTTTCGCATCTTCGATCCACCCTTTGATTTTTTCTAGGGCTCCCAATTTTACGGGGAGTTCTATCCATCAAGCCCTCCTTCCAAGAATTTTCCTGATTTTTGATCAGCCCTCCACCTATTTTTCAAAATTCGTTCTCAGAGCTAGCTATAGTGCTATCCACCTGTTCCCAGATCTGACCACCCTCCAGTAAACAAATCATAACAAATCACAGCCACCTCAAATCAGTCCACACAAATACTCCCCATTTTTCTTGTTCGAAATCCTACAACTTTTGTGAAGAGCTTAGGAGCTGAATCGGCCATATACCTTGTGGTCAATGACAGTTCTTAGACAACTCACCTACAGATCTGAGGTTTCGGGTACTGTACAATAGGAGCTTGTAAATTCAGTAAAGTCCAGATCCGACCAGATCCAATAGATCTCTCTGAGCCTATATCGAAGGATTTCAAGAGAGCTTTCCAATGATAGCTCATGCGCCCCGATCCGACGTCGGGATTGATCACAGCGGCCATTCTTGCCGGAGCCTGCGCCGGAGGACAGAACCAGAAATCCGTGGGCAGCTAGTCCACGAATTGGGAATCGGGGCCGATCGACCCCCGATCGGTGTTTCCGGCCGACCGCCATCCGTGGAGGCGCGCCACCAGGGGTCCCCATCACAGCGGGTCCCACCCCCACAGATCCGGAGGACAGCGCCGTCGTGGGCCCCACAGGCCCGTAGAACCCGCCGTTCGGAAAGCACGAAAACGCGGAATTCGGCACCGCCGGGCGACATCAAGATGCTGCCCATCAACCCGATTTGCGTGATTCCCGGGGCCCACATGTGACCTTTTACTTCCCTGCGTGGAGTGGGTCAAATCATTGTATTGCTGTAATATTGTTTAACCGGGAGTCCGTATTTCGGCCGGGGTTGTCTACGCCACGCCGGGTGCGTGGAGGTAATGGTCTTAACTTCTCGGCATTCACTTGCTAGTTTAGTATATGGTCTTTTGCCGCTGCTGAGAGCGATAGGTACTAGCCCGTGAGTTCATGTCACCGCTGTGAGCGTGAGAGTGACCCATCCCGTGACTCGATCCGAGTCCGGAAGTGAGTCGACTACCCTTGAACTCTGCCAGTTCCTTAACCGCGCACGATCCACGCTTTCCCTCGCTTGGGACGACGTGTGAGCTTGCGTTTCTGTTAGCGACGTATAGCCCATAGGAGATCTCCGTGTCGGGCTTAGTGTCTCTCCCATCATGTGTTGCTGGTCGTGTCCGCATCTAGAGTCCGAGGTCCATACCACGTAGAGTCAGTCCCCGTGTCCGTCCCGCATCATCATGTCATTATTGTGGTAAGCATGGACATCATATGCATAATTGTTTTGTCATGAAATGGGATGATGAAATACATGCTAGGAAATTTCATGGTAGAAAACATCCTGTTGATCAGAAGAGAAAAACTCATTGTTCTCACTGTGGGAAAATATGCCACATTGCGGCTCATTGTTGGCATGGTCAGGGAAGAAATGTTCATTCAAAACCTGTTAATTTCCATGCTGATAAAAAGACTTTTGTAAGAAATGAATCTGGTTCTAGTAGTAAGCATATTGTGTGCTTTCACTGTGGAAAGAATGGCCACACAATCAAGAACTATTAGAATGTTTAGGGAAAGAAATTTAATTCTGAATTTGTTAAATTTCCTGCAAATCAAAATAATTCTGGAAGAAATAAATCTATTTTTAAAAGAAGAACTTATGCATGTTTTAACTGTGGAAAACTAGGCCACCGTGCATCACATTGCAAGATGGTTGGTAATAAAAGACAAAATGCTCATGTGAATAACAGAAACTTTCATGCTAATGCACATAAATTTCATGCTCATGTTAATGTTCACAATAAGAACACAAAATCTGTTATATCATGTCATTACTGCGGACAGTCTGGGCACTCTATGAATGATTGCTCTTTAATGATGGTTGATGATCTGAAGGCCCAAAAATTGTGGAAGGCACCTATCAAAAGTGCCACTAACCATTCAGGACCCAAGAATTCTTGGGTACCTAAAAATGCAAAATGAAGAACTATTTTGCAGGTGTGTCTTGAAGATGAGAATAAAATGAGTTCAATAAACCAAGGCACCTGAGTATGGCAAAACCCCAATTTTGCATTTTTTTTTCAAGTTTGATTATTCGAGCTTTCAATAATCTCCTTTCAGACAGTTGCATATCATGCTTGATCTGTCAGTCAGAAACTCATGCATACATACTTACATTCTCATCTGAAATTTGCACTGTTGTCCTTAAGTCCTTCATGCATATGTTAAATCACTTGTGCTTAGAACTGATCATTGTCTGAAAATTTGAATTGCATGTGTTTGATGATTGCAGATGTCAATTGCATTAGGTCATGATGCACATATCACACAAACACTGTATATCCGTTGCATGCTACTATCATCTGCATTTATGTGTGTTTAGAATACTGTTATGAGCTTAGTTAAATAAAACCCTGCATGGCCTTCATGTCATATTTGATGGTTCAATACATTTAGTTAGAGGAAGTTCTTGCATCTCATGCTTTACTCATGTGAATTTGGTTTTACGCATGACCTGATGGTATATTAAATGGTAAGCTGGGAGATGGTCAGATCTTTTCTGACTAGAAACCCACATCATGCGTGAGGTGGTCATATGACCTATGTTCTTCCCCCGGTACCATTGGTCAAATTTGCACTTAGAGCAATTTTGGTGACCATGAGGATAATGCATTAAATTCCTTGTGTAATCTTTCATTGCATTTGCTGCATTTAGAGCTCACTTATATAGTGCATTGGACAGGGGGAGTCAGTCAAGATAATCTCCGTGTTTCATGCATACATGCCTAGTTTGAGTCCTTGCATCTTATTGTTTAGAATGTGCATCTGTCTGTTCTTGTGTATACATTGTCTTCTTTAAGGATTGCACTTCATTCATATTGAAGTAGTAGAGCTCATGCATTCTAGAATTTGTCTCTGTGCTTTAGGTTGCTCATATGCATGATAATACCTGAAAATTGTCTGCTTTCAGAAAATCATTTCTTGTCCTTGATGTTTTCTGCATACTAGTTTTTGTACACATTCAGGGGGAGCTTAATTCATATCCTTAAACTCTGTGATTAAAACACAGGTCGATCTATTGCTAGTTCAGGTCGACATGATTGTTCTCAACTATTTTTTTAAAAATTCTTCTGTCATCCCACTTCTACATTTGCTGAGAATGAGCTTCACTTAATCTCTCTATGTCAATCTTGAAAATTTCACCAGATTTGAACTACACTGCTAAATCTGCTATTCTCTGAAGCTTGGCAGTTATCATCTTGATCTCTGGTGCTACATCAATTTTTCACATTTCTGCTCAATATTCTTTGCTGCTAGATATATTGGCTGCTTCTGGATTGCTTTTACTTGCTTTTGAGATTCATGAAGTTTTCAGTGTGCATATCTTGATCATAAATTCTGAAAATATCTGAAAGAAGAATCTTCTATTATACTGGTTTATGAAAGAACTAAAAGCTTCAGTTGGTTTAAATTTAATGTGTTCAAATAGTTTGAATATAAATAATCTTGAAAATATCTGAATAAATTTTAGTAAACCTTAACTAGCTATTTCATGTTATGTGTTGTAAGACCTTCTGAAATCTGAAAATTTAAAATCATGGGTTACTTTGGTTGAGATACAGATTGTAAGTACTCTTCTTAAACATTTGATTGTGCTGAAAAATGTCTATAAGCAAAATATGGTAGAGCAATGACTTTGGTCACTGAGAAACCATGTCCAAAGGACTATGTCATGAAGTACCACAGTTATCTCTGCTAAAAATTTGATGAAAAGTTGCGAAAGTTTATGACAGAGTAATGGCATCAAGAGCACTGAGTAACTGGGGATTCTAGCCTCTGATCAAGGTGTCTCCTCATGTAAAAAGGTGTTCCAAGTGCTAACTCTGTTCTCCAAAGAAAGGCAATACGGCTATCACATTGAGTATCTGGGGATTCTGACCTCTGATCAAGGTGTCTCCTCATGTAAAAATGTGTGATTTATCAAAATTGCTCATTAAAAATGTTGCTGTTTTGAAAAGAAAATTAAAAAAATTATTGCAACACAAAATTCTGCTGAAACCACATACAAAATCAGTTGCATTCTTGAGTGTTTAATCTCAATACTACTTCATGTAACTTCTAAAGGAGTCATTGAAATTGAATGAGTAAGAAAAAGGGAGGTTAAACAAGATGTTAATATGAAATGTTGGTTGATTTTTATTAAATCTTGATTTTAGATATGAGTAAAGAAACGTTTCTGGACAAACTTTGGATACATCATGTTTAAACCATGCTGTCCAATAAATTTTTTTTTATAAAACTTTATAATGGAGGAATCTGAAATATCTTTATTTTTGGATTTATGAAATTAGTATCTCATTGAAAACCTTCATGTTAACAATTGTCAACAATTGGTATCATATTCAATCCTATATCAATTCATATCAATTGGTATCAGATTCTATTCTCTATCAGATTCTAGTTACTATACTTCACCATATTTTTGTCTGAATTTGCTCACTATTTTTGATACAATTTGTCTTGACCTGAATTCATCTATAATTGGTCCTATGTTTCTGTTGAAACCTTCATTCAATTTGTGCATATATCACTCTGTATGTCTGATGATTTACCTTCATTCGAAATCCCTCTGTTCTATCATGAGGGAGACTATTTCATCAGCATCCTTTCTGATATCATACCACAGTGCATGATCTGCTTACTCTTGAGTGTCATACCTGCACCTCACTCTATCACCCTTGTTTAATTCAATTCTAATCCTTCGGTTTAGTCAAAGGGGGAGATCTCCACTAATTTTCAAGGGAAGTAGTTTTCATGTCTTGAATTGTCCAAAAGCTTTTCAGTTCATTTAGAAAGGGGGAGAATAGTATTGGCGTTGCCTGAGAGTTAGTTATGAGTCAAAGGGGAGGGTAGTGTTCTGCAGTTATCTCCACTACATTTTTTTAACTATTTCTTTCTTTTTGATGAAGTCAAAGGGGAAGAATAGTTATGAGTCAGCCACATCACATGCATGGTCTGAGTTTGAGTCAGCCACATCACATGCATGGTCTGAGTTTGAGTCAGTCACATCAAATGCATGGTTTGAGTTTGAGTCAGTCATATGTGTTCATCATAGTTGTTGACACCCGTTTTTAGCGCGCAAGTTGCGTCATTTCTCTTATTCATCATTTCTGATGTCCCAAATTATCCATTATTTTGGAGCCTTCCTTGGATAGATTTCGAGCCCATTTCATTGTTCCCTAGCCTTTGAGTGTTGGAGATCATTATTTCTTAGCACCCTGGAGCTTATTCTATCAACTTTTGACTTTCCAAGTCGACTTATGGCCCATTTAGGTCGACTTTCTATCAGGCATTCGGCTCTTTTCGCTGCACAATCTTGAATGCGGCCCATTTTCATTCCCTTCTGGTCCTCTATTAAAAATGTGCCCTTCACCAAAGTTATTCATTTTTCAAAGCTCTACAATTTCTTCTTGTTGTGCCCCTTGTGCTTTGTTGACGATGTGGTGTTTTAATGATAGCAACATGAATGAGTCACCACATTGAATGATAGTAACATGAATGTTTATAACTGATATGAATGTTTATAACTGATATACTCTGTGGAAAATTCATATGACTATGACTGGTATATTATCTGGAGAATGCATGTGTTCTGTCTGCATAAGTCTATTCACTGCATGTGTTCTGCCTACAAGTCCATACATTGCATTTGCCAAGCCTATACATCGCTCACTTGCATGATCATCAAGTCTGCACATTGGTAAAGTCTGTACATCACCTTCAAACCCTTCTGTTGAAACCTCAAGTCTGTACAGCTTGAGAGTGCGTCTCACTGATCGTCTCATGCAAGTCTATACATCACTGTTCATGCACAGAGTCACCGTCTCATTTAGCGTCTCGTATGCATATAGTAAGTCTATACATTGCTACAGTAACGCAAGTCTATACATCGTCCGTCTCATGCATTGTCTTAGGCTAAGTCTGTACAGTCTACCGTCTCATGTAGCATCTTATGTTAAGTCTGTACAGCGCTGTTCATATGCTTCAAGTCTGTACATTGCATCGTCTCAACTTGCGTCTCACTGAGCATATATTTACTGTAAAGTCTATACAGACTTCATCGTATTAGAGAACGTCTCATGCCTTTGCCAAAGTTTGTACACTGATGTCTTTACCTACGTTGAGCATCAAAGTCTATACATTGGCAGCACTGGGCAAGTCTATACATTCCCAGCCTTTACCTACGTTCAGAAGCCCAAGTTCATACATTGGTTCAATCTTCCAAGTCTATACATTGGACTGTGTTCAACCGAAGTCTATACATCCTTCAAGGGTCCAAAGTCTATACATCGCCAGTGCATTCCTTGGATTGAAGTCTGAACATTGCTTCAGGAGCTCAAAGTCTATACATCCACTGTTGAACCTCAAAGTCCACACATCACCTCATTTCTTCAGAGTCTATACATCCACAGTGGAACCTTAAGTCTGTACATTGGGCTTTCATGTAAAGTCTATACATCGGTTGGGTTGTGCATGCATTGTCTCGCAAAGTCCATACATTGCATATGTTCATCAAAGTCTGTACATCGAGTGAAGTCTGGTGAAGTCTATACATTGGTCTTCACACCTGAAGTCTATACATTCGATGTGCATGGTCTTGAAGCATTTAGGAAGTCTGTACATCCTTCAATGTATTGCATGCATCGTTCGTGAAGTCTGTACACTGTGCATATTAGAGTTGAAGTCCATACATCATCAATTGTCTGTCAAGTCTTCATATTGCCCAAGTATGTACAGTGAGTGCCTTCATATATGAAGTATGTACATTGCACAGCACTGCATACATGATGTCTATACATTGGGCAGAGACGCATAAAGTCTATACAGTGCCTCAAGCTGAGCAAGTCCATACATTGGTCGGTGGAAAGTCTGTACATTTAGAAGTCTGAACATCCACCATCTTCCTCAGCGTCTCATGCAAAAGTCTGTACAGTCAGTGCAGGTTAAGCATCGTCTCATTTTGCGTCTCAGTTTGCAAAGTCTATACATTGCTGCTGAACGCAAGTCCATACACTGCACTGGAGCATGCATCTCATGCAAGTCTATACATCGCATTTGACGAAGGCATTGAAGTCTATACATTGGCCTTAAGCGGAAGCCTGTACATTCGTTTGGGACCATGTCTACACATTGCCTTTGAATCTAAAGTCTATACAGTCTGAAGTATATACATTGCTTCACAACGTGAAGTCTATACAATGCCATAGCTCTGCTTATGTGAAGTATATACATTGCTTTAGCTTCACTAAGTCTATACATTGCTTCGCCTTCACAAGTCTATACAGCGAAGTCTATACACTGCAATGCATATACTTAATCCGATACTCTGTCTGACAGGTGCTCTGCTCGTGAAGCTTAAGGAGAGCACGTGATCCGAGGCTGGAAGGCCTGATCAGATGATGACACGTGTGCTGAAGCAAGTCTGGATGCTGCCACGTGGTCCAAAAGTTCTGGGCGGGAAATGTGGAAGCCACACGCGCCTAGTGCTGCTCCTGCTGTGACTGCTTATAAAAGGAAGCCTTCGTCCAACAGATGAAGACTGATCGAGTTGGCAAAAGGTGAAGTCCATACAGAGAACCACGATCCAGACAGAGAGGAGAAAAGAAGAGAAGAGCATAGAGTGAAAGAAGAACAGAAGAAGAAGAGAAAGAAGAGAAAGAAGAGAAAGAGAGAAATAGAGAGCTGTAACTGAGAGAGAGAGAGAGATTGGGTTCTCTGGCATTGGATCAAATCCAAGCCAGATCTGCTCCATTCGAGAGCTATATTTGTGCTTCATTGTTTTAGCTTTCCGTTGCTGTCTTGTTCTATCTTTTGTTTTCCTTTATACATTTCTTCAAGCTGTTTGTCAGCGGAGCAAGCTGTGTTGCTCAGCATTTGCAGTGGAGGAATCCACTGGACGGCCAAGCTGTATTGCCCAGCGGTTTGCAGAGGTGCTGCCTCTGGACGGGTTAAGCTGTAATCCCCAGCAGTTGCAGTGGTGGATTCCACTGGACAGCAAGCTGTGTTGCTCAGCGGGCGAGGAGGATTCCTCGGACGGCAAGCTGTGTTGCCCAGCGGTTGTATGGCAAGCTGTGATGCCCAGCTGTTCAAGCTGTGAGTCAGCGGAATCCACACTCTAGTTTGAGTGTGGGGTGGATGTAGGTCTGTTGGACCGAACCACCTAAAAACCCATTGTGCAGTGGTTTGATTTCTTGTGTGTTTGGCGCTAGATGAATGCTTAGGTTCGCTTTGGTTTGATGTTCTATAAGTATTCATTTCATTGATGCACACACTATATGATTGACAGTAGTATTGTGTGTTTTCTTGATCTGTTTAACTGCTGCCCACATTAGATGTCTATTAGGAGCACTCTTTATATCCGTCTACAGGTTCAATAGATGACCGGATTAGACTTTCTTATTTAGTCTTAGTGCTTTTATTCGCAGTTCTGAGCACTAGATTTTAATTGGGCAAAGTGTTAAAGGGTGTATTCATTCACCCCCCCTCTGAATACATAGCATCGAACCCAACACTTGGTATCATAGCGGGTTGTTGTGCATAGGATCTAACAATCCACAGCAGATCCTGCTAGCTGTTGGTGCATTTCAGAGTGGGTCTTTTGAGATCGTGTTTTGTTTCACTAACTTGTGCTTTGCTTTGCTCATTTGTCTTTGGTGCGATCTGAGTTAATTCATTTGCTTGCATTGTGTTTGATTAGTGTTCTATTAAGAACTCTTATTCTGTCTAAGCATGGAACTCACTGCTGATCCTCTGAAGTTTGAAGGTCTAGGTTTTTACAAGTGGTTTAATGAATTAAGATAATATGTGATGTAGACTAATCCAGATTTGTGGATAGTCATTGCTCACAGTCCTTATGAAGTTCCAAAGGATGAATCCCTATGGAAAACTTCAGACAGATGAAAATTCTCTGCAAATCAAAGTGCCCTGAATCTAATCAAAAGGGCGATAAACACTGACAAGTTTCCTTGTGTAGTTGATTGCTGCAGTGCCTCCGAAGTGATCGAGATAATAGCAAGCAGCAGAAGCCAGGGTAAAGAGAAATGTCTGATGGCAACAGAAGAAGACGAAGACTATGTGGAGGATACTTCGTCACAGGTAAATTCTGACATTGACAATTTTTCTCTGGAAAGCATGATTGCGTTGAATGAGCATTTATTGAATAAATATGATAGACTAAAATCTGAAAAGAGAAAAATAAGTAAAGAAATGTTGCATGAGGTCAGAAGTCTGAAAGGTGAAAATGAAAACCTGAAATCTGACATGATTAAAGAAAAAGATGAGTTGAACAGGTTGAAATCTGAAAATGAGAATATTAGAAACGAACTCATAGGTGAAAATAATTCTTGCAAAGCTTGTGCCATTCTCGAAGACATGATTAATGATTTTGATTCTGATGACAGTTTTCAAACAGAACAAATCAAATCTCTAAAAGAGGAAAATGTCTACTTGAAAGATCAAAATAAAAAGCTAATGGTTCTTAATACTGTCTTCTCTGAGAGATGGTTGTCAATTGAAAAAGGAAAATCAATTGCGAAGGAAAATGAGAACAACATTGAAATAATGGTTCAACAAGAAAATGAAACTCTGAAGAACCTGAATGATGCTTTGCAACAGCAGCTGATTGTTTGTGAATCTGAGCTATCCAAGTATGAAGTGAGTATTGCTTCATTGAATTCTGAGATTGAAGATCTGAAAAATTCTTTGTCAAAATTCGTTAAAGGAAAAGACAATTTGAATAAGCTGCTTGGTTCTAAAGTGAATTTCCAGAAACAAGGGATTGGATTTGTGTCTATGAATGAAAACGACAATGATAAGAGAAAATCAACTGTTTTCGTGAAAAACTCTAAACATGCTAACTCATCCAGCTCCTCAATTTTTCAATTCACTGCTAAGAAGGCTGAAAATTCAGAGAGGAAACAGAAAAAGATTCAAAAACAAAAGAAAAATGCTGATTTGAATAACTCCAAATTTATCCCTGATTTACATGTGCATGCTGCTCACTGCTCACACACACATTCACACTCTCATGAGGATGTCAATTTTGTCAAACAAGTGAATGTGAATAAAAATGGTATAGCATGTCACTATTGTGGGAAGGTTGGACATATTATGCATAACTGTGTAGCATTGATAAATGATGAAAGAAATACTGTTAGAAAGTATCCTAGAAATCATCTTAGGAAACATTCTACTGATGAGGAAAAGAAAATTCAATGCTATTGCTGTGGGAAGTTTGGTCACATTGCTGCCTTCTGCTGGCATGCTCAGGGAAAGAAAACTAACTCTGGATTTGTTAATTTCCCTGGTAATAAAAACATTGTTGATAGAAAGAAGTTTGGTTCTAAAAGCAAGCACAATATATGTTTTGAATGTGGAAAGACAGGCCACAGAGCTGTTAGCTGTTGGCTGGCTGGTTATGAAAAGAAAAATTTCCATGTCAATAAAAGAATTAATCATGTTCACTCACACCATGTTCACACCAATGCTAATGTATACAAGGAGAACATGAAATATGTTATCTCTTGTTATTATTGTGGGCAGGTAGGGCATTCCTTGTATAATTGTTATATCATGTGTTGTGATGATAAACATGCGAAAAATATGTTGAGAAAACCAGCTAGGAGTGTCAGTGTTAATTCAGGACCCAAGACTTCTTGGGTTCCTGCAAGATCAAATTGATTAACATCTCTGCAGGTGTGCCTTGGAAGTGAATAAAAGGGGTTGACTTTAGCCAAGGCACTCAAAAAGGGAAAACCCCAGGATTCTACTTATCAGGTCAGTTCTGATCACTGCTCTCATTATCTGGAAATTGTTGTTTGAAATGATTGCATATCATGTTAACTTGTTGATGTTGAAATTGAAGTTTCTGAATTAAGAATTGCACAATCATGTTTATGGTAACTCTATTCTGTCTAATCTGTATGAATCATATCTGAATGCAAAACTTATATCATGTGATGTGCTTCAATAAATTTCATTGCATCTAGACAGGGGGAGCATTTAGAATTGGTGTTTTGATTGTCGCATCTTAAACACCTCTTGTCTATCATTTGATCAACTCTCATCTGATGTCATTTCTCTCTCTTGAAAAAGTCTTCTGCATTCTATTTGTTGAGCTGTTAAAGAAGAGTTTCTTTCAACTCCCATCATGATACAATCTGTCAGCTCATCTGTCTGAATTCCAGACTCAGCTACCATGTGTTGATGTTCACTCTTCTGAAATATTTCGCTATTGGTGATTTACTCTTGCAGCAGCTTATACTCACCTTTCACATTCTTCTCAGCTGGTGTGACTGAATTGTTTCTACTATTGATTGTTGGGAGCTAAAATTATTTTTCTGATCTGAGGAACTTAAGCTGCATGTCATGCAATTCAGTCTGAGAACTTGGTAGAAACTCCTATCATATAGGTTTAAGAATTATCATTGAATCATACTGATATAAGATTAATGTATTCTCAGATTTGTAGTTAAATGAATTGAAAATATCTGAATGATAAGGTTTAATAAACTTTAACCACATGTGTCATGTAAACTTTAGACTCTCTCATCAGATATCTGAAAATTTGATTTCAGGGCTACCTTGGTTAAGATGCACAGAGTGTGTATTGGTGTTAAACATTAACTTGAAAATGTTGACCAAATGAAAAATTGTGAATTCAGAGCAATGACTCAGTCACTGAGAAACTGAGTTCTTTATCAATGAAATAAAGTAACTCATGTCATGAGGTGCCATAGTTATCTCTGATAAAAATTTAGTAAAACAAAACCTGACAGAGCAATGGCTTATTTGTGTTGAGTAACTGGGGAGTCTGGCCTCTAATCAAGGTGTCTTCTAATGTAAAAAGACACTCATACAGCTAACTCTGTTCTCAAAGTGAGAGGCAATGACAGTTATCACACTGAGTAACTGGGTCACTTCACCTGAGACGTGTTGTGCCTCATGTAAAAAGGTATTGATCAACCTAAATTGCTCAAGAAAAATATAATGTGCTTCAGATGAAATTATCTTGAAAAAATCTATCAACTCATATTCTTGAAAAAGTGTTTAACTTCAGTACTAATCTGTGTATCTTGCAAAGGTGCTATTGAGATCATATGTGTAAGATAAAAGATGATTGATTTTGAGTGTTATCTGAATATTTGGTTCACCTTTATTAAAACTTGGATTCAGATATGAGTATTGAGTTTAATTTGCCAAATTTGGTATACATCAAAATTAAATTAGATTGGTTAAGTTGCCACTTCATAACCCTTTATGATAGAAAAGTCTACACCTTTTAAGACTTATTGAAGTGATGTATGCATTAAAATCCCTCATGATCAAATTTTCCAGATAGCCTGATCAGATTCAGTCTGATTATTCATTGAGATGTCTTGTGATGATTGTTGTCTATTGTTGCCCTTCTATCATCAATCACTTTACTCTCCACATTGTTGGAATCTTCCATCTTGTTCTGCAACTAGTTCTGATTCTGTGGCCTTTTCACCAGAATTCATATTCTTTGTAATGCCTGATCTCAGATTGACTTATTGGATAACCAGGGTTCATTCCTGTGCTTCAGGGGGAGTTATGGTTTATTTGCATCTAAGGGGAGAGTAGTCAATCATGCATGTTGATAGGGGGAGAGCTGTTTCATTGTCATAAGAGAGAACTTCATTTTAATGAACCATGACTCATTCTCTGAATTTATGTGCTATCTTTGTGTGCTGAATTTGTCTCTCAAATCATTTCCCTTCTTTTTTATTATGTTAAAGGGGGAGAATAGTTTGACGAGTCAGTGGGACTCATCATGTTGCCATCATCAAAAAGGGGGAGATTGTTGTGTCCCTTGTGCTTTGTTGATGATGTGGTATTTTAATGATAGCAACATGAATGAGTCACCACATTGAATGATAGTAACATGAATGTTTATAACTGATATGAATGTTTATAACTGATATACTCTGTGGAAAATGAATATGACTGTGACTGGTATATTATCTGGAGAATGCATGTGTTCTGTCTGCATAAGTCTATTCACTGCATGTGTTCTGTCTGCAAGTCCATACATTGCATTCGCCATGCCTATACATCGCTCACTTGCATGATCATCAAGTCTGCACATTGGTAAAGTCTGTACATCACCTTCAAAGCCTTCTGTTGAAACCTCAAGTCTGTACAGCCTGAGAGTGCGTCTCACTAACCGTCTCATGCAAGTCTATACATCACTGTTCATGCACAGAGTCACCGTCTCATTTAGCGTCTCGTATGCATATAGTAAGTCTATACATCGCTACAGTAACGCAAGTCTATACATCGTCCGTCTCATGCATTGTCTTAGGCTAAGTCTGTACAGCCTACCGTCTCATGTAGCGTCTTATGTTAAGTCTGTACAACGCAGTTCATATGCTTCCAAGTCTGTACATTGCATCGTCTCAACTTGCGTCTCACTGAGCATATATTTACTGTAAAGTCTATACAGACTTCATCGTATTAGAGAACGTCTCATGCCTTTGCCAAAGTCTGTACACTGATGTCTTTACCTACGTTGAGCATCAAAGTCTATACATTGGCAGCACTGGGCAAGTCTATACATTCCCAGCCTTTACCTACGTTCAGAACCCCAAGTTCATACATTGGTTCAATCTTCCAAGTCTATACATTGGACTGTGTTCAACTGAAGTCTATACATCCTTCAAGGGTCCAAAGTCTATACATCGCCAGTGCATTCCTTGGATTGAAGTCTGAACATTGCTTCAGGAGCTCAAAGTCTATACATCCATTGTTGAACCTCAAAGTCCACACATCGCCTCATTTCTTCAGAGTCTATACATCCATAGTGGAACCTTAAGTCTGTACATTGGGCTTTCATGTAAAGTCTATACATCGGTTAGGTTGTGCATACATTGTCTCGCAAAGTCCATACATTGCATATGTTCATCAAAGTCTGTACATCGAGTGAAGTCTGGTGAAGTCTATACATTGGTCTTCACACCTGAAGTCTATACATTCGATGTGCATGGTCTTGAAGCATTTAGGAAGTCTGTACATCCTTCAATGTATTGCATGCATCGTTCGTGAAGTCTGTACACTGTGCATATTAGAGTTGAAGTCCATACATCGTCAGTTGTCTGTCAAGTCTTCATATTGCCCAAGTATGTATAGCGAGTGCCTTCATATATGAAGTATGTACATTGCACAGCACTGCATACATGATGTCTATACATTGGGCAGAGACGCATAAAGTCTATACAGTGCCTCAGGCTGAGCAAGTCCATACATTGGTCGGTGGAAAGTCTGTACATTTAGAAGTCTGTACATCCACCGTCTTCCTCAACGTCTCATGCAAAAGTATGTACAGTCAGTGCAGGTTAAGCATCGTCTCATTTTACGTCTCAGTTTGCAAAGTCTATACATTGCTACTGAACGCAAGTCTATACACTGCACTGGAGCATGCATCTCTTGCAAGTCTGTACATCGCATTTGACGAAGGCATTGAAGTCTATACATTGGCCTTAAGCTGAAGCCTGTACATTCGTTTGGGACCATGTCTACACATTGCCTTTGGGATCTAAAGTCTATACAGTCTGAAGTATATACATTGCTTCACAACGTGAAGTCTATACAATGCCATAGCTCTGCTTATGTGAAGTATATACATTGCTTTAGCTTCACTAAGTCTATACATTGCTTTGCCTTCACAAGTCTATACAGCGAAGTCTATACACTGCAATGCATATACTTAATCCGATACTCTGTCTGACAGCTGCTCTGCTCATGAAGCTTAAGGAGAGCACATGATCCGAGGCTGGAAGGCCTGATCAGATGATAACACGTGTGCTGAAGCAAGTCTGGATGCTGCCACGTGGTCCAAAAGTTCTGGGCGGGAAATGTGGAAGCCACACGCGCCCAGTGCTGCTCCTACTGTGACTGCTTATAAAAGGAAGCCTTCATCCAACAGATGAAGACTGATCGAGTTGGCAAGAGGTGAAGTCCATACAGAGAGCCACGATCCAGACAGAGAAGAGAAAATAAGAGAAGAGCATAGAGTGAAAGAAGAGCAGAAGAAGAAGAGAAAGAAGAGAAAGAAGAAAAAGAGAGAAATATAGAGCTCTAGCTGAGAGAGAGAGAGAGATTGGGTTCTCTGGCATTGGATCAAATCCAAGCCAGATCTGCTCCATTCGAGAGCTATATTTGTGCTTCATTGTTTCAGCTTTCCGTTGCTATCTTGTTCTATCTTTTGTTTTCCTTTATACATTTCTTCAAGTTGTTTGTCAGCGGAGCAAGCTGTGTTGCTCAGCATTTGCAGTGGAGGATTCCACTGGACGGCCAAGCTGTATTGCCCAGCGGTTTGCAGAGGTGCTGCCTCTGGACGGGTTAAGCTGTAATCCCCAGCAGTTGCAGTGGTGGATTCCACTGGACAGCAAGCTGTGTTGCTCAGCGGGCGAGGAGGATTCCTCGGACGGCAAGCTGTGTTGCCCAGCGGTTGTATGGCAAGCTGTGATGCCCAGCTATTCAAGCTGTGAGTCAGCGGAATCCACACTCTGGTTTGAGTGTGGGGTGGATGTAGGTCTGCTGGACCGAACCACCTAAAAACCCATTGTGCAGTGGTTTGATTTATTGTGTGTTTGGCGCTAGATGAATGCTTAGGTTCGCTTTGGCTTGATGTTCTATAAGTATTCATTTCATTGATGCGCACACTATATGATTGACAGTAGTATTGTGTGTTTGCTTGATCTGTTTAACTGCTACCCACATTAGATGTCTGATTAGGAGCACTCTTTATATCCATCTACAGGTTCAATAGATGACCGGATTAGACTTTCTTATTTAGTCTTAGTGCTTTTATTCCCCAGTTCTGAGCACTATGTTTTAATTGGGCGAAGTTTTAAAGGGTGTATTCATTCACCCCCCCTCTGAATACATAGCATCGAACCCAACACTTCTTCTACGCCATTATCCAGTTCTCCACCATTTTCAAGTCCCAACATTTTTCTCTATTCTAACCCCATTTTCTCTCTCTTCTGATCGTCTTTTCATCTTGCTCTCTTCAGAAAGTTGTTCATCTTTCAGTTATCTACAATTTCTTCTTCTACCACTTTCACTAGTTCTGCACCGTTTGGGAGATATGATCCAATTTCCAAAATCGCGTAAGCCTGGCAGCCACATTGAAGAAAACGGTCCACTATTGTCAGTTACTATTCAAACGGTCAACTGGTGACCGCTTCATAAAGAAAACGGTCAATAGTTGACCGCGTGAACAGCAATTTTTTTAATTTTTTAATTTTTAATTTAATTTTTATTATTTTTAAAATGTCAAAAAATGGTCTTCTTGAGACTGCTACTCTCAAAAAATGGTCTTTGGAAGACCGTTTATTCAATTCTTGTGCCAAAAGTCTCTTGGTCGCTCCCAGTCACATAGTCGTCACCCATATGACCGTTTTTCCTTAAATGGCGATCCTCCCTAGACTATTTTATTCATGAAACGGCCGCGCGATAGATCATTTCTATCATAGAGAGTCCAGATGACCCTGAACTCCGTCTTCTTCACCGCTGGACTCTAGGCCGATTCCTGTGCAACGGGGCCTCCTTGTTAGGGCTCTATCTTCTAGAATCTTCCACAAAATTGAGCCCCATTTGTTTTTGTGTCTTCCTCTTTGTATTACCTCGAATTTGGTATATGGAGCATGATTTGTAATTGACCAGATATCTTGGAATCTTGGCCGCAATATCAGATTTTACACATTTCGTGCAATAAAACTCCTGCAGATTAGGTTCTATGGCCTTCTTCCAAGAGCCATAACTTCCACATCCTTCCACCAAAAAGAGTCATGTTTGCTCCTACATCTTATCTTGACTATTATCTCGAGAATGATCCAGAGATCTTGAGATTTGGTGGACTCTATCTCCTGGAATCGTGGGAGAAAGTTTGGGATTTCACCACTTTTCTATAAATAGATGCCCAGTTCGCCTGCAGGACGGGGGGCTCTTCTTTGACCTGGGGCGAAGCCATGCCGGATCGTCCATTCAAACCTTCAACCCCAGGCTATTGAGAGAAGTATTATCTTTAATTTGGTTCCTCATTTACTTCATTTCATCTTCGTTTGCCCTCCTAACTTTGCCTCTACTTCTTGCAAATCATCACAAGTTCTTGAACCTGTGCGGCGGGGCGCCCTTCGTCGGCTCGGGGCGGAGTCATCCGGCATCATCATCGTCCTCCATTGGTCCCATCCTGAAGAGGGGAGTATCTTCTTCATTTTTCATCTCTCTGGGATCTCTATACTCTCTCCAATTTCTTATTCTCTTCTCCTACTTTTCACAAATCACCAAAGTTTTTAAACTTTGTTTTTGCACTATTTTCTGCACGTTCATGCAATTTTCTCCGTTTTGCACAATATTTTTCTCCCTCTTCTTTCCACCAAATTTCATGATTTTAAATCCTATGCATGCACAACACTCCCACCTTCCTTTTGCACCCATTTATAGGGGTTAAAAACCCTCCCCCGGTGCGTTCTCCTCCATTCTTTCATGCCAATTCATCACTTCGGGGCATGTGCTACACTATCATATTCTAATGGGTGTTCTTTTGTTTTCATGGCTTCATTTTGCAGGAGACTATCAATAGGACATGAGGCCCTCTTCTTCTAGCCGGCTGGAAGGAGAGGAGGTCCGATCCCATGAGTTCCCCGCACCCATCTTCAAGGCGCGATCACACGTTGTAGCGGTCACCTTCGGCAGCGGTTTTCTTCTTCTTTTCCCAAGGTACGCAGTAAGTTTTTTTTCATCATAGTACCTATTTCTTATTTCTATTCCTTGGGTGGCGATCCCGGTTCATTTCTTTTCTTCATCGCCCCTTTGCTTCCCATTGTTTACACTTCATGGTCATATGCATGTTCATACGTGCGTGCTTATTAGTTCGGGGCGGCATAGATTAGCCTAAGCTTTGTATTTATAGTTTTTTGGCAATCACGGTGGGACCCCTAGTGCCCATCACGTCGTATTTTTAGTCTCTTGTATGTTGGGTGGGTGTTCATGCATGTTTGGGTAGTCTCCTCTACATTTTTCCATCATTCTAGATATTTTCGGGTCTGTCAGGGGTAAACGGTCTATCGTAGGGCCGCCCAACACCTTTAACGGCCTTTCTGGGACCGCTCAAACCCTTTGGGGTTATGAACGCTCCTCCCAGGATCGTCCAGGACCTGGGCGGTCATCCAGGAGACCGCTTACATGGTAAAAATGGTCATCCAGGGTCCTTTTAGTGGTTCTGGGCGAGCAGGATTTCTGTCCACAGGGGCCTTATTCATTTGGGCATAACTTTGTCTCCCGATGTCGGATTGGGCTGATTCTTATTGCGTTGCATTGTCCTTTGTATTATCTTTAAATACAAATAAAGTTTGCATCATTTGGACATCATTTGCATATTTAAAGGCTGTCTCTATTTTTATATTTTTTGCATTTAGTTTGCATGCGGTCTGCTCATAGGTTCACGGGGGCATCTTTCTTAGATGATTTAATTGGCCTCCCAAGGTCGGATTGTCTTGTTCTTGGGCTCATTGCGTAGACCTTTGTATTATCTTTCCATCCATAGTTCATTTGCATCATTTGGACATCATTTGCATATTTAAAAAGTGCCTCCATTTTTGTATGTTCACATCTAGTTTGTGGGAAGATTCGGGACAGATTCACAGGGGCGTTTTGCTTGCTGATTTAAATTGCCTTCCAGGGTCTATTTTGGCTATTTTTTTGTTCCATTGAGAAGTCCTTTTTATTATCTTCACATCCGTATATTATTGGCATGCATTGGACTTCGTTTGCCTACTTAAATATTGCCTTCATTCTTATATTTTATGCATAAAACTCACTTGTAGGTCTGGGGGCAAACACAAAGGTACGTTGTCCTTTAATGATTTTTCTTATCTTTTAGTGCCTAATTATCCCTATTTTAGGCCTTGCATTATTGTTATTCATATTGTTTCATATTTTTCATACATTTTTGTGAAGTTTGCATAATTTCATTATTATCTTGCTTTGTTAGACTTAGGCTAGAAATTGCATGCACTCCGGTGCACATAGGATCATGCATATTGTCATATTATAGTTGCATCCTTGGTAAGTGATCCTCTCACTCCCATATTCCTTGGGCTCGATTAGGTAATCTTATCTGGGACCTTCGTAAGTCCCCGCGAGCCGTGGATTCCCACACGGACGCCGGGCCGGTTCTACCTTTCTACCCTTAGGTTTGTATTTGCATACATGTAAGGGAATTAACCTTAGTCGAACCCAAAGTTTGGGGACCTTATTCCCTTTAGATTTCCTATTTTGAGGGAACTGACCTTAATTCAAATCATTAAAAGGCCCATAGAAACTTTGGAAAAATAAAAATTGACGATCATATCAACTTGTTTGATCTTGGTTGAACCCTCTCACACCCATATTATTTGTTTGGGCCCGTCCAAGCCCATTTGTGTTATTTTGTGTTGCATCCCCCATCATCCATATAGGTTTCGTTTATAGGTCCATTTAGGGTTGTCCATTCTGTGCGTCTGTTTTGTTTAATCTTATCATCCTAGGTTCCTGTCCTTTTTTTTGAGTCACTCCCCCTCTTTAATTCTCGAGCCCTTTACTTCCCTTAATGTATCCCCTTGATTTTTCTTGTATAAAGTCTCCATTTACCCTCATGGAGCGCCATTTTTCTGCTGCATATTACCCTTCTTCTTCCCCATCTTCCTATTCCCGCGGGGATTCCTCTTCCTACACGGGCCCATCTTCTCGTGGCCCTTCTGACCCGCAAGCAAATCTTGTGACCCACCTATCATCTCTTGCTTGCCAAACAGCCCCGGTCCAGGCCTAAAAATTCATTGCTAATCTTAATGGGCCTTATTCTCATAACGGGCCTCCCTCTTCTACTCTTAGTGGGCCCCCTTCCTTTAACGGGCCCTCTTATTCTCTTAATGGGCCCCATGTTGCTGCTGGCCCAATCGGTCCTTATTCTCGTATTCATGATTTTTCTAGGCCCACATATCCTCTTATTCCTGGGACGAGCTTTCCTTCTTCTCAGTCCGGATCTCTTTATCCGGCTCAATATCATAACCTTGGTCCAAATCCACATTCTCTTGCTCAGGCTGGCTTGCATCCTTCTCAGTCTCTCCCCATCGAGGAGATGATTGCTCAAACTCAGCGCCGGCTTGATGAACTTCAACGTCAAATTGATCCCAAAACTTCTTTGAGTGTCCCATTTGTATTCCAAGGTCTTCAGCTTCCACCGCGTTCACAGATTCATGCTTATCGCCGCTATGGTGGAGTCGGTGACCCCTACATGCACTTGAAAGAGTTTCTTTATGAGTCGGCCCAATTCTGACATAACCAACGTTTGATGGCCTATCTATTTGGTCTGTCTCTAGAAGGCCCGGCTCGAGATTGGTTCTTTGCATTGTCGCAAGATCAAGTGGTGAATTTTCAAGCCGTTCAAGATAAGTTTCTTCAGCAATATCAAGACCAGGTTGGGCCCAAGTATTCTATGGTGGATCTGGCCCATGAAAAGATGAAACCCAACGAGGAGTTCTCTACCTTCGCCGACCGCTGGCGTCACCTAGCCTCGCATGTCCCGGGGCATATTCCAGAGGGAGAGCAAATCAAAATGATCATTTCTAATGCAATGCCCGAGTACCGCTTTATCTTAGCCTTGAATGATATCACCTCCTGGTAACAATTGTATAGCCGAGCCCGCTTCATCCGCCAACAACTCCTAGTTTCCCTTGACCCTGAGTCCCCTCCACCTTCTACACCCACATACGCCTCCTATCCATCACCTTCCACGAGTCAGCCTTCCGCTCCCACACACCCATATACCTCCACATATCCTACCACATATCAACCCTCCACAAGTCAGCCCTCCGCCATTTCATCTCCGCAAGCGTCCCTCCCTCTGGTCAAGGAAACACTACACCCCGAGTAGGTGGATGCCGTCTACATACCTCCTTGTTCTACTCCACATATGCCTCCGCCTAGTCTCTCCACCAGTTGCCATACGCCTTTGCCTTCACAAACCCCACTTCCTTCCCCACCTCCATCTCCATTACCTTCCCATACCCCTCGGCATCTCCCGTGCCCGAAGCGGGCTCCTTGTCCTTCGTTGCCAGAGTGTTTTACTGACATTTTAAGGGCTTTGATGGCTACTCACGTGTTGCAACTCCCCCCGGTTATGCCTTGCCGACCCACGATCGGAGATTCGCTCCAATTTTGTGATTTTCATCGTCAGCAGGGGCATTTGGTTGAGGATTGCCCTGAGTTTCAGGAAATTATTTATGGCCTGGAAGATAATAAGAGAATCGATTGGGCCGCCATGCATGAAGTTATTTTAAATCTCCGTAGCAAGCAGCAGCAAGCAACAGCAGCAGTCACCATCCAGGCAACCATTTTCACTACAAGACCAGGGCACCCCTGCGATTCTTTATCTGGCATTGCGCCCGCTCTGCCACCTACTCCATCACCGGTCTCTTCCCCTATGCTTCTGTCTACCTCGTTGCTTACCTCATCACCCTCTCCATCTCCACCTACCCCCTCACCTTCACCATCTTCTACTCAATCTTCACAACCTCCACCCACTCTAGCCTCTACTTAGGCAAGTGCCACCGTTTCCTCTTGCATTTCCATTACCACCACTTCCACTCTTGACGCCACTCGGTGGGTCGTGCCGATACGTCGACGGTGGGTGCCGCGACCCTCCTCTTCACCGTCTTCATCACCAGCACCACCTCCACTACCTCCATTGACCACATCACCATCTCCGCTACCCCTACTGCCATCACCACCGCCCTCACTACCTCTTCTCCGAGCGACCCCTCCTCCATTACTACAACCATCTCCACCGCTTCTGCCATCTCCTTCGCCATCATTGCCCAAGCCTGAGCAGGCTACCCCTGCACCTACACCTCCGCCTTCGCCTTTACCCCCGCCTATGCCTCCACCTTTGCCTTTGCCTCCACCCGAGCCTATTATCGTTGCTATCCCTTGTTGAATATGGATTGAATAGATCTAGAGGGGGGGTGAATAGATCTTTCCCCCTAAAATTGAGTTTATGAAACTTTGTTCTAAAGTTATTTCAGATAAAGCTAGGAAGCAAGAACTTTGATGAAAATCTATGTTTTGTCATGCCAAAGAGTAAAGATAATAGAGAAAAGGGCAATCACAGCAAGACAAAGCACACACACAAAATAGTCTTTTAGGTGGTTCAGTCTCCACATGAGACCTACGTCCACCCCCCACTCAACTTGAGTGAGGCTTCACTATCAACGAAATGTTCCTCAATCAAAACTACTGTCCCACAGCTTTTACACTTGCTGGCACACAGCTTGACACGGTTGAATCACAGCTTCCCTATGCTAACTTACAGCTTGCCTCTGCTGATTCACAGCTTCCAATGCTGTCTCACAGCTTGTGGTTTAAGAGCAGGTAGATAAATAAAACCAAATGAGAAAGAAGAGGTGAAAGAACAAGGAATTTTAGATCATCATTGACACAAAGATTCTGGATGTATGTATGAGTGACAACATTCTGAAATGAGGGTCCTGATGCTGAAGAATGTCCTGGCAGATGAACCCTTGGCGCAGCAGAATGATTGACTCTTCAATCGTTCATCTTCAACAGCTTCAAGGATTCTTCTTCTTCTGGTTTTGAGAGCAGGGAATCTTATCTTCTCTGCAAGCTCTTCTCCTCTCCACACACTTTCTCAAGTCACGCGCACACTTTTTTTTTGCAACCCCTGCATATTAGTTTCCACACCTCTTGCAGTTCTGGCGCCAAAAACCAAAAATTGATTTTTCTTCTGAAAATCTATTTTCAGAAGTTCCTGCGGATTAGTAGGGTAGAGGTTGAGGATAATTCTATTTTTCCAACCGGGGGGATTATTTGACTGGGTATTGATCTGATGCAGCAACCTAACAGCTTGAGGATCCTCTCTCACGTGCCTATCTGATGGGTTTTAACAACCACCCTCCATGGATCTCGGACCAAGAACCAGCAGTTAGTTTTTAGGGCTTCAACCTATCCGTCTGACATTGGTCGACTCAGACCAGGTCGAGAGTCGACTTCCAGCGCCTGCCAAAAGCAATCTGGTTTCTGTCTGGTCTCGGAGTCGACACTTGAACCTTCAGGTGTCGAAACCTGCTCTAGTCCAGGTTCTGGCTGGACTCCAGGCTCGACTCCCAGTGCTCTGGGTGTCGACAATTGCCTTCCATGTGGAGGTTCATTTCTTGCCTAGGGATTTTGAGACTGCACAATGTGATTGAATTTCATTCATACCTCTTCTTTGGCTGATCCATTTAGCACACAAAGAGCTTGCATTTGCCAATAAAATTTTAAGCATTGTCATGTGTAATTCAATACTCATTGTAACCTACATTTACCAATAAAGCCTTAAACATTGTCATGTGATTTTCTTATTAATGATAACTCAAAGGGTCACAACTTATGCTTGGAGGATAATTCCATTAAGTTATAGATTGTCATCATCAAAACAATGGGTGCACAACATTCTCCCCCCTTTTGATGATGACCCTTTGAGTTAGAACATATGTCTTTTGAACCAAAAAGCATTTCATTAAAGTATCCATTATTTACATGATCATGACAACCAATATATTGCATTACTTGACCCATTTACTAATCAAAAACAAACTGACATTACATTGTTGACCCACAATGACAATGACTGGCACAATGACCCTTCTCCCCCTTTGTCATCAGGAAAACAAGGGGTGAGAGACAAACTAGGATGAAGCACTAGGTGATGAGGAACTAGGTGAGTCTGGTGGAGGTAGTGGTGCTAGCTGTTGCTCAACCAACTTCAATCTTTCTGCCACATCCTGAAGCTGAGCTTTTACTGCAATTTGACTCTCAGCAATGTCAAAATTCTGCTGGATGAGAGAGGCAAAATCCCTTTCCAAGATGTCCATTTTTTCAACCAGGTGTGCATAGGATAGTCGGACTTTCTGTATCTCTGAAATAGTGGCTTGATGATGTGTGTGACTCTGTTGAATTGAAGCATCTATTCTGGCTAGCTCACCAATTAATTGTGTCTGTAAAGAGCCGGCTTCAGCCGATACAAGGGCCAGAGTGCTCACAAGCCTGTTGAATCTGCTAGCTGCATTATCTGAATGTTGTTACTGCGTAATGAACCTACTTTCCAATTCCTTTTCCAGCCTTTGCAACCTCAACTCCAGACGACTGGCTACTTCAGTCATGGAAGTTTGGAAGGAGGAAAATTGAGTGATCAATGTGGAAAGCTGAGAGGATTTGTGCACAAGTTGCTCAGGTGAAGCAGAAGTTGTGGAGGTATGAGGATGTGGTGGTGGAGCAGAGCTGGATGGAATGTCAGAGGCAGCTGTAGTTAGATCCCAAAGGACCACTTCATGAGTAGTGGATTGGACAGCAGTAGAAGTTTGAGTATGGAATTGATCTGGAATATTTTCGGCCGTCAAAACTTCAGGTTGAAATGGTGGTGGCTCTATTTCAGATTGAGGTTGTGGTGGCTCCGGGGATTTTCCTTTGGCAGATGGTAAGGTCCGAGTTACTTGATCACCCAACTTTTTGTAGCCCATGAAGGTAGTGACATATTGAAATGTGTAAATATGTCGTTTAGGAACTACTAGACATTCTTCACTGGCCAATGGAATTTGAGCTACTTCAAGAATAGCAGTGATGTGGGTAGCAAAAGGTAAGGAATTGGAAGGGTAGTGCAAAATGGAGGTGAATTAATTTAGAAGCAACTGAGGCAAGCATACATGTTGCCTGGTTAATAACCCATGGAGAAGAAACATGTGAAGATGGCTCACCTGTCCCCTGCCACCCCCTCTTGACTAAATGATTGTAGTAATCATGTGGTGAAGTAGGCGGTGAAAAGGAGGGAAGGTGTTGGCGTTGAGAGATTTGGGAAGCTCATCTGGAGCTGGTAATCCAGTCACAAGAAAAAAGGCTTCTCTATCGTCAAAAGATGATTGCTGGAAAATAGCCCCTGACTTGGGAATCCGCAAGGCCTTGTGAAGCACTTGTGTTGTAAGGCCTATAATCACATCCTTCACCACAGTGTACACCTTGCCATCCATCACTTGCAAGTTGTGGAAAAATTCTTGTACCAGTCGGGGATAATACCTTGTGTGTGAAGACATAAAGGAAGTCCAACCCCGGGCTTCTACTACAGCTGGTAGTTCAGGAAAGAGGTCCAACAGCTCCTGGTCAGTAAAATCCACTATCCTTGGCGACATTATGGTCTGTGGCTTCAAAGTCCCAAAGACAGGGTGGATAGGAGTCTCTTCGGCTTGCTCATCAATCCTAGCTTTCAGTTTGCCCTTGGAACCTTTGACCAGTATCTTCTTCTCTTTGGCGGAGGCCAAAGCCTTTGACTCTTTCCTCTTTTCTAGAACCATAGAACCAGTTGCGGGGGCCTACGGAGGCTGAGGATCATGGCGATTCTTGGTCCATTTCTCTTGTCTGGGTACATCCGGCTCAGGCTCTGTTGGGGCTTTTTGCTTAGCCGCGCGGGAGAGACAAGACGCCATGGTGGAAGAGAGGAAAGGAGGCAGAGAGCGAAGTCGGCTATGGAGTAGGGATGGAGAGGGAGGGGTCGGCTTCGGAGTAGGGCTGGAGAAGGAGTTGGCTTCCGCGGTGTGGTGAATAAACGAAATGATTTACCGGGAGGGGTAAAAGATATTTTAGAGGAAAAAGCCAAATAAACCCAGTAAATATCATAAATTTAGGAGAAATTAAGTCAAACCCATTCCTCAAGGAAAAGCCTTTGATTGACCCATCCACTTAAACCAATGAGTTAAACTCTGTAAATAAGTGATTTGGATTGGAGGCTTAGATAAATCATTTGAGTGTCATAACAAGAATAAACCCATACAAATTAGGTAATGTCCTTCACAGGTTCTGTCACTCTTATAGTTAATTTCATGAAGGTCAATTAATCAAAGTGCCAACTGAAATTGACTTCACGGGTGATTTAGTTTTCATGTTTTGCCTTGAGTCAACTATTTTTCCATTGACTGTCATTAAATATATTTTTTTATATTTTATTTTCTTTTTCTTTTTATTTTTTTCATCGTCAGGTTTATCGCATACCTTTCTACACGAGGAAACACGCTTTTTACACGCCAAAGACCCCGGCTACTTAGCATGCCTAACCATTCCACTTTGGAATTGGTGAGCACCTTTTTCCGTGAGGATACACGTTGATTAGACGCCAGTATCCCCAGTTACTTAGTACTCCCAACCATTATTTTTGTGAGAATGGCAGAGGTAGCTTGGCTCTTCATGTCATACATGCCTCTATCTTAGTTTTTCAATTTTTTGGTAGAGAGAGGCAGCCATTTCTCAGAGGCCACTCCATTGCTCTGCCTGACATATATGGTTATAGCGTATTCCAAAGGCAATCATGAGTTATGTAGCTTTCAATTTCAATTTTTAGAGTGAGCACTTTAAATTGAATAACCTTACTACTTTTAATTATAAGACTTCAAGTGCATGTGAGGGACTTATACTCATAAGTTGAGTTTAATAAGTCAAGAAAAAACAAATTTATATCACTGCCAACCATTTCTACTCTCACTGTGTTTACAGAATTAAATTCATTATTGAGTGAAATAAGGTCAGCCTGTGACAGCCCAGTATTTTCAAGGAAGAAAAAAGTTTATACCTTGCCTCCCCCTAAATTTATGAGTCCTTGGTGAGTTAATTTGAAAAGAAATGAGGTGTTGGTGATAGTGGGTGAGAGAAGCTTTGGGAAGAGAGGAATGACTGAGTGAAATTAAGGGTTAAAGAAGGAATTGGAGAGGGATTAGACATAAGGGGACTGAACAGTCTACAAGCAGGAAGTCGACTTTTGCTCTTGTGAAAGTCGACCACCAGTCTATCCAGAACCTGGCTTTCACTGATCTGCAGCAGGAGTCGACTTCTGACCGTCTTTAGTCGACACCTGACTTCTCCCAGAAGCTTGATTTCCGTATTGTGATGCCAGAGTCGACTCTGAGCCTGCCTGTAGTCGACACATAGAGCTATCCAGAAACCTTGTGAAAAACTTAATCATGCCCTAGTCCACTTTCATTTTGCCATTTTCTATACTTGTTCTTAGAATCTTTTGAGACCAACTAGCTCCATTTCCGCCAGTCTTGACCAGACAGCTGATGACTGTTCTACTTAACATATGATGGACTTTTCAACTAGATGAAGACATGTTGACAGTGGTACACTCATGCATGCATTCTGAACTACATTGACCTAGACTCCCCCTCAATATGACACTCACTAGACTACAAACGACTGATGAGTTTAGAGTCAGAAACAGTTGCAGAAGAACTTGTTAAGCAATTTCCAAAGGAGATCTACACAACCCCAACTCTCTTCTTAAAGTGGTAAACCTATCATTACTGAGGGGTTTAGTGAAGATGTCAGCAAGCTATTTTCAGTGTCAATAAAATGTAGCACAAAATTACCTTTGCTGACTTTATCTCTTATGAAATGATGATAGATTTCAATATGTTTTGTCCTAGAGTGCTGGATTGGATTTATAGACAGATTGATAGCACTAGTGTTGTCACACAGTATTGATACACATCCAAGATATACGTTGTAGTCCAGGAGTTGATGTTTAATCCATAATACTTGTGTTCCACAACTCCCAACTGTGACATATTCTGTCTCAGGAGTGGAGAGTGCAACTGAGTGTTGCTTCTTGGAGGCCCAAGTGATCAAACATTCACCCAAAAATTGGCTATAACCACTGGTAATTTTTCTATCTATCTTGCATCCAGCATAATCTGCATCTGAATATGATATGAGATCTAGCTCACAGTATGCGGATACCATAGCCCAAAATCTTGAGTGCCGGCAAGGTATCGGAGGATACGCTTGACAGTTCCTAGATGTGATTCTCTAGGACATGCTTGGAATCTAGCACACATGCACACACTAAATTGTATATCTGGTCTGGAAGCAGATAAATAAAGTAGGGAGCCGATCATACCTCTGTATGTTTTTGCATTTACCAGATTACCTTTTTCATCAGCATCTAATGTTGTATTTGTGCTCATCGGTGTTCCAATTGATTTAGAACTCTCCATGCCAAACTTTTTCAGCATTCCCTGATATACTTGGAGTAATTAATGAATTTCTGTCCTTGCATTGTACAATCTGCAATCCAAGAAAGAATTGTAAGTCCCCCATCAGACTCATCTTAAATTCTTCAGTCATTAATCTGGCAAATTTAGCACACAATTGAGGTTCAGTGGACCCAATTACAATGTCATCAACATAGATTTGTACAACAAGTATGTCATTACCTTGGGTCTTGGAAAATAAGGTCAGGTTAATTTTACCTCTTGAATACCCCTTTTCAATTAGGAATGAGCTCAACCTCTCGTACCATGCTCGTGGAGCCTGCTTTAGACCATACAATGCCTTATTGAGTTTAAAAACATGGTTAGGAAATTCATCACACTCAAATCTGGGAGGTTGTTCTACATAGACTTCTTCTTTTATTACTCCATTTAGAAATACAGTTTTTACATCCATTTTTTGTAATTTGATTCCATGGGATGATGCGAATGCAATCAAAATTCTAATAGCCTCTAACCTGGCCACAGGGGCATACGATTCTTCAAAATCAACCCCAAATTCCTGGTTGTACCCCTTGGCCACTAGTCTTGCTTTGTTTCTAATGACCTTTCCTTCCTCACTCAATTTGTTCCTAAATACCCATTTGGTTCCTATGACTGGGTGTGAAGAGGGTTTAGGAACAAGGTTCCAAACTTGGTTCCTCTCAAACTGGTTTAACTCTTCGTGCATTGCATTTATCCAGAATTCATCCTTCAAGGCTTCCTCTACAGACTTAGGCTCAATCTGAGAAACAAGTGCAAGCTGATCTAGTTCATTAACAGCTTTATATTGAGATCTTGTTTTCCTAGGATCATTTACATCACCAATTATGCTATCCAGGGGATGATCCTTAAGAGTTCTTATGTTCACAAAATTATTACCTGAGGTAGCATCATTTGCATTTTTTTCATCGGAGTTACCTTGTTCTCTTCCATGACTTGATTCCTCACCATGCTTGGTTGGCTCATCCTTTGACTCCAGAAATTCACCATCTTCATTTTTGTTGCCAACCTATCCATCATTAATAAGATCATCAGCTTCATCAAATGTAATGTGGGGAGATTCCTCAACTAGTTGATCTTTGACATTGAATACTCTATAAGCCCTTGATTTGTCAGAGTATCCCAGAAATATTCCTATGTCACTTTGGGGTTCAAATTTATCCAAATCTTTCTTATCATTATTATAGATGAAACATTTTGCTCCAAAGATTCTTAAAGTGAGCTAGGGATGGTTTCTTACCCTTGAACATTTCATATGGAGTTTTTACACTAGACGGTCTTACCATTGCATGATTTACAATGTAACATGTTGTATTAATCGCCTCTGCCCAGAATTTTCTTGGAAGATTTCCCTCTACCAGCATTGTTCTTGCCATCTCTACCAAGGTCCGATTCCTTCTTTCCACGACACCATTCTATTCAGGCGTTCTGGGTGAAGAGAATCTGTGTGTTATTCCTTTGTTCCTGCAAAAAGTATCAAATTCAGAATTCTCAAATTCTCCACCATGATCAGATAGGATTGTGCAAATTTTGAACTTCCTATTTTGCTTTAACCTTTTGTAGAAAGCCTAAAATTTATGAATTGCATCATTCTTATGAGATAAGAAAAATAACCAGGTAAATCTAGAAAAATCATCCACTAACACATAACCATTTCTCTTTCCACTAATGCTAGCAGTCTTGGTTGGACCAAACAAGTCCATATGCACTAGTTCTAGTGGTCTGGAAGATTGGTTTTCAGATGTACTTTTGAAGGATTTTCTAGTTTGCTTTCCTTGGGCACATGCATCACACACTTTGATGTTTTGATTAAAAGAAATTTCAGGTAACCCTCTGACCATTCTATTCTTGACCAATTTATGCAGCACCCTGTAACTAACATGTCCTAATCTGCGATGCCACATCCATGTCAAGTCCTTTTTGGCAGTCAGACATAGATCGGCATGGGTAGGATCATCTAGTTCTATCATGTAAACATTGTTCACTCTCTTGCCCATAAATTTTACTAAGTCTGAGTTAGGTTCCATTATTTTTCAGATTTGGGAATCAAACACCACTTTGTGTCCTTTGTCGCACAGTTGACTTATACCCAGCAAATTGTATTCTAATCCATCCACTAGAAATACATTCTCAGTGCAATTTGAAAGCTTCTTACCTATCTTACCTGTACCTATGATTTTACCTTTGTTGTTTCCTCCAAATGTTACATATCCACCATCCTTGTTGTTCAACTGACAGAATTTTTTCTTGTCTCCAGTCATGTGCCTCGAACAACTGCTATCAAGGTACCATTTGTTGTGCACGGCCGCCAGGCATTCCTATATCACAAGTCACATGAAAAATTTTGGAACCCAACTGCACTTGGGTTCAAAAAAACATGTAAAGTTCTGCAAATATTCCAAAAGAATTTTGGGAACCCATACTTGATTGTCACAATTATCTTTACCATTCTTATGGGTGATTTGGTTGTTTGTGTAACTAATTGGTTTCTTTGATGCAGAAAAATTCTTCTTCTCATTCATTCTATTTTTGTTTTTATCACCCTTCCTGTCTCCTTGCCTAAAGGCCCAACCATTTTTCCCCTTATTGATGGGTCTTATGGGTTGAATCCTTTTTCCTGAAATCCATTCTTTATTTCTATTTATTGGGGTGTATTTCTTGTTTCTGTCAGCAGCCGTGGTCGACTCAAGGAAGCTTGGGTGTCGACTTTTGGCTTTCCAGAATTCTTCCATGTTTCTATTTTTGTTTCTGGTCGACACCTGAGGGAGTCAAGGTTGACTCTTGTCCTGCCAAAATTCTGGGAGGCTTCTGGTACTGCCCTTGGTCGACTCAGAATGGGGTCTGAGTCAACTATTATGACTCCAGAACCCCTATTTTCTCACTTGAAGGTCATTTGTTGACTTTATTGCCTTGCTTGGTGATTTGCTCCTATCAATTGAGAATTTTTGAGGAATTTGATCTTTGGATCTGAAACTTTGTGGGCCAATCTTATTAATTACTCTCTCCCTTGCATTCTTGTTACTCGAATTGATGTTCATTACTTGATTCATGGAATTTTCACCCGAACCATTAGGAATTGTTCCCATTGTTTGTTGGTGTTCAGAAGAACCACCAGCCTTGTTCATTTTCTCAGGTTCATACATGTTAATGAGGTGTTTCTTTCCTTTTGGGTCTGCTTCAGCTGTGAAAGTGATTGTTTTCAGCTGAAATTCCTTTTTGGCTGTTGGATTGTACCCTAACCCTTCTTTTTGGTAGTTTATTCTTGTTCCCATAATAGCATTCAAGTTTTCTTCTCCTCTTACCATTCTCTCCAGGGTTCCTTGTTTATCTTTCAATTCTTCTTGGATCTTTTCAATTTCCTTCAGAAGCTGATAGTTTACTTCCTTGATTACATTGTGTTTTCCTTTTGTTATTCTTGTTTCCTACTCACAGCCTTGCACTTTTAATTTCAGTTCATCTATTGTTTTCTTCAACAGTTCATTCTCTTCTTCCAGAATTTTAGATGTCTCTTCATTTGATTCCTGTTCAGTCAGTTTCTTGTGCAAGTTAGTAATCTCTAGTTCAAGGTCTGCACACTTGTTTATTGAGCTATTGTCATGACTTATTGAGTTGATTTTCTTTTTCAGACTTTTGTCTCTTTTCTGATTATGTCATATTGATCTAGTAATTCAATATATGCATCTTCCCAGTCCAGTATTGAAAAGTGTTTAAAAGGAGAGTTTACCTCAAGGTCTTCACTGTCTCCTTTTGCCATGAGACACAATTTTCCTTCATCTTCATCAGATGTTGTCTCCTCTTCACTATCAACCTCTTCATCACTCTAGGTGCTTATCATAGTCTTAGGCTTCTTCCCTTTCCATTTGGAAGTTGTCCTCTTGGGAGCCTCTGGACAATCAGCCTTCATATGACCTGGTTTCCTACAATTGTAGCAAACAACTTTGTTAGATGGTTTCTTAGATTGATCAAATTTGAACTGAGAAGACTTTCTTACCATTCCCTTCTTATTTTTAAATCCCTTACCTTCCCTTCGAAGAAACTTTCTGAATTTTCTTGTTAGCATGGCAAACTCACCAGCATCTTCTTCGGTACTTGATGACTCACTTGTATCAGAAGATTCGGATGTGCATGGGTTGGCTTTCAAGGCCACTAGCTTTTTTTCCCCATCATCTTCCTTCCTCTTGAGATTAATCTCGTAGGTCATTAGCGACCCAATCAATTGATCCATGGTCATGGTGGAGAGGTTCTTTGAGTCCTCGATGACTGTGGCTTTGGTGTGCCACACAGGAGTGAGAGACTTGAGAATTTTTCTAACCAAGTCCTTCTCATTGTAAGTCTTACCTAAACTTTTCAGGCTGTTAGTCAGTTGCATCAGTCTTGCATACATTTCTGAGATAGTTTCATCAGTTTTTATCTTAAACATTTCATAGTCAGAAATCTGCATATTTGCTTTGGTTTCTCTTACCTCAGAGGTTTCTTCATAGATGACTTCTAATCGATTCCACATGGCTTTGGCTATTGCGCACTGAGAAACTGTTGAGTACTCCGTAGGGTGAAGTGCACATTGCATTATATTCATTGCACCCCAGTTGATGGTTGATTTTCTTATTTGCTCTCTCGTCCAAGTGTCCTCATCATCGGGAAGTTCATAGGGACCACGACTCACCACTCTCCACATCTCATGATCTTGAGCCCTCAAGAATACTTGCATTCGATTTTTCCAATATGAGTAATCATTTCCATCAAAAAATGGGGGTCTGCTCACTGAGTGTCCCTCAGCCATCAGACCTCTAGACGTCAATCCACCAGCTCTCTCCTGGTTGTTAGACCACATATTGGAGAGCCTAGCTCTGATACCACGTGTTGAATATGGATTGAATAGATCTAGAGGGGGGGTGAATAGATCTTTCCCCCTAAAATTGAGTTTATGAAACTTTATTCTAAAGTTATTTCAGATAAAGCTAGGAAGCAAGAACTTTGATGAAAATCTATGTTTTGTCACGCCAAAGAGTAAAGATAATAGAGAAAAGGTCAATCACAGCAAGACAAACCACACACACAAAATAGTCTTTTAGGTGGTTCAGTCTCCACACGAGACCTACGTCCACCCCCCACTCAACTTGAATGAGGCTTCACTATCAACGAAATGTTCCTCAATCAAAACTACTGTCCCATAGATTTTACACTTGCTGGCACACAGCTTGATACGGCTGAATCACTACTTCCCTACGCTGACTAACAGCTTGCCTACGCTGATTCACAGCTTCCAATGTTATCTCACAGCTTATGGTTTAAGACCAGGTAGATAAATAAAAACCAAATGAGAAAGAAGAGGTGAAAGAACAAGGAATTTCAAATCATCATTGACACAAAGATTCTGGATGTATGCACGAGTGACAACATTCTTAAATGAGGGTCCTGATGCTGAAGAAGGTCCTGGCAGATGAACCCTTGGCGCAGTAGAATGATTGACTCTTCAATCGTTCATCTTCAGCAGCTGCAAGGATTCTTCTTCTTCTGGTTTTGAGAGCAGGGAATCTTATCTTCTCTGCAAGCTCTTCTCCTTTTTTTTATCAAGAAATCTTGCCTAGTGCTGGATGGGAGAGTGCACCCGTTTACCAGAGGTAAAGAGCAAGCCACTCCACCATTCAGACATTAGGAGGTGAATTTTATTTAATGGAGGAAAGAATACAATTACATTAAGTGGATACTGGGCATACCCAGTTTATCCAGGCGAGCTACTCCCTTTATAGAATTAGGAAGCTCATCGTAAGAGAAAAAATCAGTACAATGAGTGGAGCAAGCCAAAGAGGCTAGAGAGTCAGCAACCTTGTTTCCTTCTCTGTAAATGTGAACTATTGAATCTTGTATGGTGAGGAGTCTCCAAATCTCCCTTATATAATGAAGAATGGACCATGGGCATGGAATTTCTTTTTTGATGATTTGGACTAAGATTTTGGAATCAACATCAATCTGGATTGGCTTGACATCAATTTGCAAGCTCTTCTCCTCTCCACACACTTTCTCAAGTCACGCGCACACTTTTTTTTTGCAACCCCTGCATATTAGTTTCCACACCTCTTGCAGTTCTGGCGCCAAAAACCCAAAACTGATTTTTCTTCTGAAAATCTATTTTCAGAAGTTCCTGCTGATTAGTAGAGCATAGGTTGAGGATAATTCTATTTTTCCAACCGGGGGGATTATTTGACTGGGTCTTGATCTGATGCAGCAACCTAACAGCTTGAGGATCCTCTCTCACGTGCCAATCTGATGGGTTTTAATAACCACCCTCCATGGATCTCAGACCAAGAACAAGCAGTTAGTTTTTAGGGCTTCAACCTGTCTGTCCGGCGTTGTTCGACTCAGACCAAGTCAAGAGTCGACTTCCAGCGCTTGCCAGAAGCAATCTGGTTTCTATCTGGTCCCGGAGTCGACACTTGAACCTTCAGGTGTCGACACCTGCTCCAGTCCAGGTTCTGGCTGGACTCTAGGCTCGACTCCCAGTGCTCTGGGTGTCGACAATTGCCTTCCATGTAGAGGTTCATTTCCAACCTAGGGATTTTGAGACTGCACAATGTTATTGAATTTCATTCATACCTCTTCTTTGGCTGATCCATTCAGCACACAAAGAGCCTGCATTTGCCAATAAAATTTTAAGCATTGTCATGTGTAATTCATTACTCATTGTAACCTGCATTTACCAATAAAGCCTTAAACATTGTCATGTGATTTTCTGATTAATGATAACTCAAAGGGTCACAACTTATGCTTGGAGGATAATTCCATTAAGTTATAGATTGTCATCATCAAAACAAGAGGTGCACAACATCCCTCCACCGCCTAAGGCCTCTACACCTCCTAAACCTTCACCCACGTCTTTCAAGCCTTCTCCACCTACTTTCACCCCACGGAGCGGGTGTGCATTACCGTTGGTGCCCCTCTGGTCTGGTCCCTAGAAAGATGATTGCCAGGTTTTGATTGTGCATTTAAAAGCACAAGATGGCATTTACCGCATGCCAATCTGGGTCCTGGTCCCTGGCTATTTTGGGGAGAGTGAGCTCGCATTTCCTATGGAGATGGTTGCCAAGAAGAGTTCCGTTGCATTAGTGCCAGTTTCTGCTAAAGCGAGGCCGGTGGCAATCTCTTTGCTCGTCGGAGGACTCACTATTGATGCTACTATCACTTCTCGCTCTTTTGCTGTTCAGATCACTGGCCAAGATGAGTTCCCCACTCGGATTGTGCTAACTCGTACGGCTGCCAAGAGCCTGATGGATTCCATATTCAAGGGGCAATTGGCCGTATTTTCAAGATCTTCCAAGGACATTCTGCACATTCTATGTAATCTCCCTCAGTTTATTAGCATGCCGGCTGCGTCAACGCCGTGCATTGATCTCCCTCAGCTTCATCCGTCTCTTCTAGCAAGGGAGCTATGCTTCGTGCCTGATGGCCGAGGGGAGATGTCAAATATCATGTTGCTTGTGCTGAGAGACAAGACTCCATGGTTTTCTGATATTCATCCTTCTAAAGAGTCACTTGCTCAAGGATGTCCACATGTTGTTAGCACCAGATGTTTAGGGGCAACTACCCCAACAAGGATGCATGTTCATAGAAGGGCTAGGTCGTTTGCCAGATGGGCCCGTTATTTGAGAAGACATTGCAGACCAAGAAGCCCGAAGGCCCGAGTCCGTGTCAGGTGGATTCATTTCAAGGAGATTTCTACCAAGAAGAGGCGGCGGCACAAGTTCAAGAGCCATTGATTGTGCACTCACGGATCCACTTCTTCCTCTTCTTCTTCCTTTCATTCATCTTTTCTTCTGCTCAGCTCCCAAGGTGGTGTACCTCTCTTCCTCTAATCCAGTTTCCATAATTTTCTCTTCTCTTTTCTGGTCCGCTCATCTGGAACCTCCGGATTCTCCATTTTCTCATGATTTTAGGTCTCGGCCTATGCCATTCTTCCATCCCGATCTCGGGACATCATCTGATTCTTCCCCGGGACTCTCGGGAGTCTCCTTTGATTCTTCCCCGGGACTTTCGGGTGCCACTTTTGGTTCTTCCCCGACCTTGTCAGGTGTCCATGCTTCTTCTTCCCCGCCTCTGGCGGGTGATCGCTACTCTCCTTCTCCGACCATGTCGGATGATTCTTATTCTCCTCTTTTTTCTCACTCCTCTTCACCCTTTCAGGGTCACCACCCTTTTTCTTGCTATTTTCGAGGCTTTATCCCACCTTGATCTCATTTAATCCCTGGTTATTCTGTATCTGGTTCCTTGTTAACAGGGCCTCAGTGCCTTAACGAGGGAGTTCTAGCCCTCGTCTCTCTTCATTTTTATCCCTTCTTCGTCCAGTATGATGTCTGCCACTCCTCTGTGTCGAGGAATCCAATCATTTGCTCTCCTTTCATCCTTTATCCTAGCAAGCAAGGAATACAAAGCTACTCACGCTCCTCAAAGCTTGATGATCGAAATCGCTTCAGGATGTTGATTTCCACGCCATAGATTTGCATAGGTATCTTTTATTTTATGCAAGAACATGTTATCATTGCTATTACTCTTTTATTTTTGCACGCGGTTATAATGCTGGTTCCTTAAAACATGGTTGAGTGGCTTTAGGCCTTGGTTAGTTTGCTTAGTCAAAAGAGTCCGCTTCTGCAGCATCCTTAGGCTGGTGATAGCTCCGCGCCGAGAGTCTAGTTTCTTTCCCTGATTATTGAGGGTGACCTTTTTGTATGGGTTTTCCACACACTACATGGTAAGTCATAGCTGATTATCCTCTGAGGCACATCGTTGATGCTTTAGCCATACTTTGGGTATGCATGAAGGTCTTTTCTTTTCTCTGCTCGGCCGAGTGCAGGGGCAAGAGATGGATGGATGAGATGACCAACCTAGGCGCTCCCTAATATGAGAGAGGTCTCAAATAGGGGCAGTCTTGAACCTCAAAAGTGAGCTTTCATGCTAAATCTAGCCAGTAAGGGCTGTCAAAAATAATTCAATGAATCAATATGCAAAATTATGAATCAAAGACATGGCAAGAGTGGCAGTACAGTTCCCCGCGGGACGTCATGAGCCCGGTCGCATGCGTACCTAAAAATATGGGTCTCAAAAGCAAAGACACAAAGCCCCGACGCAACATACTATATCTTTGAGGGGTAGTGCCTTGGAAGGAATTCAAATCCTGATATCTCCCCTCCTCCATTAAGCTTGTCCCCCGTTTTCTTCTATTTTTCCCTCTTAGGCTGGGTTAAATCCCAGGTATAGCTTTAGTAGGGGCACCATTCTTTAGGGGCGGTTGGTTATGGTGAGCCACTCTCAAATGCACGCCCTATTCAAGGGAAACCTTTAACAAGAGGGGGAGGAACACCGACCCTTGGCCAGTAGTTTGAACCTGTCCTTGACTACTGTAGATAATTTTTTTCAAAAAAAAATTCAAAAAAATCAGATATTTCTAAAATCTAAAAAAAATAGATCAAAAATTAAAAAAAAACATATCAAATATTATCAAAAAATTGAAAAATCAAATGTTGTTCAAAATCTAAAAAAAAGAGACAAATCAAAATAAAAAATCAAAATCAAAAAAATTATCAAAAATCCAAAATTATTTGTCTTATGTTCCTTTTTTTCTTTTGTTTTAAGGACAAGTATGATTTGTTTGCTAAGTGTGCAGGTCGCATTGCTCTGCCTCCTGTTCATATCTTTCTGATATGTCCCCTCTTTCTTCAAGCTTGTCCCTCGATCTGTTCTGAAGCTCATGTCCTACTCAACTCAATTTCGCTTCGCTGCATCATGTCTCCATGAGAGGGCATTACCTTACGATTATGAACCTGGCAGTTCTGCTTCTCTTGATCTTGGGCTTTGATTGAAGAGCATATTTGTCATGTCTTTGACCCGCCATGTCTGTGGTCCTCCGCATCTTTTGTCCCTCTGTGTCCTTGTCGCATATATCTATGTTCCTCCGTGCTGTCACCCGTGTTATCCCACACATGTCTTTATCCCTCCATGTCATCCCATGTGTCCATGTCCCACACATGTTATTTTGTCCTTCACCGCGTGTTGTTAGTTTTCTTGCACATGTTGTTAGTCACCCCTTTATGTCCCGTGTTTTGTCCCAACCGTGTGGTCATCTCTCATGTTCTTGTCCCAACCGTGTGTTATCCCACCGCGTTGTTGTCTTGTCACACTGTGTTCATGCATGCATGTTGTTTGTTCATGCCATTGTATATGTGCTCGTTTGCCTTTGTTATGTTATGTTGCATTGTCTCCCATTTCATTTGATCGTTATGTTATGTCGTGTTGTTTGTCGTTCAGTTGATCGTTATGTTATCTTCGCTATGTTTATACTTGCTTGTTTGTCACATTTGTCTTATACATGAAAATCCATAAAAATCAAAAAATGAAAATAAAAAAATGTCGTTTCGCCTGTGCAGGTAAGTGATGTGACACGACCTTGGACTTAAGCAAGCAAGCGCATTTGCAATCTAAATGGGCCAATTTGGGCCGCCGCTCTCTCGTCGCTCACCCAAGCCCTGGGGTAACTTGGCAATGCCAAGGTGAGGTTGAGGGGTTGGGCCCTTGCTGGTAGAGGGCCAGCAAGACCAAGATTTGAATCCCAAAGGTTGTGGATGCCCAATTCAATGGGGCCGACAAAGTGCCAAAGGCACTGGGTTACTCTCTCTTCCCACGGTGATCACTCAAAGCAACGGGACTTGAGGATCGAGCTCTCACTCTCATAACCAGCGGAACTAGAACTAATATTGAAAGACAAGCACTAAATGGAGTGAGGTGTGAGCACTTACTCGACCGGTTTGAAGAAACCGGTCCCGCTCGGAGACGAGGGCGAGCGGGGAGGCGAGTGGATCCCCACACGCCGCGGCGGTGTCGCTTGACCTGCCCAAACATGTTACACCACTACACCTCTCGCAGGAGGGGGATCTTGGGGTGGGGGTTAATGAGATTACAAACAATACTACCTCCACGTAGGGAGAGGCCTTCAGCCGGCCAAGCGGGGCGGAGAAATTAGACTAAAGAGGGATGACTAAGTAACGGCATCGAATCTGCTTGCTGTCTGTGAACAGGGACAGATAGGCGGTGTTGCTGCTGTAGAACCCGCTCAGAAATTTTGCTGGTGGCGAGACCAGTGGAAAAATCTTCATAGATGAGAAGGAAATGCCTCAGAATTTCTTTAATTTCTTCTGGAGTCGCTGCTGGCCAGGATGGAGGTTTGAACGGAGCCTCAGATTCTCGGTCCGACAGCTGCAGACTTCTAACAGCAGATTGCATAGAATGCCTCAGCAGCTCCCGACCTCGGAATCAAGCGTCGTCAGAGTCGTTGGAATCGTGGACGAGTCCTCTTCGCAGAACAACAGATGGGGAAGCCAACCAATGTCAGAGAAGACTAGGGGATGCAGAACAATGGCGACTGGTCGGTGCAGACTGTAGGTAGCAGATCTGCGTAGCTGAGGAAGAAAAATGAGAACTCTGGATCATGAATGCCGAATGAAGTTATGTTTCTTGATTCTGGAAGTAGACTGGGTGATGAAGAATTTTGAAGAAGAACCTGTGGGCTGATTCCTCAGGGGTTCTTCGTGGCAGAGCTTCTCATCTGGCTCAGGTTCTCAGCCGAGGCAGAACTGCGCAGTTGTAGGAGAATGGACCTCCTAGACGGCTCGGAGATCGGAAGAAGATGAAACTACTTCTGTTGTGAAGGATACTGGTAGACGCTTCCGACGATGGCTCTTGGGTCTTCAAACTCGTATGGAGGAAGTCCTGGTGGCCGCTGCAAGTTGCTGGTTCATCTGCAACCTCTGGATAGCAAACTGCAACTTCAAAGTAGCTTCCAATGACCAAAAAAGAAGTAGGGGAAGGGGGTAGATGAGTGTGGGAGTGACCCCTGGTTGTAAGGGGGTCTTGGAGGGGGTGTTCTAAGGTGTGGGAGGTGGAGAATAAGGTCTGGAAGAGGGTCCAATAGATGTTGGTAGTGGGGGCTGCGAATTTGGGAAGGTGGGTGAGAGGGAAAGGGTATTTGAAAATGGGTTTAAGGGTGGGGTTAATTTGTTTGTCTTGGGAATGGGGGGGGGTTGTGTTGGGGAAGGGAATGGGTGCTTGGGAAAGTGGGAAGGGTGCTTGGGAAAGTGGGAGGGGTAGTTGGGGGTTGGATGGTGAGGAGAGGATTGGTGGAGGGGGTCTTGGGAAGGGGTGAAGTATTGATGAGGGTTGTGGGGAATGGGAAGAGGCTTAAATGGGGTAGGTGGGGAGTGGAGGTGGTTGGGAAGGGAGGAGAGAGAAGAAAATTCGAATTTGGGTGTTGAGGAGAGATAAAGTGGAGTGAAAAAGAGAGATTAAGAGAGGGAAGGGTGGGGAATCTCTCCCCTAGGGTTTCTCATCCAAAAAATGGAATCTCTCCACTAGATAAGAAGTGTAAACTCTCAAAATGGTAAGTTTTTCATTCATTGATTCATTAAGTTGAAATGGGGGGAATGGGGTCCTATATATAGGCAACCCACATTTTACAATAAGTCCCTGACAAAAGACTCAATGACAAATAACCGAGGGGGTAGGGGGTGCACTTGGGCCAAACCCAATGAATTGGGCCCAATAACTAACTAAACAACATAATGACTCTCAAACTTAGGTTAATAAGTACAAGACCTAGGAACATGACTCAAATAAAAGGGAAAATACATCAAATGACTCAAATAAAAATTACATAGGACTCAAAATTAAATGACTAGAACATTCCGGATGCAACCGGGGCGAGGAGACGAGCTGTGAACGTGGGCATGGGAGGTGATGTCCCCATCATACTCTCGGGGTGCGGAGAACTCGACTCCGTCGAGTAAGTGTCCTTCCCTCCTCGGAGGGTGTAGAAGTGGTACTTACCTCAAGTCTTCCGAACGAGACCGATCTATCCACCTGCCGAGATAGCGCTCGGATACCTTGCTCCTGGTGGTAGTGACATGTTCATCCAATATTCGTTCAATGTGCTCACGCTGGGCTCTCTTGGCTGGTGGACTCTCCTCACGGGTGGGTGCTCTCTCAACAGAGGGAATAGGCTCAATATCCTCACTAGGTACCACCGTGGGTCCCTTATATGGCACTAGGTCGGCGACATTGAATGTGGGACTTATTCCATACTCCTCAGGGAGATTTAACTCGTAGGCATTTGCACCAATGCGCCTCAAGACCTGGAAGGGACCAGCCCCACGTGGCCTCAGTTTAGAGTTGGCTCCCGGGGAGAGCCTCTCCGTCCTTACCATCACAAAGTCACCCTCATGGAATTCTTGGTGACACCGATGAGAGTCGGCCCGCCTCTTATAAGCCTCATTCTTTTTGCTTATGTGCTTGCAAAGGCTTTCATGCAATTTTGTGAATGTTGACATTCTAGGGGTGATGGGTGGGCCTGGGCAACCAAAAGTAGACCAATCATGCTTTGATGCCAAGAAGACTTTGATGGATTTTGGAGGGCCGGGGCAACCATATGTGGACTTATCATGCAATGTTGTCATGTAGACTTTGGTGGGCCTAGGTGGGCCGGGGCACCCGTAGGTGAACCTATCATGCAAAGTGGTGATGAATGTAGGGGAACCTGGACATCCGTAGATACTTTTGACATGCTTAAGACCCATGATAAATGAAGGTGGACCAATACATCCGAATATGGGCCACTCATGCCTTCTACTTGACATGTGGTTAGTATGAATGAATGGACCCAACATAGTGTTCATGCCAAGTGGTGTGGTAGGCCTAGACACATGCATGTTTTTCCTAAGGGTGACTTCCATGTGTATAGGTGTGGGACAACCTTTGAACTCCCATTGGAAAGGATCGAACAAATCTAAGAATGTGGTCATCATAGGATGGAGCACAACCTCATTACCTAGGGAAATGTGGCCCAAGGTCATGGCTCCCAAGGTGTAACCCGGGTCATAGATGAGGTGGGTTTGGCCCAATATGGTGGGTGAGGGTAGGAAAGGGTGGGTGGTTGGTAAGATGGTTGGGTCATATGAGTCCCTTGACTCCCATTGGAATGGATCATATGGATCATAAAATGGGTCACCTAGGGGGAGGAACTCCATGTCCTCAAGATCCTTAAAAGGTGCTAAGTCATCCTTCTCCATTATAGTTGGGCCAATGTTCATGACAAGTGAGTCGGCCATGAGTGGAGGGCTTGGCTTTCTACCCGAGATAAGAAGCTCTAAATCGAGGAGAAGGTTGGGCTCATCGGGTGTAGGGAGGAATAGAAGGAGGTCGCTAGTGTAGCAACCAATGGTGCAAACCGATGTGATAGACCCTATGCATAGGTGTAGGAGGCTAAGGCTCCTAGGTTGTTCGACCATAGGGGTCAACATGCTAGTCATCTCTAATTGCCATGCTGTGCCCTTGAGGAGGTCCTCTAAGGTCTCCACTTGATAGGATGCTTGGATTGTAGTGTGATAGGAGAAGAAGGGCACTATGGGAAGGTCTCGTTCTATGGGAGGGAAAACATGGGCCGGGGTCTGTCGAATTGGGCTCTCCTTTAACCAACTAACAATGGGTTCTCCTAAGATGAGCTCCGCCCCAACTAGAGAGGGTGGTGTAAGGTAAAGACCATCGTGTGAGGTTTCTTCTTCAGCTTGGACTTGGGTTTCCTCCAAAGTGGGGGGTGGGTTTGGAGTGCTCACAACTATTGGATTGGGTATGAGTTCTGCTACCAAGGAGGTGAGAGAGTCTTTTGGGGTGATGAGGGTTTGTGTGTGGTGTTCCCAGGGTAGAGGGTAAAGGGAAACTTGGATTGGGATTGGTAGGGTGTGGTTTGGGAGTGGAAGTAGTGGAGGTCTAGGTTGGGGTAGGATTGGGGTTGGAAGTGGCAGGTGGGTTGGGTGATAGGATTTGGGTTGGGTGGTGGTGGCCGTCATGGTTCTAGGTGGAGGGATGGACACGGGGTCTACTTGGGTTTGAATGGTGAGAATAGGGTGAGTGGTGGTCCTTATTGGGGAAACCGGGTCGGTTAGGGGTCTCTTCCCCTTGGGATCGGCCAGTTGTGGAGGGGTGGTAGTGGGGGCCAATTGAGTTTGGATAGATAGGTTTGCGGAAGGAGGTTTTGGTTGGAGTGTGGGGATCCTCATGGGATTTGGTGGAGAGGTGGTTGTTTGGTTTATTTGGGTCTTAAGGGAGAGGACATGGTCGCGAAGTGTTGTTATGATGGTTGAGAGATGAATTGTTGGGGGTGGTGGGGGTGGAGACCAATGGTCGGTCTCAAGTTGGCTGGGTGGGGGTGGAGGAGTGGTAGTGCTCCTCGGGTTAGGGGTGCTTGAGTAGGAGGGGTGGAAATGTTTGGGGATGTAGATCTTTCTAAGTTCTACCTTCATCTCTTCCCATGAGTGAATAGGTTCTTGTCTTCTAATCCTCCTTAAGCCCTATATGTGTTCCCACTTACTCTTGGCTTGACCCCGAAGTCGTCCCTTGGCCTTTCGGACTCTCGCGCATCCATATACCCAAGTCTTTTCAAAGTACTTTTCTTTGGTAGCCTCCCACCTAAGATAGTCACTAGAATGCGATCCGTCAAAGGTAATATCCCTATCTAGGATGAAGTCCATGGGTGGTGAGTAGGCTAAGTAGGTGGCCATGATGATCGGGGGAATCAATGCAAGGGTCGGATTGATGATGACTCCAATGCAAGCATGCCCTAGGACTTGACTTGATAGAGACAAGTCAATGACTTGCTCTGATACCAATTGATGTGACACGACCTTGGACTTAAGCACGCAAGCACATTCGCAATCTAAATGGGCCAATTTGGGCCGCCGCTCTCTCGTCGCTCACCCAAGCCCGGGGTAACTTGGCAATGCCAAGGTGAGGTTGAGGGGTTGGGCCCTTGCTGGTAGAGGGCCAGCAAGACCAAGATTTGAATCCCAAAGGTTGTGGATGCCCAATTCAATGGGGCCGACAAAGTGCCAAAGGCACCGGGTTACTCTCTCTTCCCACGGTGATCACTCAAAGCAACGGGGCTTGAGGATCGAGCTCTCACTCTCATAACCAGCGGAACTAGAACTAATATTGAAAGACAAGCACTAAATGGAGTGAGGTGTGAGCACTTACTCGACCGGTATGAAGAAACCGGTCCCGCTCGGAGACGAGGGCGAGCGGGGAGGCGAGTGGATCCCCACACGTCGCGGCGGTGTCGCTTGACCTGCCCAAACAAGTTACACCACTACACCTCTCACAGGAGGGGGATCTTGGGGTGGGGGTTAATGAGATTACAAACAATACTACCTCCACGCAGGGAGGGGCCTTCAGGCGGCCAAGCGGGGCGGAGAAATTAGACTAAAGAGGGATGACTAAGTAACGGCACCGAATCTGCTTGCTGTCTGTGAATAGGGACAGATAGGCGGTGTTGCTACTGTAGAACCCGCTCAGGAATTTTTCTGGTGGCGACACTGGTGGGAAAATCTTTGTAGCTGAGAAGGGAATGCCTCAGAATTTCTTTAATTTCTTCTGGAGTCGCTGCTGGGCGGGATGGAGGTTTGAACAGAGCCTCAGATTCTCGGTTCGGCAGCTGCAGACTTATAACAGCAGATTGCAGAGAATGCCCCGGCAGCTCCCAACCTCAGAATCAAGCACCGTTGGAGTCGTTGGAATCGTGGACGAGTCCTCTTCGCATCAAAACTGACGGGGAAGCCAACCAATGTTGGAGAAGACTAGGGGATGCAGAACAATGGCGACTGGTTGGTGCAGACTGTGGGTAGCAGATCTGCGTAGCTGAGGGAGAAAAATTAGAAATCTGGATCACAAACGCCGAATGAAGTTCTGTTTCTTGATTCTGGAAGTAGACTAGGTGATGAAGAATTTTGAAGAAGAACTTGTGGGCTGATTCCTCCGGGGTTCATCTTGGCAGAGCTTCTGATCTGGCTCAGGTTCTCAGCCGAGGCAGAACTGCGCAGTTGTGGGAGAATGGACCTCCTGGACGGCTCGGAGATCGGAAAAAGATGAAACTACTTCTGTTACGAAGGATACTGGTAGGCGCTTCCGACGATGGCTCTTGGGTCTTCAAACTCATCTGGAGAAAGTCGTGGTGACCGCTGCAAGTTGCTGGTTCATCTGCAACCTCTGGACAGCAAACTGCAACTTCGAAGTAGCTTACAATGACCAAGAAAGAAGAAGGGGAAGGGGGTAGATGAGTGTGGGAGTGACCCCTGGTTGTAAGGGGGTCTTGGAGGGGGTGTTCTAAGGTGTGGGAGGTGGAGAATAAGGTCTAGAAGAGGGTCCAACTGGTGGTAGTGGGGGCTGCGAATTTGGGAAGGTGGGTGAGAGGGAAAGGGTATTTGAAAATGGGTTTAAGGGTGGGGTTAATTTGTTTGTCTTGGGAATGGGGGGGGGTTGTGTTGGGGAAGGGAATGGGTGCTTGGGAAAGTGGGAAGGGTGCTTGGGAAAGTGGGAGGGGTAGTTGGGGGTTGGATGGTGAGGAGAGGATTGGTGGAGGGGGTCTTGGGAAGGGGTGGAGTATTGATGAGGGTTGTGGGGAATGGGAAGAGGCTTAAATGCGGTAGGTGGGGAGTGGAGGTGGTTGGGAAGGGAGGAGAGAGAATAAAATTCAAATTTGGGTGTTGAGGAGAGAGAAAGTGGAGTGAAAAAGAGAGATTAAGAGAGGGAAGGGTGGGGAATCTCTCCCCTAGGGTTTCTCACCCAAAAAATGGAATCTCTCCACTAGATAAGAAGTGTAAACTCTCAAAATGGCAAGTTTTTCATTCATTGATTCATTAAGTTGAAATGGGGGGAATGGGGTCCTATATATAGGCAACCCACATTTTACAATAAGTCCCTGACAAAAGACTTAATGACAAATAACCGAGGGGGTAGGGGGTGCACTTGGGCCAAACCCAATGAATTGGGCCCAATAACTAACTAAACAACATAATGACTCTCAAACTTAGGGAAATAAGCATAAGACCTAGGAACATGACTCAAATAAAAGGGAAAATACATCAAATGACTCAAATAACAATTACATAGGACTCAAAATTAAATGACTAGAACATTCCGGATGCAACCGGGGCGAGGAGACGAGCTGTGAACGTGGGCATGGGAGGTGATGTCCCCATCAGTAAGTCAGGTATGCTTTTCTATCCCCACTCATTGTTGAATTACTATATAGTATCTATATTATTATATTATCTCGAGAACCGACTGGTCATTCATGTGTTCCAAGATCTGACGTTCCCCTCTATCAAAAATGATAATGATCTAGGTGCACATGTTTAATCATCGAATAGGCCGTTATGTTGGGAAAATTAGGGAACGCTGGTTCTATCACGCACGCCGTGATTGCGGATAGTGTTTTGACCTTTATTGTTCCGGTCTAGCAATACTATTCTCGAGTACTTTCTATTTTAGCTTTCTTTACATTCGTTTAGATGATTTCTTTATTTTAGCCCAGCATGCATCATGTCACATTTTGAGCACGCACGCCTCGTGATCTATTCAAGGTTGTTCCTCAGCAATGGTTAATTACACTTCAATTCACTTGGATAAGAGATTCTCATTCCACTCTAAATTTGAACGATTTCTCTGATCTTGCCACTTGGTCTGGTTGGTCAGCTGATTCCTGTCTGGATTTTATCTCAGTTATATTTCTCCTGCTTTTTACGTCATGTTCCTTTCCGACCCCCTCATCGTCTGTGGATTGTGTCCCCGATGAGGCTGGTCGGGTTTCCTTTTTTTCCTGTTAGTTTAATTCTCCAGACATGTCTCGTTCTTGTCATCCAGTCCTGGTTGTTAGTTCGGCGATTTCGGGAGAATTCTTGTCGCTTGTTGGTTAAAACTGGTGTCTTTTGCCCTGATGCCCGCTTTTCAGTTCTCTCTGCTTCATCTCCACGTCATCTCCATTTCACGTCGCTTTCACTCCATCTCTTTTCCATTTCGCCTCTGCGTCGCTTTCGCTAGTTCCCTTGCAAAGCAGATATCAAGGAGGGACATCTGTTGACACCTATTTTTAGCCCGCAAGTTGCGTCATTTCTCTTATTCATTATTTCTGATGTCCCGAATTATCAATTATTTTGGAGCCTTCCTTGGATGGATTTCGAGCCCATTTCATTGTTCCCTAGCCTTTGAGCCTTGGAGATCATTATTTCTTGGAGCCAAGGAACTTATTCTATCAACTTTCGGCTTTCCAAGTCGACTTATGGCCCATTTAGGTCGACTTTCAATCAGGCATTCGGCTCTTTTCGCCGTGCAGTCTTGAACGTGGCCCATTTTCATCCCCTTCTGATCCTTTATTCAAAATGTGCCATTCACCAAAGTTATTCTTTTTTCAAAGCTCTACAATTTCTTCTTCTACGCCATTATCCAATTCTCCACCGTTTTCAAGTCCCAACATTTTTCTCTGTTCTCACCCTATTTTCTCTATCTTCTGATCGTCTTTTCATCTTGCTTTTTTCATAAACGTTGTTCATCTTTCAGTTATCTACAATTTCTTCTTCTATCACGTTCACTAGTTCTGCATCGTTTGGTAGATATGATCTGATTTCCAAAATCGCGCGAGCCTGACAACCACTTTGAAGAAAACGGTCCACTGTTGACCGTTACTGTTCAAACGGTCAACTGTTGACCACTTCGAGAAAAAAATGGTCAATAGTTGACCACATGAACATTAACTTTTTTTAATTTTTATTATTTTTAAAATGTCAAAAAATGGTCTTCTTGAGACCGCTACTCACAAAAAAGGTCTTTGGAAGACCGTTTATTCAATTCTTGTGCCAGAAGTCTCTCGGTCACCCCCAATCACCTAGCGGTCACCCATATGACCGTTTTTCTTTAAATGGCGTTCCTCTCTAGACCGTTTTATTCATGAAACGGTCGCGCGATAGACCGTTTCTATCACAGAGAGTCCAGATGACCCTGAACTCCGTCTTCTTCGCCGCTGGACTCTAGACCGATTCCTATGCAACGGGGCCTCCCTGTCAGGGCTCTATCATCTAGAATCCTCCATGAAATTGAGCCCCATTTATTTCTGTGTCTTCGTCTTTGTATTATCTCGAATTTGGTATATGGAGCACGATTTTTAATTGACCAAATATCCTGGAATCTTGGCCGCAATATCAGGTTTTACGCATTTCGTGCAACAAAAACTCCTGCATATTAGGTTCCAGGGCCTTCTTCCAAGAGCCATAACTTCCACATCCTTCCACCAAAAAGAGTCCCGTTTATACCTACATCTTATCTTGACTATTATCTCGAGAATGATCCAGAGATATTGAGATTTGGTGGACTCTATCTCCTGGAATCGTGGGAGAAAGTTCGGGGTTTCACCACTTTTCTATAAATAGATGCCCAATTCGCCTGCGCGATGGGGGGCTCTTCTTCGACCTGGGGCGAAGCCATGCCGGATCGTCCACTCAAACCTTCGACCCGAGGCTATTGAGGGAAGTATTAGCTTTAATTTAGTTCCTCATTTGCCCTCCTAACTTTGCCTCTACTTCTTGCAAATCATCACAAGTTCTTGAACCTATGCGGCGGGGCGGCCTTCGTCAGCTCGGGGCGGAGTCATCTGGCATCATCTTCGTCCTCCATTAGTCCCATCCTAAGAGGGGAGTATCTTCTTCATTTTTCATCTCTCTGGGATCTCTATACTCTCTCCAATTTCTTATTCTCTTCTCCTACTTTTCACAAATCACCACAGTTTTTACACAGTTTTTGCACTATTTTCTGCACGTTCATACATTTTTCTACGTTTTGCACAACATTTTTCTCCCTCTTCTTTCCACCAAATTTCATGATTATAAATCCTATGCATGCACAACACTCCCACCTTTCTTTTGCACCCATTTATAGGGGTTAAAAACCCTCCCCCGGTGCCTTCTCCCCCATTCTTTCATGCCATTTCATCACTTCAGGGCATGTGCTACACTATCATATTCTAATGGGCGTTCTTTTATTTTCATGGCTTCGTTTTGCAGGAGACTATCAATAGGACGTGAGGCCCTCTTCCTCTAGCCGGCAGGAAGGAGAGGAGGTCCGATCCCATGAGTTCCCCGCACCTGTCTTCAAGGCGCGATCACATGTTGTAGTGGTCACCTTCGGTCGCGATTTTCTTCTTCCTTTCCAAAGGTACGCAGTAGGTTTGTTTTCATCATAGTATCTATTTCCTATTGCTATTCCTTGGGTGGCGATCACGGTTCATTTCTTTTCTTCATCGCCCCTTTGCTTCCCATTGTTTACACTTCATGGTCATATGCATGTTCATACGTGCGTGCTTATTAGTTCGGGGCGGGATAGATTAGCCTAAGCTTTGTATTTACAATTGTGTTGCCATCATTCTCATTGTGTAACTGATGACTCATAGTGTTGCCATCATCAAAAAGGGGGAGATTGTTGTGTCCCTAAAGTTTTGATGATAGCAAACACTATAAGTCATCCTGTGTTTGCATGAAAATTGAATGATGATGATGCATTTGGTTACTGCACTATGCATAACTATGTTTTGAATATTGTGCATTTGGTTACTGTGCATTGGGTTTGATGATGTCATTTGTGTTGATTTGATGCATTACTGTTGCTGCTGCATTTGGTTGTGATATAGTCTTTATACATGCAGTCAGTTCATAAGGTCGATGCACATGACTCTGATATGCAGGCCGATGCTAATGTAGAACACATGCATAGTAAGGTCAACGCTTGCTTCAGTCTGTTACATACTAAGGTCGGTGCTAGTGTGTACGAGTACTCACTAAGGTCGATGCTAGTGTGTATATGTTTCTCACTAAGGTCGATGCATGTTGTTGCACGATGGACCTGGTACATACTAAGGTCGATGCTAGTGTGTACGTGTACTCACTAAGGTCGATGTTAGTGTGTATGTGTTTCACCTTAAGGTCGGTGTACATTTTGTTAGTCAGCACATAAGGTTGATGTTTTTTTTGCTCTCCAGCATATAAGGTCTGTGCACATTTCCACCTAGTGTTGACCAAGGTCGGTGCATGTTTTGTGCATGTGTGAAAGGTCGGGGCATGTTTTGCACAAGGTCTGTGCACATTTTCACCTAGTGTTAACCAAGGTCGGTGCATATTTTGTGCATGTGTGAAAGGTCGGTGCATGTTTTGCACAAGGTCTATGCACATTTCCACCTAGTGTTAACCAAGGTCGGTGCATATTTTTTACTTTAATACACAAGGTCTGTGCATGTTTTCACCGAGTGCTAACCAAGGTCGGTGCATGTTTCTATTGTAATGCATAAGGTCTGTGCACGTTTTCATGCTAGCTGCTATAAGGTCGGTGCACATTTTAGTTTAAGGCACATGAAGTCATAGCACATTCACTCAAGTCTGAGCACATGCGTAGATTCTTGTCTACGTATGTCGGTGCACATGGTTTAAGGTCTGAGCATACTAGTTTAAGGTCTGAAGATACCAGTTGAAGGGTCTGAGCATACCAGTAGAAGGTTGATGCTAGTGTGTCAAGGATTCATATCATGTCAGTGCATCATATGTGTATAATGGTTAGTCAAATCAGTGCATCTTCATCATCAATGCATATACATTAGTTTATACACCTCTGATTTGAATGTTTGACTAATATGATGTTGACTAAGTTTGCATTTGATTATGATAAGAAAGTGTTTGATGAGATGCCTTAGAGAACCTGGTGTTGGCAGAAGTCTGGATCTGAAAAATTCACAAGCCTTTATCCTTGGACAGATTAACAACAACAGCAAGCTCATAGTCAGAAGCTCAGAAAGAGAACAGAGAAAGAGAACTGACTTGTCTAAACTCCTCAAGACAAGAAGATTTCAAGCAATAAGATCAGCAGTTTACTATAGCAGCAGCAGTAGCAATAATAGATCAAAGCTCCTAATTGATACATCAACATTGAAGCACTGATTAGAGCCAGGAGGTCAAAGGTTCAAGTACTCTTTTGTCAATAAAGTCGATGCTTCAAGAAATGTCAACTTCGAACTTAAGTCCAGACCTGTTAAGGGAGTTCGAACTAGTTAAGTCCTTCACTGTCACGAGAACCCTGGAAGGCAGTAAGTGGGCACGTGATCCCAGAATGGCGGGAAGAATTGGCATGTGGTCCCAGAAAAGCTCATGATTGGGGACGAGATCCAAGGCTCAATGATTGGAAGAATATTCTCGTCATGCCACGTGGATCAATGAAATACCAGGATCAAAAAGGCTACATCCAAAGTGAATTCCAGCGCCCCTGTTCTATAAATAGGGATCCTCCTCATCCAGACGAAAAAAAGGAGGAGAGCCACAAGAGAAGAGCTGCGATTAGAGGAGAGAAGATAGAAAGAGCAGAAGAATCTGAGAGGAGAGTGAGCCAGTGTGCGAGCAGAAGAAAAGAGAAGGAAATAGAGAGTTCAGAAAAGAAGGTCGTGAAGAAGAAAGAGTATGCAGCCAGTGCTAATATTGAAGATATGTTCATGTATTGACTCGTGGATAAAATCCAGAGTCATTGTGCTCCTCGGAGCTATATCTGTTTTTGTTTTTCCTTTTGGTTTTTTCGTTGTCCTCTTCCATTCATTTTGTGTTTTTCTGATTCCCTGTTCTGGGATCTGGGTTCCTCCTGAGGATTCAGGAGAAGAGAGATTTATCTCCGATTTCCCTCTGGGTGTCAGAGGAAGGGAGACTGTGTCTCTGGTCGCAAGTGGTAGTGTTCTACTCGTGGTTTCCCCTCCGGTTTGGAGGGAGGGAGGATTGGTCCTCCGGTTCTGATCTTGTGGGTGACAAGGTCAGGTTTCAGATCCTGTGGGTCGCAGGATCGGTGTTGAGGGATTTACTTCCCTCAGGGCAAGCTGTTAGGCAGCGTCTGTTACAGACTGAGTCTGCGTCTTGCTTTGGCAAGGGAATCCTCACTCAGGTTTGAGTGAGGGGTGGATATAGGCAGACTGGTGTCTGGCTGAACCACCTAAAAATCTTGTGTGATGTGGTTCACCTTGTGCGTCTGTTCCATATCTTCTACCTCCTTCACAGGGCAATTAGTTTCATTGTCTCGCACGATGTGCTCTTGATCATATGTGTTTAATCTACTCATACTGAAGGTGTTTTTGAGTTGAGTACTCTTGATAGTGGCAGTGGGTTTCATAGCAGTAGATCTTTGTACTAGTCATCATCTTGCTGCACTTGGTTCTTCACGTAGTATTTGATGCTTGCTTAGTATTCGAGTGTGCTCCTCAATAGAACATCTATTTAGATTGAGTCATTTGGTTTTATTTCTGCACAAATCCTCCAGAGAAAGTTTTTAATTCTGAATTTTTTTAAGGGGATTCATTCACCCCCCTCTGAATCTCAGCCTTGCATGTAACGCCCGAGAATTTTCTAAGAATTTTTCAGATTTAAAAATATAATTACAAAGCATTTAATGGGCTATAAATGAAATTTGTATAATTAAATCTAATTATTTAGGCCCTACATTTGATCCAAGAGGATTAGGCCCAAATAATTAACCCAATAGGCCCAAAAAGGTTGTGTTAGACTTTAGCCCATATTCCAGAAGCTAAAATAGGTGTAATCACGGAATTAAGGGATAATGAATACTTAGGAAGGTAAATAAATGGATAATATTGGGGATAAGAACAAAGGAGTTTGAAGTCTTTCAAATTCGACGCCTAAGGTTGAAAAGGTTCTATAGCGAGACCGCTAACGGGAAATAAACGGGCGTATCAATGACCGCTAACCACTGTCAGTTCCGTGAATAGAAGAAAGCGTGAAAAGGTTAGATCTTTAGCATCCAAATCATCTTGGATTAACTCTATCAGTTAATTAGATAAGTCTATAAAGATTGTAGATCGAATTGAGAGTCTAATTAGGACTCTAAGATCATTCTAATACTCAAACCCTAGCTAAATCCTATAAATAGGTCCAAGATTTAACATGCGCGACCCCTACTTTGGCACACGTGGAACTCAGGTAAAGAGGACGAATTAGAGGTAAGTTTCTTCTAAGAATTTGTTCATTATAGTTCGAACTTACTACTCTCCGATTTTTGTTCTAGAAGATCAAGCATACAGGAAGTTAGAGTCTTCCAAAGTTACTGATTCTACATTAAGAACTCAAGAATTAGTGCGTCCGACACAAGAAGATCATGAAATTCGGAGCCCTAAACGAGGTATTTAGTAGAAGTGTCTTTAGAACTTTATGTTACCATTTCATATCTTCTATCTACCCTCAAAAGTTCACATCTTTAAGACAAGGGAATCAAGAGATAGAGGGACGTGAAGTTGCTGATTTAGTTCAGGATGAGCAGAGAACTAGGGTTGACATGCAGCCTTAAATAAGAAGTTTAAAGCCCAAGACAAAGGTAGGTTATCTCATGGATGGCTCAAACTTTATGTCAAGAATAAAAGCCCTCTTGTTTCAATTGATTTCAATCATTATACGCCATGAATTTCATGTTTTATTAAGACTATGCATCTAGGCTACTATTCATGCATAATTCTTAGCCTTAATGAAGTAAAAATGGAATTTTCTTGTTATTCACAAAAATCTATGCATATTGTTGGCCTATATTTGTTCTATCATGGCTATGAAAGTTTAAATATATTGATTTCTAGGCATGATATGCATTAAGTTAGCATTTAGTCTTATTATCTTTTGAACTCGATTTTTATACAGGAAGAAGCGGTCTTCCTGTAGACTGCCAGGGAATCTAGCGGTCGTGCGACAGACTGCTAACCGCAAGTGATGGTCCTGTATTAGACCATTTTCTATTCTGATTTCTTTAATATTATAAATCTGATACATATTGCAGATTTACCATGATTAGTATATGTTAAGCCTAGTTAGCTAAGTTTTATTCCTAGTTGTAACACGAGTTTCATATACTTAGTTATATTTACTATTCTTCATGATAGATTTTATGTTTTCATGCACATTGATATTATTTTAACTTATATTAATTTGTGACCAAATTCATATATTTTGTAATAAATACATGTTTCAAATTGAGAGAGAGGATTTGTGATTGAACTCTATTTTTCATGATTCTATCTCTCTCCTCAGAGTCATTTTCTTAAGTACATGGCACATATCCCGGTATGTTGTCATTAGTTACACTTTTGCACATTAGGAACACAATCTTGGACATGATGACCTCTCCTTTGGATATTCCTTCCAACGGACTAGGAAGTCTTATTCCAAGGCTTCCGTAAGACTCAGTGAGCCTGGGATTCCCTCCAGGACGCCGAGCTGGCTGTACCATTAAATCCCATTGTCTAGAAAGGCACTTATACCGATGTTTTATATTCTGGACCCTTAGCGGCCATTTTGTTGACCGCCAGAGTCTGCTAGCGGCCCTGCACTTGACCGCTAACGGATCCTAAATGGTTCTCCACTAGACCGCTAAAGACTCCAGATGTCCTGTTTTCAAAATATCGAACTGTCTTAGTTAACGGTCCTGAACTAGACCGCCATGATCAAGAAACGGTCCATTAAACGACCGCTAGCTTACTGAGTTTGATTAACCCGGGGTTTGAGTCATCGGTTGATTTTCCTGCGTTCCTAGATAGTCCAATTGATTATCTAGAACCTGTCACATTATTCTAAAGATATCTAAGTAATTTTGAGAGTAAAAGAATGTATCGTTATGCTGCCGATTTATTTCCATGGCATAACTTAGTTATTAAATGCATTTATTGAAATCTCTTATTCTATAGAAGCATTATTATTTTTGGTTACCTTATCATGGAACTATAGTTGAAATTGTACATTCTTGACCATATTGTTGTTATAAACGTCGAAGTAGCTTGATTTATACTTGAAGATGCAGTTCGAGCACTGATTGTGTTCAAGGACTTTATTCTTGTCCCCTCGACTAATTGTCGGAAACATACTATATAAACCATGGGGTATGATGCTACTGGCGTCGCATTACGCTGAGAGTACTTTCTTTATAAATAAGTGAAATATCCACGCGATCCACGGAAATCCACACGAATTCACGAAGTACTTGTTACTAAGTGAAAAGTACATTCTTGCTTATTACATGACATTCTAGTGAGTAGGCTTCATGGTTATGAAAAGTACATTCTTATTCATGAACGGCCATAAATATATTCTTGCTTGATCATGCTTGCTCAATCATATTCTCATATCCCAAGTTTGATCGTATCTTGTTACTTTGGCTTTATTCACATTGTTTCATCGTATCCGCATGATTTATCTTATTCTTTAGAGCTAAGACATTAATTACTTTAATATTACCTACATGTTGATACGAAGATACCTACTGGGCAAGTGTGCTCATTACCTACTTTCCAATCTTTTTCAGAAAATACGAGTGAATCGGATTCGGATTACTCAAGTTGCGGGTCCGAGAGTGATTAAAGGAATATAGATTCGAGTGAAGACTTAGAATGTCAAAATATGTCTAGAATGAGTCTTTATATGTATTTTTTTTATTGAGTCTAGAAGAGGTGAATATTCATGTATTTGGATTATGATTATTTTATATGAAATAAAGGTGGAAGTTTGATTAAATTATTGTGCAATTACTTTGTGTGATTTTCTTGCGCTCTGATTATATTGCTTGCTTGAGGCTTACCATGCCGACTGTTCGCGTTCCTGATTTTTTCCGCTGCATAAATCTCAGGACGTGACATTGCACCCTTACATTCTAATAGCAACCCACCTTGCCAACGTCAATCAACGATTCGGGGTGAATCCTGCCGACACCCGCGCAGTAGCTCGAGAGAAACTCCACCTGCGTAGGCCAACGACTCTGTGGAATCACTGCCAACACAAACTGGTGCCACCAGCAACGCTCCATCGGGTCCCCACTAGTGGCTACTAGTAAACCCTGGTAGGAGGTCTATCCCTTCAGTATCTATCATGTCCCAAGGGGTAGCGACACCAAGGTGGACACTCAATCTAAGCTCAGCTTTGGCCATCATGTCCATTAAGGCCGAGCCACCCAGATCTCAGTCAAAGTCACAGCTATCTATAGCGAAGACCATCTAGTCTCTAGATCCACCTTAAAGCTCTGAGCTACTCAGTTAAGGGTCGATCCACAGTCGCTTCTACAACAGCAACAATTCGTTAATGGCACAACATCCCCTGATAGCAACAAGCTAAGGATGGCAGCCGCGAGGCTTACAAATACAAAAAAGAGGGCTAAAAATAGAGATGCCCCGGCGGACTCAGCCACTCTCTCCATAAGGAGGTGGCTGTGGGCAAAAAGGCCACAAACCCAGCTGAAGTGAAAACCAGCAAGGGCGCCTCAAGTAAAATCGGGTATCCCTTAGTGTGAAAACCCGTAAGGGTGCACTGGAAAAAGGAAAAGGGGGCTAGCTCTGGCGAAAACTCAAAAGGGCGGTGGAGCTGGTAAAGAGAAAAAAATCTATCTTCCTCACTAGGAACAACCAACCACCTCACCCTAAATCCCTGACCAGTCCACCCTAGCAGTGGGTCAGCATACCTTCCTCTAGCCATCACACCACGATGGTCGGCCTACACCCAGTCCTTGACCAATACACCATCAAGGTCGGTCATCTCCCAGCATCTAAGTCAATACACCACCACGGTCAACCTACCTATTTCTTCCTAGTCTCACACCATCCCCGTTGGCCGCTCCCCCCTTGACCAATATGCCACCACTGCCGGTCAAGCCTCCATCTTGGTCATCCCCCTTCACAGTCGACCCACGCCTACCCTTGACCAAAACACCTTCATAATCGGTTAGACACCTGATCTCTGGCCAAAACACCACAATGGTTGGCCTACACATCACCCAATCCCTGACCAATACACCTTCCCGGTCAGTTAAATCTCTAACCTTTGGCTAATACGCCTCTTCGGTCGGCCTTCGTCAGTTCGTGGGCTATCACCACCACAACCCAGAACCTTAACCTTTGCATCATTAAAGCCAATCCGTTCTAGCTTTAGTCCAAGCTCCAGCTACAAGCTGCACAGATCAGCCAGCCTGAAGGTCTACGTGAAGCTACAGATTGCTCGACAAACAGCCAAGCCCCAACAAGAAACTCCAGCATTAACACAATGGATCAACGACAATGATCCCACCAGCAACATCCATCGACAGCAGCAAGCTAAGGATACCTAGTGCCAGTCACCAAACAGCCAAGAGGCTCCCATGTAAACAAAAAAATAAAACAAAACAAAAAAATGGGGTTAAAAATAGAGATACCCCCGCAGACTCAGTCATCCTCTTTCACAAGGAGGTGGCTGGGGGCAAAAAGGCCAGTAACCTGGCTGAGGTGAAAACTCGCAAGAGCACCTCAGGAAAAATTGGGTAACCCCTTAATGCGAAAACCCGCAAGGGCACATCGAAAAAAGCAAAAGAGGGCCAGTTCTGGCGAAAACCCGAAAGGGCGGCAGAGCTGGCAAAGAGAACACACAAAAAAACTCTCTCCTCCTCCATCCGGGGCAACCCGTCACCCACCTTCCAGTAACCATATAGTTGTTGTATCCCTGTGGTTTTGATGATGTCAAACACTATGACTCATTTATGAGTCGTCTATGGTTTTTGATGAATCTTTTATGGTTTTGATGATATCACCTTCATTCTCTAAATCTTGTAAAGAACAATTTGAACAGGTCGACATAATCACAGCTCAGATCATTCAGAAATGGTCAAGATCAGAAGCAATATACAAGTTTAGAAGAGTTCAAGCTTAGCGAATGGGAAATTCAGAAGTCAGCTCATAAAGATTCATGAAGTTCAGGATTCCAGCATGAGTTCAGTAGAACTGATGACTACAAGAAAGAGTCGACACTCTGAGTTGACCCCAAGCTGTCAAAGCTCTATCTAAACGCCTGCAGTATAAGAGGAGTCAATGCAGTGATACACCTGAGTCGACGCAGCAATAAAGATGACAAGAAGAAAGATGAAGATAGTGTCGATGCAGGAAGGTCCTAGAGTCGACGCAGCTATATCTCAGCAGTGCATCTATAAAGAAATGTGAAGATGGAATTGACCCCATGCTGAAGTGGAGTCGACGCAGCCAAGGCTCTTCTACAAGTTGGCATTCAAACTCAACAAGCTGGAGTCGACGCAGTATAGAACGGAGTCGATGCAGTTAGCAAACTTCTGTTTAGAGACAAGAAGGTGTTGACTCTTAGAGTCGACCCCAGATTTGGTAAGTTCTGTCTGGGCCTCTACAGCATAAGTGGAGTCGATGCAACATCCCATGAGGTCGACGCAATTAAGGACATTTAGTGAAGCACGTAATCAACCAAATGGAAGCGCGTGAATTCGAAGCTCAATGATTGGCACGTGATCCAAGGACACATGGCACCTTTCCAGAAGACTCTTGGGAGAAGAATATTCTGGTATTACACCTCGACCAATGAGATTTTAGATCTGAAGATAATTCTCTCCAAAAATCACCCAATTTCATTCTATATATATACTCGTCTTCTTCCTTCGAAAAAAAGGGGCTGTAAGTAAGAGAGCTACGTAAGCTATATAAGAGGGCTGGTTAGAGTGCTTTAAGAAGAGACCTGAGTAGTAGCCATGCAAAGAGAATAAAGAGAGAATTTGAGAGAAGGAGAGGAAGAAAAGAGAAAGAGATCGAGAGTTCAGATTCATAGATCTGAAGCCCAGTTCGAGAGCACATACCAGAGTGTAGCCTGGAGCAATTGAAGATCAGTTGAAATCATTGACTCGTGGATCAAATCCATAGTCATTCTACTCTTCAGAGCTATATCTTTTCCTGCTCTCTTTCATCATTTTTGTTTTGTTCTTTTTCATTTCTACCTGCTGCTTCTGATGCTCAGTTTTGAGATCGGCTTAAGCTGTTTGTCAGTGGAGGCCTATGCCTCGTGAGGATTGGTTCCTCGTCTAAGTTGTGTATCAGCAGTCAGAGGATTTGTTCCTCATTAGTGGGGATTGGTTCCTTAAAGCTATGAATCAGTGGGTCTAAGGGATTGGGTCCCTCAAAGCTGTGAATCAGCGGTTGTAAGGGATTTGTTCCCTCGAAGCTGTGGATCAGCGGGTTAAGCTGTGTATCAGTGGAATACTAACTCAATTGAGTGGGGGGTGGATGTAGGTCTATTGGGTGCAGACTGAACCACCTGAAAATCCTTGTGCATTGTGGTTTGGTTGTGTGATTGCCTTCTCTATTCCGATCTGCATTTTCAGGACTGCATGTTTCTAGTTAAGTCCTTTTGATTGGTATATCAAAAGGTGTTTTCCCACACACTTTGCGTGAGGAGAGTTTCTGGACTCGAACCTCCGCCAAGAACCAACTCTATTGGCTGACCCTTCTGTGGTTGATTAATTACTGAATGAGAATTGCATTTAATTGTTCTTCTGTTCAGTTTGAATCGTGTGTTTTTAATTTGAGCATAATTTTTAAAGGGGATCTATTCACCCCCCTCTAGATCCCACCTTGCACCTAACAATACCTTTCCAACTAGTCCATACCAGTCCTTAATTAATGCCTGCTTCAGTTTATAAGCCCGACACCTCCTTGTCAGCCACATACCATCACGTTCGGCCTACACCAGTCACCTAGGTTGCACACGTCCATTGTTGGCCTATACCGGTCCCCGACCAATACTGTCACGCCCCGAGCGCGGAAGGAACCCGGAGACGTGTGATGAGTTTATATCGATCATGTCAATCAGAGCGTTAGTGTATTTGACACAAAGACAGAGCGTGCAAGAGTAAAATAACCCAATCCTTTATTTCATCAAAACCTTCAAAGTACTTCTATTACAATCCTCTTAATGAAAGTGCTAAGACTCAATAAAATGAAAAAGTACAATGATTGACTCAAGAATGGACAAAAGTAGATAATGCTTGGACAGATGGATTAGCTCTAATCTCTTCACTCTTAACCTTCCCCATCCGATTGAGTCTCGTCATTGGACTTACCTGAAAAAAATAAGGGAAAAACACCATGTGAGCGAATGCTCAGTAGGAATTATATATCGAGAGCTAGCTTACTTTAAGTAAATTACATGTTACATGAAATGCAATAAGCTATGCATGCTCGCATAAAACGACAATAGAGAACGTATAACAAGAGAGAATGAGTGAACTAGCAAGTCTTTTCAAGAACTCATGTTAATATAGCAAGATAATCAAGCATGTGTATTTATCATGTCAAGTGATCAAGTCATGTGAAGAATTGGCTAGTATTTCAAGCAGGTAAATAATACCCTTTCCGGGTCACGCAAGTCATGTCATGTCAAGTCAAGTACGAGAACTATGGAATGTCTAATCAAGCTAGTCATGTACTTCGGTACAATGCCATACCGTGATCATTACAACTCCCATGGGCACGAGTACTTTCGGGTGCTCCTCCTAGGACCAGATCGGGCCCTATATGCGTAGGCATTGATCATGTATTTTTCGACATCCACTATAGTTATAGACAATATAGAATTCCAAAGGAATACGCTTGTAGGAACTTTAAGGTAGATCAAGGATTGAACATGATGTGTAAGGACATACTACGATAGTAACGGTATAACCACGATTCGCATTAAAACTAGGTGGAATCGGCTCCCTAACTGGGTGCCATGATATTTAAGAATAAGCGCTCATATAGAGATGGTCGATCGTTCTTGGACATGATAAGCTAGATAGAATTGAGGTCCACAAGTATGACACATAATTCATAAGAACACGAATGGCATGGTTTCCCATTCCATTAATCTAGAATATTCTCATGACATCCAAATAGCATATCATGAGGTCCGGTATACCATGTTACCTTAGAGTGACATGGTAATTAAGTAATGTCATAGGTTTTAATGGTACAACCTGCTCGGCTGCCTTGAGGGAATCCAAGGCTAGCAGAGTCTTACGGAGGTCTCTATGATAAAATCACCAGTCCGAAAGAACGGAGTGTCCCGTGGAGAGTTCATCTATTACCGAGAAATAGTGGATAATCGATAAAATAACGTGAAACATGGGGCTATATTCATGGAATGGAATATAGTGTCGATATATATAACCAACTGATAGTGGGTTACAGAAATCACGAAAATCAGGAAAATCGTGAATTGACGCTTGAGCTTAAGTCTTCATTTTATGAATTGACGCCCTTGTCAGGGTCGTCGGTTCAGTAAATGAGGAATGTTCACTAAGTCGTTACATCCAGATTCTATAAATATTCAGTTCAATAAATATTTTCAGATTTCAGTCATTTATAAAAATGGCAACTTTCATTAAGGCTTCAATTTTGTAAATAACACCCTAGTCAGGGGCGTCATGTATCAAATTAAAGGGCCGAGGGCATGTCGTCATTTCAATAATTAAGCAATTATGTCAGGCCTTTCAAATTTTACAGTTTATCACTAATTGGCGCCCGTGTATAGGGGCGTTCATTCAAATGACGACCTGAAGAGGGTCGTTATTTCTTGGTCATACGATTTGCACCGAATAGGTACAATCATAGACACATGATTTTTGGAGTATTTCCAATCAAGAAACTAGAGACATGTACAGATAGAGAAAAATAGCAAGAATTTTCTATTATGATCATGCATTAGTCTACATGTAAGGGTTTACATTTATTAAATTTTGAACATTGTATAATTATTAATTATCTAGGCAATTGACGACTGTTTACACGGTCGTTAAATAAAATAGCACCCTAGACTGGGTCGCTAATTTAATTCATGTAGTAAAACAACAAAAACCTCAATCCAGAGCGATCTCTGCAATTCCTTAGAAACCTATATGCATGTATACCAGCCTAAAATTATTAAATTTGGCTTAACGCTTGAGAAAACATACCTTGGGTGATGATTTGGTTGATGATCGATGAAGATCAGTGATGAGATATGCAATATTCCGATACTCTGTTTCCAACACAGATCTCGGCAACAGTAGTATGAAGAATAAGAAGCTTGGATGAACCAACAAGAGCAATAGCTCTTATCAAAGGCAATAGCAGCACCCCTTCTATGGATCTACAGGAAGATGCCGGTCGTAGCAAGATGAAGAGTAGCACGTAACAGCCCCTTTGGAAGAATTAGAGAAGCAGAGGCTTCCCACGGCAAAGGAGTAGCAGCAGGATGAAGAAACTTTGTGGTTTCCTCACGTCGCAGGATGAAGATAGCAAGAGCGTCCTTCGTGCAATAGCATGGCGTCTTTGACAAATAGGGTCAACATGGGTTCGATGGAGGGAATGGTATTTATAGGATAAGGAATCCTACTGGGTTCTAGGAGTTCGATTAGGATTAGTATTTCCTTCGTAGAATCCTATTAAACGTAGACACCACACGTATTGATCCTTTCCCTAATCAAAACTTACCCAGATAACATCCCTATTCGATTCAAACACCAACGGGTCCCGTTTGTAAATGACGCCTAAGGTTGAGGCGTTATTTCAGTAAATGACACCTATATATTCAGTCTTCAATTCATTATATGACGCCTGTCAAGGGGGCGTCAATTATTAAATTAGCGCCATTTGAGCGGTCTTCATTTAAATAACGACCTGACAGGAGGCGTTATTTACTTTCGGCCGATTTGTTATATGCTTTAAGTATATATATATATATGAGTTGGGCCTTTGTTATTGGTTTGGATCTTTTAATCTATTTAAGTTTTTATCCTTTTAATTTACCAGGGTTGCTACAAATACACCTCTCTGGTTCATCAATCTTACACTTGCCAGTTAGCTATACACTGCCCTGGTTGGCTCACACCTCCTCCGGCCTCACACCACCAAGGTCGGCCCATATACACCAACAACTCATGCACCATTCTAGCCATTCATTCTAACAGACCTCAGCCTATACACCACCTCGGGGACCTCTAAACCACATCAACCTTGGATCCATATATCATAAAGATCCATCAACCAAGAACTCCCAGTCATCAACCCATCATTGTTAAGCTGCCATGAACCCAGTCATGACTCCAGCAATACGCCACAAAGGCGTAGCAGTTCCCAGATCCCAATCAAGACTCCAGCAATACACCACCAAGGCTCACCGGTTCCCAAATCACTAGTCAAACTCTAGGTTACTCTATAACCAGTCAAAGCCACAGTCACGGCTACAACGGCGACAAGCCATCAACAACACAAACTCCATGTCACATCCCTTGATAGCAGCACGCTACGGATGGCAGCCACAAGGTTCCCAGGTCAAAAAAAGGGGGTTTAAAAATAGAGATACCCTGACGGCCTCAGTCAATTACCTCCACGGGACTACTGAGGGCAAAAATTACCATCAATCCAGCTGAGGTGAAAACCCGTAAGGGCACCTCAGGAAAAATTGGGTAACCCCTCGGTGTAAAAATCGACAAGGGCATACCGGAAAAAATAAAAGGGGGCCAGCTCTAGTGAAAATCCTCAAGGGCGGTGAGCTGGTAAAGAAAAAAAAAGAAGCTCTCTTCCTCTCTACTCCTCACTGATGAAAGCCATCGACCGCGACATCCCACCGATGGCGAGCTCAACATCACTCCAAAACAATGGTGGCCACTACACCCCCGAGGGTCGGTCATCACCAACTCCAGTCCCAGTCTTTGGCTACACACCTCAACGGTCAGCTGACCAGTCCCAATCATCCGGCTACTACATGTCAGCAGTTAGCTGGCCAGCTCCAGTCCCAGTCTCCAGCCCCAGTATTCGGCTACACACCTCAACAGTCATTCGACCAGTCCCAGTCTCTGGCTACAACACCTCAGCGGTTAGCCGGCCAGCTCCAGTTCTAGTTCCCCTACTACAACACCCCTAGCGGTCAGCCGACCAGCTCCAGTTCCATTTCCTCGGCTACAACACCCCCAGTGGTAAGCCGGCTAGCTCCAGTTCCAGTTCCTCGGCTACAACACCCCCAGCAGTCAGCCGGCCAACTCCAGTTCTAGTTCCTCGGCAACAACACCCTCGGTGGTCAGTCGGTCTGCTCTAGCTCCAGCCCCAGTCTCTGGCTACAACACCCTAGTGGTCAGCTGGCCAGCTCCAGTTTCAGCTCTAGTTCCAGTCCTCCGAGGACAACATCCCTAGTGGTTAGTCAGTCAGCTCTAGATCCCTTGGCTACCACATCTCAATAGTCAAACAACCAGTTCCAATTTTCTGACTACATACCTCAACGATCGGCCGATATCGATTACATTTTCGGCTAACAACATGTCAATGACCAGTTTGCCAGCATCCGATCTTTAGCTAACATAGCTCAGGATCAACCAGCAACTCCAGCAACACAGGCCAACACACCCTCACGGGTCGGCCTCCAGCTTCTAGTCCCTAGCAACATAGGCCAACACACCCTCATGGGCTGGCCTCCAGCCTCCAGCAACATAGGCTAACACACCCTTATGGGTTGGCCTCCAATCTTCACTCTCTAGTAACATAGGCCAACACACCCTCACAGGTCAGTCTCCAGCCTCCAGTTTCTAGTTCTAGTCACACAGGCCAACACACCCTCACGAGTTGTCCTCCAGCTTCTAGTTTCCAGTCATCCCGGTCAACACTACCTTATGGGTTATTCCCCAGCTTCCAGTCTCTAGTCATTTAGGTCAACACGCCTCATTCAGGTAGGCCTCCAGTACCCAGCTTCCAATATCCAATTTCCATTACCCAGCTTCCAATATCCAGCTTCCAGTATCCAATTTTCAGTACAAAGCTGCCAATATCCAATTTCCAATACCCAGCTCCAATGTCCAACTTCCAGTACCCAATTTCTAGTACCTAGTTCTAGTACCTAACCTTCAGCACCAAGTTCAAGTACCCCAGTTTCCAGTATCCAGCTCCAATACCCTGCTTCCAGTCTCTAGTCTCCAGTTCTAATGACCAGATTCCAGTATCTAGTTCCCCTATCCAACTGCCAGTATCCAGCTCCTAGGATCCAGTCCCTAGTATCCAGTCTCTAACCACCAGCTCCAGTTCCCAGCAACGGGCCGGCACGCCTCATAGGAGTAGGCCTCTAGTCCTAGCTTCCAGTATCCAAATCTTAGCTTCTAGTCCCAGCATCCAATTTCAAGCCTCCAGTTTTCGGTCTCCCATCCCAATATCTAAGTCGCTATCCCAGTTTCAAGTCTCCTGCTCTAGTATCCAATTCCCAGTCCCAGCCTTCAATCCCAGTACCCAGTAGCCAGATCCCAGTCTCCAGTCCTGGTATCTAGTCCTGATATCTAGTTCTCAATTTCCAGTTTGTAGTCCTAATATCCAGTCTCCCATCCCAACATCAAGTTCCCAATCCTCAGTTCCAGTTTCTAGCAACAGGCCAGTACACCTCATGCAGGTAAGCCTCTGATCCTAGCTTCTAGTATTCAAATCCTAGTCTCTAGTCCCGATAGCCAGATCACAACCTCCAGTTTCTAGTTCTAAGTCCCAATATCCAGTCTCCAGTCCAAGTATCTAGTATCCAGATCCCACTCTCCAGTCTAATATCCAGTTTCTGACCTCCAAGTTCCCAGTCTCTAGTTTCAATGCCCAATCTCCAGTCCTAATATCCATTATCCAAATCCCAATCTCCATATCCAGTATCCAGTTTCCAGCCCCCATCTCCTAATTCCCAGTCCCAGTACCCAGTCTCTAATCCCAGCATCTAGTATCCAAATCACAGTCTTCAGCTACAACATCCAGCTTCTAGGCTACAGTTTCCAGTCCCAGTATCTAGTCTCCAGTATCTGAGTCCCAGTCTCTAGTCCCAATATTCAATTTTCAACTTCCAGTTTCCAATCTCCAACTTCAAGCTTACAACGATAGACCAACATGCCCTAGCCAGGCAAGTCTCTAGTCTAAGTATCTATTTTCCAGCCTCCAACTTCCAATTGCCAGCAATAGGCCACTACGCCTCACATGCAGATCAACAACAACAACCACATGAGCCAATCAAGATGCCTTGTAAACTACTATGCCTCAAAGGCCTATCTACAGCAACCCTAGACCAACACACCCCCAAGGGTCGGTCTATCATGCTCTTGGATCATTACACCTCAATGGTCGGCCATCGACGATACCTTCAACGGCACCTCAGTGATCAACCGATCGTGGCGCCTGGGCAATATACCTCAGCGGTTAGTGGAGCTGGGTTTCTAGTTGATACACCTCGGCGGTCAACCAGCACACTAACAGGGTCGAACAACCTCAACTTCAACTATTACACCATGACTATTAGCCGGCAGCATCAACATTTGTTCATACACTACAAGGGTCGGCCGAATATGATTTCAAGCCAACACGCCTCTCTGGGGTAAAATCCAACAACTTCAGACGAAGATGCCACCCTAAGGTAGGTCTCCAGCAACCTCAGGCCGACATGCTTCGCCGAGGCAGGCCTTGAACAACGGCAGACCAAAATGCCTCACCAAGGTAGGTCTCCAACAACCTCGGACCAAGATGCCTCGCCAAGGCAGGGCTCCAGCAACCTCAAGCCGACATGCCTTACCGAGGCAGGTCTCCAACAGCCTCGAACCGAGACACCTCAACGCGACAGAACCCCAGCAACACCAGGTTAACACGCCTCGTCGAGGTCGACTGCCAGCAACACCAAGACAACGGCCCTTACCAAGGCCAACCCCCAGCAACACCTGGCCAACATGCCTTGTCGAGTCTCTCCTCCAGCAGCATCAGGCCAACACTCCTAACTGTTGTAGGTCTTCATCGACAATGGACTAGTATGCCTCGTCGAGGCAAGTCCACGACAAAACTCTAGCTACAACGCCTCGGAGGTGTGACCAGCCCGTCCCATAAGATGATCAACGCCAAGCCTAGCCAATGCACCCCTATAGGCGATCAATGAACAACGTCAGAATCCTACAAAAAAAATCAACCACCACAGCAGTGGTTGGCCGCTAGCGACCAACCACAAGCTTCACCACAAAGCCTTAGTCAGAGCGACGGCCATCTCGTCGCCAACCAGCGGTCCCAAAAGCTGAGGGATAGGCGGCCCTCCGATTCCCAAGATTGGGAAGTCTAGAACCACCTAAGCAGCACCATGGGCTATAGCCAGACTCACAGGGGAATAGGCCCGGGTGAAAAAAATACTCATGGTACTCCTTGACATAGACAAGGTGGAAAACCTGAGAAAACATAAATCTTAGTTTACAAGTCCACCTCCGGGGGCAAGACATGGCTCCCGCCAGTGCAACCTCAGATGATAAAAGGGAGCCACCAATGGTCCCCCACTACTCGCCAGCCACCCTACGAGGCGCGATGGGCTCGACGGCCTTTCCTTCCACTGAGCCACCTGTCCTAAGAAAATCCACAAAGCCTGCTGCACAAGATAGGGCCCCAGACATAGGCAACGAAGCCAGGAGCATTATTACACCAGGCTCCCCTGGCCTCTTTTCACCTTCAGCATGAGCGCCAAGACCCATCACACCGTCAACCGCTGAAATGGCCATGTATCTAGAGAGTTTGGCGTCCAGACCAGATTACTTCCGCAACGCGGGCCCTGTTCACATTTGCCAGAAGCCCAACACGTGAGATAAACTGAAACGGAATTCCCAAGTCATGGACGATGGTCTACAACCTCAAGCACCTTGCGTGTATCCAATACACACCATCTCCACTAGCTCCACGCCTATTGTCATCTAAAATGTTGCTCTATGATAAGCCCTGAAGAGAGGTCCTCTCGGATTGCTGAAGCCCTAAGGTCACCTAATGAAGTGTCAGGGACTCTATAAGTCATCACCTCGGGACATCCGAAGAAGTCTACCACAAGTTGGCAATGCTATACGGCGAACCGAAATCAACAAACCCAACAAACTAGCAACGACTCGGTCATGCCGAACAAACCCCATATCTCGTCCGACGAGGATGAAATTACACCTGGCAGTCCGCCACCTAATGAAGAAGCCTCCCAAGGTGAAGAAATGTCCCTGGTCCCTCAAAACGGAGTGCCGAGAGGGATATCAGCAGAAAACCCGAGTGACCTGATTCGGGTACACGTCGTGCCGGAAAGGTTCGTAAGTGGCCGAAAAGCTATCCAATCAGGGGTGAAAATATTTTGAGTGGTGGCCCACTCAATGAAGATGCCTCGCATATGTACATAGTAGGTCTGGTAGCACAAATCACAGTGCCGAAGGCTAAATTAGGATAAAACCCGAGTAATCCGACATGGGTTCGGCACGTGTCGGAAACCACTCGAAATCATAAACCGGGAACCAGAGAGTTCGAAGTCTGCACTCCGGAGACACTGCATCAAACCTAGAGCCGTATGGGACATCGAGTCATCATCTTAGTCAATTCAAGGCTAACACAATGGCAAACATGGCAAAATTCACCCAAAATACCCTCAACACTGTAAGTGAATCGGCGCAACCCCTTCATCTAGGGTGAATCGGCGCCAGCAGCCATTGAATCAGCACCCTCCCATATGCCAGTGAACCGGCACACTTTCCCCTCTTGCTTACTGAACCGGCGCAAGCCCTTCATGCATGGTGAATCGGCGCCAGCAGCTTTTTGTTGTGTCCCCTGGTTTTGATGATAACAAATCATAAATCATTAGTATATATTTGAGAAATATCTAACATGTTTTGGTTTAATGTATAGACTAATCAAGCACAGAAGAAATACTCTAAGTGATGTCTCGACACCGTTTTGGTGATGTCTCGACACATCTAGAACAGATCTTGTCGAACCACGAACGATTGAGCTCTGACATAAAGCATGTGTCGACACATCTGACCAATGTCTCGACACCTCTAGAAGAAATCAAACTGAAGCCGTTCTGTCTGGCCTCTGGATTTATCGATGTCTCGACACACTGAGTGAAAAGTGTTGACACCTCGGTCCCACGAAGCAAGCAACTCTGCACATGGCGCATATGTCTCGACATTGTTCAGTGATGTCTCGACACAGTCATTGTGACGTCTCGGCACAACTTCAAGATATTCAATGGATGTCTCGACACACTGTGTGTAAAGTGTCGGCACATTCGTGTTCGACCAGAACGCATCTAAAACCAATAGAAGCTATTTTCTAGATATTCAATGGAAGTCTCAACACACTATGTGTAAAGTGTCGACACATTCGTATTCGACCAGAACGGATCTGAAACTGATAGAAGCTATCTTCAAGATCCGAAACTTGTCCTGGAGGATCTGTTCACTCTGGAAAAAGCCGTCAAAGAGGCTAATTTGTCAGAGGATGATGGTCTGGCAGAGAAATCCCCTGAAAGGACTGTACTTTTGTTGATATTGTCTCCTACCTAGCCACATATCAGTAGGCTTGACAGCAAAGGGTCAACTATGCAAATGGAAGCAAATCAAATAATGTGGATGTGACATTCTAGGTTTAGCTTGGAAAGTGGACAACGTTGGTGTCACCGCAAGTCACCAATATATCAGGAGCATGAGCACCAGTTCGACAGCAAGGCAAGCAAGGGAGAAAAGGAAATGCAGAAGACTTGTTAACGAAGCCATCTCCTTCCTGGTGCTGCTGGAGTGAATGCAAAAAAGAAGACGCTCCTCTTCCTCACTCAAGAAGACCTCTTAGCATGGCAGAAAGAACTTGTGAAGCTCCATCCAGTACCCTTGAGAGCTGAAGCATGATCATCCTTCCCTCTTAAGGTCGTGGTGACGAACCAGGAAGAACAAGAAGAGAGAGCCAAGGAGTCCTCAAGCTCTTTCCTAGATAGGAGATTTCCTTCACATAGTGTTTCATAACGATACTATGTCTGGCTGTTTCCATTTTAGTTTGCTTTTATTCAAAACACATTCTATCATATTTGTTCCCTACCTGTGAGTAGGAAGACAGACGGTGTGGTCACCAGTCTGTGTGTTTTGGGTTGTGATCTCTCAAGCTATTTGGCAGTGGAGTGTTGAGAGTGTATCTCTCTGATAGAAGCTGTGAATCAGCAGTAGTGCCTTTGCACTAGTGAAGCCTCACCTTGTTCTGTGAGGGGTGGAGGTAGGTCTCTGGATAGAGACCGAACCACCTTAAAACTTGCGTCTTGTGGTTTGCTTTCTATTATGTTCTAATGGTAGATGCTTGATATGAGTGTTCATAATATTCATCTGTGCATCTAGCCTCTTAGCTATCAACTTATTCTTGCTTTACTAGTCTTAGTATTGGATCTAGTTTAAAATTTCCGCAAAGAAGGGCAAAAGGGGGTTGATCTATTCACCCCTCCCCTCTAGATCTGCCTATCACCACTCTACACGTGGTATCAGAGCTAGTCTCTTTGTATGTGGTCTAACGACCTTGAGAGAACTAGTGATATGGCAACTAAAAGTCCTATGGCCGAAGGGCATTCCATAAATAGACCGCCTCTTTTAACTGGATAAATTATCCTTACTGGAAAAATTGCATGCATGTCTTCATTAGAGCCCAAGATCATGAAGTCTGGCGAGTGATCATCAAGAGACCATTTGAGCTGCCTCTGGACGAGGATACATGGACTAAGGAACAGATCAGGACATCAACACTGAACTGGGGTGCCAAGCACATCATGCAGTGCTCCCTTCATCCAACAGAGTACTCAAGGGTGTCAACTTGCGCTACTGCAAAAGAAATGTAGGACCGCCTTGAGGTAATATATGAAGAGACACAGCAGGTACGTGCTACCAAAGGAAACATGTTGGTATCTGAATATGAAAAATTTAGAATGAAATCTGATGAGCCCATTTCGGACATGTATGCTAGGCTAACCGTGCTCACTAATGACTTGACTGAGCTAGGTAAGACCTATTCTGAGCAGGAGATAGTAAGGAAGATTCTGAGATCACTAACCCCTATTTGGCATACAAAGGCCACAGTGGTTAAAGAATCAAAAGACTTAACTACAATTAAGGTAGAAGAACTCATAGGGTCCCTGATGACTTATGAGATGAATAGGAAGAACAAAGAGGCTGAGGTAAGTAAAAAGAAGCCTTTGGCTCTTAAAGCTGGACCAAGCACCAAGGACTTATATGAAGATTAAGATCTTTCAAGTAGTAACACGGAAGAGGACGAAGTTGCTCTATTGACAAGGAAGTTTAGAAGATTTTTAAGAAAGGAAGGTACCGGCTTCACTAAGAAGAAGTCCCAGGTAAAAAGAGGTTTTAGGCCAAGACTAGAAAATGTTAAAAAATCTGAAAAGCTTGTCTGCTAATCTTGCAGGAAACCAGGACACATCAAGTATGAGTGTCCATAAGGAGCTAAGAAAGCTATGCCCAGGTGGAAGAGCAAGAAGAAGCAGGCCATGGTGTGCACTTGGAGTGATGATGAAGAAGAAGAGACTGAAGACAACTCCTCTGAGGAGGAGAAAGATGATCTCTGCCTAATGGCCAAAGGAGAAAGTGACAGCGAGGTGAGCTCTCCCTTTGAGCACTTCTCTACTAATGATTGGGAAGAAGCTTACTTCGAATTGATGAATAAGTATGAAGTGTACAGAAAAGAAAATAAAACTTTAAAGAAGAAGGTTGACTCCTGTGGGCATGATAAAACTCTTAATGAAAAAATAATCTCCCTAGAAACTAAGATTGAGGATCTAAGAAAAATGAATGAATATCTTGAAGAAGGAAGAAAAGAGATGAAAGATTTGGAAGTGGAAAATGAAAGCCTGAGAGATGAAATTGATGAGTTGAAACTAAAAATGCAAGGCTATGTAAAAGATAACAATCTGTGCAATGAAAAGTCTGATGCCTTTAAACAAGTCAACTCTCAACTATTGAAAGAAAATGAAAAACTTCAAAAGGATCTTGTAGATAAACAAACTGCTCTTGAAAAATTTATTGATGGAAGTGAGAACTTGAATGCCCTACTAGGAACTAAGATAAACTTCAACAGGGAAGGGCTAGGGTATGAGCCAACTAAGAAGAAAACGTTTGGACTAAAAACTACCACCTTTGTCTTATCTTCCGATGCTTCAACCTCCAAATCAACACACCAAGAAAATGTTGAAAACAAAGGAAAAGAAAAGGTAGGAGAATCAATCAACAAAACTTCCCATCAACCCAAAAAGGTTCACCAACAAACCCAAACAGGCCGACACAAGTTTAAGCCAAAATATGCACATCCCAAAAGAAGGAACAGTTATAATGTTGGAACAGGTCGGGACTATCCTCAGGACAGGTCGACGCCCAAATGGTTAAACGCCCAACAATACCCTAGGTTCACACCAACAGGTCGACACTTTCATAACAGGAGGTCGACACATCCTTCATCTAGAGACTACTATAGATGGATAGAACGAGAGACAGGCTGACACGTTTCCTCCTACAGGTCGACACCTTCATGGGTTAAGGGTAGTTATATTCCTATGGTCATAGGTTTACTCAACCTCAACAACCTAGGCACTATGACACCACCTACTCCTTTAGACCAACCAACTGGAATAGATGGTCTAACAACCAATCCTTTTCCACCATTCCCAAAACCTATAAAGCCCAAAAGGCTAAAGAGAAGAAAAATTAGAACCCCCAGCAAAGCAAAAATGCTAAGAAAGTCTGGATTTCAAAATCTGTGTTATCTTGTTTTACATAAATGAAGAAATTATTGGGACCCAATTGTCCTTAGGTTCCAAACATTGTCACTTAATTTCTTGTGCAGGACTGTCTTATAGCCGTGCACAACCGCTGGTATCTTGACAGTGGCTTCTCAAGACACATGACTGGAGATAGAATCAAATTATGTCTCCTGGTTGAAAAGGAAACTAGACATGTCACGTTTGGAGGAAACAACAAAGGAAAAATCATCGATACAGGTAAAGTTGGTAAGAACCCCTCCAACTCAATTCATAATGTATTACTTGTTGATGGTCTGGAGTATAATTTGTTGAGCATAAGTCAACTATGTGATAAAGGTCATACTGTAATTTTTGAATCTAATGAATGTAGGATCTTGCAACCTAATTCAAAATAAACCAAGTTTTCTGATAAAAGAGTCAATAACGTGTACATGATTGACTTAGATGACCCGGCTCACATAAATCTTTGTCTTGCTGCACCCAAATCTGAATTAGGATGCTTGTGGCATTGCAGACTCGGTCATGTTAGCTACAATACTCTTCATAAATTGGTGAAGCATTCTATTGTCAAAGGTCTGCCTGAAATAAAATTTAAACTAAACTCTAAGATTTGTGATGCATATGCTCAAGGAAAGCAAACTAGAAAGTCATTTAAAAGCAGAACTGAAAACTTATAATCTAAACCACTTGAACTAATCCATATGGACTTGTTTGGTCCGACCAAAATAGCTAGCTTACGTGGTAAAAGATATGGTTATGTTTTAGTAGATGACTTTACTAGATTCACTTGGGTATTTTATCTTGCACATAAAAATAATGCCTTTGATGAGTTTCAGGCACTTTATATGCAAGTGAAGCAAGATGGTAAGTTTAAGATTTCCAACATAATTTCAGAGCATGGTGGTGAATTTGACAATGCTGACTTTGAAAATTTGTGTAGGACTGAAGGAATCATTCACAAGTTTTCACCACCAAGGACTCCTGAACAAAATGGGATAGTTGAGAGGAAAAATAGAACTCTCATAGAGATGGCACGCACAATACTTGCTGAAAGGCATCTACCAAGGAGATTTTGGGCAAAGCGGTAAACACTGTATGTTATATCATCAACCGCTCAATGGTAAGGCTACTCACCAAAATGACCCCATATGAGCTGCTAAAAGGTAAAAAGTCATATCTATTTCACATGAAAGTTTTTCGGTCAAAGTGCTTTGTTTATAACAATGATAAAAGAGTTCTGGACAAGTTTGAGCCAAAGAGCGAAGAAGGGATATTCCTTGGGTACTCCGATAAGTCTAGAGCTTATAGAATCTATAATCTTAAGACCCTTTGTGTGGAAGAATCCCCTCACATCACCTTTGATGAGATTGATCATGACAACACTTGCAGGGAAGATGATGATGGGGAATTCCTGAACATAAAAGGAAAAGAGGAACTTCCACATGAGGAGACACAAGCAAATGAAGACCAAGAAGGGCCAAGCAATGCTCCGGTCACCGAAGTAGATGGAGGTAACACTCAACCTGATCTAAGAGTGTTAAAAGACCATCCTTTAGAAAACATTTTAGGTAATCTGCATGACCGAACCAAAACTAGGTCTCATTTCAAAATTATGGATGAAATTGAACAACTTGCCCTTGTGTCTCAAATTGAACCCAAAAATATTATAGAGGTCTTAAAAGATGATAACTTGGTAAATTCCATGCATGATGAATTAAACCCGTTTGAAAGAAACAAAGTCCGACATCTAGTTCCCAAGCCTCAGGAGAAATTAGTCATAGGAACTAAATGGGTCTTCAGAAATAAATTAAGTGAAGATGGAAAGATAATAAGAAACAAATCCAGATTGGTGGCTCAAGGGTATAATCAAGAATTTGGCATAGATTTTGAAGAGTCTTTTGCCCCTGTAGCTAGTCTAGAGGCCATTAGAATTCTGCTAGCATTTGCATGTTCTCATAAAATCAAACTGCAGCAAATGGATGTTAAGAGTGCTTTTCTAAATGGTCTTATTAAAGAAGAAGTCTATGTAGAGCAACCCCCCGATTTTGAATGCACATATTTCAAAGATCATGTTTATAAGTTGGATATGGCTTTATATGACTTGAAGCAAGCACCTAGAGCTTGGTATGAGACTAAGCTCATACCTCACCGAACAGGGGTATTCAAGAGGTAATGTAGACCAGACACTATTCACCAAGAAATAAGGTAAGGATATCTTGATAGTTCAGATTTATGTGGATGACATAGTGTTTGGGTCCATTAAACCTCAAATGTGTGAGGAGTTCTTTAAACTCCTGACCAATGAATTTGAAATGAGTCTAATGGGTGAGCTTCAATTCTTTCTTGGCTTGTAGATTAATCAAAGCAATGAAGGCTGTTTTATCAATCAAGCCAAATATGTGAAGGAGTTGCTGAAAAAGTTTGATTTGACAAACTGTAAACCATTAGGAACTCCAATGGGGACTGCTACTTCACTGGATGCAGATGAACACGGTACTCTTGTAGATGCAAAGAGGTACAGCGGTATGATCGGGTCAATACTATATCTAACTGAATCTAGACCAGACATTCAGTTTAGTGTTTGCCTTTGTGCTAGATTTCAGTCTAGTCCTAGAGAGTCTCACTTGACTACTGTCAAGCGTATTTTTAGATACTTTGCTGGCACTCAAGAATTGGGATTATGGTATCCTGCATCCTGTGAACTTTCACTTATTTCATATTCAGATGCAGATTATGCAGGATGCAAATTGGACCGCAAGAGCACTAGTGGCTATTGCCAATTTCTTAGTGTGTGTTTGGTTTCTTGGGCCTCCAAGAAACAGCACTCGGTTGCCCTCTCAACTGCAGAAGCAGAATATGTTGCTGCAGGGAGTTGTGGCACCCAAGTACTGTGGATCAAACACCAACTCCAAGACTATCTAATAGATCTTGGCTGTGTTGCCATTCTGTGTGATAACACAAGTGCTATAAATCTTGTAAAAAATCCAGTCATGCACTCGAGGACTAAACACATTGAAATTAGGCATCATTTTATAGGGATGAAGTCCTCAAAAATCACTTTGAGCTCCATTTTGTTGACTCAGAAAATCAGATTACAGATATCATCACAAAACCTTTAAGCAATGACAGGTCCTCAACATTAAGGAGAGAGCTCGGTCTATGCAGACCTCAATCCAATCAGGTTTGAGATATCTATTACTTTTTTTTTCAGTGCTCAAGTTACTCGTCTTTGCTATGATTGGAACAATCATGTCTGCTTTGATCTAGAACTGGTCTATTGGTTGTGTAAACCATGCCTTGAATGATGGTCACACTCAGGGAGAGCTTGTGTGCATTTCTAGTTATTTTTTTGTTGAATATCAGCTTATGACTAAATGGTATATCAAATGTCGAGAAGTGGAAAGACAGGTCACGCCTGTCAGGAATCTCTCTTCATGCGTGAGGACAGGCCTCCGCGAAGTACCATGAGTCAGAAATGCATATTGATAACTATATAGTTGATTTCTAGTGCATAAGCATGTTTAAAGCTTTAGCATCCAACAAAGCACTTCTCAGAGGCAGCAAAGAGGTAAAACCATTCTTGAATGATTGTCTGAAAGAAGTAAGTCAAAGGCACTGGCTGTAGAAGCTGGCGAGTGTATTTCAGAAATAAAGATTCATAGAAACTGGTTGAGCACAGTTTATGGAACAGTCATGTGTCGAGACATGCAGGATAAGATCTAGTGAACAGGTCGACACCCTACAGTTATGTGTCAAGACATGTAGGGCAAAGTCCATTGAACAGGTCGACACCCTACAATCATGTGTCGAGACATGCAGGACAAGTCTGTTGAACAGATCGACACCCTCCAGTCATGTGTCGAGACTGCCTCTCAGCCGCTCTCGGGTTTGAAGATCCAATGGAGAGTTTCTCTGATTCTTTCTTCCCACTGCCTCCTTCATTTCCACTTCAAATCTTTTTGCCTCTGAACCTTCACTTTTCACCAAGCATTAATTGAGGGGGAGTTGAGAATGTTTTCATTAGTTTATACAACCCTGGGTAAGTTAATCCGTTTTACTCCTGTTAAGGAAATGGTTTCTTGTTTATAATCCCCATTTCGTTATCATTGCGTTGAGTTCTACCAAACTTCCACTCATAATGGGATTAAAACATTCATCAAGTCCTTGAAAATGACCATTGCCTAAACGTCTGAAAGTTCACTACAAATAGGCTTCTTGGTTTATGAATTGATTAGCATATATTGTCCTTAAACAAGTTACCTAACTTAAAGTCAATTAGAGAATACGCCTCCTAAAACCATGCTACAATAATTTCAAAGCAATGACCTCATCTTCAGAGAAATTAGATCCTCCATCAATGAAATGAGGGTTAACCTAGTCATGATGAAGACTGTCAACTTTGTTCAGAAAATTTCAGAAAGCTAAGTTACACGGAGTAACCAGGGACTCTGGCGTCTAAACAATGTGTTTCCTTGAGTCAAAAAGTGAATGCTATATCGGACTGTTTAATTAATCAAAAAAAATATGGTTTGAGGTTGACTCTATACCTTACTTCACAACAAAAAGGTTTTTGTTTACTTTCAATACTTGCTTATCTTCCTTTTCCAATCATGCCAAATGGACGTGATGAGTAAGCCAAGTAGGCTTGGTTGCATTATCTTCAACTTTCTCAAGTGTTTTAGTGTTATTATTTGTTGCAAAAATAGTTTCTCTCAAACCTTCATTACTAAAAAATGAGCTTATAAGCTTTAAACAGTTTTGAAATAAAAATAGGGTATTTTCGCCATTTCCTAATTCAGGGTTGTTATTTCAAAAAGCAAGATCTCAACTCTCCTTATTTACTCGGCGGTGAAAAACATGTTTCTTACCTTTCCTCATTTCAACCTTATTTTCACTCGCACACCCGCTCTCCGGCGAACCTGCACACCCTCACCGTGGAGGTCGACGCCCCATTCCGTCCTCCTTCGCTTGTGCAACCATCTCCCCAGCTAGCTCCAGCTGCCCTCCGTCACCACTCCTCCCTTCCTTCTGTTGAACATGTGTGCAACATGATTAATTTTATGGTTTTGATGATGTCTGCCTCTGTAGTCATTAATGAACTATACTGCATTTTATAGTGTTAATATTCATTCATTTCTGAGCATTATACTTCCAGCGCAAAAGATCAAGAATGACACAAAAATCTAGGCAACTGGATACACAGATATCAAGGCATATGACAATATTGGAGGCACAGAAATCTAGCATGTTTCAAGCACAGAAATCAAGCTGAATAGCATCACACATAAGGTCATTGCATATTCTTCATATGGTCAGTGCATGTCTTGCCTTACGGATAGTTCAAGGTCGGTGCAACTTCTGGATAGCAAGCCACAAGATAATCTAAGGAATGGAGTGGAGTTGGCAAATGTGAAAGCTCAATGACAGTTAAGGTCGATGCTCGAAGAAGCATAACCAAGAGAACCCAAAGTCAAAGACTCAGTTGACATCTTCTAGACTGTCAAGGGTGATGCAGACATGAATGGGGTGCTAAAGAACTTAAGCGACGGAGCTAAAGCAGTTAGCGGACCAACCCGAGAAAACCCGGGATCTGCCCAGCAGGCGGTCGACCGCCACCACAGGGGCGGTCGACCGCCCCAGCCAGCAGCCCACCGTCTGCAATTCTTTCAGTGGCGGTGGACCGCCAGCCCAGTAGCGGTCGACCGAAAATCCCAGGGAACATCCATCTATAGCATTTCTCAGTAGCGGTCGACCGCCAGAAGCCACAGGTCGACCTCCAGCCCCGAGCCTTCAATGTTGACTTTATTTTCCACTTCGAGAAAGGCCATTCCCCATGGATTTCTGTAATCCAAAAGTCACCTAATCAACCACAAAATGTGGATCTAGTCTGGGATGTGTTTATTGACCATCCAAAGAGATATAAAACCAACACAAGAGGGTTAGAAACCCTAGTTGATCATTTGGAGAAAAAGAGAGATGAAGAGAGGCTAGAGGAGCTCCAAGGAAGAAGAGGTATTGTAGCCATGAACAGTACTCTGTGCAGAAGTTCTACATCCAATCCAAGGGATTCAAGCCAACATCTGAAGCCCTCAATCTCCAAGGAAGAAGATAAACAAGCAAGCTCACAAAGGAGATCAAAAGGAAGATCAAAGCTACATCCAAACCTCTTCATCAACTCAAGGGAAGATCAAAGCTACATCCAATATTCTTCTTCATTAACTCAAGGAGATTCAAAGGAAAGATCAAGCCACATCCTATATCTTCTCCATCAACTCAAAAGGATCAAAGGAAGATCAAAGCAACAGATTCAAGATCCAACAATCTCAAACAAAATCAACTTCATTGTAGCATATCTCCATATCTTGTTTAAGCTTTTTCATCTTGTTCTATTTTTAATTCATTCAATCTATTGAAACTGAAGATCGTCCCTGCTGGTGGTTAGTAGGAAGGTAATCGGGAGTTCTCCGATATGCGGTATAGCCGTCCCTACCGGCTTTGTCTGTAGGAAGATAGATGAGGGTTTTATCTGTTCTGTGGTTTGGGGCGTGCCCCGCTCAAGCTGTGAGTCAGCAGGGAAGCCTCACCGGGTTTTGGTGAGGGGTGGACGTAGGTTGCGGGGTTGCAATCGAACCACCTTAAAAATCCATGTGTTGTGGGTTGTTCATCGTGTGCGATTGCTCTATATCTTCTACCCCTGTTATGGTGCTAGGCCCGGATACAGAGGGGGGGTGAATGTATCCCTCTAGAAATTATGCCCAAATTAAAAAACTAAAGCTCAAATATGCGGAATAAAAACTAATGAGCTTTCCAAGATAAGATGATAATTCAACAAATGATCAAGCAGTTGGACTGCAATAATGCAGCCACCTGATCACACCAGAAACAGCAGGCATAGCTAAACAAACCAACCACACTTAGCAGAAATTAATGCTCAAGATATACTTCTAAGAGAGCACAACTAACCAAGCATTCACAACCTGTGAGGGGTGGTAGGTGATATGGAGCAAACGTACACAGCAATTCGCTCAATACAAGACTAGGACACTATCAAATGCAAGATAGACAGTCTGAAGAACAAATTGAATTTTCTTTTAAACCAATGAGCAAATATATATAAGGCTCACCTAAATAAGCAACTAGCAGAAGAATGCAATCAACTCTCAGCACGGATAGAAACAAGAATGCATAAAGCAATCTGTGAAGGGGGTAGAAGATAAGGAACAAGCGCACAAGCCCAATCACACATCACAGAAGATTTTTAGGTAGTTCGGTCACCAAGACCTACATCCACCCCTCACTCCCAACAGGAGTGAGGCTTCCACTAGCACAAGCTAGTAACCTGCAGACTCAATCTGCGAACACACGCTGCCAAACAGCTTGACCAGGGGAACATCCTCCCCTCTTCCTCCCAACCGGAGGGAACACCAGTGACACCCAGTCACCAGCAACCAGAGACCCAAGTCTCTCTTCCTCCAACCCGGAGGGTACACCTGGACCTGCTACCAGCAAGACCAGAACCGGAGGGCTAGCCTCCCTTCTCCTGACCCACCAGGAGGAACCCGACCTCAGTCCAGAGGATCGGAAGAACAAGGATAACCAAATGAAAAAGGAAAAACAAAAACACGAAATGAAAATAACTTAAGCAAACAGAAAGCTGAAAAATGAAATGCACAATGTGGCTCTCAACGGAGCTGACTGGCCTGGATCTGATCCACGATCCAGTAGGAACAGATCTCCCTCGATCTCACTCTCTTTCTTCACTCTCTCTCTTTCTCTCTCTTCTCTGCTGCACTTCTCTTCTTCTCTCGATCTCTGTTCTCCTTTTCTCTCTTTCTCTTTTTCTTTTCTTCTGCTGGATCGTGGAAGCTCTCTCTTCCTTTTCCCTTTCTTCTCTCAGCTTCTGCTGGATCGAAGAGCTTTCTGCTCTGCTGTTACTCTTTCTGCCTCCAGGCTTCTTCTTCGATCAGTCTTCTATAGAGGATGAAGACTCGTATATATAGCATCAGCAGCAGCACATTGGGTGAGTGTGGCTTCCACGTTTCCTGCACTTGAAATTCGGACCACGTGGCAGCATCCTGGTTCACGAGCCAGGCACCTCGGATCACGTGCCCGTCAATTCAACGACATTCGACCAGCAGGACTCAAGTCTGCTGCATTGACTCCATTAGCCTGCTACGTTGATGCATCTGTGATCCAGTGATCAAGTCTTCAACAGATGGGCGTGCTGCGTCAACGCTATCAGCATGTTGCATTGACGCATTGGTGTTCCAGCATCCGAACTTAGATGGCTTCAGCCCTCTCACGCTTCGTATGGAGTGCGTTGACGCATTGTGCAACTGCGTCCACCCTCTGGTCACCTTGTCGATCCATCAACATGCTGCGTCGATGCCACTTGATGAATGCGTTGACGCACCAGAGTAATACAGTAAGCTCCTTTCTGATTGTTTGAACTACTGCGTCCACGCCACTTGATCAAGGCGTTGACACATTGATGCGTTCCAGTGAGCAACCAGCCTAGCCTTTCTTAACTGTTGCGTCGACGCTGCTCCACTGCTGCATTGACGCATTGGAATATTTTTGACAAGGCCTCTGCTTCTTGAGTGGCTGAGTTGATGCAGCCTTTGCGTAGAGTTGACGCTGTGAAGAGTATCCGTGGATGCATCTTCATTGGTGCGTGGACGCCTTAAGCTCTAGCGTTAACCGTCTAAATTGTCTCCGAGCTAGATGCCTATCAGGCTTAATGGCTGCGTCGACGCTGTCTAGCAATGGCGTTGACGCATCGACATCGGCAGTCCAGTGAACAAATAGTCTACCCCTTTTTAACTGTTGCGTCAACTCTTCCAACTCGTGGCGTTGACGCACAGAGTAATCCAGGAGCTTCTTTCTTGATTGTTTGAACTGCTGTGTCCATGTGTCAGCATTTCAGCCTCTTGGATCACGTGCCAAGTCTTGATGACCTGAATCATCTGCAGACAGACAGAGGAATAATGAACGTATATACTTAAGCAGTAAATGATCAAGTGTGTACAGTGTTAACACTGAGTGAGTGTTTAGAGTTGAAGATGTTCATACGAACTCAGTGTATATACTTGCTGAAGACTGCATTATTATAACAGGGGAGTGTGTAGACTGAATTAAGTAAAGCATGTTATCTGACAGCCATATGAACACCATTCACTTACATGATAAAACATGAAATAATCGAGCATATAAAAGAAAGCATTATGATCAGAGAATGACTAAATAATTGCATGATGACACACCCAGCAAGATGACTCACAGTGATTAACTCACATCAAAAACCAATCATCAAAACCACCATTAAAACTATCATCAAAACCACAGGGGCACAACAATCTCCCCCTTTTTGATGATGGCAACACTACACAGTGAGTCAATCTGATGACTCAAACTATTCTCCCCCTTTGACTTCATCAAAAAGAAAAATAGTTTGAGAAATTAAAGCATGTAAAAAAAATCAGTCAATTCCTCCCCCTTGCAAGAACATGATTCTCCCCCTTTAAGAGTTTCAGCAAAAACATGAGTTAGAGATGATCAAAAGAAGCCAGCATGCAATGATAAGAATCTCCCTCATTTGGTCTAATCAAGATGAACCATGGGAAGGGGTAAGAATGCAGATGTAGATACCAGAATGCAAGATCTCAATTCTTCTCCTTCTATGCAGCATGATGCGTATGACAAGGAGGCTCCCCCTCAATAAATGGAATCTTATGAGATAGATGAGAAGGAGACCACAGGGGCAAACAAGGACAAGTTCAGGTCAATGAGCAGAAGAGGTTCAATTAGCAGATTTCTAAAGAGGCTTCAACTACAAGAATTTTAGTCAGATTTTCAAGGAAATGTCATTCTCATAAATCCAAAACAGAATATTTCAAAGTCTTCCATTATAAGGGCTTATGAATGAATTTTATTGATCAGCATGGTTTAAACATGATGTATGCAGAGTTTATCAATAAAATTTTGTATTGATATCTAAAACCATGGTTTAATAAAAATGAACCAAGCCCTCATATTTATCTTGATAAAACTCCCTTTCTCTTACACAATCAAAATTATTGACTTCCTTCAGAATTACATGCATCAGTATTGAAATCAAGCAATTATGAAGTCATATGATTTTGTCTAGGGTTGTAGCAATTTGATTTTAGCATCAATTTTCAGATATTGAGATATGTTCAACAATTTTTCATGCTACAAATTTCACGAGCAGTCTAGTTCAGTGCACACCTTGTAACTAGAGGATATACCTTGATCAGAGGCCAATATCCCTAAGCACTTAGTGTGACTAACTGTCATGCTTTATATGAACAGAGATAGCATTTACACATCATGACACACTGCAAATCATTTCTTGATGAGTGAGTTGTATTTCTCAGTGTGCATGCCATTGCTCTGCCTGATTTTCAATGAATTTTATGCAGAGTTAACTAAGGAACCTCATGACACAGTCCTTTGGACATGTGTTTCTCAGTGACCAAGGTCATTGCTCTGACAATTACTTTACCCTTTAGACAATTCAGAAACATTCATTTGCTTCAAAATAATATTAATCTCATGTACTTAACCAAATAAAGTCATGTATTCAAAAGTGCGGATTTCAGAAGTTTTTGCAAGACACAGCATGAAACAGTTTGTTAAGATTTATTAAACATGATTCAGATATGTTAAGAGATTTTAAAGTTAAACTCCATGAATACATTAAGCTTAAACCACATGAGTTATTTCAGACATTCATAAAAGCGTATAATAGAAGATTTCTAGTTCAAGATTTTTCAGATTTATGATCGAGATAGCCCATTGAAATCTTCATGAAAGACTGAAATAATTTTGATACCAAATGATACCAATTGTTACCAATTGATAGGAGAGATTTTGAAGCTCAGTGTTTTCAAATTATGATCAAGGTTTGGTCAAATAGAATCAATGAAAGGGATTTGCACACAAGGCAAGATATCAGGAGGTCAGGCAAGTTCCATGATGTTCAAAGTTAACATGCAATGAACTCTGACATAAATGTATGCACATGACTACCTTCATGCAATGTATTGACTCCCCCTGACAATATGCATTCAGTCAATCTTTTTGGCATCTTTCATGAGATGCAATGCAATTAACTACATGCATGCAAAAATACATGCACAGACATAACATATGTCTATACACAAGTCCCCCTGAAAACATGCAATGTTTGCCATGAAAAACTGAACATATGATTTTGATTCATGCACATTCAGACTCATGAGAAGCAAGGCAGATTTTTAAATGTGAGCATGCATACATGGATCAAATACACACCAATGCGTCAACGCATTAGTGTTAACGTCGACGCAGTGAACAAGACAGTAAGCGAAAGATGCACAATTGCGTCTACGCAGTCAGCCAAATGCGTCAACGCACTAGAAGCCATACAGAACCCATATAGATGAAAACAGATAGGTACGAGCTAATGGGAGGGCAAATTCCAAGCCACATACATATGCAGTTTAGTTTTTCAGAAGTTTCAGAGTGCATGATCAGAGAGTAGTGCAAATGGCAGATGATAAATGAATATGCAAGAACAGATTTAATAAGCATGCACTAGATGAAGCTAAGAACATGATATGCAAGAATACATCAAACCACATATGCAATGAGTTTCAAAATGAGAAATGCAGAGAGATTACCTGAAAAGTGTGAGAATGGGGTTTTTCATTCTTGAGTGCCTTGGATCATTACCCCTTTATTCCATCCAAGGCACACCTGCTAGGCAACTTTCTATTTTCCACTAGCAGGAACCCAAGTGGTGTTGGGTATTGCATAGTAATTAGCCCCTTTTGGGACTGCCTGCATCTTTTTCTGTGCCAACCAGTCATCAGAGTTCATGATAAAATAGTTGTGCATTGAATACTCAGACACCCTACAATAGTGGCATGAACTAGCAGGTTTCATGTTCCTCTTATGTATACTAGCATGAACTTGAGCATTATAAGAGTGAGCATGAGGGTTTCTGTTATTATTATGAAACTTTTTCTTTTCATGACCAGCTACCCTGCAAGCAGCAACTTGGTGGCCAGGTCTTCTGCGATTTGAGCAAACAGGAATTCTTTTAAAAACAAGTTTGTTCCTATCAAATTCTTTGAAATTTCTATTCCTACCCTGTACATGCCAGCAGTCCTTGACTGCATGGCCATGCTTCCCACAATGTGAGTAGAAGGGGAACTTTCTTCTAAAAGAGCTTGCCCTACATTCAATGGTCTTGTGCCCAAGTTTGTTATAATTAAAACATTTGACATGCTAGTTCAGAGAAGCAGTTTTGTTTATATTAAAAGTATGTTGGTTAGCATAAGATTTAGCATGATGTGAGAGCATTTTTTTCTTTCCATTAGCAAACCAACACTGAGCAAAGGTGTGGCCTAATCTACCACAATGAGAGCATTCACTTTTCTTTGAATGAACAGCAGGTTTTCTATCATGATATTTCCTAACATTCATCATTTCAACATTCAAATCATCCAATTTGTTTAATTCACGCTCATGCATCAAATGACCAAATTTATGACAGTAATGACAGATAATCTTCTTTTTAGATGCATGTGAGTGTGTGTGAGGACTGTGATCAACATGCACTGATGAACCCTTTTCATTTATTTTCTGATTTACAGTCCTTTTCTGATTTTTATCCTGTTTTCTTGTTTTCTTAGCCTTGTACTGAATTGGAGATGAAGTAGAAGGCTTTTCCTATTCAGAAGATTTGACAAAGACAATTTTCAGGTTGGCTCCATCAACCTTCCTCATGATTGGACTGTAACCCAGTCCTTCCTTTCTAGGGTTGATTTTTATACCTAGTAGCTTGTCTAGGTTTTTCTACCCATCAACAAAATTAGACAAGGATTTTCGCAAGTCTTGAATCTCATTTTCGAGAGATACAATGTTTATTTCATAGCTTGCAATCTCTTGTTCACTGCAGTTGACAACTTCATTCAAAACTTTGTTAGTTGTTTTGTATTTTTCAATTTCCTTTCTCAGCTCATCTGCTTCATCAGTTTCGTTTGTACAGATGACTTTTCCTTTCTCCAATGTGAGAAGTCTTTCAGACATGGCACTGTTTAACAATTTTAATTTTTTAACTTCTTCCTTAAGCTTATCATTTTGAACCAATTCATTTATTAGAAGCTGATCTTCTGAATTAGCTTCATGTTTTCTTCCAGCCTCAAATTCCTTCAATTCTTTTTGTTGTTTTTCAAAATCTTTCTGTAATTCTATGTTTACAGACTTTATGGCATTAAGTTTTTCAATCAGCAATTTGTTCTCCTGTCTAAGTTTCTCTGATTTTTTATCATTTTTATTGGAGAACTCTTTAAGAGAATCATTTTTAGATTTCAGCTTGTTTAATTCAGACTTAACACATTCAATTTCTTTCAGCAAATCCTTGCTCTAAATAGAATCATGACTAGCTAGACTAAGCTTCTTTTCAATTTCAGAGATTTCTTTCACATGATCTTGATTCTCAGTTTTCAATAATGAAATTTGTTTCTTCAACATTAGAAAATCAGACATACAGGCATCATGAATATTTTTCAATTCAACACAATTTTTACAAGGAGAACTTGAACTATCTAAACCAATACCCTTCTTCAATTTTTTATACTGTTTTCTTAACAGTTCATGAGATTCAAATAATTCAGCATATGCATTCTCCCAATCTTCTAGAGAAAAATCTCATCATCATCATCTTCTTCAGTCTGACTGCTACCTTGATTGCTGCCACTTGGATTACTTCTGTTAGCCATCATGCAGATGTCCTCGTTTACCCTGTGAAATTGCTTCAGCCTATCCAGGATGTCCTTTGTTGAGCTGCAATTATGAAGACAAGACCATAAGGCTCTATCAGTAGCTGCTTTCAACAGGTTAAAGGCTTTCTGATTTTCTCCATCCTTTGATCTGTGTCTGTCGGTCCATTTGGACACTTTCGTTGGTAAGGTGTGAGGACCTTGTGAAATTAATTTCCACAAATCTGGATTAGCAGAATTTACATAAGCATGTAAAGCAGTGTACCACTGACTGAAATCAGAACCACTAAAGACCGATGGAAGAGCCATTGAAAAACAAATAGCGAGTAAGTTCAAGGCAACATGAATATTTATGCACTAAAAATAAATTAGCACCTAAGACTGCAAGATCGAATCTGCAGGTCGCTGGACCTTGTATGCAGACACCGCTCTAATACCAATTGTTATGGTGCTAGGCCCGGATACAGAGGGGGGGGGGTGAATGTATCCCTCTAGAAATTATGCCCAAATTAAAAAACTAAAGCTCAGATATGCGGAATAAAAACTAATGAGCTTTCCAAGATAAGATGATAATTAAACAAATGATCAAACAGTTGGACTGCAACAATGCAGCCACCTGATCACACCAGAAACAGCAGGCATAGCTAAACAAACCAACCACACTTAGCAGAAATTAATGCTCAAGATATACTTCTAAGAGAGCACAACTAACCAAGCATTCACAACCTGTGAGGGGTGGTAGGTGATATGGAGCAAACGTACATAGCAATTCGCTCAATACAAGACTAGGACACTATCAAATGCAAGATAGACAGTCTGAAGAACAAATTGAATTTTCTTTTAAACCAATGAGCAAATATATATAAGGCTCACCTAAATAAGCAACTAGCAGAAGAATGCAATCAACTCTCAGCACGGATAGAAACAAGAATGCATAAAGCAATCTGTGAAGGGGGTATAAGATAAGGAACAAGCGCACAAGCCCAATCACACAGCACAGAAGATTTTTAGGTGGTTCGGTCACCAAGACCTACATCCACCCCTCACTCCCAACAGGAGTGAGGCTTCCACTAGCACAAGCTAGTAACCCGCAGACTCAATCTACGAACACACGCTGCCAAACAGCTTGACCAGGGGAACATCCTCCCCTCTTCCTCCCAACCGGAGGGAACACCAGTGACACCTAGTCACCAGTAACCAGAGACCCAAGTCTCTCTTCCTCCAACCCGGAGGGTACACCTGGACCTGCTACCAGCAAGACCAGAACCAGAGGGCTAGCCTCCCTTCTCCTGACCCACCAGGAGGAACCCGACCTCAGTCCAGAGGATCGGAAGAACAAGGATAACCAAATGAAAAAGGAAAACCAAAAACATGAAATGAAAATAACTTCAGCAAACAGAAAGCTGAGAAATGAAATGCACAATGTGGCTCTCAACGGAGCTGACTGGCCTAGATCTGATCCACGGTCCAGTAGGAACAGATCTCCCTCGATCTCACTCTCTTTCTTCACTCTCTCTCTTTCTCTCTCTTCTCTGCTGCACTTCTCTTCTTCTCTCGATCTCTGTTCTCCTTTTCTCTCTTTCTCTTTTTCTTTTCTTCTGTTGGATCGTGGAAGCTCTCTCTTCCTTTTCCCTTTCTTCTCTTAGCTTCTGCTGGATCGAAGAGCTTTCTGCTCTGCTGTTACTCTTTCTGCCTCCAGGCTTCTTCTTCGATCAGTCTTCTACAGAGGATGAAGACTCGTATATATAGCATCAGCAGCAGCACACTGGGTGAGTGTGGCTTCCACGTTTCCTGCCCTCGAAATTCTGACCACGTGGCAGCATCCTGGTTCACGAGCCAGGCACCTCGGATCACGTGCCCGTCAATTCAACGACATTCGACCAGCAGGACTCAAGTCTACTGCGTTGACTCCATCAGCCTGCTGCGTTGACGCATCAGTGATCCAGTGATCAAGTCTTCAACAGATGGGCGTGATGCGTCGACGCAATCAGCATGTTGCGTTGACGCATTGGTGTTCCAGCATCTGAACTTAGATGGCTTCAGCCCTCTCATGTTTCGTGTGGAGTGCGTTGACGCATTGTGCAACTGCGTCCACCCTCTGGTCACCTTGTCGATCCATCAACATGCTGCGTCGACGCCACTTGATGAATGCGTTGACGCACCAGAGTAATCCAGTATGCTCCTTCCCTGATTGTTTGAACTACTACGTCCACGCCACTTGATCAAGGCGTTGACGCATTGATGCGTTCCAGTGAGCAACCAGCCTAGCCTTTCTTAACTGTTGCGTCGACGCTGCTCCACTGCTGCGTTGACGCATTGGAATATTTCTGAAATGGCTGATAGGTCCAGAGGGGGGGTGAATGGATCTTTACCAGTAAAAACAATGAGGATTAAAAAATTAAGTTCTCAATTAGGAGTTTCCGAAAAAGATCTTAATGGTCAAATACTAACCGCGCAGAACGATCAGTTAGGAAGATAGAGATGGATCGGCCTAGACAAGCATCTACCGAATGGATCCAAAGCCAGAAAAGAAATCAAACACACTGCGCCAGGGATTTTTAAGGTGGTTCGGTCAGACCTCCAGTCTGCCTACGTCCACCCCTCACTTCAAACCGAAGTGAGGCTTCCACTAGCACCGGCTAGCCAAGCAGACTCAGTCTGCTACAACGGCTGATTCACAGCTTCACCAAGGGAACACCCTCCCCTCTTCCTCCACACCTGGAGGGAACCCTAAGGACGCCAAGTCCCTAGAAACTAGGAAACACGTTCCTCTTCCTCCAACCGGAGGGAACACTAGTGATCTGCAGTCACTAGAACCAGAGACAAAGGTCTCTCTTCCTCTGAAGCCCAAAGGGGACCCACAAGCAACACACGGCCACTTGCAACCGGAGACAGCATCTCCCTACTCCTGAACCAACAGAACAGGAGGACCACCGATCTCAACCTGAGACTCGGAGACAAAACTAGAATAGTAAAGAAAGATCAAAAAACAAGAAACACAAAAAGATACAGCAGACTGAATGCTGGAACAATGAAACACGGAATATAGCTCACAATAGAGCAAACTGGTTCGGATTTGATCCTGAAACCAGAAACCTTCCTCTTCTTCTTCTTTCTGAACTCTCAGCTTCGAGCTCTCTCTCTCTCACTCTCTCTGCTATTCTCTCTTCTTCCTCTACTTCAGTTTCTGCCCTCTATTTTCTTCTCTTCTTTTTCTGGATCGAACTCTCTGCACTTCTGCTTTTTCTTTTTCCCTTTTCGATCAACCTTCATCTGTGGACGAAGGCTTCAATATATAGCAACAGTAGGTGGATAAGGTATAGAATGCGTGTGCCTCCCATACTCGATCCAGAACCTTCTTGCCACATGCCCTTATAGTATTAGTTCCTTTAGTATTGGATCACGTGCAGCCCAGTCACTGGGGAATATTCTTCCTCGGATTACCTACTTCTTTTTGTTTTTTCTTCTTCTCCTGCAAAGAATTAAAACGATTAAAACTCAGGGCCATAAAAACTAAAACTGCACGAGGTATGTGGTAGCAATACGAGATGCACTATTCTGAGAACGACACGAGAGACACAAGATTACTACAGTACGAAATAAAGAGAGAATGACACGAGGTCAAATGAAAATAGCACGAGGTAAAGGGAGAACGACACGAGATACACAATAATAAAGCTAACACTACAAAGGGAACGACACGAAGTATCACTGTAACAAAACAAACACTAAGACACGAACACAGAAACAACACGAAGACATAAAAATAGAAATAACATGACGACACGACAAGAGACGGTCAACGAGACGCAGACTCTGTACAGACTTAAGCTAAAGCAAGACAGTCGATGTATAGACTTGAATGGAGCGAAGCCAATGTGTAGACTTCACGCTGTACAGACTTTCCAAAGAGAACGTAATGCTGTACAGACATGAACTGAAGACCAAAGTGTGGACTTCAAAACAGATGCTAAGGACAAGAGGAGTGTATAGACAAGAAGCTTGACAATCCAGTGTATAGAGTTGAATGACTCATGCAACCAAACACGTGACAAAACAGTGAGAGCAGTGAAACGACTCGAGTAACTTCTAATAAATGACATGAAAACACAAGAGCAAAGATAAAAAGGATGACTCGAAGACGAGGATGACACGAAACGACACGGACTGAAACCAACTCGAAGACGAAAACAGAAACCGACACGAAGTGTGGTCACAAAGCAAGAAAGACACTTCCAACGTACAGCCTTCATATGATGTGAGGCGATGTGTAGACTTTGCATTCAACTGGATGTATAGACTTGGAACGGTCTTCAAGGCAACAATCTACAGACTGAGAGTTCAAGGCCACGATGTAGAGACTTTGCCCAAGGAAACGAATGTGTAGACTTTGGCTTGGAACGAAGGTAAAGATGAGGCTGTATAGACTTGGCCGAACATAAGACTCGAAGGCATAGGGGTGACACAGATGGACATGAAGTGGCACAGAAAGCAGCACGAGGTGCTGCAGTGTTCAGCACACGATGGAACAAATAACAACACGAAGACAACCCCTGAACATAACTGAAGAAACTCTTTTTGTTCTCCACTAAGGCTCATAGTGTTGTCATCCTCAAAACATGTAAAGACTCAACAATCTCCCCCTTTTTGATGGAAGGCAACACTATGAGTCTTGAGTCTTTGCAGGAATAATTTTCAACCTGTTCAAAGCTAAACGTCATCAGCACCATCATTAATCCTCATTAAAGAATATTAAAGAATCATTAAAAAAATCATTCATTCTCAATCGTAGTAGTAGCAAAGACTTGAGTTCTCCCCGTTTGTCAACATCAAAAAGAAAGAACAAAGGAGGCAGAAATGCATATGATATGAAGTGTAATTAACAAGTCCAAGAGTGTGAGAGAGCCTCAAAATGGACAAAAGATACAGAACACTATTTTTTAAGGAGAAAAGAATCTGGCATGTCTGCTGGAAGGGCCACACTGCCTGTCTTGTGGTGGTCTACCCCTAGGAGCAACAGAGGAGAATTCTTGAGTTGGACTTCTGCTGGAGGAAGCCTGACCAGGAGTTGAACCCAAAGCAGAGTGAAGATCCTTCAAGTCATTGGACAATTTAGCTAGCCAATACACAACAGAGCTTCTGACATGTGCCACTTCTGAAATGATGTCTTCCTGGCGAATATTAACAGATTCATATCTGTCAGTCAGAGTTCTCACTTCTGTTAAGAAAGCGATCAATCTGTCATAGATCTTCTGGACATCTGGACCTAGGGCACTAGATGACCCCTTCAAAACTTCTAAGGATGTCCTGATCTCAAAACAATGATCTATAATGCTGGCAGATGACTTAACAGAGGAAATATGAGCATCTTGTAATTCACGAAGGGCTGTTGCTATCTTCGAACATACCACCTGCAGGATTTCCATCGAGGACCTGGTGGCATCATCTGAAGCTTTCTCGTTTAGCAGGAACTTTTTCCATTCAATCAGGAGAGAAATTTCAAGCTTCAGTAGCCTGGAATGAACTTGATTAATATTTAGAGTGACATACTTGAGCAGATCATCCATTTTCTTATCCTGTCTCTGCATCTGCTGAGTCAAATTTATAAGGAGTTCTTCAATGTTGGGCGCCCGAGCAGATAGAAGTCGAGGTTGACCTAGAGGAGTACCATAAGATTCACAGCCAGGTGTAGTTCCCTCATCTGCTTCTCCTTGTACTGGCGTTTGGCTGTCTTCTGCTGGAACCTGATCTTCATCTTCAGCTTGGATTTCTTTATCAGGAATTACATTTTCAGGAGCCTCTTCTTCACTTGATGATTCTGCTTCTTGTTCTAGGTCAGTAACTTTCTCCTGAACCTCATCCACTCTTTCTTCCATGAGATCATCATCTGCAGAGATTTCAACAGGTGCCTGTTCTATAATTTCAGCTGTAACCACGATGTCAGCCTCTTCCAAACTTTTCTCCACAGTTTCTCTTAGAATGATATTAACAAGCTCAGCCAGGTCTTCCCCATTACTTTCTTGCTCTTGAGCAGGCTGTTCCATGGGCAACCTCATTTCTTCTGATGTCTTCCCAAAGCAATCAAACAAACCATCAATGTTTGTATCTAGTTCAGGCTGAATGCTGTTTTCAGACATCCTAACTTCTTCAGATGCAATCTCAACAAGCCTCTGAAAGATAGAGATGCTTCAGTGGGTGCAGCAGACATAGCAGACTGTGGTTGTTCAGATGGTGTTTCCTGTAGAGCAACCTCAGAAGCTGATGCTAAAACTGTTTGGGCAGAATCTTGAGGGTGTTCCAGGAGCTCCCCCTGAGCTTGTGATTCCTTGACTTTCTTGGCCTTAACGTGCCCCATGAGAGAAGAGCCCTCCAAGCCCAAAAATACTGAAACAAAATTCATGTTAAATATGTTTCGAGCCCTAACTTCAGACATGGCCTCTCCATCCAGGGAAATCTTTGAATACTTGAAGATATCTGTCAGATGGGCGGCGTAGGGCAGGTGTCTTTTGGACCCAATACACCCCTTCATGACATTAAAAATAATTTCAGGCAAACAGATCTTTACGTGCTGAATCAGACAGAACAATAGAAACCTCTGAGTGTCTGTGATTCTTCCTCTAGCTCCAGTCTGTGGGGTGATTATAGAAGCAATGATGTTCTGAAGAAGCTTGTGAAGAGGGGGAAATGACGAGGTTTGGTAAGCTTTCAGCTTCAATTGTCCCTTGTCATGAATGTTACTGGGTTTACCAGTAATGACCGAAAAAGCTTCGTGCAGACTATATCTAAACCCTCTCTCCACTTCCCCTTTTTCTGGAATACCGAGAGCTTTGTGGAGAGAGTCACACGTTACTGCAATCTCAACCCCTTTAACAGACGAGATCAGAACAAACCTATCTCGGCTCAAAGACAAATTATTATAAAATTCCATTACCAGGCTAGGGTAATAGACACGGTGATTTTCTAGGAATTTCCTCCATTCCTGAAACTCAAAAATCTCCAAAAGTTCTGGAAACTTCAAAACCAGGGTTTCATCTCCGAAATCTATTATCCTTGGAGGAATAATTTTCCCACTCTCTAAAAACACGGTAGACTGAGAAGGCCTAGTACCTTGTGCAGAAGAAATATCCACCGCTATTTCTGGTTCAACACATCTTTGCTGCTTGGACGAAGGCTCCTCAACTGTTTCTTTTCCCTTCCTCTTCCTTTCAACAGGAGCGACGGATTCTAGCTGATCCATTTGCCGTAACTCCCAGAGTATCAACCCTTTCTTGCTGGTTGCTGCTGGAGATGAAGCTAGGACCAAGAACGGAAGAGAACTCTGTGGGGGAGATGAGATTTTCGTGAAGAATAATGAGCGGGAGAGAAGGGTTTGAAGAAGCATACGAGACGTATCGACACGAGGAGACACAGGAAGCGGCAAGGGCACGCGAGGGTTTTTGGATGTAACCTTGAGGAACAAGAAGGGTTTTGGGGGGTCACTTTTCACTCTTATCGAACTTTTCACGAAATACCCAAACTACCCTTATTCAGTATGTAACACAGCCATTGCCCGTTAAAGTTCGCTCTTCAATATATGGAATTATTATATTCTTCCGAATACCTTGGTCAGTTACCTCAAGACATTAAATCAACACGATCATAAAACTAGCTGTTAAAGGTACTTAGCCTACAGAAGGTCACAATTAAGATACTCCTTATGTTTGTCAGGCAAGAAATAACAAAAAGATAGTCAAGCATGGTTCATTACTTCATTTAAAGGACAAGAGAGGGCAAACAGAGTTAACCAATTTGTTGAGCACTTAGGTAGAATTGTCCCTTTTTACACAAGGAGACATGTTTATAAGACACCAGAATCCCTGGTTACTCAGGACAGGCTACCTTTATGCCAATGAAAACCAATGAATTTTTGTTGACTTTTCTTTCCACCTTTTTTTTATTTTAACTTTTCTATAGACACAGAGATAGCTAATTGTATAATGACAGAAACTCTAGACTTCTTTGATCTAGAATATCTATTTCTCCACAATTGCCATTGCTCTGCCACAAAGTATGGCGTATTCCCTGGTAACACCTCTCATGATCTTGGACAAAAGACAGAGCCCATACATAACATAATTTTTTATCTCATAGCCCTCTTCACATAAGTTTCAGTTAAAACGAAATCCTCAGCAATGTTTTTTCCATTTAACAGAAAGTTTTACAATATGTTGACCAACAATAGAGAGGATAACTTAGAAGGATTAAAGGACAGGATATAACCCCCATACATTAAAGTTCTTTATTAACAGGTGTAACTTGTTACAATAAATTTTGGGTGGTTTAAGGTATTCATGATCAAATCTGATAAGAGTAACAAGGCTATAAGAAGGAATTTTTCTTCAAGACTATTCCTGAACCAAAAGGGATAATAAAAGGATAAGTAGGTGACAACCAGAATGGATAGAGATGAGATGAGATGAGAAGCACTCCTTACAGCAAAGCAGCAAGTGAGAGACTACTCTAGAGAGTAAAGACCAAAGGAGCTCACAAATGAAATCTTCCTGAGGAAATACAATCTCGTAACCAGAGAATGCTCTTGGGCAATAAGCTGCAACCTCATGAGATGACTGAACTCAGCACCAATTAACCACATAGGCAGACAAAGGTTCTTCAGATACCAGATGACCTGTCATGCTCCTTTTCAGCCCACGCGAGGACATCTCACACACACAACTCTTGGAAATATTAATTATTTATTGAGTAACATGCATGCTATCAGCTGAAGTGCAATACGTTGAAGCAAACTTATGGTTTTTCAAATAAATGGAATGTGATGCAATGAGCATGCAATGAACACGAATCAGTAAGTTGACCCAATACTTGTATGCCTCCCCCTGACTATGAGCATGATCATGGAATTCTTAGTTGCACACTGACTACATCACAGAACCAAATTTAAGTCACAATACATAAAAAATTAAAGTAGGTATTGGAAACTGACCTGAATATTAAAATCCTGGGGTTTTTTCCTTTCGAGTGCCTTGGTTTATTACCCCTCTTTATTCTTCAGCTTCCAAGGCACACTTGCAACAAATCAAATTATTTTGGTCCTGCAGGGACCCAGGCAAACTTGGGTCCTGCTTCAATTCTAGCAAATTTTTTGGAAACCAACAACTTACCTTTGGACATGGTATGTCCAAACCGACCACCATGGCGCTCACAACCTGATTTCAAATTCTGTTCATACAGACTATGATAAGGATGAAATATGTGTGCATTGATAGGAAAATTTTTGTTATTAACATGAAAATTTTCTTTTTCATATCTAGCCTGCCAACAGTCATCAGCTCTGTGGCCTGATTTTCGGCAGTTGATACATGCTGAGAGATTCTCTTTAAAGACAGTCACATTGGGAGCAGGAAGTTTTCCAGATCTAGAATTGAATCTACTCCCCTGAGCATGCCAACAATTTTTAAGAGTATGGCCGTGTTCCCCACAGTAGTAACAGTGAATTTTCTTACCTCCTGGTCTATCCCAACATGGGGCAAAGGTGTGGCCTAGCTTGCCACAACAAAAACACTGAATTTTCTTTTTCTGACGAGAGAAGTCCCTTTCATGAAAGTTCCCTGTATGTTTTTCACTAGCCAACCAGTCATCTTTATCTTTTATCCTACACTCATGCATCACATGTCCAAGTCGGTGACAGTAGTGACATTGAACTTTCCGTTTAGAGGCATGAGTGTGTGTGTTTGTATTGTGATCCATATGCACAGATGAGCCCTTTTTATTCATTTTCTGTCTCTTATCCTGTTCTTGTGTTTTCTTAGCCTTATAGTGAGGTGGAGATGAGGTAGAAGGCATTTCCTGTTCAGAAGATTTAACACGAACATTTTTCAGCTTGGATCCATCACCTTTTTTTAACTTTTCAGTTTATTTTTGGTTTTTCTGAACGGTGGATTGTTTATCTTCTGAGGTGGTGGCTACATCAGATGCTTTGATAAACGATGTCATTAGCTTATTTTTGAAGGTCTTCTTGTTGACATTGTTGTAGCCTAACCCTTCCTTTTGAGTATTGACCTTAACACCTAACAGCCTGTCAAGATTTTCTTGTCCTTCCACAAATTTTGACAGGGATTTATTCAAATCTTCAATTTCATTTTCCAGAGAAACGATGTGTATTTCATAACTGGCAATCTCTTGTTCATTACAAATTACACATTCGCTTAGCACTTTGTTTGCAATTTTGCAATCCTCAACTTCTTGTTCCAGATTTCTTACTCTTTCAGATTCTTCAATGTAAACAGATTTTCCTTTTTCTAAAGCTAGAAGTCTCTCAGACATAGTGAAGTTCAGCATTCTTAACTTCTCATTTTCTTCCTTAAGTTTGTCATTCTGAACTAATTCATTTATCAAAATCTGATCATCAGAGTCAGTTTCAGATTTTCTTCCATCCTTAAGAGCTTTCAAGTCTTTTTGTAGTTTCTCAATGTTTTTCTGTAATTGAAAATTGACAGACTTAATGGCTTCAGATTTTTTAGCAAGTAATTTATTTTCAATCCTGATCTTCTCTAAACTTTCCTTGCTTTCAGCTGAGGATTTTCTCAGGGAATCAATCTCACTCACATGATTCTTATTACCATTGCTTAGCACTTCATTTTGTTTTTTCAATATTTGTAGATCAGACACACAGGCATCATGAGAATTCTTCAATTCAGCACATTTTTTACAGTCAGACCTTGAATTATCTAGCCCCTTATTCCTTTTCAATTTTTTATATCGTTTTTGCAATTTTTCATATGACTCAGATAAATCGCTATAAGTATTTTCCCAATCTTCTATAGAAAGGTTCTCGAAGAGGTTTACCTCTTCTTCATTCTCCTCCACCTCTTGCCTGGTACTGTGGTCACTTCTGCTAACCATCATGCATGTGCTTTCATTTCTCCTGTGAGCTAGCTTCAGCTGGTCCATAATATCCTTGGCGGATCTGCAATCATTGAAACAAGAATGCAAGGCTTTATCAGTTGCTGTTAACATTAGGTTTAAAGCCTTTTGATTCTCTTGGAACATCTGATTCTCACTGTCCGTCCACTTGGACCTTTTCTTGGGCAGTTCATACGGACCTTGTGAAATCAACTTCCACAAGTCCTTATCAGCTTGTTTAACAAACATGCGAAAAACGCTGAACCAAATGTCAAAATCAGATCCCTTAAAAATCGGTGGATTAACCATTGCCATCAGTTCAAACGAACAGATATCAAACACTAACTTACAAGCAAAACAATACACACAAGAAACACGTAGAGGATCCTCTAAGAATCGTTGGATTCTGAACCAGAGACCGCTCTGATACCAATTGATAGGTCCAGAGGGGGGTGAATGGACCTTTACCAGTAAAAACAATGAGGATTAAAAAAAATTAAGTTCTCAATTAGGAGTTTCCGAAAAAGATCTTAACGATCAAATACTAACCGCGTAGAACGATCAGTTAGGGATATAGAGATGGATCGGCCTAGACAAGCATCTACCGAATAGATCCAAAGCCAGAAAAGAAATTAAACACACTGCGCCAGGGATTTTTAAGGTGGTTCGGTCAGACCTCCAGTCTACCTACGTCCATCCCTCACTTCAAACTAAAGTGAGGCTTCCACAAGCACCGGCTAGCCAAGCAGACTCAGTCTGCGACAACGGCTGATTCACAGCTTCACCAAGGGAACACCCTCCCCTCTTCCTCCACACCTGGAGGGAACCCTAAGGACGCCAAGTCCCTAGAAACTAGGAAACACGTTCCTCTTCCTCCAACTAGAGGGAACACTAGTGATCTGCAGTCACTAGAACCAGAGACCAAGGTCTCTCTTCCTCTGAAGCCCAGAGGGGACCCACAAGCAGCACACGGCCACTAGCAACCGGAGACAGCGTCTCCCTACTCCTGAACCAACAGAACAGGAGGACCACCGATCTCAACCTGAGACTCGGAGATAAAACTAGAATAGTAAAGAAAGATCAAAAAACAAGAAACACAAAAAGATACAGCAGACTGAATGCTGGAACAATGAAACACGGAATATAGCTCACAATAGAGCAAACTGGTTCGGATTTGATCCTGAAACCAGAAACCTTCTTCTTCTTCTTCTTTCTGAACTCTCAGCTTCGAGCTCTCTCTCTCACTCTCTCTGCTATTCTCTCTTCTTCCTCTACTTCAGTTTCTGCCCTCTATTTTCTTCTCTTCTTTTTCTGGATCGAACTCTCTGCACTTCTGCTTTTTCTTTTTCCCTTTTCGATCAACCTTCATCTGTGGACGAAGGCTTCAATATATAGCAGCAGCAGGTGAATAAGGTATATAATGCGTGTGCCTCCCATACTCGATCCAGAACCTTCTTGCCACGTGCCCTTATAGCATTAGTTCCTTTAGTATTGGATCACGTGCAGCCCAGTCACTGGGGAATATTCTGCCTCGGACTACGTACTCCTTTTTATTTTTTCTTCTTCTCCTGAAAAGAATTAAAACGATTAAAACTCAGGGCCACAAAAACTAAAACTGCACGAGGTATGTGGTAGCAATATGAGATGCACTATTCTGAGAACGACACGAGAGACACAAGATTACTACAGTACGAAATAAAGAGAGAATGACACGAGGTCAGATGAAAACAGCACGAGGTAAAGGGAGAACGACACGAGATACACAATAATAAAGCTAACACTACAAAGGGAACGACACGAAGTATCACTGTAACAAAACAAACACTAAGACACAAACACATAAACAACACGAAGACATAAAAATAGAAATAACATGACGACACGACAAGAGACGATCAACGAGACGCAGACTCTATACAGACTTAAGCTAAAGCAAGACAGTCGATGTATAGACTTGAATGGAGCGAAGCCAATGTGTAGACTTCACGCTGTACAGACTTTCCAAAGAGAACGTAACGCTGTACAGACATGAACTGAAGACCAAAGTGTGGACTTCAAAACAAATGCTAAGGACAAGAGGAGTGTATAGACAAGAAGCTTGACGATCCAGTGTATAGAGTTGAATGACTCATGCAACCAGACACGTGACAAAACAGTGAGAGCAGTGAAACGACTCGAGTAACTATAGTAAATGACACGAAAACACAAGAGCAAAGATAAAAAGGATGACTCAAAGATGAGGATGACACGAAACGACACGGACTGAAACCAACTCGAAGACGAAAATAGAAACCGACACGAAGTGTGGTCACAAAGCAAGAAAGACACTTCCAACGTACAGCCTTCATATGATGTGAGGCGATGTGTAGACTTTGCATTCAACTGGATGTATAGACTTGGAACGGTCTTCAAGGCAACAATGTACAGACTTTGAAATAAAGAATGTACAGACTGAGAGTTCAAGGCCACGATGTAGAGACTTTGCCCAAGAAAATGAATGTGTAGACTTTGGCTTGGAACGAAGGTAAAGAGGAGGCTGTATAGACTTGGCCAGAACATAAGACTCGAAGACATAGGGGTGACACAGATGGACACGAGGTGGCACAGAAAGTAGCACGAGGTGCTGCAGTGTTCAGCACGCGATGGAACAAATAACGACACGAAGACAACCCCTGAACATAACTGAAGAAACTCTTTTTGTTCTCCACTAAGGCTCATAGTGTTGTCATCCTCAAAACATGTAAAGACTCAACAAAGGCCTCTGCTTCTTGAGTGGCTGAGTTGACGCAGCCTTTGCGTAGAGTTGACGCTGTGAAGAGTATCCATGGATGCATCTTCACTGGTGCGTGGACGCCTTAAGCTCTAGCGTTAACCTTATAAAATGTCTCCGAGCTAGATGCCTATCAGGCTTAATGGCTGCGTCGACGCTGTCTAGCAATGGCGTTGACGCATCGGCATCGGCAGTCCAGTGAACAAATAGTCTACCCCTTTTTAACTGCTGTGTCGACTCTTCCAACTCGTGGCGTTGACGCACAGAGTAATCCAGGAGCTTCTTTCTTGATTGTTTGAACCGCTGTGTCCATGTGTCAGCATTTCAGCCTCTTGGATCACCTGCCAAGTCTTGATGGCCTGAATCATCTGCAGACAGACAGAGGAATAATGAACGTATATACTTAAGCAGTAAATGATCAAGTGTGTATAGTGTTAACACTGAGTGAGTGTTTAGAGTTGAAGATGTTCATACGAACTCAGTGCATATACTTGCTAAAGACTGCATTATTATAACCGGGGAGTGTGTAGACTGAATTAAGTAAAGCATGTTATCTGACAACCATACGAACTCCATTCACTTACATGATAAAACATGAATTAATCGAGCATATAAAAGAAAGCATTATGATCAGAGAATGACTGAATAATTGCATGATGACACACCCAGCAAGATGACTCACAGTGATTAACTCACATCAAAAACCAATCATCAAAACCACCATTAAAACCATCATCAAAACCACAGGGGCACAATAACCCCCATTCACAGGTTCGTGTGCTTCCATACTTGGTTATCTTGTTTACATACTCAAGCACTCAGATTTGCACTTTCGATTTTATCTGTGGTTTAATTGAGCTTAGCACTTTGACTGCATCCCTTGGGCGGCCTGCTGCACCCTTGCACACAGGCGCCAAGGTGAAAGTATTGCTAAGTATTTCCCTTGCTTAGCCTCGCATGCACTTTGAGTGATCAACATAGCACACACACACGCACGGTTGTTGCAAGCTATTTCATGCTCTAGTGTTATGCTTTATGATCCTTACACTACAAGGCTTGTATCTCTCAAAGATCACAAATGTGCTTAAAGAAGAGTTGACGCTTCATCGCTTGTAATCCAAGTCTTTTCATTTGAGCCACTCTACTTAATTCCGTTGTGTATTATGCCTAAGTGATTCATTCACTTTATAGGAGTGGTTCATGCTTTTGATAACTAAGAGTTTTTAAATAGGCCAAAGCTTTTGAGAGGATCTATTCAACCCCCCCTTCTAGATCCATTTGCACCTCACGGGACCCAACAAGTGGTATCAGAGCGAGGCTCTGCCATTCCCAGATCCAACGATCTGCAGGGAAAGATCACGGTGTACGTTATTTATATGGCTTCATATGCTACACATGCTTCGATGGTTTCTCCACCCATTTATGATGGTTCAGATTTTTCTACATGGGTTGGGAGATTGTTTATCTATGTTAGCTCCATAGATCCACAATTGTGGACTCTTATATACAATGGTCCTCATGAGCTGCCATAAAATTCAATTGATTGGTTAGCCAAACATGAGACTAAACACAATGATAATCTTCTTGCATATAACTTAATTACAGATGCAGTTGATCTCAGACTAACTCATCTTATATCCTCCTGCAGCACAGCCAAGCAAGTACTGGATAAGTCGGTGAAAATCCATGAAGGGAAGGAACAAGAACAAGAATGCTTCATGGCCGATCGTGCAGAACAGTCCAGTAATACATCCTCATCACAGGTAAACTCTGATTCCGAGGAATTCACTTTTGAAGAGCTTATGGAAGCCTATGATGAGTTGATTACACAATACAAAAAGGTAAAATCAGAAAACAAAAATTTGAAAAAGGATCTCAAGAAAATTAACCAAAATGAAAGTTCGTTTTGTAAAAAGTGTTCTATTTTTGAAGAGCTTAACGACACTCTCTCTTTTGATCTAGATACGCATAAATAAAGCATTGCATGTCTAAGGGATGAAAATAAAAATCTTCATGGTGAAATCACTAGGTTGGAAGAAATTGTAATAAAACTTCAAAACCAACCTAAGTCAATCTCTAATGATCAAACTATGGCCGATGGGCTAATCTATCATGAGAGGTTAATTGAAGGAAATAAAAATTCTGTTTCATGCTCTGCTAATTTTACATGTGAAAAATGTTCATTCTTGAGAAACATAAATGTTGGTCTCCATGATGATCTTGAATGGCAACAAAAACTGATTGATTCTCTGAAAGAAGAGAATAGAGAGTTGTCGGAAAAGAAAATTGAACATGAAAAAGTTGAAGAAGAACTGCATGAAAAATTGGCTGCACATAAAAAAGGTAAATCTGTGATTGATGATCACTCTGAAATATTGCATGATTTAGAACAATAAAATCAAAATCTTAAAGCAATAAATGCCATGCTCAATGAGCAATTGGCAGCATGCAAAGAGGGCCTTGTTGAATCTAAACAGCACATTTTCTCACTTGAAAATGAAATTCAAGGTTTGAATGATTTCCTGTCAATGTTTGCCCAAATCTAAAATTCTGGCTCACCGGAAGCCACCACTTCCTATGGTCACCAAAAAGGGCATACTGCTCGAAAGAAAAGTCAAACTCAACATGCTCATCCAAACATGCACCATAACATGTCCAATGCTAAATATCATGCTTTCCACAAAACGAATGTCCATTGTTATTATTGTGGTAAATATGGTCACACTGTGCATGATTGTTTTATCTTGAGAAATGATGAGCTTAGAGTAGACAGCAAGTGAAAGAGAAAGGAAAGAAACAGGTCAACACCGGCAAAAGACCTACTCAGCAGATATCTGCACAGAACTGCATGGGGAGTCAGAAGAGTCGACACTCCCATACAAGTAGGGCGACACTCTCCATGGCTTTAAACAAAAATCTTCCTCCTTGCTGCTCTCATTGTGGTAAGTCTGGCCATACTGTCCAAGAGTTCTGGCACTTGAAGGAAAGCATCACCTTCATGCCATGAAAGGTAAATCCCATGCTCATCCACAAAAATAAAATGCACATGCACACGCATATGAATATAAAAAGAATGCTCAATCTCTTGTGTGTTGTTTTTACTGTGGGAAAAATATTCATGACATGTATGATTGTCATACAAGGAAGGATGATCTAATTTCCCTGAAACAGATGAGCCACATTAGCGAATATGACAAAGCTGCTAACCCATAAGGACCCAAGCAATCTTGGGTACCTAAAAATTCCAAATGAGAATTTCGGGTGCAGGATGCGTTGGAGCTGAACAAAGGATCATAAGGTAAATAAAAGCTCAAGGCACATGTATGTACATAAACCTTTTAAATTCAGTCATCTTGCATGATTAGTCTTGACATGTAGATAGTGCATCATAAGTCTGCCCACTGTCATTAAATTTTGCAAACTGAATTGCTCTTTGAAGTGCCTTTCCCTCCCATGGTGTGAGATGAACTTTTGAGCTAGATAACTTGCTCACACCATGCTTGATTTCAGCTATTTAACTCATGAAAAACTTGTTATGTTGATGAAGTTGATGTGATGATGAGTTGCATAAGTCTTGCTATCAGCTACATGAAATGCTTGGATTTTGGTTTTGATGATGCATACCATGGCTGCATTTTCAACTCATTATTCATGTTAGCATTGTTCAAAGGGGGTGTCTATTGGCATCATCATCAAGTTGCATTCATGTGTGTTTACATCATCTTGTGTCACACATACCTTAATGCACATCATGCTTAGAAGACACAAAAATGCACAATCATTTTGCAACATCTTCATTGCATTGTGTATTCACATAAGTCTTAGGCTGCATAATTCATTGCCAACCCATGCATGTACTCAGGGGGAGTCGGAGAGTCAACATCAATCTAGCCTGAATTACTTCACATCATTTCACTCTTGCACGGCCATGGTATATCAAATGTTGATGTATGGAAAGGCAAGTTATGCTTGCCTAGAAGCACTCAATATGCGTGAGGTTTCACCTCTGCCACGTACCATGCGTCAATGTTACATATAGGCTATATAGTAAGGGGGAGTTGTTTCTTTACAGCATTCATGCATATGTTCCATCTTCATTCTATTAACATCATGTCACAGAATGCTTCTTCTCAGGGGGAGTTTGCCCATCATGAAAATCCAGTCAAATTTCTACCTTGCAGTTCAACAGGTCGACCTCACTCCTTTGACAGGTCGACCCCACAGTTCTATCTGCCTGAAAATTACTTCTGTCTGAGCACCGATTAACGACATCACACAATGTCAGAGTCGACACTTCCTTGCACCTGATAACTTTATCTCTTCCATCTTAGTCTGAGGTCAGTGCATAACCTCAGGGGGAGTGTTCTTCATCTATTCTTGCCTACCAGTTATGCAACACTTTCTTCTTAAACCAAGCCACCGCATGATATTACTTAATCCTTTTGTGGTTCAACTTGGATTCAAAGTGCCTTGAACTTCTTGGAGGATTCCCTATCTATTATTGAGGTTATTTATCAGAGTAAATTTTCAAGAAGAATTTTATTTTATAGAGTCATGTGATTGCCTTGAACATGAATGATTTTGGTTTAACATTAATGATTTCTTGAGTCTTGAAGTTTGATGGTCTTGAAAATATTTGTGGTCGGGCTTAATAGACTTAAACTAGTTTCTCATGTTTTGACTTGTTATGTCGTCTTGAATCTGAAAGATTATTTTGAGTACAAAGGCATCTTTGATCGAGAAACTTTAGCTAAGTATTATTTTTAAACATTTGTTGAATCTGTTTATTTCAAAAAAGTGGCTACACTTAAAGTAAGCTCAAGGCAGAGCAATGGCACTGTTGTTGAGAAATATATCTCATCATCAAAGAAAATGAGGTTCGATATGTCATGAGGTGACTATGCTATCTCTGTTCTAAGTGAGGCAAAATCATGAGCTACACTGAGTAACTGGGGGTGCTTGCGTCTGGTAAACGTGCACACTCACGTCAAAAGGCGGTTGCTACACTTGACTGCTCGTAAAATGATAATTGTCATCTTTCAAATGATTTCAAAAAAAAAATTTGAATGTGTAGCACTCCTGAATCAAATCTAAGTCATCTAAGTGTTTAGCCTCAATACTTATTGTGGTCACTCTCAAGGGAACCAATGAAACTGAATGAGTAAGATAAGAGAAGGTTAATCTTATTTTGACATGAATTTCTGGTTTACTACTATTAAACTTGCATGTAAATGTCTTCATGTGATTCTACTGAGTAGGCCAGAACTCATTAGCATTAAACCAATCTGAATGTAAGAGTTGGTTCATTTGGGTTCTATAACTGAAAATTCTGAAAAATCCATAACTCTGATTTATGAACTTGGTTTCAGATTAAAGAACCTCCATTCTCTCTCTAAAAAGTCATATCTTGATGCTCCTTGTTGTTTGCCTTCATCTGCCATATCTACATAAATCATTCAGGCTGCCATGATTACATCACCTTGGTATCATCCAACAAGTGGTATCATCTTGATGCTCCTTTTAAGTCGTATCCAAAATCATTGGTGTCCTCTGTCAAGTGATATCACATTGCTTTCTCATTCATTGGCATTTGGCATAAGTCTTAGCATCATTAGCATCATGCTTTCATGCAATAGGGTGGCTTGCATGTCTTAACTTCATACAATTGTAGCTTACATTTATCATTTCTATGCATTGCATAGAAATTCCAAAAAATCTGAAAACTAGAAAACCACTAAAAATCTTGCAAAATTTGAAATCAAAAAAAAATGCTCCTTGGCTGCTCTATCCATCTCCACTATTTGAGAAATTAAATCATGCTGCTGTGGCTCCACCTCTCACACTTACATTATCTTTGCCAAGCCACGGGACACCACCATGTTCAATACATCCATGTCATTCATTGGTATCAGTCCTATAACTGGCTTTCCATAATTGGATGTTCTCTCTGGTTATCTTGTCAACTTTAATAAGTGCACAACCATTGGCATGTATTTCTACATCATTTTCTGGACTGTTGCCTGCAATGACATGTTTGGTATCTCTTTCTCTTCTCTAAATCTTTTGATGTTGTCAAAGGGGGAGAAGTTTATGTGAGTCATTAATCAAAGAATGCGGTAAGATTATGTGAGTCATTAATCCGAATGCACTCTATGTGTCAAAGGGGGTGAGAATCATGTGAGTGACTCATAGTTGCCATGTGAATTAATAATGCATGTGAATTTAAAATGACTCATAGTTCAGAATGACTCATAGTTGCCATCATCAAAAAGGGGGAGAATGTTGAACATGTGTGCAACATGATTAATTTTATGGTTTTGATGATGTCTGCCTCTGTAGTCATTAATGAACTATACCTGCATTTTATAGTGTTAATATTCATTCATTTCAGGTCATTATACTTCCAACGTAAAAGATCAAGAATGACACACAATTTAGGCAACTAAATACACAGAAATCAAGGCATATGACAATATTGGATGCACGGAAATCTAGCATGTTTCAAGCACAGAAATCAAGCTGAATAGCATCACACATAAGGTCATTGCATATTCTTCATATGGTAAGTGCATGTCATGCCTTATGGATGGTTCAAGGTCGGTGCAACTTCTGGATAGCAAGCCACAAGATAATCCAAGGAATGGAGTGGAGTTGGCAAATGTGAAAGCTCAATGACAGTTAAGGTCGATGCACAAAGAAGCATAACCAAGAGAATCCAAAGTCAAAGACTCAGTTGACATCTTCTAGACTGTCAAGGGTGATGCTACAGACATGAATGGGGTGCTAAAGAACTTAAGCGACGGAGCTAAAGTAGTTAGCAGGCCAACCCGGGAAAACCTGGGGTCTCCCCAGCTGGCGGTCGACCGCCAGCACAGGGGCGGTCGACCGCCCCAGCCAGCAGCCCACCGTCTGCAATTCTTTCAGTGGCGGTTGACCGCCAGCCCAGTAGCGGTCTACCGAAAATCCCAGGGAACATCCATTTATAGCGTTTCTCAGTAGCGGTCGATCGCTAGAAGCCACAGGTCAACCGCCAGCCCCGAGCCTTCAATGTTGACTTTGTTTTCCACTTCGAGAAAGGCCATTCCCCATGGATTTCTTTAATCCAGAAGTCACATAATCACCCACAAAATGTGGATCTGGTGTGGGATATGTTTATTGACCATCCAAAGAGATATAAAACCAACACAAGATGGTTAGAAACCCTAGTTGATCATTTGGAGCAAAAGAGAGATGAAGAGAGGCTAGAGGAGCTCCAAGGAAGAAGAGGTACTATAGTCGTGAACAGTACTCTGTGCAGAAGTTCTACATCCAATCTAAGGGATTCAAGCCTACATCTGAAGCCCTCAATCTCCAAGGAAGAAGAGAAGCAAGCAAGCTCACAAGTGAGATCAAAAGGAAGATCAAAGCTACATCTAAACCTCTTCATCAACTCAAGGGAAGATCAAAGCTACATCCAATATTCTTCTTCATCAACTCAAGGAGATTCAAAGGAGAGATCAAGCTACATCCTATATCTTCTCCATCAACTCAAAAGGATCAAAGTAAGATCAAAGCAATAGATTCAAGATCCAACAATCTCAAACAAGATCAACTTCATTCTAGCATATCTCCATATCTTATTTGAGCTTTTTCATCTTGTTCTATTTTCAATTCATTCTGTAACGCCCGGTAATTTTGAAATTGGAATAAATATATTTACGGTTTGAAAAGAAAAATAACCTATACATGATGATATCTACATGTCTCTATAAATAGTTAATAAGGTTCCTGGAATTTATAAAAGACTAGTTAATATTACCTTTTAGAATGGAAGTAAAAATTTATCTAGGATCGAACCTGCCTCTGATACCCAAGACAAGGACTAATAAAAGTAAAAGAAATTATGAGGAATAAAATCCCTATATACATACAAATTATTAATAGGTATATGAGGGTTAGTAAATAACCCATAGGTATATATATATATATATATATATATATATCAAGAGATATGAAACCCACACACATTGCAAGGGCCCTTAAGTCTCAACCCACTCATCCAAATATCTGTGCATATATATATAATGCAATTAAATATAATACAACGTAAATAATCAAGGCCATCCTAAAAAGTTTGACAAAAGAACTCATGGACACTGCTATAACATGTTATTTTTAAGTAGCCATTTAATGCACAACATAATTTTAATTGAATTGAGAATCATTAAATATTAAAGAAAAGGTCAATTTATATTTTATTACTAATTTAGTAAATTTAATATTCCACATTTATTACATTATAAAGGAAGGATATATAAATATAAGATTTAATTACATTAAAGATACGTAAAAGATAAAAGAATGGGCATATATGCAATTTCGGTTCTTTCAAGGGCATTGAGAAAAGGCCAAAAACTCAATTGACGCCTCTTGGTACAGGCGTATCTAACGTGAAACACGACTTAAATCAAGTCGTTATTTACAAATTAGCAAAAATCAAATAAAGTATATAGTTAAAGAGTTATAGAAATAACAAGGATATATATATAATATTAGTCTTTTGAAGGTTAAGTGAAAATGCCAAAAATGAAATGACGTCAACGTATGCATGCTTCAATTACATAGGAAACGACTTAAGCTAAGTCGTTATTTTATTGTAAAATGAATAGTGCTAATTTTTAAATTAAAGAATTTTGGAAAACTAATTATATGAAAAAATATACAAAAATGGAAACCTCGTACCCCTAAAATTTCCCATCTAGATCACCTCAAGGAAAAAAGATAAAAATCTAGAAAGATGGTTATACAAAATAGGGAAAGGTGAATGACGCCCCTATGCAAGTCGTCAATTAAGGAATTGACGACTGTGTATACAAGCGTCGTTTATGAAAATAACGCCCCAACCGGAGGCGTCATTTCCAAAAGAGACAGTCGGTGTTATATGGGTAAGTATGTTTAGGGAAAGGATCAATATTTAGTAAGAATTCTACCTAGGTAGTACTGTTCCTAATCGAACTCCTAAAAAACCCCATTAGGAATTCTTCTCCTATAAATACCGACCCCTCCGTCGAGCCAACCTGCTAGCTATTCTTCTTCAAACAAACACCTTGTGGTTGCTCAGTACGTGAAGAACATAAGTTCTTTAACTTCTTCCTCTTGCTGCTGTTCCTGTATGCTGCTCGTTCGAGGTCTCCCTCCAGCGGCCACTACGTCAACGTGAACGTGTTGATCTTCTTTCTCCTTTAACGAGTGAAGGCGTTCGTGAACCTGTAGCATGAAAGGAGGGGCCGCTCTCCTTCTTCAAGTTGCTGTTCTTCTACCTGGAACGAGGAGAAGCGCAGGGACTTCTCCTTCTTCTACCATCTTCGACCACTGTTTAAACTAATTCCTTGTCTAATCTTCAAAAGGTCAAATCTGCTTCCTCCGTATCTTCCTAGAAGTTCATCATTCTTCTCAAAACGGTACCTTGTTTCTTGCAGGGAGAAACAGAGCACCGTTCCTCAATAAAAGCCTCAACCTGATCACCGTTTGATCTTCAAAAGGTAGGTTTTCTCAATAATTGAAGCCCAAAGATAGTAGTAATTAATTTTGCATGTTTAAAACTCATGTTTTGTTATCATCGCTTGCTTAAGTATAGTTTACCGTTTAATTATCTTAATAATTACATCATGTTAAAATTTTATACCCAAGTAATCACACACCAAAATTTTGGATAAATATACTTCTAAAATCTTCATGGTTATTCCTAAATTTCCATGCCTTATATGGTGTATTTACTATAAGTTTAAACAAGTTAAATTATTTAATATATATAATCAGTTACTCGGCGAATTCCAAAAGTTACTGTAGCATGCTAGTTATAGGTTTTTCTTTTGACGACTTGATTCTCATCACCGGAGCGTCCTTTGGTTATGAAATTTTATGACTGTATTGTTGGGGAGGTAACCGAGGTAGTGAGAGTGGTTGCACTATTTTTCGTGCCCCCTATCTCAAGATCCCCAATCTCTCAACGAAATTTTTTTTTGAACATCCAATTAGGTAGAGTTTTTTGAGCCCGTCATTTCGGTATATCATAGGCTCAATTCCGACGTAGTTACGTCGAAAAACGAGAGGACTAAGAGTTAAGATAATTTGTAAATGACGACAATAGAATTGTCGTCAAATCTTTTTGACGACATAACACAATGTCGTCAGATTATATATATATATATAGTAATAATATCTTTGAAAATTGATATCTATTAAAATATGTTACAAAAATTATAAAAAATATATTTTTGGAATTCTTGAATTTTTCTTCTAATTATCATATATTCTATTTTTCTAAATTATTTTATATAAATTAATGTCTCTTTGAATGCATATTTTTGAAATTATTCAATTAAATAGATATTGACGTGAATTCTTGTTAAATAAATTAAGTTAAAAATCATAAAATTAACGTCTCTCTATGTAGACGCTAATTAATAATTGACGCCACCCACGGGCGTCAAATAAAGTAAGTTTATTTAATTATAGTTAATTATAGAATTGGATGGACATGAATTCTATAATTCACATGCCTTACATGGTGTATTTACTATAAGTTTAAACAAGTTAAATTATTTAATATATATAATCAGTTACTCGGCGAATTCCAAAAGTTACTGTAGCATGCTACTTATAGGTTTTTCTTTTGACGACTTGATTCTCATCACCGGAGCGTCCTTTGGCTATGAAATTTTATGAATGTATTGTTGGGGAGGTAACCGAGGTAGTGAGAGTGGTTGCACTATTTTTCGTGCCCCCTATCTCAAGATCCCCAATCTCTCAACGAAAAATTATTTTGAACATCCAGTTAGGTAGAGTTTTTTGAGCCCGTCATTTCGGTATATCATAGGCTCGATTCCGACGTAGTTACGTCGAAAAACGAGAGGACTAAGAGTTAAGATAATTTGTAAATGACGACAATAGAATTGTCGTCAAATCTTTTTGACGACATAACACAATGTCGTCAGATTATATATATATATATATATATATATATATATATATATATTGTAATAATATCTTTGAAAATTAATATCTATTAAAATATGTTACAAAAAATTATAAAAAATATATTTTTGGAATTCTTGAATTTTTCTCCTAATTATCATATATTCTATTTTTTAAATTATTTTATATAAATTAATGTCTCTTTGAATGCATATTTTTGAAATTATTCAATTAAAAAGATATTGACGTGAATTCTTGTTAAATAAATTAAGTTAAAAATCATAAAATTAACGTCTCTCTATGTAGATGCTAATTAATAATTGACGCCACCCACGGGCGTCAAATAAAATAAGTTTATTTAATTATAGTTAATTATAGAATTGGATGGACATGTATTCTATAATTAACACATTCATGTTCTCATCATTTTCTTCCGATTTTGACCCATACCGCGGGTCTTCTGGCACTCTCATCTTATGTCTGTAGATGGAGTCCCTGTTTCATAATTGGTTCACGTATACACCTCAACTCTCGGTGACATACGAGCTCTCCGTTGGACATTCCGTTCCTTCGGACTAGCAAGTTAGTCATCGGGACCTCCGTAAGTCTCATCGTAGCCTTGGATTCCCTCAAGGCCGACTGAGCTGGTTGTACCTTAAACACGTTGTACCCATTTTAGTGCCACGTCACTCTGGAGAAACGTGGTAACCCGGCCCTTTCATGGTGCTATTCTTGGCCCATGAGAGAATTCTCTTAGCCAGCGGAATGAGTGATCATTCCATTAGGCGATATATTGAATTGGGTATCCTCTAGTTAGGTGCCAATTCTTCAGCTTGCTTCATGTCCATTGAATTGGTGACTATCTTGTTAGACATCTATTCAAGGTATTCATGGCAACTTATCTAGGTGCCAATTCCACCCAGTTTTTTGACATGTCATGGTTTCCATGCTTTCACGTGGATTTTGTTGCAAGTCTGTCCTTACTCAAGGGCCTTATCCTTGAATTCTATAAAATCTTATCTTATCATCCTATTAAAGCTTGTTCGTGAAACTCCTTATTGGCTATGAACTATCATAGATGTCTAGATCTATCTTTAATGCTGTGCATATAGGGCCCGATCTGGTCGTGGGAGGAGCACCCGAAAGTACTTGTGCCCATGAGAGTTATATTGATCACGGTGTCTGGCATTGCACCGAAGTGCATGACTAGTTTGATCTTTGACATTCCACTCTCTCTCTCTCTCTCTCTCTCTCTCTCTCTCTCTCTCTCTCTCTCTCTCTCTCTCTCTCTCGTGATGTTACTTGATATTACTTGCGTGAATGACTTGACTTGCGTGACTCGACTAGCGTGGCCTGGAATGGGCAAGTACTTGCGTGAAATAGCCAATAATCTATAAAATCTCTTATGAATATCTCTTGTTTAAGACTCGCTTGGAAGTTTTGCGCGACGTTGTTAATCTCTTGCTAGTTTTGTTTCACTTGCTCGGTTAATTCTACATACATAGCCTTACTGCATTTACGTGTGAAAGATGTAATTACTTAAACCAATTGCTTGTTCTTGAGATATAATTCCTACTGAGCGTTCGCTCACCCAGTTTTATTCTAACATTTTTCAGGTAATCAGGTGGCCAGCGAGACCGAGACTCACGTGGGAGGGACAAGTGTGCAAGCGAGCTTCGAAAACTAGTGAACTCGAGTCTTTTATCTTTCATGAGTCTAGCATGATGTCTCTTATTTAGTTATCTTGTCTAAGTCTATTAGTGTGTCATCTCCTTTTCTTTCATAGTGACATAGTTGAGTCTTCAAGTTCTTGTAAGAGACCTATATCTGAAATAAAATTTTTATTGTTGTTCCTAATTATTTGGTCTTATGCGGCTGCTCTTGATTATTCACGACTGTTTAACTGCCACGTTCCGAGCAAACGACACGTTCCGCTGCTATCGGTTCGGGGCGTGACAGAGGTGGTATCAGAGCTTCGGCTTTCACATCCTCAAGTTATTAGGTTCCAATGATAGGTCAAGTATCCTCGTCAGTCATATCAGAGCTTCGACTTTCTTATCCTCCAGTTATTAGGTCCCAATGATAGGTCATCCTTGTCAGTCATATCAGAGCTTCAGCTTTCACATCCTCAAGTTATTAGGTTCCAATGATAGGTCAAGTATCCTTGTAAGTCATATCAGAGCTTCAACTTTTTCAACTCCTTGAGTCATTAAGTCCAAGTGATAGGTTGAGTCTCCTTGTCGGTCATCCTATAGGAATTCCGTGAGAGATGGGTAGAACTTGGGGTTAAAGTTATAAAAGAAAGATAAAATATTTACATTTCATTAACATTAATTCTTGAATCAATAAATTGTCTCCCCACTCATCGTTGCAGGAACTTAGATAAAATGGAAGCGTCTAGGCCAAGCTTTGTTCCCGAGATGGTACTAGTGGATGTCCAAGCTTACGCGGACCTCGTCAAGAGAGTTCAGGAGCTAGAGAAAGCGGTGGAAGAAAAAGAAAGAGTTGAAGGGAAAGCACATGATTCGGGGATGTTCAACACTACTAAGAAAAGGCCAAACGAGTGTGGTAGTTCTCAAGAATGTAAGAAGTGCAAACTGTGTAAGAAGTGTAAGAAGGGTAAAGATTTGGTAGCTCCTCGAGAGAGATGTCAGTATTGTGGTAACAAAAACCATCAGTCGGAGGAGTGTTATCGAAAGACGGGAGCGTGTCTGTGTTGTGGGGGCTTGGAACATAAGTTAGTAAAATGTCCTACTAGGGACCGCCGAGGAAAGACTCAAGCCTCGGCAGAAGTCGATGTCGCGAGGGAAGGAAAAGCTATGGAAGGTACCCCTCACCCTTAAGCCTAAATTAATTCTTCCAAAAATTAGTTCTATTCCACTCAATGTATCTAGACCTCTACTACGCATTTTAGCTAGTTCTCCATTGTGAGTAAATGATAATGTGAATTTGGGGACCAAATTCTTTTAAGTGGGAGAGGGTGTAACGCTCGGTAATTTTGAAATAGGAATAAATATATTTACAGTTTGAAAAGAAAAATAACCTATACATGATGATATCTACATGTCTCTATAAATAGTTAGTAAGGTTCCTGGAATTTATAAAAGACTAGTTAATATTACCTTTTGGAATGGAAGTAAAAATTTATCTAGGATCGAACCTATCTCTGATACCCAAGACAAGGACTAATAAAAGTAAAAGAAATTATGAGGAATAAAATCCCGATATACATACAAATTATTAATAGGTATATGAGGGTTAGTAAATAACCCATAGGTATATATATCAAAAGATATATATATATATATATATATATATATATATATATATATATATATATATATATATATCAAAAGAAATGAAACCCACACACATTATAAGGGCCCTTAAGTCTCAACCCACTCATCTAAATATCTGTGCATATATATATAATGCAATTAAATATAATATAACGTAAATAATCAAGGCCATCCAAAAAAGTTTGACAAAAGAACTCATGGACACTGCTATAACATGTTATTTTTAAGTAGCCATTCAATGCACAACATAATTTTAATTGAATTGAGAATCATTAAATCTTGAAGAAAAGGTCAATTTATATTTTATTACTAATTTAGCAAATTTAATATTCCACATTTATTACATTATAAAGGGAGGATATATAAATATAAGATTTAATTACATTAAATATATGTAAAAGATAAAAGAATTGGCATATATGCAATTTCGGTTCTTTCAAGGGCATTGAGAAAAGGCCAAAAACTCAATTGACGCCTCTTGGTACAGGCGTATCTAACGTGAAACACGACTTAAATCAAGTCGTTATTTACAAATTAGCAAAAATCAAATAAAGTATATAGTTAAAGAGTTATAGAAATAATAGGGATATATATATAATATTAGTCTTTTGAAGGTTAAGTGAAAATGCCAAAAATGAAATGACGCCAACGTATGCATGCGTCAATTACATAGGAAACGACTTAAGCTAAGTCGTTATTTTATTCTAAAATGAATAGTGCCAATTTTTGTGTTAAAGAATTTTGGAAAACTAATTATATGAAAAAATAGAGAAAAATGGAAAACTCGTACCCCTAAAATTTCCCATCTAGATCACATCAAGGAAAAAAGATAAAAATCTAGAAAGATGGTTATACAAAATAGGGAAAGGTGAATGACGCCCTTGTGCAAGTCGTCAATTACGGAATTGACGACTGCGTATACAAGCGTCGTTTATGAAAACAACGCCCCAACTTGAGGCGTCATTTCCAAAAGAGACAGTCGTTATTATATGGGTAAGTATGTTTAAGGAAAGGATCAATATTTAGTAAGAATTCTACCTAGGTAGTACTGTTCCTAATCGAACTCCTAAAAAACCCCATTAGGAATTCTTCTCCTATAAATACCGACCCCTCCGTCGAGCCAACCTGCTGGCTCTTCTTCTTCAAACAAACACCTTGCGGTTGCTCAGTACGTGAAGAACATAAGTTCTTTAACTTCTTCCTCTTGCTGATGTTCCTGTATGCTGCTCGTTCGAGGTCTCCCTCCTACAGCCACTAAGTCAACGTGACCGTGCTGATCTTCTTCCTCCTTTAACGAGTGAAGGTGTTCGTGAACCTGTAGCGTGAAAGGAGGGGGCGCTCTCCTTCTTCAAGTTGCTGTTCTTCTACCTGGAACGAGGAGAAGCGCAGGGACTTCTCCTTCTTCTACCATCTTCGACCACTATTTAAACTAATTCCTTGTCCAATCTTCAAAAGGTCAAATCTGCTTCCTCCGTATCTTCCTGGAAGTTCATCATTCTTCTCAAAACGGTACCTTGTTTCTTGCAGGGAGAAACAGAGCACCGTTCCTCAGTAAAAGCCTCAACCTGTTCACCGTTTGATCTTCAAAAGGTAGGTTTTCTCAATAATTGAAGCCCAAAGATAGTAGTAATTAATTTTGCATGTTTAAAACTCATATTTTGTTATCATCGCTTGCTTAAGTATAGTTTACCGTTTAATTATCTTAATAATTACATCATGTTAAAATTTTATACCCAAGTAATCACACACCAAAATTTTGGATAAATATACTTCTAAAATCTACATGGTTATTCCTAAAGTTCCATGCCTTATATGGTGTATTTACTATAAGTTTAAACAAGTTAAATGATTTAATATATATAATCAGTTACTCGGCGAATTCCAAAAGTTACTGTAGCATACTAGTTATAGGTTTTTTTTTGACGACTTGATTCTCATCACTGGAGCGTCCTTTGGCTATGAAATTTTATGAGTGTATTGTTGGGGAGGTGACAGAGGTAGTGAGAGTGGTTACACCATTTTTTGTGCCCCCTATCTTAAGATCCCCAATCTCTCAACGAAAAATTATTTTGAACATCCAGTTAGGTAGAGTTTTTTGAGCCCGTCATTTCGGTATATCATAGGCTCGATTCCGACGTAGTTAAGTCGAGAAACGAGAGGACTAAGAGTTAAGATAATTTGTAAATGACGACAATAGAATTGTCGTCCAATCTTTTTGACGACATAACACAATGTCGTCAGATTCTATATATATATATATATATATATATATATATATATATATATATATATATATATATATATATATATATTATATTGTAATAATATCTTTGAAAATGGATATCTATTAAAATATGTTACAGAAAATTATAAAAAATATATATTTGGAATCCTTGAAATTTTCTCCTAATTATCATATATTCTATTTTTCTAAATTATTTTATATAAATTAATGTCTCTTTGAATGCATATTTTTGAAATTATTCAATTAAATAGATATTGACGTGAATTCTTGTTAAATAAATTAAGTTAAAAATAATAAAATTAACGTCTCTCTATGTAGACGCTAATTAATAATTGACGCCACCCACGGGCGTCAAATAAAATAAGTTTATTTAATTATAGTTAATTATAGAATTGGATGGACATGAATTCTATAATTAACGCATTCATGTTCTCACCGTTTTCTTCCAATTTTGACCCATACTGCGGGTCTTCTGGCACTCTCATCTCACGTCCGTAGATGTAGTCCATGTTTCATGATTGGTTCACGTATACACCTCAACTCTCGGCGACATATGAGCTCTCCGTTGGACATTCCGTTCCTTCGGACTAGCAAGTTAGTCATCGGGACCTCCGTAAGTCTCCTCGTAACCTTAGATTCCCTCAAGGCCGACTGAGCTGGTTGTACCTTAAACACCTTGTACCCATTTTATGCCACGTCACTCTGGAGAAACGTGGTAACCCGGCCCTTTCATGGTGCTATTCTTGGCCCATGAGAGAATTCTCTTAGCCAGCGGAATGAGTGATCATTCCCCTAGGCGATATATTGAATTGGGTATCCTCTAGTTAGGTGCCAATTCTTCAGCTTGCTTCGTGTCCATTGAATTGGTGACTATCTTGTTAGTCATCTATTCAAGTTATTCATGGCAACTTATCTAGGTGCCAATTCCACCTAGTTTTTTGACATGTCATGGTTTCTATGCTTTCACGTGGATTTTGTTGCAAGTCTGTCCTTACTCAAGGGCCTTGTCCTTGAATTCCATAAAATCTTATCTTATCATCCTATTAAAGCTTGTTCTTGAAACTCCTTATTGGCTATGAACTATCATGGATGTCTAGATCTATCTTTAATGCTGTGCATATAGGGCCCGATCTGGTCCTGGGAGGAGCACCCGAAAGTACTTGTGCCCATGGGAGTTATATTGATCACGGTGTCTGGCATTGCACCGAAGTGCATGACTAGTTTGATCTTTGACATTTCACACACACTCTCTCTCTCTCTCTCTCTCGTGATGTTACTTGATATTACTTGCGTGCGTGACTTGACTTGCGTGACTCGACTAGCGTGGCCCGGAATGGGCAAGTACTTGCGTGAAATAGCCAATAATCTATAAAGTCTCTTATGAATATCTCTTGTTTAAGACTCGCTTGGAAGTTTTGCACGACATTATTAATCTCTTGCTAGTTTTGTTTCACTTGCTCGGTTAATTCTACATGCATAGCCTTACTGTATTTACATGTGAAAGATGTAATTACTTAAACCAATTGCTTGTTCTTGAGATATAATTCCTACTGAGCGTTTGCTCACCCAGTTTTATTCCAACATTTTTCTGATAATCAGGTGGCTAGCGAGACCGAGACTCACATGGGAGGGACAAGTGTGCAAGCGAGCTTCGAAAACTAGTGAACCCGAGTCTTTTATCTTTCTTGAGTCTAGCATGATGTCTCTTATTTAGTTATCTTTTCTAAGTCTATTAGTGCGTCATCTCCTTTTCTTTCATAGTGACATAGTTGAGTCTTCAAGTTCTTGTAAGATACTTATATCTGAAATAAAATTTTTATTGTTGTTCCAAATTATTTGGTCTTATGCGGATGCTCTTGATTATTCACTACTGTTTAACTGTCATGTTCCCAGCAAACGACACGTTCCGCTGCTATTGGTTCGGGACGTGACACATTCAATCTATTGAAACTGAAGATCGTCCCTGCCGGTGGTTAGTAGGAAGGCAATCGGGAGTTCTCTGATTTACGGTGTAGCCATCCCTGCCAGCTTTGTGTGTATGAAGATAGAAAGAGGGTTTTCTCTGTTCAGTGGTTTGGGGCGTGTCCCCGGTCAAGCTGTGAGTCAGCAAGGAAGCCTCACCGGGTTTTGGTGAGGGGTGGACGTAGGTTGCGGGGTTGCAACCGAACCACCTTAAAAATCCCTGTGTTGTGGGTTGTTCATCGTGTGCGATTGCTCTATATCTTCTACCCCCATTCACAGGTTCGTGTGCTTCCATACTTGGTTATCTTGTTTACATACTCAAGCACTCAGATTTGCACTTTTGGTTTTATCTGTGGTTTAATTGAGCTTATCACTTTGACTGCATCCCTTGGGCGGCCTGCTGCACCCTTGCACACAGGTGCCAAGGTGAAAGTATTGCTAAGTGTTTCCCTTATTTAGACTCGCATGCACTTTGAGTGATCAACATAGCACACACACACGCACAGTTGTTGCAAGCTATTTCATGCTCTAGTGTTATGCTTTATGATCCTTGCACTACAAGGCTTGTATCTCTCAAAGATCACAAATGTGCTTAAAGAAGAGTTGACGCTTCATCGCTTGTAGTCCAAGTCTTTTCATTTGAGCCACTCTACTTAATTCCGCTGTGCATTGTGGCTAAGTGATTCATTCACTTTATAGGAGTGGTTCATGCTTTTGATAACTAAGAGTTTTTAAATAGGCCAAAGCTTTTGAGAGGATCTATTCAACCCCCCCTTCTAGATCCATTTGCACCTCACGGGACCCAACACCTTCTACCCTCTCCATGGCTCCTCCGGTCACCCACGGCAAGAAGAAGGATGCGGCTCCATCCAAAAAGGCCGCTACCTTGAAAGCACACAAAGAAGGGCGCTCCAAGAGTGTTGAAGACCGCCCAACTACTGAACCAGCCAAGAGAAGAGCTGCCGAGGCCTAAGGTTCGAACAGTGACAAGGGCACGCCGCCACAACCTAAGGCCAAGCGGACACGGTTGTCCGCAACGAAAAAAGGGAAGGCCAAGGCTCAGTCAGTCCCTCCGCAGCCCAGTGCTGCTCCCTATGTCAGGAAAGAAGAAAGTGATCCCACCGGGATCCTCTTCCCTAGGTGTGTGAATTTTAGTGACCGCGAGATGCTTGAGTATTTTCCTGAACTACTGCCGTTATTTGAATTCCAAGGACGGCGAAGATTTCTGTCCGACTCCAGGGTGTACTACCCATTTCTGGTACATCAATTCTATAAGAACCTTGTGTTTGAGGAGAACAAGAATGTCCTTGGGACTGAGGTAAAGGGGGCCTCCATCAAGCTTACAACAAAACTTCTTCACAGAGCTTTACACATATCACGGGATGGGAAAATAGAATATGAGGTTGAGATTGATTTGTCTGAAGCATACACTATCTTAACTGGAAAGCCTCGCAACCCTTAGGATGCCACCCAACTTCTGGTCAAATCCTTTGACACCAATCATTTCCCCCCCTTACAACGTCTACTACACCACATTTTCACTACCATGATTACCCCACAAGGGGGTGGCAGAAGTAGACTCACTGAGGCCCAAAGATTCCTCTCTTATTGTTTGTTCAACAACCACTAGATTTGTCTTCCAGAGATTATGCTTTAGATTATGGACAGTTGCACTCACAATAGGCGTAGCCTGCCCTATGCCGTACAAATTACTACTATATTTTAGAAGGTTGGCATCCCTCTTGAAAATGAAAAGTCCATACATATCCCTAGAAGCAATGTTTATTGCATGAGGTTCATAGAGAATTACATGCACTTCAAGAAAGAACGTGACAAAATTGTAAGGAATCTACCTGGGCATTTACTAGACCCACCTGTTCCGCCAGGTCAACAGGAACAGCCTGCACAGAATCAGCCCGATCAGCCAGCTGGAGATGAGCAGTTAGATCAGCATGAAGAACATTTCCATGTAGAAGCTCACTTTAAGCAGGACCAACTGCAGCCGTAGCCTGACGACCAAATGGAACAGCCTGGTATGATGACAGCTTTTGGAATCCAACCTCCTCTCTCTCCTGAACCTGAACCACAAATCTTCACTGAAGGGGATGCTCCTCCAGAATTCCATGCAGAGGCAACCACCTCAAGAGGTACAGCTCATGGTGGCACTGCAGTCCAATGGACATTCACACCACTCTCATTAAGTTTCTGACTGCACAGTTTGAGAGCATGAACTCCTCTTTTCGACAACTCAGTCTGCAAGTGGGCAGAATGGAAGCCAGACAACTTCACTATGAGCAAGTCCAAACCAGCAGATGGGAAAAATTTGTGACCGACAAACATAAGTCAGATGAAAGGTTGAAAAGCTTTATGAACTCCCTGATTAATGTGTGTGAACAAGCAGGGAGAATCATGAAAATGTTGTATATGGTGCATATATTTTTGATGATAACTAAACTTTATAGTTTGATGAGAACTAACTTTATGGTATGAGGTTTCATGATGTTACTTGGCTGTGTGATATTTCTAGTGTCCTTGTGCTCTTGCTGCTTATGTATGGTTGACATGGCAATGATCATAATCTCTTTAATGTGAACAAGAACAAGGGGAAAGAGGTTTCATAATCTCCTTATTGTGAACAAGAACAAGAGGATAAAACATCATGACGATTGCTTGGAAGGTAAAACAAACATGTGGATAAGCACATTGCTATCCATAATCTAAAACAGGTGGTAAATCATGTCTACACGCTTCAAGAACCCTTGGTAAGGCTATGAGATTCTCAATTCTGTTAAAGCAAGTAAAGCCGACTTACCTACATGGGAAGTTGATTTGATCTAATGTGAAAAGGTTCTCTATGCTTGAACATATGGATTTTTTTGTTGGTGGGTGTATTGACTTAATCTTGCCCAATCAATTTGGATGAACAAGTGTTCAAACATTTCATGTGCTCTTTGCTCATGTGCTTTTCATACATGAACTTCATGCATTTACCATATGGATTATTGAGCTAAAGTTCTAATCCTTTGATGCGGGATGGACTGAGGGACCGACTCTATAGGATGCGAGCCTCGGACTCAAGATGCAGACGCGACCAGCAACATACTAGTATGAGAGACAAAAGGCCCGACACTACGAGATCCTATGGGCTATACGTCGCTAACAGAAATGTAAGCTCACTCGTCATCCCAAACAAGGGAAACACGGATCGTGCACGGTTGAGGAACCGGCAGAGTTAAGGGTAGTCGACTCAATTCCGTGCTCGGATCGAGCCACGGGACGGGTCACTCTCTCGCTCACAGCGGTGACATGGACTCACGGGCTAGGTTCCTGTTGAACCCCCTCTATGTGGATATTTGTAATGAATTTTGATGATGATTAAAACACTACATATCTTTAGGTCTAACTTGAATGCCATGATAAGCTTTGGAATTGTCTCCACTTAATGAGATAAGGAGCTTTGGAAGAACAGGAATCACTTCTGTTGGTAAGAAGCTTAATTTTAATTTGCAAACGCCAAAGCTAACTCAGAATGCATGTCTTGACAGGGGCAAAAGAGGCAGTTACGGACTTGAATGATACAAGGACATTTGGTTAGATCAATCCTAGCTCTTTTAATATCCATGTTGAAATTCATGCCTTGTGTTAAGTAGGTAATAGAGTAATATTCATAATCTAAGGTAATTTAATTGGGTCTTCATTATACATGCCTTAGATTCATGCATTTTATTGGTGAGAAATCTATTCCTCAACCCCACTAGGTTGGCACCTTATCTTGGTGGTTTTTACCACAACACTGGATGTTCTGGCGCAAGGGTCGACCCCAAGGTTCGACCCCTGTAAAATTTCTGTCTAACAGAATGCTCCTAGGGCGAGGGTCGACCCCAAGGGTCAACCCCTGGAAGATTTCTGCTTGGCAGAATCTGGTTGAACGAGGGTCGAACCCAAGGGTCGACCCATTGTGCCTGAACTGGTTTACCCTCTTCGAGGGTCTACCCCAAGGGTCGACCCTTTCAGGTCCGACCTCCAGCCATGATTTTTGACCTCCGTTTCTTTGCACTAAAAGTCTTCCTATCCTAGTCCAACCTCCACAAAACATTCCACAAAATGTGGATCTGGTTCCCTAGCTTTTATTGACTGTCCTAAACAATTAAACAAGCCCAAGTGGCTTAAGAAAAAAATAATGCTAGGTGAGATAAGATTAACACAAGTCTTTGTCGAAGAAAGAATATATATATTTGTGTGCCGGTTCGCAGCTGGAGCTCTAAGCCTTCTTCCATCTTGATCTGAAGCTGAAAGTGAAGTGAAGATATTAGAATCAAGTCCCCATATCATCTGGAATTGGAAGCTGCAAGGGATTTCAAACTACAACTTCATTTCTACGCCATTTTCCTCCAGTCTTCTTCCAAGATCAACCGTTCTTTCAATTACATTCAAGGAAGTGAAAGGGGGAGCTTCAACCAGGATAAATCATTCTTTACTCCTTACTCTTAGATTTACTTTGTGTCTACTTGAGCATTTGATGTAAAACTTGATTCAGTTTTGTGTGTGGGTTGTTCTTGTTCAGAAACACGAACTTGTGTGTGTGTGTTTGTGGTAGCCCAGATCGGGTGCCGCGTATGTGTGTTTGTTGTTCTATACAGCGTGTGTGTGTGGCTTACATCATAGTGAAGTCTTGATCCTCACAAGTGAGGGGTGGACGTAGGGGACACGACAGTGTACCCGAACCACCTAAAAATCTTTGTGTCATTTGTGGTTTGTTCTTCCGCATCCATAGTCGAGTGTGCTTCACGGTGATATAAGTGTACACCATTTCCTTTGTCAAACACCTACCATAAACCACACGCTTTCAAAAGTGTATCCATGTTCGGGTGAGATCTAGTGCTTATATGTTTACTTATAATTATTTTCCTTGGAAGAAATTTTTAATTGGCCAATCAATTCACCCCTCCCCTCTTGATTGTCGTCTTTTGGGACTCAACAATTGGTATCAGAGCCTTGGTCTCTGTTTCACTCGACCACACGGTCGTAGAGTAGATCCCTCCCTATGGCAAACAAGGGGATGATGCCCGAAGGGCATTCGATCCAAAGACCCCCGTTCTTTGATGGATCAAATTACCCTTATTGGAAGAACAAAATGTATATTTTTCTACGAGCCCAAGACTATGACGTGTGGCACGTCATAAGCAAGGGTCCGTATACTCTGTCTCAAAATGAGGATGAGTGGGATGATGAGGATATAAAGAAGTGTCCAGCAAATTTTAAAGCCATGAATATAATACAATGTGCCATTCATCCTAATGAATACTCACATATTTCCATGTGTTGTTCCACGCAGGAGATGTGGAACAAGCTGCGGTTGATCTATGAAGGAACATCGGAAGTAAAGGAAACCAAGGCAAATCTGCTAGTCCGAGATTATGCGTTATTTATGATGAAACCAGAAGAGTCCATTTCTGATATGTTTGCAAGATTGACAGAAATCACGAATGGATTAAAGGGTCTTGGTAAAGAGTATTCCGACAAGGAACTCGTCAGAAAGGTATTGAGATCCTTGTCATCACAATGGCACACAAAGGCCACTGTAATCGAGGACTCAAAGGATCTCAGTACTCTGAAATTGGACGAGCTAATTTGCTCCTTGATGACATACGAAATCAACATCAAGAGGAGCGAGGAGGACCATAAAAAGAAGAAGATAGTCACACCTTTGGCACTAAAAGTGAATCCACAAGATTCATAGGGCAGTGACAATGGTTCAACCGGCAACACTGAAGATGAAGAGCTGGTTGCCATGATTACAAGAAGGGCAAGAAGGTTCCTCAAAAGGACCAGAAATTTCGGTGGTCAATTCACAAAGGGACCAAGAAGGTAAGGTTCGAACAGAGGAGAAAGTAGCAAGAAAGGAGAAGTGATATGCTACGAATGCAAGAAACTCGGTAACATGCGGGGTGAGTGCCCTGATCTGATGAAGAAGCTGAAGAAAGAAAAATTCAAGAAGCCCAAGGCCATGGTGGCCACATGGAGCGATGAAGATGAGGAAGAGTCCGAGAATGAAGATGGACTAGATGAGCTGGTCCAAAACCTATGCTTCATGGCAAATGACGATGATGGAAATGAGGTACATTTTGAAACTGAAACTCTTACTTGTGAAGAATGGCAAATTGCATATGAGTCATTATATGAAAAATGTAAAAAATTCAGATCTAAAAACAGACATTTAAAAAAGAAAATTGAACATCTAGTGCATGCTGAAAACTCATGTGAAAATTGCTATGTGTTGAAATCGGAAACTGAGAAATTGATAAATGAGAAAAAAATTCTTGTGTCAAAAAATGAATTGCTTGAAGAAGAGATTTCATGCTTGAGAGAGGAGCAATTCACACTAAGTAAAATGCATGATGATTTGAAAAATAATCTGGAACAAGAAAAGCTTGAAAGCATGGCATGCAATCAAGCAAAAGAAAAGGCCGAAAATCAAGTCCACTCTCTAATGCATGAAAATCATGAGTTGAAGGATGCTATTGCCATTTTTAAAAAGGGGGAAACTTTACAATCTGAAACACATTCAACTCACATGCCTCCCAGAAGTTCATCTCCATCCACGTCAAAAACACATGTGCATAATTCATTCTTGAATAAAGGAAGGAGAAGAAACAAGGACAGAGCCATCACATGCTTTTATTGTGGAAGGTTAGGCCATGATATGTATGATTACAGAATTATGAAATTTGATGATGAAAGTTTGCTAGAATGAGAAATAGATCATACATATCTCATGTTTCTAACCATCATGGACCCAAGCTTGCTTGGATACCAAAATTTGCATAAGTACGGTTGTTGTGACTACAGGTCTGCTTGAGAGCTAAATGGAATATGTGGTATTTGGATAGTGGATGCTCTCGGCACATGACGGGAAACAAAGAATTATTTGCGGACCTCCATGAAAAGGATGGTGGAATAGTGGCATTTGGTGGTAAGGGCAAAGGTAAAATCATCGGAGAAAGTAAGATAGGTAAGAATCAAAATCATGCCATTGAGAATGTCTTGCTCGTGAAAGGGTTGCATCATAATCTTTTGAGTATAAGTCAACTTTGTGATAAAGGATGCAATGTGATTTTTGATTGTAACTACTGCACCGTTGTGAATAAAATTACTCATGAGAAAAAGTTCATCGGTCTCAGGCATAACAATGTATATATGATTGATTTGGATGAACCATCTCAAAAAAATCTGTGTTTGGTTGCAAGGAATAATGATGATGTTTGGCTTTGGCATCGCCGACTTGGGCATGCTAGTTTTAATGTTTTGCTAAAACTGTCTCGAAATGATTTGGTTGTTGGATTGCCTAAGCTGAAGATTACTGATGAAGGATTCTATGGGGCGTGCAGCATGGGTAAGCAAACAAGGACATCATTCAAGTGCAAGAATGATGTAACTACATCAAGGCCCCTTGAGTTAATCCACGTTGACCTATTTGGACCAAGCAGAACACATAGCTTGGTTGGTAAATTGTATGGGTTTGTCATTGTGGATGATTACTCAAGATTTTGTTGGGTTTACTTCCTTTCACATAAAAATGATGCCCTGACAGAATTTGAAGCATTTTGCAGGGTAGTCCAAAATGAAAAGGGGTGTTGCATCAAGGCCATGCGGAGCGATCACGGTAAAGAATTTGATAACCATGAGTTCAGCAATTTTTGTAGGGCTCAAGGCTATACGCATGACTTCTGCGCACCAAGAACCCCCGAACAGAATGGTGTTGTTGAAAGGAAGAACAAGACGCTAATTGAGATGGCAAGAACCATGCTAAACGAGAATAATTTGCCGAGGTACTTTTGGGCTGAAGTAGTGAACAATGCTTGCTACATTGTCAATCGCGCCATGGTAAGACCACTGTTGAAGAAAACCCCTTATGAGTTGTACCAAGGTAAGAAGCCAAACATTTCTATCTTAGACCGTTCGGCTCAGTTTGTTACATTCACAATAATGGTAAGGTGGACCTGGCTAAATTTGACCCCAAAAGTGACAAAGGTATATTTCTTGGATACTCACTTAGCTCAAGAGCTTATCGAGTGTATAACTTGAGAACTCTTGTAGTTGAGGAAAGCCCCCATGTCATAATTGATGAATCATCTTCTAAAAGCACTAATGAAAATTCTGTATTGCAGGACGATGAATTGAATGGCGGTAATATCGAGATGATGGAAGGAAAAACTGAAAAATAAGAAGTAAAAGAACCACAAGAAGATGATGCAAATCCGGAAGATCAGTTGGAACAATAGCTTCCAAGGCAATAGACTTTCGAAAAGGACCATCCGCTGGAGAATGTGATCGGCAATGTTGAAGACAGAACACGAGTCTCCTTCAGGGAAGTTGAAAATCAGGACTATATTGCCTTACTTTCCAAGTTTGAACCTCACTCTATTGAAGAGGCCTTGAAGGATGAGTCTTGGATCATAGCTATGCAAGAAGAACTACACCAGTTCCAAAGGAACAAAGTGTGGTTCCTCATGCCATGTCCTAGGAACCACTCAGTGATCGAAACAAAGTGGGTTTTTTGAAATAAAACAAACGATCAAGGAGTGGTAACTAGGAATAAGGCCAGGCTAGTAGCTAAAGGCTATAGCCAAGAGCTTGGAATTGATTTCGATGAGTCTTTTGCTCTAGTAGCAAGACTCGAGGCTGTGAGAGTTCTATTAGCATTTGCATGCTGTAACAACATTAGATTGTTTCAAATGGATGTTAAGAGTGCATTTTTGAATGGCTACATAGAGGAGGACGTGTACATGGAGCAACCACCAAGGTTTGAGGACAGAAAGCATCCAGACCATGTGTACAAGCTAGACAAGGCACTCTACGGTCTGAAATAAGCACCCCGGGCAAGGTATGAGTGGTTAAGTGATTTCCTCATCCAAAATAGATTCAAACGAGGTAATGTTGATCAAACCCTTTTCACGAAGTTGAACGGTGAGAAAATCTTAATTGTTCAAGTTTACGTAGATGATATTATTTTTGGCTCCACCAACGATGCTCTCAGCAAAGACTTTGCCAAATTGATGCAAAGGGAATTTGAAATGAGCCTTATGGGAGATCTGACATTCTTCTTGGGATTGCAGGTCACACAGACGGCCGATGGGATCTTCATACATCAGAAAAAGTATGCAATGGAGTTGCTGAAAAAGTTCAATTTGACCTCTACCAAACCACAACTAACACCTATGTCCACTTCAATAAAAATTGATCAAGATGAAACAGGTAAATCTGTGGACCAGAAACTTTTTAGAAGCATGATAGGATCCCTGCTGTATTTAACTACTAGTCGGCCCGATATTCAATTTGCTATATGTTTGTGTGCTCGATTTCAGTCCAATCCTAAAGAGTCACACTTGTCGATCGTGAAAAGAATCTTTAGATATAATGCTGGCTCAGTGAACTTGGGATTATGGTTTCCGCGTAATTCGAGCCTTGATTTAATTGCTTATTCCGATGCCGATTATGCAGGTTGCAAAGTGGATCGAAAAAGCACCAGCGGTTATTGCCAATTCCTTGGAGGATGCATGGTTTCATGGACCTCCAAGAAACAAAACTCAGTGGCTTTATCAACTGCCGAAGCCGAGTATGTGGCTGTAGGCACTTGTGTTGCCCAGGTGCTATGGATCCAACAACAAATGATTGATTATGGCGAATCCTTCAAAAACACTGCAATTCTTTGTGACAACACATCAGCCATAAATCTATCCAAGAACCCTGTCCATCATTCTCGCACCAAGCATATTGAAATTAGACATCATTTCATTAGAGATCATGTTTGCAAGGGTGATGTAGATATCAGCTTCATTGAGACAGATCATCAAATTGCTGACATTTTCACAAAACCCCTCTGTGAAGAGAAGTTCACAACCTTTAGAAGAGAATTAGGGGTCTGTAGAATAGAAGAGTCTACATCATGATTATGTGTGTCAGTGTGTGTATAGATCACCTCATTACATCCATTTGCATTAGTCATATGCTAGTTTATATTTTCCTTGTCATACATGTGCATCAAGTTGTGTGAAAAATTCAAAGACCAAAAACAAATTGCATGATCAATTATCTTCGTATGTTCTTGCATTTCTTCTATCTATATTTTATTCACACATATTCGTTGTCACTTCTATGGCCAATCATGACCTTGTATACACTTGCATGCCATCAATGGAGCACAACTGTCCTAATTCTGAATTCCGGAGCAATGGATATAAGCACGCCAAAATATGATCTTAAAATTGATATGGTATTTCCCCAATTGTTTAGAACCTTAAAAATACTCTTATTTTCATTGATTCTAACATATTTTTACATTGGGGACTCGAGCCTACCATTTATTTTGTCCCTCCGGTTATTTCTTTCATTTTGCTGAAATTCTGGAAAGGGGTCGACCCTAGAGGGTCGACCCTCGTAAAACAGGCTTCTTTTTGGGGTTTAAGTTACAGGGGTCGACCCAATGGGTCGACCCATTCCGACGGTGCGGATCGTCCGCCTCCGGGCCGTCCACGAATGGGGTTCTAACCCTAAGTTAACCCCTCCCATGCCTACATAAATACTTATAACCCCCTCCAAGGCCAGCCACCACCTCTTGCAAGCCCTAAACACACATTCTTGGTTCCAAAATCCTCCAACCCTAGCCACGGATCTCTCAGTGGCTACCCACGCGAGTTTCTTGCTTCCGGGTCTTCCTTCCTCTTCCAATCTCTTGAGGTAAGCTCTTGGTGTGTGTGGAGGATCATGATTCACACTTCTAGCTTCCCCCCTCTAGTTGAACCATCTAAATCTATCCCCCATCTTGTGGCCCTTTCGATTTTTGCTTAGATGGCCCCAAGGAGACATCCGTCTCGCAGAGGAGAAGAATCAAGCAAGGCACGAGAGATTCGATCTAAAAAGGCCGCAGAAGTTGCAGCTATTCGCGGACAATCTTCATCCAGCAAGGTGCTAGATCAGAAAGTTCTTCGTCCCCGCGCAGTCGATTTCGAAAATATGAGCAACCATTTTCCCAGTCTCGTCGATGTCATTTGTAGTCAACCCAACTTAGACATTTTAATGTCTGCACATCGGCGAATGTATCCCTCTTTGGTGCATCAGGTCTACAGCAATTTGTCTATGACCGATGACACTCCGATTATGAGAGTAAATGAGGTACAAATTATTCTTTCACCACCGCTACTAGGCGAAGCATTTCAACTAACGCATGAGGGATATGCATTTGGTGACATTCAAGTTCCGGAAGATAAATTATATCTTTACATGACTTCTGAGGATATAGGCGGTCACTCAGTTGCTGGGTTGAATGCCAATCATTTTCCTCCCCTGCAACACATTTTACATAGAATGATCACTACCATTCTGCTTCCGAGAGGGGGAGGACATGATAAAGTTACAGAAATCCACATGTTTCTTATTTACTGTCTATTGGATGGCATTCCTATCAACTTTCCTGCCATTATTATGGATCATACATGCTCGAGCATCAAACACAAGCATCGAACTTTGCCTTATGCTGCTGCATTAACTGCCATTTTCCAATACATGGATATAGATCTTTCAGCAGAATCTTCACAGACTATGCGCGATGCTGACATTTATACCATTCACTCAATTTGTCACAACATGGGCTATGTCATGCGTGATGGTGAATTAGTTCGGAATTGAAAAACATCATTCCCACTGCAAGCTCTGAAGAGCATGATGAGGATGAAGACCCAGAATCTGATGAGGAACCACTCCATGCTCCTGCTCCTGATATATCCTCCGAGGCGGTCAGGCTAATCATAGATCAGTTGGATCACATTGATGAACGGTTAGAAAAGTATGGGGAGACATTAAAAGTTATACAAAATGACCTTCATGATCTGAAGCTTTCTCACGAAGAGCGCACTCACTCGTTTGCCGATGCCTTGACCCATCAAGTCCAAATTTACCACGAAATTTTGGATTATATCCGGCGTCCTCCAGGTCCACGCACTCCGGATGATGATTAGGCCGTTGCACTTCATTCACATGGCACACTTCTTATCCCGTTTCACCCCCTCTTTTTGATGTTGCCAAAGGGGGAGAAGTTTTGTCTATATTTGTGCCTAGCTATTCGGCATCTTAGCTACTTATAGATAGTCTATGTGTGACGTATGCTTGCATGCATGTGTGTTGCATTCTCATATTGTCTTAAGTGTCACTTTGTCTCTTTAATCATGGCATGGCATTTGGTGCATTTTGTTGCATTGCTCACTTCCCCTTGTTAATGAAATCAGATTGTGGACTGTAGTTGTTCATTCAATTCAAGCACTGTTGGTTGATGGAATATGCCTCTTTATCAATCTTAAAAGTCTTTGCTCCAGTGGAATGAAGTTATCTCTTGGGATGAAGTATTTTGTCATCATCAAAAAGGGGGAGATTGTTGAACCCCCTCTATGTGGGTATTTGTAATGAATTTTGATGATGATTAAAACACTACATATCTTCAGTTTTAACTTGAATGCCATGATAAGCTTTGGAATTATCTCCACTTAATGATATAAGGAGCTTTGGAAGAACATGGATAACTTCTGTTGGTAAGAAGCTTAATTTTAATTTGCAAACGCCAAAGCTAACTTAGAATGCATGTCTTGACAAGGGCAAAGAGGCAGTTAAGGACTTGAATGATACAAGGACATTTGGTGAGATCAATCCTAGCTCTTTTAATATCCATGTTGAAATTCATGCCTTGTGTTAAGTAGGTAATAGAGTAATATTCATAATCTAAGGTAATTTAATGGGGTCTTCATTATACATCCCTTAGATTCATGCATTTTATTGGTGAGAAATCTATTCCTCAACCCCACTAGGTTGGCACCTTATCTTGGTGGTTTTTACCACATTACTGGATGTTCTGGCGCAAGGGTCGACCCCAAGGGTCGACCCCTGTAAAATTTCTATCTAACAGAATGCTCCTAGGGCGAGGGTCGACCCCTGTAAGATTTCTGCTTGGCAGAATCTGGTTTAACGAGGTTCGACCCTAAGGGTCGACCCATTGTGCCTGAACTGGTTTACCCTCTTCGAGGGTCGACCCCAAGGGTCGACCCTTTCAAGTCCGACCTCCAGCCAGGATTTTTGACCTCTGTTTCTTTGCACTAAAAGTCTTCCTATCCTAGTCCAACCTCCACAAAACATTCCAGAAAATGTGGATCTGGTTCCCTAGCTTTTATTGACTGTCCTAAACAATTAAACAAGCCCAAGTGGCTTAAGAAAAAAATAATGCTAGGTGAGATAAGATTAACACAAGTCTTTGTCGAAGAAAGAATATATATTTGTGTGCAGGTTCGCAGCTGGAGCTCTGAAGCGTTCTTCCATCTTGATCTGAAGCAGAAACTGAAGTGAAGAGATTAGAATCAAGTCCCCATATCATCTGCAATTGGAAGCTGCAAGGGATCTCAAGCTACAACTTCATTTCTACGCCATTTTCCTCCAGTCTTCTTCCAAGATCAACCGTTCTTCAGCAGTAGCATTCAATTACATTCAAGGAAGTGAAAGGGAAAGCTTCAACCAAGATAAATCATTCTTTACTCCTTACTCTCAGATTAACTTTGTGTCTACTTGAGCATTTGATGTAAAACTTGATTCAGTTTTGTGTGTGGGTTGTTCGTGTTCAGAAACACGAACGTGTGTGTGTGTGTGTGTGTGTGTGTGTGTGTGTGTGTGTGTGTGTGTGTGTGTGTGTGTGTGTGTGTGTGTGTGTGTGTGTGTGTATGTGTGTGTGTGTGGTAGCCCAGATCGGGTGCCGCGTATGTGTGTTTATTGTTCTATACATCGTGTGTGTGTGGCTTACATCGTGTGTGTGAGGGGTGGACGTAGGGGACACGGCAGTGTACCCGAACCACCTAAAAATTCTGTGTGTCATTTATGGTTTGTTCTTCTGCATCCATAGTCGAGTGTGCTTCACGGTGATTTGAGCGTACACCATTTCCTTTGTCAAACACCTACCATAATCTATACGCTTTCACAAGTGTATCCATGTTCGGGTGAGATCTAGTGCTTATATGTTTACTTATCATTATTTTCCTTGGAAGAAATTTTTAATTGGCCAATCAATTCACCCCTCCCCTCTTGATTACCGTCTTTCGGACTCAACAGTTCCTATCGCACTCAAGCAGCGGCCTACGATCGTATACTAGCTAAACAAATGTAATGCCAAGGAGTTAAGATTGTTACCTCCACGCTCCCGGCGTGGGGAAGACAACCCCGGCCAATTCCGAACTCCCGGTTAACAAATTTTTACTGTGATACAAAAATTTTGACCCACTCCACGCAGGGAGGTAAAAGGTCACACGTGACGCCTGGGAGTCACGGGAATTGGGTTGATGGGCAGCATCTTGATGTCGCTCCGTCGGTGCCGAATCCGCGTTTTGGTGCTGTCCGGATGGCGCGATCTACGGGTTCGTGGGACCCACGGACCACCATGTCCTCCGAGTCTGGAGGAGTGGGTCCCGCTGTGATGGTGGCCCCTGGAGACACGCCTCCCTGGACAGCGTCCGAGCGGGAGCATCGGTCGGACACCGGGCAGCTCCGACCTCCACTCGTTGGAGGTGTTGTCCTCGGATCTGATGCTGCTGTTTTATAGCGCGAGACCCGGCGAGGATGCTTGCTGCGATCACTCCCGAAGTCGGATCGACGCACAAGAGATATCGTTGGAAATCTCTTTCGAAGTACTTTGATCTAGGGCCAGAAAAATTGGAACTTCACGGATCTGGCTTTAGTCGATTTTTTAAGTTGCTATTGGATAGGGCCCGAAATCTCAGGCCAGCAGGGAAGTTTCCTGAGAACTATCGTTGACCGCGGGGTAGACTTCCGAATCAGAAGATGAGTTCTTCATGAAAGTTTTAGAGGGGAGAGAGGGGAAAACGGGAATAGTTTTTATGTAACGTTGTGTGGAGATTTGGATGGGAAAAGATATTTTATACTGGTGGGTGGTCGGATCTGGACAGAGGCAGACATAATTGAGTGAAAATTTGAAAGTTATTTTTAGAAAATAGGTGAGGGCCTTTAGAAATTCCACAAAACTTCGTGGATGGAGGGGGTGTTGGACAGAACCTCCAGTAAAATTGGGGGCTCAATAAAAAATCAAGAAGAGGTCCGAAGAGGGGAAACTCAGAGCTACTGTGAATCTGGACTGAAAGCTGACAGATCTGGAAGGAGGGGATGAACGAAAATGTAAAAATGGAAAATGAAAACTAGAAGCCAAACCAAATTTTTTGGGATGTGGGGGTGACCTCTGGAACTCACCTTGAAGATTTGGACTCCAAAAGATTTCGAGGTTGGGATCAAGAATTCGTGGAAGAAGGGTCTATCCTAGGTGGACAGAACTTCAGCGACGATTGTGGCGGTGTCACGGCGGCGGCGGCGGCGAGCTTCACGAACCGATACCGGAGGCGTCTCACCTCAGAATATAGCCATCTCAGCTGCAGAAGGGGAAGAAAGGAGGGGGTGGTCACACAAGGCTGGGGGCTCCAAGAAATTTCTCATAAAATGTATGCATTAATTCCACTCAAAATGAAAATACAAGTCTCTTATAGAAAATACAAAAAGACTACTTCTATCCCTAGATCTAGGATTGGTGGGGGGTAAAAGAGGGAGTTTACAATTTATTTCTCCCATGTGATTTGGAACAAATAAAATAAGATTTCAATCCTATTAAACTATATTATACATGGGGCACCCCCTTGACTTATGTGTTCTAAATTTTGAATTTTGTTACCCTTTGTCCCCCCTTGGTCCAACCCTTCTAGAAGCCCACCTTGGAGGGTTGACTGACCCCACATGGGCCCAAGAGCTGAGGTGGATCAATGGGAGAAGGGATGGGGGGCCCGCAGGACCTAGGTGGTCCCAAATTACAAATAAACCCCTTTTACAATCCGAATTACAATTCGAATAAAGCCAAATAAAACACATTACACACAAATAAAATCCCAGTAAATATGACAAATACTAAGACTCAAGGGGGGGTCTCCAGACTGTCTCCATGCCAGATGGAAGCCGATGTAGCTCGAGTGGTGCTCCGTGTACGGTACCGACGGCTCACCGGTTCGTGCTTCTCGATCGCTCTGGTGTCCGCACCATCCTTTTTTCTATGATTTTGCTGGTTAGATCCTCAATATAAACCCTCCGAGATCAAAGGGGTTTGATGCCACAAAGTTTGGAAAGGTTGCAATGGAGTTTGGGGCTGAAATCTAAGAGTCTGGAATTTACTGTACCAATTAGTCAACCGACCCTATAGCATTGGTCGACCGAAATTACCAGAGTTCAAAAAACTACAGTTTTTCATAGTTTGGTCGACCGACCTTAGGGGATTGGTCGACCGAAATTTCCAAGGATCAGAAAACTCAAGTTTTTCACAGTCCGATCGACCGACGGGCAGTGGACGGTCGACCGAAATTTTCAGAAACAAAAATTCTTGGCCCTGCAAAATTCTGGTCGACCGACCACCTACCTCCGGTCGACCGAACCCCCCGAGGTAGTAATTGTTGACTTTTGAATTCAAGCTCATGTTGAGGTTCTTTCACCCATTTGTTTAATACCAATGACCCCAATTAAGCCATGATTTGTGGATCTGGTCTGGGGGTTGTCTCCTAACCTTCCAAGATCTATAAAAGATCTCATTGGGGTCATAAACCAAAATAACTCCAAGGGGCCTCAAGGAGAGATCCAAGGGGAGGCTGTCCAAGGGAGAAGAAGGGTACTGTAGCTCCGTGAACAGTACTTCGTGCAAGAGTTCATCATCCATCTCCAAGGTGATTCAAGCTCAATCTGAAGCTAGCAACCTCTAAGGAAGTGAAGAAGCAAGCAAGCAAGGCTCTCAAGGAAGATCAAAGGAGCTATCCAAGGAAGAAGGAGTTGCTACTGTAGCAGTGAACAGTACTTCGTGGAAAGATCTCTTCATCCTTTCTCAAGATCTTTAAGCTTCATCTAAAGCCATTCAAGTGAAGAAGGAAGCATCACTCAAAGATCAGCAACATACACTCAGTGGAAGCCAAATCAGGAGTTTTCTAAATTGTGCCTCATGGCCTCTGTGTTTTGTGTTTTATATTTGTATTCCTTATAAACTAAACACCCGTGTGTGTGTGGATCATTTTGGATCCGTGGTCGTGTGTGGTTATCGTGTTTCATTCGTGTGTGTGCGTAAGTCTTCTTAGATCTGCGTGTGTATGTGTAGATCTATTTAGATACGACCGTTTTAGTGTGTGGAGTGCTGCATCTGTCGCAGCGTGTGTTTGTCTTGTTGATCCAGTTGTTAGATCGTGTTGGAGACCTCGTCTCCGTGTGTGTGTGTGTGTGTTGGGGCGCGTCCCCGTGTGTGTGGGCAAGCGTCATCCTGCGTGTGTGTTTGGAGCGTCGTCTCCGTTTGGGGATGTATCCCCGAGTGAAGCCTCACCACGTTTGGTGAGGGGTGGACGTAGGATTACCATCGTTGCATCTGAACCACCTTAAAAATCGCTATGCATTGTGTTTTGAATTGTGTGGTTTGGTCCTTTTCTTCTACCTCCATTCTACGTGAGTGTTAGTGTAAATTGTTGTTCCGGATTTATCCACGTATATCTTGCATAATACATATCATTATCAAATTAAGTTTGATAAATCCAATTTGTGAACAAACAAATTTGAATCTCTTGATTAGTTTTGTATCACATTCTTTAAAAAGGGCAAAAGTTTCCTTAAAAATTGTAAACACCCAATTAACCCCCCTCTTGGGTGTCATTGATCGCGGGACTTCAATTGGTATCAGAGCTAAGGCTCTATTTTCCATATATATAATGATCTAGAGAGATCTAGATCAATGACTACCGAAATGTACACGTTGAACTCTCTGCCCGTGTTAGATGGTTGTAATTTTGATTTATGGTTAGGAAGAATGCTTAGTCTAGTCAATTCAAACAATCCTAAGCTATGGAATCTTATTTCACATGGTCCTTATGAATTTCCTAAAGACAAATATGTCTGGACTGTAAATCAAAAGCTCAAACATGATCAAAATTGTCTAGTTTTAAAGGTATTTAGTGCCACAGTCAATTCTAATCATTTTTCGTTTGTCTCCCATTGCAGATCCGTAAAGGAAATATTGGATGGATTAACAGACTTCAAGGAAGAACATGAAGACCAATGTCTTGTGGTAGGCACGAGTGACCAAGGGAGTGATCAGCAAATTGGATCAATCTCAAAGGTAAATTCTGATTCTGAGAATGAAGATAAATTTAGCTATGAAGAATTGTTCAATGAATATGATGAGCTTGATGATAAATACAAGAAGTTAAAATCGGAAAACAAAAAATTGAAAAAGGATGCTGGACAGAATAAGTGCAATTCCTCTTGTAAAAAATGCTTGCATCTAGAGGAATTGATTGAGTCTCATGTGTTCGATCTTGAAATTTATAAAGATCAAATTTCCTCCTTGAGAAATGAAAATAAAGAGCTGAAAGAGAGAATAAGTCTGATGAATAATGGCCAAAACGAATTTGCTCATGATAAAAAGCTTGAAAAAGAAAATGAGAAACTGAAAGAATTGAACACAGCCATTTCTGAAAGATTGCTTGCTTTTGAAAAAGGAAAATATATGAATATTGATGAATCTGAAAAAATACATACTTTCTTGTAAGAAATTGAAAGTCATAAAACCATCAATGCTAATTTACATGAACAAGTCAATTCGTGTGAAAAAGAGATGGCTTCTTATGAATTACACATTTCATCACTTGAAAAGGAAATCATTGATTTGAATGCTTCATTGTCTAGATTTCTGAATGGTCAAGAAAATTTGGACAAATTATTGGGAATGAAAGTAAAATTTCAAAGACAAGGGCTGGGGTTTAATCTTGTGAACAAAAAAAAATTGAAAGTAAACTACATACTTCATTTGTTCATACCACTTGTGCACTCAACACCTCCACATCTCACTCCCAGCAACACACCATGTCAAGAACTCCACCAGATTCAAAAAACAGTGTGAATGTCCAAAAGATTCAAAAAGAAAACAAAAATCAGAAAATCACCTTGCATCAAAAATCTAAAAATGCTGCTAGCATGACTATGCATGTTAAGCATAATTCTGACACACACACACACACACATCCATTGATTAAGAAACTCTCATGCTTTCACTGTGGAAGACATGGACAGGCCATGCATAATTGTTTCATTATGAAAGATGATGACTGGAGAGCATGTAGAAACCAAGCTGGTCTGAAAAACTCAAAGCAATCATTTACCACAAAACCTTCCATGCATTGTAATCACTGTGGTAAAAGAGGTCACACAAAGTCACACTGCTGGTTACTCATGAAGAAAAAGAGTTTTCACTCAACACGTCATGCTCACATACATAAACCAGTAGAGCCAATGAGAAAGAAAATTATAATGCCACATATTTTCTACCATCACTCTGGCAAATCTGGGAATGTTAAGCATGATTATTTTCTAAAGAAAAATGATGATTTGAATGTTGTCAGAATTTAGAAACCACATGCCCATGTTGCTGCTAACCCACAAGGACCCAAGATGGTTTGGGTACCTAAGAATGCCAAATGAGAAATCTATTTTGCAGGTGTGCCATATGAATGTAAAGTATGAAATCTATTTTCGTCAAGAAGGTAAGGCACACGAGTCAATTGACTCAAGCAAGGTTAAAAGAAAAACCAAAATTGAATATTGAAAACTTAGGTGATATCCCTCTTACTCTCTTCAGTAATTGTGTCATGGTTTGATTCATATTGTGCTGAATACTCTTGTGATAATGCATAAATCTGTACATGCATTCCATCCATAGTTATTTGCATATATGTGTGTATATCACTTGTCATATAGCATATTGTTGAAGAAGAGGTTGGAAACAATCAATTTCACTACATACATTGAGTTTGCATACACCTTCACATTCTGTCATAAATTTTTTTGAACATTGTGAACTCATGTAAGAATGCATTGCAACTCCCGTGTCTTCATCACACATCCATGACTGCATATAGCATTAGAATTTTTCGGAACATCTTGCATTGATGCACACATATTAAGGGGGACCAACCACATTCATCATATGGATTTAGTGTTTAGGTCCACACCTGAGTCATGCATCAAGTCTGAAGATCTTAATGGGTTGTTAGTTGATAAGGGAATTTATCATGTCATTGTTTGAATCGAAATTGATAAATCAAGTCTTTTTATCTTTGGATGCAGATTACACTCCCCAAGTCCAAGTGATGCTGGCCATCCATAGTCAGGCTTGAATCAACTAAATGAATACCTTGCAAGGATGAAAAATGATGAGAACTTTGTCAGTTGCCACAAGGAGATGGGATACCAGAACTTGAACAACCTCCAAGATCGACTGAAGCACAAGCTGGTGAAAGTCCTTGTACGTGCTAAAGCAAGTACCCAAAGCATGGTATGGAAGGTGTATATCTCCTTGATTGAGAACGGATTCATTAGATAAGGTTGATCAAACATTTTTCACAAGGTAAGCAGGTAAAGACATTTTAGTGGCCCAAGTATATGTGGACAATATCAATTTTGGATGCTACTACTAATACTTTTTGTGAACAATTTGCAGGTATTATGTAAGGAAAGTTTGAAATGAGCATAATGGATGAACTGATTTGTACTTTCTTTAGATTGCAGGTGGAAAGCTTGGAAGATGATGGATGCTCAAGGCACAAGTATTGAAAATAATTCTGAGCTCTATTTGAAAAATTCACACTTGCTTCAACCAAATCTCCATAAATGAAAATAAAAAAAACATTATTTTTGCCATTAGAATGCAATTGCACTTTTCATGAACCACCATTGCATGCCTGCATTTCATGAATCTGAAAATTCATCCGTTTGATTATCATTGCATGACTACATGGTATATCAAATGGTGACTTGAGGAAGGGCAAGTAATTCTTATCTGAAGCCTATCACCATGCGTGAGAAGGTGTCTCCGTCTGGTACCATGAGTCACATGTTCATTTAGGTCATAGGTTGCATGATTTTCAAAAAAAAATAAAATAAAAATAAAAATGTCAATTGTGTAAATTATGAACATAGAAAGGGGGAGCTTGTTTTTGAATGAATGATTTGGAATTGTGAGTCTAACTCATCCTTATGGACTTCAATCTCTTGCATATTGCTAAAGCTAAATTGGTCATAACTCTATGCACATGATTCCTAAAAAGATGAATATCTGAAATTCATGCAATGGCCTACAGTCACTTTGTGATGTTGTTCATATGATAGGTATTGATTCTGAAAACTTGATCTGTTAATCCTCTATACTGCTATGATGAACATGTTTGAATGGTTGAATAGAGTTAAAAATCTTGAGAAGTGTGTATGAAGTGATTAGCTTTTCAATATTTCTCAATTTGAATTGCATGATCACATTTGAGTTTAACTGCACATCTGGTATATCAAATGGCGTTTGTGGAAGAGTGGATTATGTCCACTTGGAAGTATTCCCTATACGTTGAGCTGGGTCTTCGGACTAAAATCTCCGTCTCGTACCAGATCTTGAAAATTTTGACTAGCCTGTGATTGGTTGATTTGTGAATGAATCCTTGAACTGAGCTATTTAAAATGAAAATATATTTTTGATCAAATGATCCAAATATTTGACTTGTGGATGATTTCTCATTTCAAACTTGTAAACAACTTTTGAAAATCTATCTTTGAACAATTTCTGAAAATTGGGTTGTATTGCTTAATTTTTAATCATTTATGCACCCTTATTCATAAAGGTTATGTCATAAAACAAATTGTGAATGCTTTAATGTGGAATTTGTCTCATGGTTTGAACAACAAGCTCTTGCATCTTGCCTTTGCATATTGCATTGCATTATTATATGCTCATAGGTTACATTGCATTACAACTCATGCATTAGCTGCATTTAGTTCATTCAGTTGATATCCATTCAATAGGTATCAGCAATTTTATATTACATTGCATATTTGCGTTGCATGTTGCATAAATTCTCAATGTGTGCTTGCATGCTTATATATGTTATTTCACCCCCATCCTTTGGAATTTCTATGACTTTATGTTTTCTTGATAAATAGTGCTGCATTTGAGTCATTATTGGAGTGTTTCATGTTATATACTATGGGGGAGTTTATATCTCATAAGTACATCTATTTAGGGGGAGTTGTACTGTTATGTGTTCCTGACATTTTCTGTATACATGCTGAATCAAATTTATACACTTCCTGTACAAAATGTGAAAATGAGTGTTAAAAGATAAGGATATATGAATTTCTTTTCAACACTATCGAAATGTTAAACTTGCTGCATGTATGTTGAAGAGACAGTTGAGGAAAAAGCTGCCTACCTATCCTTGTTTGAAAAATCTGAAATGAAAAAGAATGACAGAGTAATGCTCAGTCTCACTGAGTAAATTGTGCACATGTCACCTGAGACGTGATGTGGTTCATTTCTGAAAAGTGTTGACTGTTGACACCCGTATTCTGACAAATAAGTTGGGTTATCTCCTTGTTTATCCATATGATGCTCCGAGTTGTTCACTCTTTATCGAGTCTCCTTGATCAGTTTGAAGCCTGTTTCTTGGGTCTTCTCTCCTTGGTTGGTGTGTGGTTTATTGTGGCCTTTTATTCGATGAGCTTAGCAAGCTTTGCACCTTTCTTTATCCTCATTGTTAATAACGGTCCTCCTAGGTGCGTTACTTCCATATAACGCATGATCCCTAGACCGTTACTTATTGAAGAGTCCTAAAGTTTGAGGCCTTTGTTCTAAAGCTTATCCTCTTACTTATCCGTTGAATCTAACGGTCTGTCGTGCAACCGTTATTTATTCCAACGCGTCCAGCCTTGGCCGTTACTTTCCTTCGAGAGTCCAACTTATTTGATCTTCCTCCCATTGATCTTATCTCTTTTGAGATAAGGTTGAATGTAACGGACTTTCCCTGGGGCGTTATTTTCATGTAGCGGTCTGTCGACCAGCCGTTACATCCAACAGAGAGTCCTGGCAGTTCAGGCCTTTTATATGCTACTCCGTGGTCGAGATAAGAGCTTGAATTGTTGATTTCTCTTCCAAATCTGATCCTCAGAACCTTCTGTTTGTTTCTATAGACTCTTGGTGATATTATCTTCAAGGATTTGCTAAGAGTTATCCTTTTATCTTGCTGGATTATCCTCTGCTCAACCGGAGAGTTTGAGGGTCTATAAATAGCACCCTTAACTTCATGGCCCGAGAGAGGAAGATCTGGAGTTCGCGTCGAAGTGCTGCCGCATTCTGGAGTCACATCTGACCAAGGAGAATTATCTTTCACGTTCATCTGCTTCGCGGTGAAGGGAGTATTCGTTCCATTGGTTTTCAAAGTTCATCATTACATATTGTGTTTTTCCTTATCTCCTTTTCATCAAAAGCATTGTCCCTCTTCTTTTTCTGCGTCCTCCCTGATTTTTCATCATCTAAACATCCTCCTATCTTTTTAAAAAACGCCCAGAGGGGTTAAAAAACCAAAACTCCCCGGTACTTTCCTTTCCTTTTGCATGCTATTGAGTTTATTGAAGGATTGATGCTATATTGTTTAAAGGGCTAATCTGGTCTGTTTTCTTGTGTTTTCACGTTCTTTGGCAGGTTTACAGGTTCACTACACGAGGCCCAAGTCTTCTGGCCGGCTGGAAGAGTTGGAGTTAAAAGAATTCACAAGCTATTACTGCAGGTTATTTGATGGTCTTGTTCAGGCGCGTCAGATTCATATAGCGGTTCATCGAGAGACCGTCACTTCCCAGTGACACGTGGGCTTTCGGCCGTTACATTCCATTGATCTGCAGATTTCCCTGATTTTCTCTCTCCCGTGGGCGGGTGCTTCATCCACCTATTTCCAAGGTATTTTCAAGTCTTTGGCTTGTTTCTACTTTGGTGGCGATCACATTCTTTCTTGGTATTGGGCATTAGCTTTCTCTTTCTCTCTCGTATCTCTCATTCTCTTTCCTTGCTCCACCCTTGCGGTGTGTTTTTATTTGCTTTTGCTCCACGCCCCGGCGTGTGTTTTTCTTTATTTCCTTAGTTTAGTTTGATGATTGAGACAGCATGCCCATGCTAGAGCTTGTTCTGGTTGCCTAGGTTCATGGTTCGCATGTCCTTGGGTTGATTGAGATCTTTGATTTTTGCCTATCATCTTTATTGCACATAGAACAAAAAAGAAGAAGAGAAGCAAAACAAATCAACAGATAATTTTTTGGCGATCACGGTGGGACATACTTGTGCCAATAGTGTCTTGATCTCTGTTTAAACCTGCCATCATTCCCTTGTTTGATTGTCCTCGGATCTCCCTCTTACTTCATTTTATTTCTGGTTTTCTGGGTGTTCTGACGGCCCTCTGTCCCTACGTTACTCCACTCTGACGCAGGGGCGTTGGACCGTTATACGCTTGATCTTGTGTGTGGGCTTTTCACAGATTTCTCTTTTATTTTTGGTTGTTTTTGGCTCTCTGGCTCATCCGACGGTCCTGGTGCTCTGCGTTATATTACTTCTGGCGGTCTGGCCTTCGACCGTTATTATCTTCTAACGCAGGGTCTATAGACCGTTATACTCCAGACAGGTACGCATCCCGAAGTGCATTACTTTCTGTAGTTTCTGCTGTGATTTCCTTGCTTGGGTGATATCTGACTTCTCCCTAACTGGTCTACATATTTACATCATTGCATGCATAATTGTTTGCTAGATCCTAGGCTAGATTTTGCATGCACTCCGGTGCACATAGGTTCATTCATACTTTCATACATTAGATTGCATTTTCCTACCTTGGTGTGCGGACCTCTCGTCTCCATATTCCTTGGGGCCGACTAGGAAATCACACCAAGGACCTCCATAAGTCCCCGCGAGCCGTGGATTCCCACATGGACTCCGGGCCAATTGTACCTTTTCCACCCCGTGTCTAGGGTTGCATAAGTGAAGGAGTGGTCACACTTAGAGTCAAACCAAGCTTTACATACATCTCCCGTCAGGAACCTATTGTTGAGAGCTCATATTAATCCATCCACTAAAGTTCTGAAGGAGAAATCATAAGAATCTTGAAGCATCATATTAAACAACTTGGTTGACCTTGAGTGTCTTCATCTCTTGCTACTTACATCTTTGTGATAAATCATCTAAGTTTGGTTGCTCATTGTGTGTTTGTGTTGTGTTATTTGCATCTTGTTAAGGTTGTTCGTTGCATGTGGAGTTATTTTCGTCAGTTGGAAGCACCTCCTAGGGTCCACTCATTCTCCAAGTGCTACTCAAATCCGCTCTTCGAATCCACCATGACTTCTTTCAATCCTCCCCGTTCCCAAGAGGATTCTCTTCCTCAAGGGCTTCTTGAAAACCCTGCTAGGGTTACCTCGTTCTCTTCTGGAGAGGGGACGGCCCCTCTTCCGTCCTCTACCTCCATGGAAGGTGGTCAGGCTACCCCTTCCTTCTCAACTCCTTCTGCGGGCTCCATTCTCCAGATGATGGCCCAATTAGATCCGGCCCAACTCCAAATTGTCTATCAGTCCATGCAGGGATCCAATATCTCCCCTCCCACGATTATGCAGGGTCAATCCAATCCTCTCATCCAGCTCACTCCAATTAATCTCACTCCGATCCAACCCCGGACCATCACATTCATCGGCATGGAGACGGGCCAATCTTCCGCTTCGGCCCAGCAATCTTTTGACAAAGGGAAGTCTCCTATCCCTTCTTTCACTCAGATGGATCATCACTTGTCTAGCCCACTTGTTCCACAAGTCCTGCTGGGTCCCTCCGATTTTCTGCACCCTCAGTCAGGGGTGGTCCAAGCCCACTCCAATCTGGGTCAATCTCCGGCCCAATATCCTTCTTATGGACCCCCTACGTCGGCCTCTTATCCTTCGGCTCCTTCTTATGGGCTCCCACCTCCTACTACAATTCACCCCTCTGCTCCTCAACTTCAAGCATCATCTCTTGCTACCCCTGCTCCATCCAGAGAGCAGGAATTACTTGATAAATGGGCCACCATGCAACAACAACTCGACTTCCTCTAGAAGCGGGTTCGCCCACAATCCTGGGCAGATGTTCCTGTCCCCAGCTTCCAGAACATCCGGTTCCCTCCCCAGTCCGAGCTCCCCAATTATAGAAAATATGACGAGAACGGCAATCCCTTTATTCACGTGAGAGATTTCTTATATGAATCGACCCAATTCCAATATGATGATCATCTTATGGCATATTTATTCCGCCGATCATTGGACGGTGTTGCACTGGAATGGTTTTATTCTCTGCCATTGGAAGAAGCGGAGAGCTTTAAGGTAGTAAAAGACAAGTTTATTCAGCGATTTCAAGACCGGGTCGGCCCGGAATATTCTTTTACAGATCTGGTGGCCGAAAAGATGAAAACAGATGAGGAGTTTGCCACTTATGTAGATAGGTGGAGGCAGATGGCCGCTAGAGTGCCCGGCCATATTCCGGAGGAAGAGAAGGTCAAGCTACTTATTTCAAATGCTACTCCAACCTTCCGAAACATCCTGGCAATGAACGACATAGCCAACATGCACCAACTATATAGCCGGGCGTGCTTTATTCAGACTCAGTTAAAGGATTCCCCTATCCATTCTCTGTTCGAAAACCAAAAGCCCAAGTACCATAAGAAGCCACAAGGGCTGGTTACAGAAGGGGTCCAAACGAATGAGCAGGTTCAAGCCGTTGCTTTTCCATTCCAAAACGCACCTTTCCGCTTCCCTCAAAACCCCCGCACTCCACAAAATCCCGCTCCATAGAACTTCCAAATCACTCCGCAAAACCCTCCGCCCACCTTCACCATTCCACAAAACACCTTTGCCGCGCCACAGCAACCCCCATAACCCCCGCAATACCACAACGTCCCTCCACCCAACGGCTATAACAACAACCCAAACAACAAGCGCCCGGCTCCCAAGAGGGCACAATATCCTCCACTGCCAGAAACCCTCACGGATATTTTCTCGACTCTTACGTCGGTTAATGCTATATAGCTTCTCTAGAATGGCCCAACTGGAATCCGGCCGTTGATCAGACGAAGTGTTGTATGTTCCACAGGCAACCGGGACATACCATTGAAGGATGTTTTCAATTCCGGGACCTAGTATATGATCTTCATGAAGAACAGAGGATAGATTGGGCCGAAATGCACAGGGCCATCGCAGAAATTAAGGAAAAGAGAAGGCAACCGCAGAGGCAAAAAGTGCAGCAGCATCAAGCACCGCAGCCGCAGCAGCCGCCACAACAGTAGCAACCACAGCAGGTTCAGGATCTGGGGATCCATCAAAATCCTATGCCAAACCATCCGCCCGCTCCGCAACCTCAGCCGTCGGCGCCGACGCAAGTCAATGTAGTCCAACCTCCGGCTCCTAACACCGAGTGGTCTTTTGATGATGATGGTACTGCACCACAAGTAATGACCCTCCACCATAACCACCGCAACCCCCTCACTCTTTCATTTATCCTCCCTACACACCCAACACCCTCTCCGCTTGTCCTTCCATTCACACCCGCACCAGCAAATCCACCACCACCCACAACGCCATCATACCCACCATTAGTTACCCCCGCTACGGTCATAACCATCCCCTCATCCAATCCTCCGCGCGTCACCCTACCTACACTTATCCTCCCACCATCCGCACCATCCCCCATCATCACCCCACCTTCCGCTCATCCCACGCCACTCATCCAGCCACCATCTCTTGTTAACCCCAACATTACTTACCACCAAATCACCTCTCCCACGCAGTCTATTCCACTCATCCACCCTACCGGGCCAATAATATCATCTCCCGACGCCGCAGCAAATTGTGCCCTAAGAAGCGGGAAGTTGTTCCATCGAAATTACCCCACCACCTCCAATCCCCAGTCTTCCCAGCCAACAGCCGAACAAGAAGAAGCCGAACCTCTACCAGGAACTCAGTATGACTTGCTACATCATCTGGACCGAGTGCCCGCCAAAATATCAGTTCTGGAGCTTATCAAGAGGTCCACCCTTCATCAAGATGCTCTCAGAGATTTCTTACAAAAGGTGATGGTTAGCGAGGACATGGCAGTTGACAGTTTACCAACATCACTAGCAACTATTTCTAAAGGGCCGGCAATTACATTCTCGGAAACTGAGCTAGCACCTCCAGAAGCTCGACAAATGCCGCTCTGCATTACAATTATTCTGAATAAGGTCAGCATTGAGGCAGCACTGGTTGACACAGGGGCTTCAATTAATGTATGCCCGCTCAGTACTCTCCGAGCTTGCAATATATCTTAAGAGTTGCTATGACCTACCCCCACCACTATAGCAGCATATGACAACTCGAGGAGAGCATGCCACGGGGTAGTCACTATTCAAGTGGAGCTCGGGCCCCTTACTATGCCCGTGGAGTTCTATGTGCTGGACATTGACCCCATGTTTAAGGCGATCTTGGGTCGTCCATGGATTGATACGCTCGGTGCCGTACCCTCCACCACACATCAGTGCGTCAAATTCCCTTTCCAAGGGAGGGTCGTCAAAGTCAAGAGCTTGTCCACGGTTCAATCGGTTAAGGCCATTTTAGAACAGATTCTTCCTACATTTTGGCCAAGCAGCCGACCTGTCATATCAGTGCTGGATTTGAACTTCCCTTGGACTTATACACCTCCTAGGCCCATCACTACTCCAGTTAACATCAAGATGAAGCCCCAGATCTGAGACTCAAAAGGCTGGAACATTATACTAAAACTGGGCTACCAACCAGGGAGAGGCCTCGTTGTACAATTACAAGGAATGACCAAGCCCATACCCAAGGGAAGAAAGATGGGCAGGAGAGGTCTTGGCTATCGAGAAACCGCATTATCTATGATGGGTGATTCTAGGCCACTCACCTGGGACTACCGTCAACACTTCGTTCGAGGGCCTCTTGAGCCCGGCACATTAGCTTTGCAGCCAGCTCCGTCAGGGAGAAATACAGTATGTCCTATTGCCAGTCCACCGTGAAGAAGACTACCATAAGGAGCAAGAGGTTCGGCTCGTGCAATGGAGGCCGAAGAAGCGGCCAGTCGATGATCCACGGGAGGAGGGGAGCTCGCCGATTGTCTTTTCTTAGTCTCCCTCCCGCTTGCAATCTCTCCTCCAGCAATGGGATTTCTTACCCTGTCTTCCTCCTATCATGGTAAATCCATCCTTCGTTGATCCGCCCGAAATTCTATTTATTCCTTGTGCTTGCGGGCATTGCCCGCCCATTGATCTATCCACACTATTCACTCCTCCCCCTCCCAACGCCCAACTCCACAAGATGTGGTTCTCATCTTCCGATCCCTTCTTTGACTGCATCTTCCCCGAGCTATTCCCTATGCAGCTCCCGCTTCCTCCTTCTTGCTGTATAGTCTCTGCTGATCTCCAAAAAAAAAAACATCAAATTCGAAACCGAGATTTCAGTGGAAGATTATACTACCTTGTCTCCATCCTCAATCCAGGGGCACGAGTCCCTTGCTCCTTCCCTTCCACTAGGTCTCCTTTCCCCTAGGTTAGGATTAGGGTCTATCGAGTCTAGGGAAGTAGAATTAGTTAGGTCTAAAGAAGTTGGGTCTTGTTCTAGGTCGTCCAACCCTTCCTCCTCTAATGCCACAAGCAAAAGAGCAAGAAAAAGAAAGCGAAAGGATTAATCTCTACGACAAAAATCAAAAGTATCATCTCGAAGGTCTATTGAATGTGATTCCAAAGCTCCAAAGGAGCAAGAAAGAAAAAGAAATCTAAGCATGACAAGAGTGGCAGTACAGTTCCCCACGGGACGAATGAGCACGGTCGCACGCATGCCTAGAGTGGACTAAGGTTCGATGACGGACGCAAAGCCCCGGCGCAACCGACCGAATCTCTAATGGGTTTTCTGGAAAGGAACTCAAGTCCTAAAAACTTCTAAGTCTGGCCTAAGCTTACCCCCATGTTCTATTTTCCTTTTTTAGGATTGAAACTAGTACCCTGGGTATGGCCTTGGAAGAAACACCGTCATGAAAAATATGGGCCTTGGTCGGGGTTGTCACCTCATTGCACGCCAACCTCGGGACTCTCAATACGATGCGGAGGGCCCGCGTTGCAAGGGAAAGCAATGGTTTTCAAAATCCAAAAAATAACATATATTTCAAAATCCAAAAACATCATATATATTTCAAAATCCAAAAACAACATATATTTCAAAAATCCAAAAATATCATATATATTTCAAAAATCCAAAAAAAACCACCTATTTCAAAAATCCAAAAACATCAAATATTTCCAAAACACACAAAAAAATTCGAATATATTTTCCAAAATCCAAAAATACCATCATATGCATCGCATGCATCGCATTATTTCTATTATGTTTATTTCCGCCTATTTAATAAGGCTCCACCCCTTAACCAAATATCAAGAAACAGTCATTATCTAACTCGCTTCGAGGCAAGGGGTTGAGTCTAAGAACAGATCTAACTTGCTCCATGTTTAAGTATGTGCAGAACGCAAGACCAAGAACAAAGCTGAAATCTCACAACCATGCAGGTCCAAGGCTGTGACACGCCAGGTACATGCCGTCACATTCGTTTAACGGTCCATGCTAGCTCGTTACAGCTCTTCAGGCCTTCGCTTTGACTCTCTCAGCCGTTCTCTCTCTAACGGCCTGGGGCACGACCGTTACTACTGCTAACGGTCCATCGTTGGATCGTTACTTCCTCCAGAGGATTTAGTTCTCAGAGCATACACTATGACGGTCTGTAGCCTCACCGTTATACCTTTCTAACGGCCCTGCTCGGATCCGTTACTTTCTCCAGAAGCTCTGTTCTGCTGGTCATGCTAGCCAAATCAAGCCACAAATTCATGTCCATTCAACTGAGGCAATCCCATCTTATTCAAGTGAACTTAATGAAACATGAGATTGATAAAAATTCCAATTCCGATTGTCAAGTCACATCATTCATAAAAAGAAAATCAAACTACATTCGGCCTCTTATCCGCAAAAGGGCGGATCTTCCTCAACTCTTTCAGGTAGCCACGGCGTGCTTCGTCGTTCTCTTCTACTTCTTCTTGCCACAGGCGCACCTTGCTGATCTCCCACATGGTCAGCACGTTCCTTACTACTCTTTCATCTTCCTCGGTCCCCATCTTCCTAGGTAGAAGGGGAGAGTAGTGTAATAGTGCAGGAGCTTCAATCCGAGGTAGCCCGATCTGAAGATGGCACCGGTGTGGGTTGTAGATCGCCATGGTAGTATTTCCCACTAGCTGGAGGTCCAGGCCTTGACGCCGCAGTATTCTAAGAAGAGCGCTCCGAAGGATCCTTGGTCGCATGATGAATTTATCCTTTGGCAAGGTGTTGAAGAAGAGGCGCCATTCATCCCGTGTTTTCTTGTCTGCCGTCTTGCATTCAACCTGTGAAGAAAATCCAGATGCCCCTCCAATGAAGAAGAGAGGGTGGCTCCCGAAGATCCGGCTAGCAAAAGTAATGTCCTCCTTTGGTTGGAATTTGATTCTCACTCCCATCCAACACTCAAGGAGTATCATGGAGCCGAACAAAGGTCCTCCTAAGCAAGCCGAGCTGAGTCCTTCATAGAGGTATGAGAGGATCGCTTGAGAGATAGACATTCCCCGCCACAACCCACTAATAATGCTGAGATTTTGGGTATCTAAAAGGTGGTCGGTTGTAGTGAAAAGGAAGACTCCACATAAGCAGACCGCCACCGCCTTGGCTATTGCTTCATGTCTCTCCCACTTGTTTTTACAATGAGAGAATATCCACTGTGCTAAGGGTATCAAGTGAATGTGGTGTGGGCTGATCATGGTCCTCACGTCCTTTGGATTATGGATAAAATCGCTCAAGATCAAGGATGGGTCGATAGGCTCAATCGTGTAGCAAACTCAGTCTTCATCCCCCACCTTAGTCTTAGGAAGGGCTAGATAGGTTTCTACCTCCTCCAATAGGACTGTTGCTTCGAAGGAAGGGAAGATGAAGGTATGTGTTTGTGGATGCCACAATTCTATGAGGGCTGAAGTGCTAGGCCAGTCTAATGTCAATTTCTGGAAGTTTTTGCCTAAGACCAAGAGAGGTTGAAGGTGCCATGCTTTGACAATTGAGGTAACCTCTAAAGGGAGTGCCTTTACCATGGGAGCCACCCACTTCAGATCAGAATAGCATCTTGGACCGGGGAGGGGCTAAGAAAAGAAGAAGATCATGAGGAAGAGGATGAAGTGCAGGAATTTCTGAACTTGGTTAGGTCATGAAGCTTACCACTCTTTGAGCATTGGAGCTTAGGTGCTTGGGAACTGAGGTCAGCCTTTGTAGCTCTCCATACTCCTTTCTTGCAGCTTTGGGACCGGTGTAGACTTTCTCCTCCATAGCTATCACCTCGAAGCTTCTCTTCATCTTATTTCCTGTCCTTAGGAGGGGTTTTTCAGCCTTCTAGCAGAGAATTCAGAAAGATACGATTTTGGCTAAGTTTCCAAGTTTTAAATGTTTGGTTTCGGCTTTAAAGAGATAAGATTCTGATTGGAAGACTTTATCTTAAGTCTGGGAGGAGTCTAGAATGGATTTGAGGCTTCCTATCTCGGGTTTTGCCCCTTGCGGCTCAATCCGTCTCGGAGTACAATTCGTTATCTAACGGTCTGTTGCTAGACCGTCACTTTCCTCTGACGCGCCCGAGCTGGGCCGTCACATTTTCTGTGGGTTTAATTTGATCAAACCTGTTCTGTCAAGCTTAACGGTCTAGCATTTGGCCGTTATATTCTTGTGACACATTCTATCTGAGCCGTTACATTCTCTGCTGATCAGTTTTGGCCTCTGCTTGGTCAATCATTCTCAACGGTCTTGCTCATGGCCGTTATCTGCCTCTGACGCACTGCGCCTGAACCGTCACATTTCCTGCATATTTGGTTAAGTCTATACATCCCCTTCATCATCCCAATCTGCATTCATTTATCATGTTAAAGTCTGTACATTCGTTTAAGTCCATACACTTTTGAAGTCCACACACCGTTGATGAAGTCTGTACATTTGTTGAAGACTGTACGTCAGCTTCAAGTCCATACATCAGCTTCAACTCTGTACATCAGCTTCAAGTTCATACATCATTTTCGAAGTCTATACATTCTTCACCATCGTTGCCAAGTCTATACATTCCACATCTTCACCCAAGTCTATACATCCCACATTCTTTGAAGTCTATACATCCCACATTCTTTGAAGTCTATACATCCCATTCTTTGAAGTCTATACATCCCATTCTTTGAAGTCTATACGTCCCACATTTGTTGAAGTCTATACATTCCATTCACTTTGAAGTCCATACATCAGGTGCAAGTCTATACATTTGTTGAAGTCCATACATTTGTTGAAGTCTATACATTCCCATACCTTCCCCCAAGTCTGTACAGCCTTCGTCCAAAGTCTACACGTCGTTCAAGTCTGTACATTCTTCATCCAAGTGTGTACATTCGCCAAGTCTGTACAGTCTTCATCCCAAGTCTATATGTCCACACCGCTTCAAGTCTGTACATTCTTGATTCAAGTCTATACATTGCCCAACGTGAGCACAAGCCCCAAGTCTGTACATCCCTTGTCCAAGTCCATACATCCTTGCTACTGTGTGCATGAAGTCTATACATCATCTGGACGTTTGGACTCGAAGTCTACACATCGCTTGGGCAAGGTCTATACGCACTGAGTACAGTCAGTACATTCATTGCTCTGCCATCTCTAACGGTCTAGCATTTGGCCGTTACTTGTATATAACGCACCATCTCTGAGCCGTTACTCTTCCTGCTGCTCAGTTCTGCAAAGTTGGGCACTGTCCTTTCTAACGGCCTCCACCCAATGCGTTACTTGATCCTGACGGTTTGGGTATAGACCGTTACATTATCTGCTACTGTGACTTGTGCTATTTCTATCTGCCTCCGTGTAGACCTGGCGGTCCTACAGGCTTCCCATTCCGTTCATCCTGTACATCCACACATTATCTCATCCCCATCGTTCACATTTCATCCGCTCTTTAAATCCGTTCTTTAGCGCATCCACATAAATTTCCTGCATTACCAATCACACATTCTCACATTCATTCTTGCCTTCATATACGCATCCATTCATTCACGCATTCACAAACAAAAAACCAAAAAGAACTTTTCATTCTCATTTTCATTTCATATAAGTCATGTACAAGTAAAAAAACAAAAGAAAAAATGCATCACTCGGCCGGCTTGTCTCCCTGGGCCACCGTCACTATCCCCTGTGCCCTCCGGTTGCCTAACTGTTGGTCCCATGGCACTATTCTCTCCCTCCTGCTGTCGTCTCTGGTCCGCCTCCTCGTTCCTCCAATGGCTGGAAGAACTAGTGAAGTACCCTTGAAACCCATTGCTAGGGGCCGCGCTCTGGCTCCGACTGCTCGTCCCCGACTTCTTCCCTAGGAGACGGAGTGCATCCTTCAAGGCCCCGATCGCACCCTTCATCTCGAAAGTCTGCACTCGGAGTTGGTCTCGCTCACCTCTTAGGCGCACAGCATCAGCCCTAAGTCGCTTCACCTCTGCATCATCCAGACGTCGCGGGGTCTCCGCTCTCAATCGGGCCATCTCTGCCCGCACAAGCTCTGTCTCTGCTCGGGCTCGCTCAGTCTCAGCCCGGCTCCTCTCTATCTCTGCTTGGAGACGCTCTGCCTCCGTTCGAGCCAGCCTTGCCTCGGCCAATGCTACGGCTAGCTCTCTCGCATGTAGTTCGCATTTCACCTAGTTAGTCACATAAGCATCTAAATTGCATAAAAGCATAAGCATTTGCATAAGCATTTAGCATCTTACCCGCTCCGCGAGGGTGGCCTCCGCCTCCTCGGCCCGAGCAACTGCTCGAGCAAACTCGGCATCTCGCTCAGCCCTGCCTCTGGCAGGCTGTGAGGATGACGATGGGGCATCCGGTCCCACTCTTTGGGCTCCCTCGGCCCGCTGCATTTAGAAGTCATGGTCAGTCAATCGCATTTGCATCATTAGCATCATAAAGCATAATTATTTTAAACCCAAGGTTTTGGGAATCTTACCAAGAGCTCCAAGGCAGTCCGGTACTCATCCCGCTGCTGGACGGTGGCGTGGAGTAGCCCCTCGAGCTCGGCTATCCTCCCCTCAGGGTCTAGCTACATTTTTAGAAGCATGTGAGTCAGTGCATATAGGATAAAATTTTTATAAAAGGCATTCAGAGTTTTGAGTTTAGAATTGCATACCGGTCGTCGGGTACCTCGGTACACCCAGTCCCCGTACAGTCGGGCGAATGCCTTCAAATACGCCTCATTGCTTTCATCCCGCTCTTTCACTGCTCTGCCCCGCTTGTTCCAGTCATGGACGTACTTTGCTTTCCGGGCGCACCAGTCTATGTCACCGCTGATTCCCTTCGCTGATTTCCCCAGGTGGTCGTCACTGCGGTGTGGGAAAGCCACCTCAGGCTGGTGTAGTCCCCGAGTCCTCAGAATCAACCGATAATGAAGAGGCTCGATGATATGGATGCAATGCAACCATATGTCCCGTCCCCGGTACGAGAGGGCTGCCTTCACCCACGACTATCCCTCATAACTCTCGCCTCTGTACGGGGTCTACCTCACCTAGAAGCATGATAGTCCATTCATCAGCATGTCAGTCCGATTAACATCATTTAAGACGCATATAAAAGCATTTAAATCATTTAGGAAGCATTTTGAGTTCGGGCTTACCGCCGTGTGCGGGAAGGAATCCAAGTCATCCTGGATCGCACGGGTCAATCTGATGATCGACCCCGGGTCCCTCGTGACCACCCATCGCCTGGCGATCGGGATGCGATCGGCGTAGAGTAGTGTGCCTCGTCCGATACCCGGGAGGTACATGTAGCTCTAGAACTGCATTTAGTTGAGTCAGTCAACTGCATAATCATTTGCATAAACATTTGCATAAATCATAATAGAAGCATTTAAATTGCATTTACCTATAGAAAAGGCGAGAAGCCGCCCAACATCGTCTGTCGGTTCGTCGTGCTGACGGACTCGAATAGGAAGGCTAGCACTGCCGCTCCCCAGGCGTACTTTCCAACTCTGCCCAAATCCTCGATCATCGGCAGCAGCCTGCAGCTGATCACATCTGCTCGAGTTGCGAATAGCAGCTTCCCGAACAGTAGCATCAGGAACCGCCTCAGGGTGCGATCTCCCTCCGGTCCCTCCTCTGCCGCCACTCGTGGGCGCACCTGGTCTATCACTCTATCCAGATGCTCCTCTGGTAACTCTCCCACAGCTATCGCTGCTCCTCTCAGTCCTAAGCTCTCCTGTAGTGCTGATCTCGAGAGCTGGGATGACGTTTGTCCCGGTCTGATCAAATCCAGCCCCAGCAGCTCCTGGGCCATCTCCCGGTAGTTCCTGTAAGTTCATCCTGTCACTGCGGCTCCGTGGACTCGCAGCCCGGCAATCCTCACCATGTCTTCTAGCGTGGGGATCATATGATCCCACGGGAAGATGAACGCCCTGCTAATCGGATCCCATCTCTCATGCAAGGCGTATAGTAGAGGCGTGTCCATCCTGGTCACCTTGATGCTCAGCACCTCGACGAATCCCATCCCAGCCAGTCTCTCTCTCTGGTAATCGGGCAGTGCCTGGTACACCGCCCGGATCTGAAGCCAAGATATCCTCGTCCGTCTTTTTCCCTGCATTCATTTAGAGCATAAGTTGGTCAAATGCATCATAAAATTATTGCATAGCATTCATAAAATGGAAACAAAACAAAAACTGAATAATTGAAAACCTAAAAAACAGTTCTAGCCTCTGGTGTATGTAACGGTCCTGGAGTGGGGCGTCACATGTCTCTAACGCACCAGCGGTGGCGCGTTAGGTGTGTGACGATCACTGGAAGGACTGTCACATTCCCTGCTAGAGGGCATTTTTACCTTTGCATTCCATGGCTCTCCCACTTTGGCCAAAAGGGCCTACAATCAATCCTAATGGGTTCGTAGACCCATTTTCTACCCCCATTCCCACATGCATACACGTAAAAAACTATAAAAATTAAAAATTGGAAGATTAGGGTGGGCGGCCTACCTCTCGGTCTTGGCCCCTCTTCCTCTTCTTTTCTTGTTCCTTGGGCTCTCCCTCGTCCATGGGGATTTCCCCTTGGTCCTCCTCGGCCGTGGGAACCTCTCTTTCCTCCGTTGTTGGCCCCCTCGCCCTAGTTTCTTCTTCCACGGGCCTTGGCACCTCCTCTCGTTCTATTCGGCGGTGGAGGCGTCGGATGGCCTTCTTCTTCCCTCTCTCCCTCTTCTTCAGCGGCGGTGGAGGCTCGTCGCCGGCCATTTCATCGGTGGTCGTGGGTGGTCGCCGGTGGTCTTCTCGGGTTGGGGTGTGTGGGCGTTTGAGGGCGATTGAGTGTTGAATGCTTGAATGAGGCCATGGGCTGTTCGGTATGTTTTTTTTTTGAACGCTCAGGAAATGTGATGGTCTGTCGTCTGACCGTTACACTCTCTGACGCGTACTATTCAGACCGTTACATGAATTTGAACTGTTTCATTAGAAAATGTGAACCGCTTAGTTTATGACGGCTTTTCCCTGGTCATTACTTTATGTGACGCCTCTAAGTAGACCGTTACAAACTTGCAAGTTTCTTGATGAATGAAATAGTCTATTTGATGTTTAAATGATTACATTTTCTGCCATGGCACATATTATTAATACTTCTAACACGTATGAATGGTTATGCCTTGATTTATACTCATATCAATTATTGGCTAACCTCTTTCTTGTGAATGAAGTTATGAATAAAAACACGCTTTGCCGTTCGTCAGGTAGGTAAGTCAGGTATTGTATCTCTTTCCCTTGTCCCCTTAATGCATTACTATATGTTACCTATGATCTATTATCTCAAGAACCGGCTGATCATTCGTGTGTTCCAGGATCTGATGTTCCCCTTAAATAAAAATGATGATGATCTAAGTTCACATGTTTAATCGTTGGATAGGCCGTTAGGTTGGAAAAATTTAGGGACGATGATTCTATCTTGCACGCCGTGGTTGCAGATAGTGTCCTGACCCTGGTTTCTCCAGCTTAGCAATATTATTCTCGGGTATCTTGATATTATATCTTTCTTTGCATTCGTTTTAAAGATTTCTTTTTCTTTAGCCCAGCATGCATCATACGTATCTTTTGAGCATTCATGTGCTTCATCTGTTCAAGGTATCTCAATGTTGGTGAAGAGCTGTATTCTTGAGCTCGAGTGAGGAGAATTATTCCACTCTGAATTAGAAGGTTTCCTTTGATCTCGTCGCTCGATTTGGTTGGCTGAAGATTCCTGTCTGGAGTTTAGTTAGTTCTCTTTCCTTTCCGTTGCCTCGGCGGCTAGCCATGTTTCCTTTCCTTAGTTGTTAGTTCCTCCAGACATGCGTCCTTTGGTTGGCTATTTCCTTGTGATCAGTTCGAAGTTTTCCGGAAAGTTCCTATCGCTTGTTGGTAAAGAATAGGTGTCGTTGACCTTAACGCCCACTTTTTTGCTTCACTCCGCTTCATTTCCGCTTCATCTCCATGTTTCCATTTTCATTTCCGCTTCACCTCCACTAGCTCCCCTGCAAAGAGGGCGTTAAGGAGGGGCATCTGTTGACACCCGTTTTCTGACCAATAAGTTGGGTTATCTCCTTGTTTATCCATATGATGCTCCGAGTTGTTCACTCTTTATCGAGTCTCCTTGATCAGTTTGAAGCCTGTTTCTTGGGTCTTCTCTCCTTGGTTGGAGTGTGGTTTATTGTGGCCTTTTATTCGACGAGCTTAGCAAGCTTTGCACCTTTCTTCATCCTCATTGTTAATAACGGTCCTCCCTAGGTGCGTTACTTCCATATAACGTATGATCCCTGGACCGTTACTTATTGAAGAGTCCTAAAGTTTGAGGCCTTTGTTCTAAAGCTTATCCTCTTACTTATCCGTTGAATCTAACGGTCTGTTGTGCAGCCGTTATTTATTCCAACGCGTCCAGCCTTGGCCGTTACTTTCCTTCGAGAGTCCAACTTATTTGAACTTCCTCCCGTTGATCTTATCTCTTTTGAGATAAGGTTGAATGTAACGGACTTTCCCTGGCGCGTTATTTTCATGTAGTGATCTGTCGACCAGCCGTTACATCCAACAGAGAGTCCTGGCAGTTCAGGCCTTTTCTATGCTACTCCGTGGTCGAGATAAGAGCTTGAATTGTTGATTTCTCTTCCAAATCTGATCCTCAGAACCTTCTGTTTGTTTCTATGGACTCTTGGTGATATTATCTTCAAGGATTTGCTAAGAGTTATCCTTTTATCTTGCTGGATTATCCTCTGCTCGACCGGAGAGTTTGAGGGTCTATAAATAGCACCCTTAACTTCATGGCCCGAGAGAGGAAGATCTGGAGTTCGCGTCGAAGTGTTGCCGCATTCTGGAGTCACATCTGACCAAGGAGAATTGTCTTTCACGTTCATCTGCTTCGTGGTGAAGGGAGTATTCGTTCCATTGGTTTTCAAAGTTCATCATTACATATTGTGTTTTTCCTCATCTCCTTTTCATCAAAAGCATTGTCCCTCTTCTTTTTCCGCATCCTCCCTGGTTTTTCATCATCTAAACATCCTCCTATCTTTTTAAAAAATGCCCAGAGGGGTTAAAAAACCAAAACTCCCCGGTACTTTCCTTTCCTTTTGCATGCTATTGAGTTTATTGAAGGATTGATGCTATATTGTTTAAAGGGCTAATCTGGGTCTGTTTTCTTGTGTTTTCATGTTCTTTGGCAGGTTTACAGGTTCACTACACGAGGCCCAAGTCTTCTGGCCCGCTGGAAGAGTTGGAGTTAAAAGAATTCACAAGCTATTACTGCAGGTTATTTGACGATCTTGTTCAGGCACGTCAGATTCATATAGCGGTTCATCGAGAGACCGTCACTTCCCAGTGACGCGTGGGCTTTCGACCGTTACATTCCGTTGATCTGCAGATTTCCCTGATTTTCTCTCTCCCGTGGGCGGGTGCTTCATCCACCTATTTCCAAGGTAGTTTCAAGTCTTTGGCTTGTTTCTACTTTGGTGGCGATCACGTTCTTTCTTGGTATTGGGCATTAGCTTTCTCTTTCTCTCTCGTATCTCTTATTCTCTTTCCTTGCTCCACCCTTGCGGTGTGTTTTTATTTGCTTTTGCTCCACGCCCCGGTGTGTGTTTTTCTTTATTTCCTTAGTTTAGTTTGATGATTGAGACAGCATGCCCATGCTAGAGCTTGTTCTGGTTGCCTAGGTTCATGGTTCGCATGTCCTTGGGTTGATTGAGATCTTTGATTTTTGCCTATCATCTTTATTGCACATAGAACAAAAAAGAAGAAGAGAAGCAAGACTAAAGTACCTCTGTTCAAGATGAGGTGAAATGGTTCAGTATTCTGAGTAACTGGGGATTCTGGCATGAGCTCCATGCGTCTACTCGCGTAAAAAGGAATTATTTGAACCTGATCATTCTTATAAAAAAATTTTGATTATCTTTGTGAAATCATTGAAATCTGGTGTAGAAAATCTCAGAGGTAGAGCGAAGCCTCCAATACGATGTTCTCAAGATTGAAGTGCAGTATGTAAAATGTCTCCTTGTGTTGATCTGAAAATCTGAATATCTATATTGTAACTATCATTTTTCATGTTACTCACTTACACATCTGTAAATTTGATTTATTATGTATTCAGAAAATTGATTGACTGCGTTAGCAATTGCATGAATCTCTTATATGATTGCACAATCTCCCATGTGCTACACATGTGCATTCCGGTTTTCATGACTCTCATGCATATCTCTTATACCCATTCCCTTCGTATATACGTACGGGGGAGATATGTTGCATGTATGTTTATATGTAACTGTTTGGTTGCATTGTGTGCACTTCATGTGTCATCATTTGCATGTACATAGCTTCATGCATTTCAACAAAAAATATAAAAAAATCTAAAAATCAATAAAATTCTAAAATTTTGGACTTCAATCTCTTTACACTTGCTATATGGGATATTTGCCTTCAATTGGTATTCATAGTGTCATCATGTCTGCTTAGTTGCATTGCATACATTCACAGTGTCATCATATGCTTGCATTGAGTTTTTATGCATTTCTAGAAAATATAAAAATCAAAAAATTTAAAAATCAAAGAAAATCTTTTAATATGCCCTCCTGCTCTTGCATGTTGTGAAAATCTGAGATGGGTTCGAGAATTTGAATGTTATCATGGTGATCACCTCTCCTGTGCACATCTTCCACCACTGGTTCATATCCTTGAGGCCAACCATTACCTTCAATTGATATCAATACGTGCTTGAATGCATTTGCCTTCCATGGTCTCATCATGATTTGTGAATCCGGGTCTGCAACTCTTAAGTCTACACACCTTTCTGACCCCGATAATCAACAATTGGCATCACAAAGACTAAACATGGTTTCATCACCGTATCCTTGCCTTGCTATTGCCTCACTTACACTTTTGATGTGATTCCTCATTGCTTTATGAATCTGCTTACTGAAATTTGAACTTCATAGTCTTCCTCCCACTTTTTGATCATGTCAAAGGGGGAGAAGAATATGGTATGACTATGTCAGTCATAAAGTTTGTCATCATCAAAAAGGGGGAGATTGTTGTATATGGTGCATATGTTTTTGATGATAACTATACTTTATAGTTTGATGATAACTAACTTTATGGTATGAGGTTTCATTATGGTACTTGGCTGTGTGATATTTCTACTGTCCTTGTGCTCTTGCTGCTTATGTATGGTTGAGATGGCCATGATCATAATCTCTTTAATGTGAACAAAAACAAGAGGCAAGAGGTTTCATAATCTTCTTATTGTGAACAAGAACAAGAGGATCAAACATCATGACGATTGCTTGGAAGGTAAAATAAATGTTTGGATAAGCACATTGCTATCCACAATCTAAAACAGGTGGTAAATCATGTCTACACTCTTCAAGAACCCTTGGTAAGGCTATGGAATTCTCAATTCTGTTAAAGCAAGTAAAGCCGACTTACCTACATGGGAAGTTGATTTGATCTAATATGAAAAGGTTCTCTATGCTTGAAGATATGGATTTGTTTGTTGGTGGGTGTATTGACTTAACCTTGCTCAATCAATTTGGATGAACAAGTGTTAAAACATTTCATGTGCTCTTCGCTCATGTGCTTTTCATACATGAACTTCATGCATTTACCATATGGATTATTGAGCTAAAGTTCTAATCCTTTTTTCTATGGTTTTGCAGGTTAGATCCTCAATATAAACCCTCCAAGATCAAAGGGGTTTGATGCCACAGAGTTTGGAAGGGTTGCAATAGAGTTTGGGGCTGAAATCTAAGTGTATGGAATTTACTATACCAATTGGTCGACCGACCCTATAGCATTGGTCCACCGAAATTACCAGAGTTCAAAAAACTACAGTTTTTCACAGTTTGGTCGATCGACCTTAGGGGATTGGTCGACCGAAATTTCCAGGGATCAGAAAACTCAAGTTTTCCACATTCCGGTGGACCGACGGGTAGTGGCCGGTCGACCATAGTTTCCAGAAACAAACATTCTTGGCCTTGCAAAATTCCGGTCGACCGACCACCTACCTCCGGTTGACCGAACCTCCCGAGGCAGTAATTGTTGACTTTCGAATTCAAGCTCGTGGAGAGGTTCTTTCACCCATTTGTTTAATCCCAATGACCCTAATTAAGCCATGATTTGTGGATCTGGTCTAGGGGTTGTCTCCTAACCTTCCAAGATCTATAAAAGATCTCATTGGGGTCATAAACCAAAATAACTCCAAGGGGCTTCAAGGAGAGATCCAAGAGGAGGCTGTCCAAGGGAGAAGAAGGGTACTATAGCTCCGTGAACAGTACTTTGTGAAAGAGTTCATCATCCATCTCCAAGGTGATTCAAGCTCAATCTGAAGCTAGCAACCTCCAAGGAAGTGAAGAAGCAAGCAAACAAGGCTCTCAAGGAAGATCAAAGGAGTTGTCCAAGGAAGAAGGAGCTGCTACAATAGCCGTGAACAGTACTTCGTGGAAAGATCTCTTCATGCTTTCTCAAGATCTTCAAGCTTCATCTAAAGCCATTCAAGTGAAATAGGAAGCATCACTCAAAGATCAACAACATACACTCAGTGGAAGCCAAATCAGGAGTTTTCTAAACTATGCCTCATGGTCTTTATGTTTTGGGTTTTATATTTGTGTTCCTTATAAACTAAACACTCATGTGTGTGTGGATCATTTTGGATCCGTGATCGTGTGTGGTTATCGTGTTTCATTTGTGTGTGCGCGTAAGTCTTCTTAGATCTACGTGTGTATGTGTGGATCTATTTAGATACGGTCGTTTTAGTGTGTGGAGTGTTGCATCTGTCGCAGCGTGTGTTTGTCTTGTTGATCCAGTTGTTGGATCGTGTTGGAGACCTTGTCTCCGTGTGTGTGTGTGTGTTGGGGCGCGTCCCCGTGTGTGTGGGCAGGCGTCGTTCTGCGTGTGTGTTTGGAGCCTCGTCTCCGTTTGGGGATGTATCCCCAAGTGAAGCCTCACTATGTTTGGTGAGGGGTGGACATAGGATTGCCGTCGTTGCATCCGAACCACCTTAAAAACCGCTGTGCATTGTGTTTTGAATTGTGTGGTTTGGTCCTTTTCTTCTACCTCCATTCTATGTATGTGTTAGTGTAAATTGTTGTTTCGGATTTATCCACGTATATCTTGCATAATACATATCATTATCAAATTAAGTTTGATAAATCCAATTTGTGAACAAACATATTTGAACCTCTTGATTAGTTTTGTATCACATTCTTTAAAAAGGCCAAAAGTTTCCTTAAAATTTGTAAACATCCAATTCACCCCCCTCTCGGGTGTCATTCATCGCGGGACTTCAGAAAAGACTACGATAGATTCACATTGAAACCCAGGAGAAAACTGTTGAAATGGTTAGGCATGCCTATGACATCCGAGAGGAACAAGGTAATCTCAACAGAAAGTGTGCCAGGCTGATGGACTCCTCCAATCAGATTGCTGACCAAGTGGCTGCAGCAACTACATCCATCAAAGAACAAGTGACCACAGAGGCCAATAGATCTATCACTGCATCCTCCAATCTGGAGAGAACAGTTAATTCTGCTACTTCTCGACTACTTGATGCCTCCCACCGGATGAAAGGGAAGATGTATGTTGATTGCAACAAGCTCCTTGATGCTTCCTTTAAGCTTACAGAAATAGTACACACTGACACATCTCGAATAGTCAACAACACCACCAAAGCTGAGGCCAAAATGGATGTGGTGTACAACAAACTGGATATGGTTGGCACTGAAATATTGGAACTCATTCATCTGCATAAAGCCCAACTCCAACCAACCTTGGCAGACACAAGTGATGAATGGTGCCCTCCTCCTCAAATAGAAGCAACCTCTTCTCATTTACCACCACAAGGCTCCCAACAGAGGGCAGAGACAGAATACATTTGTGAAATGATCCATACTTGGCTCAAGGATATCAATGAAATTATCAAGACTTTACACAGGTTTGTCAGACAAAGGGACGAGCAGCTAACTCAGAGGGTTGATTCTCTGGCATCAGCTATCTCCCACCTGTAACAGGAATTCCAAGAGGCACAGATCCTTCACTTCGCCAGCTCTAGCACCATGCCTCCTCCACAGTAGCCTCCTCCCTCACCCCCTCCTTGCTGATGACAAAGGGGGAGAAGTACTGAAGACTTTCTGAGAAATGCTACAAGCATCATCATCTAGCATGTAGTTAGCTCTTCATCTAGATTTTAATCTTTGCATCTAGTTAGTGCAATGTAAATGCTTGAATACATATCTTGCTTGAACTGTATAAAACTATGGTTGATCAATGAAACAAACCTTTTTTGTTGAAAAATGCTAACGTTCTGTTGTTGTGTTGAATGGATGAATCTCACTTGTTTGATGGCTCCTCAACCAAAATGTTGTAATGCTATATGAATGCTTGGATATAATGATTCATGGTTGTCATCATCAAAAAGGGGGAGAATGTTGTGTCCCCTGGTTTTGATGATAACAAATCATAAATCATTAGTAGATATTTGAGAAATATCTAACATGTTTTGGTTTAATGTATAGACTAATCAAGCATAGGAGAAATACTCTAAGGGATGTCTCGACACCATTTTGGTGATGTCTCGACACATCTAGAACATATCTTATTGAACCATGAACGGTTGAGCTCCGGCATAAAGCATGTGTCGACACATCTGACCAATGTCTCGACACCTCTAGAAGAAATCAAACTGAAGCCATTCTGTCTGGCCTCTGGATTGACCGATGTCTCGACACACTGAGTGAAAAGTGTCGACACCTCGGTTCCACGAAGCAAGCAACTCTGCACATGGCGCATATGTCTCGACACTGTTTGGTGATGTCTCGACACAGTCATTATGACGTCTCGACACAACTTCAAGATATTCAATGGATGTCTCGACACACTGTGTGTAAAGTGTCGACCCATTTGTGTTCGACCATAACATATCTAAAACCAATAGAAGCTATTTTCAAGATATTCAATGGATGTCTTGACACACTGTGTGTAAAGTGTCGACACATTCATATTCGACAGGAACGGATCTGAAACCGATAGAAGCTGTCTTCAAGATCCGGAACTTGTCCTGGAGGATCCGTTCACTCAGGAAAAAGCAGTCAAAGAGGCTAATTTGTCAGAGGACGATGGTCTGGAAAAGAAATCCCCTGAAAGGACTGTACTTTTGTTGATATTATCTCCTACCTAGCCTCATATCAGCAGGCTTGACAGCAAAGGGTCAACTATGCAAATGGAAGCAAATCAAATAATGTGGATGTGACATTCTGGGTTTAGCTTGGAAAGTAGACAACGTTGGTGTCGCCTCAAGTCACCAATATATCAGGAGCATGAGCTCCAGTTTGACAGCAAGGCAAGCAAGGGAGAAAAGGAAATGCAGAAGACTTGCTGACGAAGCCATCTCCTTTCTGGTGCTGCTGGAGTGAATGCAAAAAAGAAGACACTCCTCTTCCTCACTCAAGGAGACCTCTTAGCATGGCAGAAAGAACTTGTGAAGCTCCATCCAGTACCCTTGAGAGCTGAAGCATGATCATCCTTCCCTCTTAAGGTCGTGGTGACGAACCAGGAAGAACAAGAAGAGAGAGCCAAGGAGTCCTCAAGCTCTTTCCCAGACAAGAGATTTCCTTCACATAGTGTTTCATAATGATACTCTGTCTGGCTATTTCCATTTTAGTTTGATTTTCTTCAAAAGACATTCTCTCATATTTGTTCCCTACCTGTGAGTAGAAAGACAGACGGTGTGGTCACCAGTCTGTGTGTTTTGGGTTATGATCCCTCAAGTTATTTGGCAATAGAGTGTTGAGAGTGTATCTCTCTGATAGAAGCTGTGAATCAACGGTAGTGCCTTTGCACTTGTGAAGCCTCACCATGTTGTGTGAGGGGTGGACGTAGGTCTCTGGATAGAGACCGAACCACCTTAAAACTTGCGTCTTGTGGTTTGCTTTCTATTGTGTTCCAACGGTAGATGCTTGATAGGAGCATTCATAATTTTCATCTGTGCATCTAGCCTCTTAGCGATCAACTTATTCTTGCCTTACTAGTCTTAGTATTAGATCTAGTTTTCAATTTTCGCAAAGAAGGGCAAAAATGGGCTGATCTATTCACCCCTCCCCTCTAGATCTGCCTATCACCACTCTACACTTTTGAATCAGCTCACTCCATCCCCAAAATGCGGGCCGATGAGTTGGCACAGGAGGCCCGTCCTGTCCCTCATCTGGTGCCCTGCTTTCACTTGTAAAATCACCGCTTCGGGCACCATAAAAAGGAGAGGATCAGAAGTGAGAGGTAGAACAATCAGAGAGCAAAAGGAAAAGAAGAAGAGACAAGAAGAGCTATCAGAGAGCGACCATTCAAAGGGAGAGTGGTCGAAGAGAAGAAAAGAGTGTCATAGGGGAGAGTCGCTTGCATTGGGAGGGCCCTTGTTCTGTCTCTGCTGTGCTTGGAGGAGAGCTCCCTTCGATCCCTTTTGATCTGTAGGTGGGTCTCCACCACAGCAAAGTCCCAAGGGGACTAAAAGCTTAGTTTCTTCTTAGTTCCCCTCCCCGCTCTCATTTGTATTTTCTATTGTTTTCCTTTTCTCTGCATTCCTGTAACAGAGAATCCCCAGAGTGTTTGGTTGTTCCAGAAATAAAAGAAGCTTTGTTAAGCCCCTTGTTGCTCATGTTTATGTTTCATAGATTACTAGATTTCATATGTTAGATGTCTGTGCTAGTTCGTTCGATCTTCCATTTTCTTTGTTTATGCTTCAGTAGACCGTGGTTTGATGCCAAGCATATAGAGGCATATGTCCCGATCGTGAGGAGGCCTTATTAAGGCTATATACATATTAATGATCCTTTGATCGTTCGGGCAACCCTAACTTCGTGCATCTGATTTCACGACCAGAATGGCCATTGGCCACGCCCAATGGGCGATAGAAAAATCCCCTCCCCATTATTAAGCATGAGCTTCATTATTTAACTCAGTTTACACATACGGTGAACAATATGAACCTATCACCGGGGAGGGGATACATTCCCCATTCACTGCTTCTTCGTTTGCGATTTTAAATCACCGTGGCTTTCAGGGGCTTTCCCTCCTGTGGTATAGTCTCCTGGGAGCCTTTCCCTCAGGGTGAATAATAACCATCACCTAGGTGGCGACACAGCAAATCTACAGTTCAAAGCTATGACCATAGATTGTTGGGGTCCTTAGTAGGCTAGTCCTCAGGGCTTTCGCATCCATTTTGGGTCATGAGACCGTCGTGTCCGGCCTCTCGGCAGTTATGAGTTCACTCCGGAATTTTCTATGTGTGAGCTCAATTTCTCCTCTTACAATTCTCAAAGTAGGGGGAGATGCTGCCAAAATTTTTCTAGGATTCCCTTTGATTTTCGTGTTATTTAAATCCAAGTTTTCTGCCTCGCTTCAAGCTAGAACTAAGGCTAACATTGAGTTATGATGACATTGCATGAAGGGTATGAGCAAATCATCTCCAGATTCATAATGAGGCATGGTGCATAAGCTCATTGTAGATTCTGCAAACTTGTGCTCGAGTATGAACCTCGCACAGAGAGTGAGCAGTGATACTGTAATGGAAGAACCTTCAATATCACAGACATAATGAATGAAAGGGGGAGCCCCAGCTCTTCTTTGCCAAATTTGGGTTTGGAATAAACTAAGCATGATAAATCAAACGATATTTCCAAAAGTCTGTGTCGAAACTGAATTTCCCCCCCTTTGGTTGACTCCATGGCTATTCGAGTCGACCCTCTTCAAAGCCCCCTTAATCGGTGCCACCAAGTGAATCGGCGCAAGGGAAGTTCCCCTGTGCGCCGATTCACTCTTCCCTCCTCACTCTCTCTATTCTCTTCCGCACCGACTCACAGCCCCCCATCTTCCATTTCCCTGATTCACTCTTCCCTCCTCACTCTCTCTATTCTCCTCTGCGCCGACTCACAGCCCCCCATCTTCCTATGCGCCGATTCACCTGCCTTCGTCCGACCTTCTACGCCAATTCAACCGCTCGTGATGCATTACCCCAACCATCGCCACCATCTATTTGTCACCCCTATGGTGCCATTTGCCACCATTATGCGGCATTTTTCGCCCTTAACCTCTATTTTTCACCTATAACAGGGGCTGCCATTTTACCTTGTCAAGCCGTCGCTGCGTCCACTCCAAATTGTCTAGAGTCGAATCCATATCTTTCGTTCTTCACAAATTCAGCGCCTTCCACTCTCTTTTCCAGCAAGCCATCGCTGTCCTACCTATTTGTCACCCCTATTGGTCTGTTTTCCACCTTTAATGGCCTATAATCCCCAACTTGTCTTTCCAGGCTGCCATAGAGTCAACTCCAAATGACTTCGGAGTCGACTCCTCTTCTTCCAAATCTTATTTTCTCCTACCTATCAGTTCCTCTGAGCTATTTTTCACAACTATCAACCCCTTTGTCACCCGTGTGAGCCGTTTGTCGCTCTTGGGGCTTACTTTTCTCCCTTACACGCCCTTCTGGGCCGATTCATCACCACACCCTCTAGGTAAACTTTTGCAAGCTCAAATTGATTTCTACCTCCTTCATCCCATTAATTATCCTTCCTTTCATCTTGTGAATAAAAAAATATAATAATAATAATAATAATGATAAAATCGACGATGAACCAATCTGAGATTTGTTTTCTTCATACGCATATGCCTGCCTCCATATACCTATACATACATATATGCATGGTTATGTCTCCTATATGCCTGCCTGTCCTGACTCCCAGATATATCAAATGGTGATTTGCAAAAGGTCAGGTCAAGTCTGACTGGAAGCTCTCACTAAGCGCGAGGTGATCTTCGGATCTAAGTTCTCCGCCACGTACCGAGGGTCAGATTAGAAAATATGGTTGCATTGCATGCCTGAATGGATGTCTAGGTCCTGCATTGCACAATGTTGCCTCTTAATTTTCATATGCATCTGTACATGTTTAGCCCCAGTGACCCTCTAACTTGACGATTAATCAAGGGTTTTCCTTCTTCTAGGAGGATGTAATTAACGTCATAGCCTTTAGGGTATGACAGACTTCTTGTCTCGATATAGACTTCACATTCGTCTGACCAAGTAAGATCGAGCGCACAATAAATTTGTCACGAAAGTGACTGGTAGGCCTATAAAACAAATAAAACTCAAATAAATACATAATAATAAAACCACCATAAAGCTCGTTACCAAATTGGTACGCCCGGTGGGATTTGAGTCTCCATCTTCTCGCTAGGATTGAGGGCCCCCAAGGCCCCTTATTAAACACTGATGGTTCGCTCTATGCCATTTGTAGGAGACAAGATGGTGTTTGGACTTGCTGCCCTTTCCTTCGGTCCACAGGTGGTTGACGCTCATGCTGTCAACGGGTACCTGGCGGTGCCCACCATGTTTGGCGCTTTCCCTCTGGTCGTTGGATTCCTAAACTTCTTGGGAGTCACGTTTGCTGATATCCTTGAGGTGGTGGCCAAGGAAATCACCGTGCCCGTTGCTGTTAAGAAGCCCATGGCCCGCCAAGCTGGGGGCGAAGTTTCCAGACCTTACTGGGAGACCGAGTCCAAATGGCAAGCTGCATGGTTCACCAGGCAGTGCATAGTGCCCATCTCAATTGCAACAACAAGCTCAGAGGTCGCCAGTGAGGGAGCTCTCGACGAAAGATTCCTACCCCTGTTACCGGGCAGCTCTCAGTGTCCGGGAAGTCTATACTAATCAGCGACAGTCGCGTCTTCTTGGACGGGCGCAATGCCCAGGTGATTTCGGATCATGTAGTCCCTACTGTACCAATTAGCAACTCCTTCCAAGCATTTTCTGGGAGGAGGGCCGAGAAAGAATTGGAAGGCCGTCAGTGCCGAGGAAAGTTGGCCCCAAGGTCAAGGAGGTTTAAACAGGTTTGGATGCCTAAGAAGGTCCAGCCTGTCCATACAGATGGCTTTATGAGCTGCAATCCTCATCTCGTGGAGGCGAGGAAGAAGGAGAGGAATGGGTTCACACCGGAAGAAGAAGCCGCGGTCGTGGATCCTCAACACCGCACCACTGTCAGGACCTGTGTACGCCAGACTGATGTTCCCATGGCAAGAAAGTGGTCAAACCAACCTATGGTTCCAAGCCGACAGTTGTCCTCCGTCCTTCCCCAAGGGCGAAGCCGAGAAGAGATGACTGATGTGCTCCGGAATTATTTTTGAGGACTGGGAAACCCCTCATTGGGTCAGCAGTGACTACTTCAAGCATCAGCTGTTGAAGGAGAAGACCATTTGCCGATGGCAGATGAAGAAGAAGAAGAATACATGCTAGTGGCGAGTATCGAAGAATAAGAAAAGAAAGATGCGTCGTCCGTAGATGATAATGGCTATGAAGATGGCTTGGATGATAAAACCGATAGAGTTCTTCCACAGCAAGGGAAAGAGAAGAGAATATTGGTCTTCGAAAGGTTGACATTCCCTAGTCACGCAAGGCGAGGAGTATGGATGCAAGAAAGAGAAATGAAGGTTTTTACCTGCAATATGACTGGCGTGTCCGACAGATATGGTTCTTTGCTAGAAGAGCTAGAGGATTTGGCCCGATTAGCTGAGAGGCCAGGGCCAATCACTAGCAAAAGCAATGCCGCGGAGGAAATGATGAAAGCGGCAAAAGGAAAGCAAATTATTGCTGAAACCGTCCCTACATTTATAGCAAATGTAGTGATGTCTAAAGAAGATGAGATCTTGTTAGACACGTCACCCGAGGGTGCTTCTGGTGAAACGGTTGAGGGTGCTCGCAGCACAACAACCTTAGATCCGTCAATATTAATGTTGCTACAAAAATACCAACAGGAGATAGAGCTCCTGAAGAAACAGTTACAAGAGAAGACAGAACAAGCTTCGGCATCCAAGCCACCAGAAGTGCAGGTGGAATTATCACGGGGGGGTGCTAACCTGAGTGATCTTCCCTCATCCTGTAACCTTTTCCAGCCTGCAGAGGCTAGTTAGGCTGCTACTCAGCAATGCCTGCCTCAACCGTTGCTACCACCAGTGTTACCACAGCTACATCAAACACCTCTACTACGCCCGGCTCCTCAGACGACCACTCTGGTCTCCCCCTACCTCAAGCCGACGCACTTTTACCTTGAGCCAATCGACCCAACTGCCATGAACAAACTTATGGTCAAGAGGATGATTGAAATGAAGCTAACCGAGTGGGGCAAAGGGGAATACACTACATTTGATGCTTATCGGGTGCCCTACCCGCCACACCATGCAGCTAAGCGGCTTCCCCCTTTGATCAGTAAGCCGCCTAAATTTGACAAGTTCAATGGGCAAGGGTCACCGAGAGAACACATTGCTTATTATATGACCATCATGGGTGATGTGGCCATAGACGAGTCATACCTGCTCAAATTCTGTGGGTCCTCGTTGACATGGTTAGCATTTGAGTGGTATTCCAGCTTATCAGCTTGGTCAATTAGCAATTAGCCGGACATGCAGAAGAAATTTAGAGAGATATTTCATGTCACCGAGAGGGAAGTTACAGTGGCTAAACTGTACTCGACTAGGCAGACACGTGATGAGATGGCACTAGAATATATCAAGAGGTGGAGAAACCTGGGAATGAGATGCAAGTGGCCCCCGTATCAAAATGACGCTGTACAAATTTGCAAACAGAACCTTAGGAGGGAGGTACTGGAAAAAATGATCGGTATGGAGATACGGTCGTTCGACCGACTAAACAATGTGGTGGCCGAGATTGAAGCCTTCTTGGCAAAGCATGCCTCTACAACAGCCAATGTCACTACGCAAAAGGCGAAGGCAGCAGAGAGGCACTCGACGCCCAAAGAAGCAAATACGGTTGACATCAAGACATTTGAACAACAGAGAGATAAGGGAAAGAAGGCAGCTACACCTCCGTCTAATAAATAGACAAAAATAAAGATGGTCCCTCACTCAGGGACAAGATGAAGAAGGCCTACTCTTTTTCCAAATAGAAGACTAAAGTCCTGTTTGGACTGGGTTACCCAGTATAACAAGATCACCCTGCCTGAGCCAAAAAGGTCGGAAGACTTGAAGAGAAGAGACAGTCCAAGATTCTACCCCTATCATCAGATGCTAGGGCATCCGATTGAAGATAGCTACGTATTCAAAGATGTCATTGAGGGATTGATAAAGAAGGGTGAACTTGAGATGGGGGAATACAAAGTTGATCCTCTGCAGCCTCATGAAGGACCAATGAACTGAGCAGTTGCCAATACGGTATCTATATACCAGGCATCGCCAGAAAAAGTTGTAGAGGCCAGCACCCAACACACCTATGAGGCATGTTTTCTAGCACCCCTGAAAGAGCAGCAGAAATTACAGCAGGCCCCTGCAAAAAACAAGAAGAAGCTTTCACCCCGCCCAACAACGGGGGCACATATCCATGGTGTGACGTCGCGGCCAGCTCCGTCGACTCCAGCGCTAGTCAGGTTGAATCAGTCTGCGGTAATCAGAATGCCCACTCACAACTGGAGGAGACAAACTCCGTTGTCGGTAGAAAAAGAAATAAGCCCGGAGATCCGGCTGCTTCAACCCTATATAAATGGGTTAAATGAATATGAACAGCCCGAGCTGCAACCACTATTGATAAAAGACCATGTCCCCTGGGAGGAATTAGAACATCTTTCCTTGGAATAGAAAGAAGATTCAGAAAAGGCAATAGAGAAGGATGAAAGCCTGTTCTAGGGACAGGCACCATCCCAGAAAAAGCAGAAGAAGAAGAGAAAGGCCCATAAAGCCAGAAGGGAAACAGTACTCTCCTGCAATGCTTGGTCAGCCCTCTTCAACCTGCCCGAGGAAGAATATGAGGATAACATATGCTTTATGCTAGCAACTGAGGCGAACCAGACCGAAGCCATAACTACTGGCCATGCAACTCGGTCAGGCCGAAAATGGGGGCACCTGTCGCCTGCCAATCATAACATTATCTTCAAAGGGGAGCAACCCTACAAGATACCCTCTCCGTAAGTCAAGGGAATTCAAATCCCTCCTCCGCCAGGGCTGTATGATCAAAGTAAGGGCAGTGACGGTGTACCTTCTTTCACTAAATTCCTGAAGATGGCTAAGGGTAAGCAGCCCTACCAAGGGACCAGCTCTGTAATCGGGGGTGCTCTCTCGCAACCTCATCAACCTTCTGGCTGGCCAAATGAAGATAAGGCCGGCCCGACAGCAAACACCAGAGGACAGTAGGACGATGGCACCATGTAGCAAAAGGGTTCAGACTCGGAGTCCGATGAAGTAGGTCCATCTGGGACTGCAACGCAAGGCTCTTCCAAGCCAAGGTGGGCGGAAGAAATGAAGCTATCAAATGTTCGGGCCGGAAGCCGGGTGAAGCTACTGAAGAAGCTCCCGGCAAGGTTCACCGTTTGGAAGATCCTCTCTCTGAGTGAGGAGACCCGACAAGCGATTATTAATGCCTTGTAGATGCCCGCACAATATGAAAGTTGCCTAGCTGAGACACTACCGGGAGCAAATGTGACCTTCACTGAGGAGGATATGCTACTTCCTACCGTCAGCCATAATAGTCCACTGTATATGAGGGGGCAACTGAATGGCCAATAGCTGAAAAGAATTATAGTAGACCCTGGTGCAGTTGTCAACATTCTTCCCTACAGGGTTTACCAGAAGTATTACTTCGATGTGCACCTTCATAAGGTCGGGGATATGCGTATCACCGGCTTCAATCAGAAGTTCAAAGTCCCTTTGGGAATGGCAGAGTTCACCCTCACCATGGCAGATTTCACTACGAGAATGTAGTTCCATATATTTAACTCTAGCACATCGTACAAAGCGTTGCTCAAACGCCCCTAGCTACATGAAAATTTAGTGGTGGCATCTACATTGCACCAATGTATCAAATATAATCAAGATGGGAAGGAGGAGAGGATATTCACTGACCTCCATCCATTTGAGGTATTTGAGTGTCACCTGCTTGACGCCTCCCTATACGTGGAGCAGCCACGGGAAACCCCCAAGACGAAGATTCATGTCAAGATAACAAAAAGAACCTCCGGTGATGACAAGTTTCCACCACCGCCACCGGGTTATGTAAGTCCTCGGACGGTGTCACATATCCCCAGCATAGGGGACGTAGGCAGAGCTGCACCTCCTACTACTTACCTTGAAGAAAATGAAGCCGAAGTTGACAAGCACTATGGCCACATCAAGGTCCCCGGGGGCCTCATCAAAACAATAGCCAGCCTCAACCATCTCACCATCGAGCCTCGCAAGATTCTGGAGGTGGCCCAACCTACAGGTCCCACCAGTCTATTTTATGCGGTCGAGGAACATGTCGTACAGGAGGATAGTGACTGTCGCCTTCCAGAAGATCTGTAGAATCCATTAGTCCTTATTCAGGGGCTAACATTCACATCAAACAGGGTGGCTAAGATGTTCGAGAAACAACACATTCCCCCCTGCTAGCCTCACAAAGAAAGGGAAGCATTCTAGAAGCTTTGGTATCCTACCAACCTAGACAAGGAGCTGAGGCACATTTCTCAGCACCTAGGGCTGGGATTCACTCTCGAAGAATATTATGACAGTGGGCGCTATGAGGTAGATACCATCTCTGCCTTCTTTTCAACAGACGACAGTTCACCGAGGGCAACTTATGATGAGTACCCGTTGGAAGCCGAGCATGCTAGGTCACCTCTACCAGAAGGCCAAGAACCAGAAACCGCGATCCCCTGCAATCCCCTGCAAGTGCTGGGAACAAGTTTGTGTTTAGTGGTGATAGGCAGATCTAGAGGGGAGGGGTGAATAGATCAGCCCCTTTTTGCCCTTCTTTGAGGAAATGAAAACTAAGACTAACACAATAGATAATGAGGTAGATATTATTTAATATATAAGAAGCTAGATGCACACAGGATGCCTGGAAACGGTCCTATCAAGCTTCTACCGTTGGAACAAGAGAGAAGGCAAACCACAAGACAAGATCTTTAAGGTGGTTCAGTCTCAATCTAGAGACCAACGTCCACCCCTCACACAACATAGTGAGGCTTCACTAGTGCCAACGCACAACAGTTGATTCACAGCTTCTAACTGAGAGATACCCTCTCACACTCCGCTGTCACACAGCTTGTGGGATCACAACCCAAACCACATAGACAGGCGACCACACCTTCTGTCTTTCTACACGCAGGTAGGGATCTAATGATATGAAGTTTGTTTAGAAGAAAAGCAAACTAAAAATGAAATGGCTAGACAGAGTATCGTAATGAAAACGCTATGACAAAGGAGTCTCCTATCTGGGAATGAGCGTGAGAGATCCTTGGCTTCCTTTTTCTCGTTGAATCTTCACAGCTACCCTTGTGAGAGAAGGATGATCAAGCTCGATGCTTCCACGGATTCTAAATGAAGCTTCACTAAACCCTTTTGCTTGCAAGGAGGTCTCTCATCGTGAGGAAGAGAAAAGTTTTCTTATTGTTTCACTCACACCGGCTGCATCAGGACGAAGAGTGGCTTGGACAGCAAGCTTTCTCCTTCTTCGTTTTCACTTCAGTGATCTTCTCAGCTCTCCTGCTTGCTTTTGTTGACTTTCGAACTTGCGCCCATGCTCCTTATGTATATTGGTGTCCTAGGGTGACACCAACGTTGTCCACTTTTCAAGTAACACCTAGAATGTCACATCCACATTATTTGATCTACTTCCACTTGCACAGTTGACTGCATTCTTGTCAAGTCTGCAAGAATGTGGGTAGGTAGGAGACCATAGTGTTGATATGTTATTCCTCCTCGAGTTAAATAATATTGAAGTGATAAAAAAACAACAGGAGGAAAGATGAAGCTGTTGACCGTGATCGCCACCCGGTGAAAGCGCCGGGACTCGGAAGCTACGGGAGAATGCGGGTCCGTTCCTCCACTCCTCCTGGCCGGCCAGAAGGTGCGGGCCTCGTGCTTTTGGTTGCTGACCTGAAAGCAAACGGTGAAACACACAGATAAACGGAGATTAGCTAAATGATGGTGTAGTAGGTGTACTAATTGAAATAAAGCAAAGGAAGAACATGGCCCGGCGATACCTGGAGGTTTTGAAACCCCGTTTAGGGCGCCGGAAACAGTAGGAAAGATAAGAAATGCCAACTAAATGATGTATGTGATGTGTGATGCAGTGAAGAAAAGGCGTGTGTGGTGAGCAAACAGAGAAGGAAACACAAAGACACGAAGCGTGAAGTTCCCTGCACCGGGGGCCTGCGAGGGATGTAGAAGGCCCCCACTCCCTGACGAACGGGCGTATGCTGTATGAGATTTGGCGATGGAATTCGACAGCACTTCGTGATGGTCCCCCCCCCTCTCTTCTGTCAGAACCCGTGAGCTATATATATAGAGCCCACGGCTTCGAGCTTAATCAGGGGTTAAGGGGAATGATGGTCGGTCAAAGGCCGGTAAATGAGAGCATCGTGTCAATATTGCCAACGACATTCTCCTCTTAATCCGCCTGGAATCACGGGGGTCTAATCTGGGTGGCCTTAAAAATGACGGTCTTACGAAGGCCGCCAAACATATATGACGGTCTTGGACGGACCGTTCAATATACATGACGGTCCTAGAAAAACCGTTATACTCAAAGAGGAGTCAACGCCCGGACAAACAACTTTTCGTGAAGCACGTGGCTATGACCGACTGTCGGGCCTCTGAACCCTTTTCTTGTCGGCAAATAATGACGGCCCAGGGACGACCGCTATATTGACTATAACGGTTGTAATTGAGCCGCTATACAAAGCGTATCACGAGATACAAATAACCCGGGGCAGCGGAACACAACGGCCAAGTGGGGACCGTTATATTGATAAAAACGGTTCATAACAGACCGTTAAATCCAATGAGAGGGAGGGAGGCCTTCTTCGCTGGGAAGAGCCCAAAATACTGCCAGAGGAATAATCTTTCATGTGATTGACTGTTCGGGACATCAATAACTGAGACGCAGGAACTGATTCGATTCATCGGTAAAAAACGGGTGTCAACAGATGCCCCTCCTTAACGTCCGCCTTGCAAGGGAACGAGCGGAGGTGTAGTGGAGGCGTCATGGAACATGGAGTTGTAGCGGAGATGAAGCGGAGTGGACTGCAAAAGCGAACGTTAAGGCAATACGACACCCGTTTCATACCAATAAGCCATAGAAATCTTCCGGCAACCTTCGAACCAATTTGCAAGGTACTGTGGGACTGAGTGTTAAACCTGAATCTGGAGGAACTAAGGTAAAAGAGCAAGGAGCGGCCTCGTCGGCGGACAAGCTGTGGTCCTAAATGAGGCGATATAGAAGCTGGCAATAGCGAAATTAAAAGGATTTTAAAACTCCAGACGAGGGAAACACTTAATTCATCAGAACCGAACAATTAGGTCTAAAGAAATACCTTCTAATTTTGGAGTGGAATTATTCCTTCGGTGGGACATGGAACACAGAAAACAGTCAATCATACGCAAGATCATTTCTCAGGCAGACCGTAGGTCGTGAATGCTCAAAAGGTGCTTGTGATGCATGCTGGGCTAAAAGAAAGAAACATGTAAAATCGAATGCAAACAAAGGATAAAAATATAAAATACTCGAGAATATTATTGCAGAACTGAATGAGTCAGGGTCAGGACACTTCTTGCAACCACAGCGTGCAAGAGAGAACCGTCGTCCCCTGACTTCTTCCAACTTAGCGGCCTTTCCGAAGATTAGACACGCATACCTAGATCATCATGTGTTTTTGTTGACGGGGAACGTCAGATCCTAGAATGCGTGAAGAATCGACTGGTTCTCGAGATAGATATTTATTACCATATAGTAATGCAATAAGAGTTTTGAGGGATTGAGGGCCATACCTGACTTACCTGTGCAGGCGTAACGGCGGGACATTGATGTTGTTTAGCTTTAACTGCAATCAAAACTCATTGGCACATGAATTTCACAATAATGATACATTCAACATTTAAACGGCTCATATGGGACCGTTCTTAAGTTGGACGGCTCATGGTAAACCGCCATATGGATTATTAACGGTCATAGGAAGGCCGTTTAATGATAAGTAACCGTTTGCATAATAACGGTCCTATGGTAGCCGTTCTTATTGTATGGCGGTCTATCGCTAGACCGCCATTCTCAACGTCGGTTCAAAAATATAAACCTCTTCTCCTTCCCTCCTCCCACCGTAACGGCAGGAAGAGAGAAGAAGAAGAGGAAGGAGGAGCGACCCCCCCTTCTCCCACGCTCTCATTCTCTCTCTCGTTTCTCTCGTGCTCTCCCTCTCTCGCAATGGCCTCTCTCCTCTTCCTTTCCATCACCCTCTTCCTCTCTCTCTCGGGATTTCTCTCCCTCGCGATGGCAGTGGATGGCGACGGCGACGAGCGGCGGCGGTCGGAGGCGGTTGCTCCGGGGGAAGAAGCCGGGACGGTGGACTTCTCGGCGGATGATCTCGCCCTCATGCTCGTGGAGGAGAGCGAGAGTGGTTCCGACGGCGAGCGTGGAGCCGACGAGCCGGAAGGCGACGAGCCGGCGGCGGAGGCGCCGCGCCCGGCGAGAAGGCGTCGTGACTCGGAGGTAGGTCCTTTTTCATTGTATAGCACGGGGGAATGGGGGTTAAGGGCTTCCACGGCGGCGGGGGATGGCGCTTCGCCATCGTTGGAGGAGATTACGCAATGACGGTCCTCAAAGGACCGCAAAATATACCCAACACGGCCCAGTAGGGGCCGTTAAACATATCTGACCTTTGGGTTCTCCTCAGAACAAAACGGCCCTCAAAGGACCGTCAAACAGAACAGCGGCGCAGGAGTGGCCGTTGACCATAACGTAGCAACCCTCGGCATTCAGAACAATGCGGTCCCCATTGGACCGTTCAAAATAGCACCGCGTCCCTTGGAGGGCCGTTGAATGGTTCATCAGAACAACGGTTCATGGACAACCGTTGTGAATGGAATAGCGGCCCAGGAATGGCCGTTTTATTCAAAACATCATAAAATAGGACGGTCCATGGAGGGCCGTCATAGGCAACAAAACGGCCAGGGGAAGGCCGTTGAACAACTAAAATGAGGAACACCCCTTTCTTTTGTTATTAAGAAATATGAAACTAATGAGATGAATGAATGAATGCAGGGAAAGCGTCGGACCCGTATCTCCTGGCTGCAGGTTCGGTCAGTGTATCTTGCACTGTCGGACTTTCAGCGAGAGAGGCTTGCTGCCATGGGGTTCGCCCCATTCCTCAGTATTGAGGTGTGTCACTTTGACACACCTCTTCTCTATGCCCTGCACGACCGCTGGGATCCGGCGAGTCGCACGTTCCTCTTCCCGTGGGGTCACATGGTCCCTACGCTAGAGGACGTGGCCAGGCTCACTGGTTTGCAGGTGCACGGTCTGCCGGTGACTGGGATCTCCTTTCCTGATTATCGCGGCATGGCCGAGAGGACGTTGGGGCTCGCGCTCCAGACGACACGTCGGTAGACCACGCTTCTTCCGCGGGCAGCTCTCCAGGACAGCCTGGGGTTGCGACGGACGGGACTTGCGGTGGGCGAGCGTCCAGAGGAGCACTTGGACCGGCTGGTGACGCGCGTGCGGCCTCGAGTAGCAGCAGGACCGGGTGCAGAGGCGGACACGGTTCTTCGACGGTTCCTGATGTTCTTGTTCGGGCGACTCCTCTTCTCTACGCGTGCGGACGTCATCCACTGCCGACTTCTTCCGTTCCTCGAGGACCTAGAGCACGTGGGAGACTACGCGTGGGGTGCCGGTGTGCTCGCCTTCCTTTTTGAGAGCCTCAGCTCGACGTCCCGACGGACGATGTTGGGGGGCTTCTCTCCCCTTCTCCAGGTACGACTCTGACTCAGAACTCATGCAATTTCCTAGGACCTGTACTCTAGATGCTGACGACTTGTGCGTGATGCAGGCATGGGCTTACGTGCGGCTGCCTATGCTGCGCAGGGGACTAGAGATCCGCCCTGGACTCTTCCCTCTTCTACGACGGTGGGCGCCAGCTCGTGGGTCGGGGACCCTGACACGGCAGGTGCGCGACCTGCAGGATGACATTGACACGCTTCCGTACTCCTCAGTACGACTTCTAAACCTTTAGCCTTTATTTGGAAAATGCTTGTTTTATATGATGTTGATGTGATTGCTGATGTATGCAGGTGCAGTGGACTCCTTATGCACACGAGGACGTGACAGAGCAGCCGTGGGTGGTGAGAGCTCTCACCTTCTCCGGGCGTGATGTGTGGTTACACTGCATGAATGTAGTGGAGCCCCTTTACTCCCGGCTGGTGATGAGGACGACCGGCGTCTCTCAGCCCGTGGTAGACTTCCCGGCGCAGGAGAGCGCGAGGGAGAGGGTGACGCGGAGCACCCGAGGGCTGACTCAGCAGTGCGATTGGGCGGCGCGGAACGCCGAGCAGGTTGCCGACTGGCAGGCAGGTGGGCGTGTGGTGACTGCTCGTGCTGACAGTGATGCGGCGTACGTGACTGCGTACGTCAGGCATTATGGAGACCGCGTGTTCCGAGGATCACGCCGACCGGTACAATTCTAAACTCAGACTTAATCTACATGCTTTATGATTTCTATATGCTGTACTGACTTCCTTTCGACATGCAGATCGACCCTGAGGGACGCTTAGCGGAGCTGCAGGGGCTCCTTCATGCCACCATCCAGGAGAGGGATGAGGCTCGCCGAGCCCTCGAGTTACTGGTATGTTCCTAAACTCTGGACCCTTACATTTCTATATGATGTTTATGCATGGGACTGTCCTGGGATATTTGGGTGCTGCGAGCTGAGGCTGCTCAGAGGCGTGGAGCGGAGGCTCCTTCTTCTTCTTCTGTTGAGACACCGGCCGACCGAGCAGCCCGGGATGCCGAGTTCCAGCGGATGGTGGAGCGGGCCGAGGCAGCGGAGAGCGAGCTTGCCGTGCGGGTACACTTCTGACGCTTTCCTTTGTTTATTTGTGCATGATATGAATGGAATGTGCTAATGCTTGATGCATGCAGGTGGACGACGTGAGGGTTGCTATGGAGGAGGCTACCCGTGCCAGAGAGGAGGTGGCCCACCTACGGGCTGAGTTGGCGCAGGTTGAGGCTCGGGCCCAGGAGGCGACTGTGAGCGCCCAGAGGTCGGTGTCTCGAGCCAGGGCGGAGTTAGCCGAGGCTCAGGAGGAGGTGAGGCGGCTCCAGTCGGTAGAGGCTGCCGAGTTCCGGGAGCGGGTGAGAGGACTTCATCCTGTGCTGACTGCCGAGCTGGAGCAGTTACAGGCAGAGCTGGAGCGAGAGCGAGCAGCGTCTCAGGAGCGAGAGGTGCTGCGGCTCGTGGCTGAGAGGGAGGCGGGCCATTTGCGTGAGCAGCTTGCGCGAGCTCAGCCGGCCGACGCTCTTGAGACAGGACTTCTCCGGGCGGAGGTGGAGCGCTACCGAGCGGAGGTGGAGCGCTATCGAGAGGAGGTGGAGCGCCACCGAGCGACGATAGCGGAGCTGGAGCCTTTCAGGACCGAGGCTCTTGTGCTGCGGGGCCAGGTTCAGGGTATGACGATGAGCCGTTCGAGGAGCCGATCGGTCGTACCGAGTGGCAGCCAGGCTACTCACACCTCGGTGAGACGTTACCTGGCGAGTTCCTCTCAGCGGGAGAGGAACGAGAGTGATGAGCGACGACGACGTCGCGATGATGCTGAGACTTCTTCGATGGCCCCGCCAGCGAAGAGACAGGAGGGAGGTGGAGACAGTGACAGGCCAGAGGGTGAGGCCTGATTTTGTACTTTTTCCTCTTTTTTTTTCTTTTTTTTTTATGAGATTTTTATGTTTTTGGGATGATGATATGTATATATGATGCACCCCCTTTTTTAGTTTTTGTATGGATGTATGAATGTATGCAAATGGATGAGTGTATGTATGAATGACAATGGGTGAGGGAGGCGATGACAGACTCGGGTGAGCTGCGTGAGAGGTAGCGAGGTATGCCGACTCAGGGTGAGCGACGCGAGCGGGGGTGAGGCACGCCGACTCAGGGAGAGTGACGCGAGCGGAGGTGAGGCACGCCGACTCAGGGCGAGTGACGCGAGCGGAGGTGAGGCACGCCGACTCGAGTTGAGCGACGCGAGCGGAGGTGAGGCACGCCGACTCGAGTTGAGCGACGCGAGCGGAGGTGAGGCACGCCGACTCGGGGTGAGTGACGCGAGCGGAGGTGAGGCACGCCGACTCAGGGAGAGTGACGCGAGCGGAGGTGAGGCACGCCGACTCAGGGCGAGTGACGCGAGCGGAGGTGAGGCACGCCGACTCGAGGTGAGTGACGCGAGCGGAGGTGAGGCACGCCGACTCGAGGTGAGTGACGCGAGCGGAGGTGAGGCACGCCCATGAGTTTAGAGAACAACGGCCAGGAAAAAACCGTTTTGGAAAGAATGACGGCCAAGACAGGGCCGTGGGTTGCTTAAGAATAACGGCGATGCCATAGCCGTTATGTAACATAACGGTCAAGGGAAAGCCGCTATTTGGCGCTGGCCGACTGAAGAACGACGGTCCATGGTAGACCGCGGACATGAGAATAGCGGTCTCCATTGGGCCGTGCTTAGATGAATGACGGTCTATCGTACGACCGCCAATCAGCACGATCTTAGAAGCCAAATTGAATTCCCTTAAGCCCATTCAATCCTGGTGTGCTCTCGTGCATCATGCGTTCCAGTGGAGCGAAACACGGGATGAGACCTCCTATAAGTAAGGGGTGCTCTGCCTTCAGGCTGAACCCAACCTCTTCTTCTCCTTCTTAAGTTTCTTCCCTCTAAATCACCACCAAATCATCATGAAGAGGAGTTTTGGTGAGCATTCTTTGGGTGAGGGAGACCATTCAGGCCCTAAGGCTGCGAGGAAGGAGCGAGAGGAGATTGCGCATTTGGGTTCTATTCCTCGACATCTCAGTTCAAATCCTTCTAGAGAGGTATGTTTAAATTACTTCAAACTTGGTTCATTTGATTCTGTTCGTCTAATATCTCTTTCTTTCTGCATTACTTTCCTCGTTTTCTCCTTTTTAGCTCCTTCCTGGCTCTCGCCGATACTCTTCTCTTAAGTGGGTGGCTCCCATGGTTCGTGCCTTGCCCCTAGGGGTAACCCACATCTTTAATTCTTGGCACTTACAATCCTTGCTGTTCTTAGGTCGTAACTTCCAAAAGATTTCCTTTGACTGGCACAGCATTTCAGCCCTTATAGAAATGTGGCACCCACAGACCCACACTTTTATCTTTCCATCCTTTGAGGCCACCGTCCTTTTAGAGGAAGTAGAGGCTTATCTGTCTCTCCCTAAGTCTAGGGTTGGGGAGGAGGATCTAGTGTGTCACACAGTTGCCCCTATAGATCCAGTTGCCATCTTTAGCGAATTCATAGAAGACCCGAGTGAGATCAAGACCTTTGTGGGAGCCCGTCATATTCACCTTCTTCCTCTCAGCCAGTGGGTGGTGGCACATTGTAAGAACAAATGCGGGTGGCATGAGGCTATTGCCAAGGCTGCATCCATTTGCTTGTGTGGTGCTATCCTTTTTCCGTCAGCCGACCACGTGCTAGATCTTCCCATCCTTAGCACCATCAGTGGTTTATGGAGAGGGCTTTCTATTTCCCAGGCTATCTTAGCCTATTTTTATGAAGGGCTTAGCTCTGCTGCCCTGAGTGGTCCACTGTTTGGTTCTATGATTCTCTTAGAGTGTTGGGTGGGCGTGAGACTGAAGTTTATCCCTAGGGCAAGCATAGAGACTGAGAGTAGGATCTTCGGGAGCCATCCACTTTCCTTTATCGGTGGCGGGTTTGGTTTCTCTTCGCAGGTGGAGTGCCGTACGGGGGAAATGCGGACCAGAGAAGAATGGCGCAGGTACCTGAGTCGGCTACCCGTGGAGAGGTTCGTGATGCGGCCTAACTTCTTGGTGACTACGGAGGTCAGACTGCCCAGAGGACAGGGTCTAGATTTGAGGCTAGTGAGTGATACCGTACTGGCCGTGTATTATCCACACAGGTGCCATTTGCAGGTCGGTGTACCGCGGACCTTGCTTCCTCCGTTGTCGCACTTCCCTTCTCTTCAGGCTAGACAGATTGGCACTGAGCACGATGAGCAGAGTGTGAGGAGTGCACTAGCGATGTGGGGAATCAGCAAGGTGCGTGCCTTGCCAGCAGAGGTGGAAGAGGCGACCGAGACTCGCCAGGCGTATATCAGAGAACTGAGAGAGATGTGCCCCTGCGGGAATGCCCAGCGGAGGATTGAGTGATTGTACTTTCCCTTCCTTTTTATGATGCTTGATAAGTGAGAGTGCCTTGTTTGAGAGCGAGAATTGTTTGTATCAGGAATAAAAGTTGGAGTGACTGATTTTGCCCCTTGCAGTTGTTCTGTTGTTACTTCGTCTTCTTGCTCCATCGTCCTGCACACTATTAGCAATGAAACAGGTTAAATCTGTTTTAGGCTTAGCCCCTTGCCTTGTGACAAGTGCGGAGGTAACCAGTGCTTGATTTTTGGTCAAGGGGCAAGCCTTATTAAATAAGCGAAGGAAAAGAGAAATGATAACAATGCAATGCATGCATGCCATGAATGCAAGTCATGAATATTTTTGGATTTTGAAATATCCAATGTTTTTGGGTTTTAAGTTTTTTTTTTTTTTTAAAAAGATATTTGTTGTTTTTTTGGATTTTGAAATATTTGATTTTTTTTTTTGAATTTTGAAATATTTGATTTTTTTTTTTTTGATTTTTTTGTTTTTGTTTTTGTTTTTTTGTTTTTTTTGGAAAACCGATGCTTCCGTAACAAGACATGCCTCCCTCGTAACCTGAGGATTCCTCCTGAGATTGGCGTGTGATTGAAGGGACCCTCCTGGTCCGAACTTATATTTGCCTGACGGTGTTCTGCCAGGGCCACCCCCAGGGTACTCAGCTTTGTCCTGAAAAGAAAAAGAATATGGAGACAAGCTTACACCCGTCATGTGAGTTTTTAAGACTTGAATTCTTTCCTGGGTACCCCTCAAAGCTTCGGTCTGTTGCGCCGGGGTTTTGTGTTCGTCATCGAACCTTAAGCTACCACAGTTGTTCCAAATATTTTCATTTATTCATTTTCCTTTTTGTTCTTTTCCTCTCTTTTTTCTTTCTTTTTCTTGTGGCTTCAGGTCATAACGAACTGCCCCTATTTGAGACTTATCTCGTATTAGGGTACCCAGGTCAGGCATCACCTCCTTATTTACTCCTCATTCTTGGGTTCAGCCGAAGCAAGAAACGTACAGGGACTACAACTTTCCTCCAGAGTGTGGCCCCGGGAAACGGTGTTTGGCGGAACTGGGGACAGGACCAAAGGGTCGTGTTTGTGTGTTCAGCTTCTCTCAGTGATTCTTATGAACAGGGGAGGCTTGCATTGCTAGGGAAGCACGTGGTTAGACTCTTTTTTAGGGATAGAAGCGTTTGAGATATAACCCGTTCCACGGATTTGCCAGTTCTTCTCCTTCTGAGTTTGTCAACCGATAGGCATTACCTGGATAGACTTCCTTGATGACGAACGGCCTTTCCCAGTTTGGCTGCAACTTAGCCCTTGGACCACCTGTTCGGATGAATTTCCTTTTCAAAACCATATTACCTATTTCAAACTTTCTTTCGATTACCTTCTTTTGAAAATGACGTGAGACCCGCTTTTGATAAACAGAAGCGTGATTGGCCGCATTTAACCTCTTCTCATCTAATAGTTCCAGCTGCGCTAGTAACGCCTCTCGACGCTCGTCGAGATTAAGTTCCTTATCTAGCTGCACTCTTAGGGAAGGGATGAGAATCTCATACGGGAGTACCGCCTCCATCCCATAGGTGAGGGCGAAGGGAGTCTGCCCTGTAGGAGTTCGGACAGAGGTGCGATAAGCCCATAGAGCGTCTATCAATTTATCAGCCCAATCAGCGTGCCGGTGGGATTCACACGTTTTCTTGATGATTTTAAGAAGGGTTTTATTGGTGGCTTCGGCTTGACCGTTGCCTTGTGGATAATATGGCGATGAATGATGCAATGCAATACCAAATTTCTTACAGAGGTCCTGGAGTTCTTGAGACACAAATTGTGGCCCATTGTCGGTGACAATGTCGCTTGGTACCCCGAACCGCGAGATGATGTTCTTTGTGATGAAGCGGCAAACTGTGGTAGCTTTGATCTCTGCATAGGCTTCAGCTTCCGCCCACTTCGTGAAATACTCTGTAGCGGTGAGGATGAAGGATTTCTGTTTTACTTGGGCGTTAGGGTCACCTAACGGACCGACAATATCAAAGGCCCACATGGAGAAAGGCCATGGGGCGGATAGTGGGCGAAGAGATGAAGCAGGGGCGTGGATTTTGTCAGCATGGAGCTGGCACTGAAGGCACCTACGGACGTAGGTAGAACAATCTTCCTCTAGGGTTGGCCAATAGTAGCCCTGCCTAAGGATCTTCTTAGCCAATGCCTGTCCATTCACGTGACCTCCACATTCACCGGAGTGAGCAGCTTCCACTACTTTCCAAGCTTCATCGTCATCTAAACACCGCATCAGAACTCCATTGAGAGCGCGCCTGTACAATTCTCCTGCAACGATTGTATACCTCGAGGCGACTCTTCTGATGGCTTTTCTTTGTGTCGCATTGGCTTCCTCCGGGAGAGAACCATCCCGACAATATTGCTCAATCTCATGGAACCATGGCAACTCATCTTCGTCCAAGATTTCTTCCAATTCTGCCAAGGATACTTCCTTAACCTCTTCTTTAGCCGCTTTCTCTTCCATAATCTTCCTAAGGTTAGCAAACCAAGGATCTTGCAGAGAGGGAGCGTCCATCCGTTGGACCACAATGGTCTCAGTGGAACGACTAAGGGAGAAGGATAAAGAGGAAGCGAGAGATGCTAATGAATCAGCAAGAATATTTTGAGATCGGGGAACATGAACGTAGATGAGTTTGCTAAATTGTCTAGCCAAGAGTGTGACCAAATCTTGATATGGCTTTAGTTTGGGGTCACGGGTGCGATAAGTTGACAGAACTCGACGCAGCACCAATTGAGAATCTCCCATGATGTTGAGGTATCGTGCGCCTAAGAGATAGGCGTGCTTTAGTCCAGCTAGGAGAGCCTCATACTCGGCTATGTTGTTGGTGGCAGAGAAAGAGAGCTGGTAGGCAAAAGGGACGGTGATACCTTCGGGAGTAAGGAGGACAGCGCCGATGCCACGGCCCTGGGAATTGAGCGCACCATCGAAATGTAGAGACCAAAAGGGAGGCGGATGAGAGATAACTGCAAGGTGTTCATCAGGGAATTCGTCCTGGATTGAATCAGTGTAGGGGATAGGAGAATGAGCAAGATGCTCAGCAATAGCATACCCCTTGATGGCCTTCTGGACGACGAAGGTGATATCAAATTGAGAGAGAAAGCTCTGCCAGCGAGCTAATCGACTAGAGAGGACGGGTTTCTCGAGGAGGTAGCGGATTGGGTTCATTCTAGAGATCAACCTTACCTCATGGGCTAGGAAATAGTGTTTTAACTTCTGAACTACCCATACCAATGCTGCACTAGTCTTCTCCATGGCAGTGTACCGGGATTCGGCAGAATTGAACAATCGGGAGAGATAATATGCTGCCCTCTCTCTTCCTTCATCATCCACTTGTGCCAGGACAGCACCTAGGGAATCCTCAGCGACAGAAATGTATAGGATCAAAGGCTTTCCGGGGACAGGAGGTTGCAAGACAGGAGGGTTGGACAGATAGACCTTAAGCTCCTCATAGGCCTTCTGACATTGTTCGTTCCATTTAAACTCGGCCCCCGCCTTTAATAAGTCGTAGAATGGGCGGCATCTTTGAGAGTGTTGAGATATGAATCTTCTAACGAACTGCAAACGCCCAATCAGACCACGAAGCTCCTTAAGATTCTTAGGCGGTGGCATTTCTATTACGGCCTTTGCCTTATTAGGATCAATCTGAATCCCTCGTTTGCTAACCATGAACCCAAGTAATTTCCCGGATGCGACTCCAAAGACACATTTCTTAGGATTCATCTTCAATTGGTATTCCCTAGCCCTTTGCAACACTTTGGCTAAAATGGCGGGGTGTTCTTCTTTTGTCCTCGACTTCACCAGAATATCATCCACATAGGCCTCCATGTAGACGTGCATCATGTCGTGGAAGATGGCCACCATTGCCCGTTGATAGGTAGCACCTGCGTTCTTCAATCCAAATGGCATGACGACATAGCAGTAGGTGCCCCAAGGCGTGGTGAAGGAGGTTTTCTCTTGATCTTCTAGAGCAAGACGGATTTGGTTGTATCCTGAATACCCGTCCATGAACGAGAGAGCCTCAAACCCAGCGGTATTATCTACCAAAACATCGATGTGAGGAAGCGGGAAATCGTCTTTCGGACATGCTTTGTTTAAGTCCCTGAAATCAATACAAATTCTGACTTTGCCATCTTTTTTTATTACCGGGACTATATTGGCCACCCACTGTGGATAAAGCACAACCCTGATGAATCTGGCCTTATGTAATTTGTCCACCTCTTCTTTCATTCTCAAGGCCATATGTGGGTGGAATCTTCTGAGCTTTTGTTTAACAGGAATCGCCCCTGGCCTTAAGATTAACCTGTGTTCCACTAAAGCGGGGTCGAGACCCGGCATGTCCTCGTAGGACCAGGCAAAAGAATCGCTGTACTCTCTCAAAACCTTGATGAGCTCCTCTTCTACCTTAGGAGGGAGATCAGCTGCAATAGATATGGGCCTGGGATCCTCTTCGGTCCCTAAATTGATTTCTTTAGTGGGTTCATCCACTGCTGACGAGGGTTCGTCGAATCTTCTCAATCCTTGTGCGTATAGGTCAGCAATGTCCTCCACATCACTTTCCTCATCATCCGCTGGGTCTTTCTCGTCTACAATTTCATACACTCCTAGTCCGTCATTGCTCCACACCCGGCCTTCTGAATCCTCATCCTCTTTCAAGGAGACGGTGGTGGCTATGAATTCTGGGCATCTGAGGAGGGCCTGGCATCTCAAGGCCAGATCCTGTAGGAACCTATCGGGAATGGAACGGGAGTGACATGCCAGTGGTGGCGTTGCAGAGGTGGATGGGCTATCTAAGGGGGAACATGCTTCTACCCTGACTGACTCGACTAACCTAGGAGACCTATCTACCATAGGAGACAGAAAATCTAGTGGAGAAGGAGCAGGGGTTTGGTGCCCCTGGGGAGTGGATGAGCAGAAGACAGCATAGTCTTCGACTGAAATGTAAGTTTGAAAGTTGACGTTTTTTTTTTTTGGGTATCTTCTACTACCAGAAGAGAGCAAGAAGAATCAGAAGGTGGAGGCAGAGGAAGGAGTTTTTTTGTGAAGAATTGAGGAAAGAGAGAGAGGAAGGTATCGGGGGAGAACCACATCCCGCGAACTCGGGGGTTAGGAAAAGGAGGTGAAGATAGATCGAGTAGATCAATGGGCGGACAGTGCCCGCAATTGGAGGGAATGAATAGAATTTTTGACGGTCTCCCCGTGAAACACGGTTTGACCAGTATTGGAGGGGATCGAATCACAAAGTTTGGGTAAACTGTTGAGGCCAAATGAGCAGGAGGAATAAAGAAGGAAATGTCGGAGCTTCCTGCCTCTCGTATCTTCTGTGGCCTTATCAGAGCATGCCTAACCATGGGCATCTCTGTCCCCTTCATTTGAGTGGCTGGATCAGTAAACAGACTTGACATTTCAGCAAAATAATCTTCAAGATCCCCTACCAACCCCTGCAGAGGCGGCGGTGGGTCAGCAACAATATTAACAATGGGAGCATCTTTCTTTTCTTCCTTGGGTTGTGGCTTATTTGCGGCGCCGGGCTGTAGTGGACCCTTTACAAAGTGTTGCCGGTAGTCCCAGGTTAGTGGCCCAGAATCTGCCTGAATGGTAGTGTTATGATAGCCTAAGCCCTGACGACCCATCTTCTTGCTTTCAGAGATGGGTTTGGTCTTTCCCTGTAACCGCGCGCCGAGACCAAGGCCTGGCTGATAGCCTAGCTTCATGATCATGTCCCAGCCTTTAGAATTTTTGGGTTTAGGCTTAGCTCCGGCATTCTTGCGTGTTGTAATGGGTTTGCCTGCCGCATAAGCCCATGGGTAATTTATGTCCATAACTGACAATACTGGCCTATTGCTCGGCCATAGAGTGGGGAGAACCTGGTCAGTGATGGCGTCCACTGCCTGGACGGTGGAAACACTCTTGACTTTGACCACCCGCCCCTGGAAGGAGAATTTCAGGCACTGATGGGCGGTGGAAGGTACCGCTTGCAGAGCATTTATCCATGGACGACCCAGAATAGCCTTGAACATCGGATCTATGTCTAGGACGTAGAATTCCACCTCTATTTGTAACGGCCCTAGCTCAGCCTGTAATGTGATGACCCCGTGACATGCCCTTCTGGAATTGTCATAGGCGGCAATGGTTGTCGGTGTCGGCTTCAGCATACTTTCAGAAATGTTGCAGGCACGCAGAGTACTTAATGGACAAACATTTATTGAAGCCCCAGTGTCCACTAGCACTGAGTCTACCACTACCTGGTTCAAGGTGATGGTGACGCATAGCGGCATTTGGCGTGCTTCAGGGGGCGCGAGTTCGGCCTCAGAGAATGTGATAGCGGGCCCTTTGGTAACAGTAGCCAACACTGACGGCAAGCTGTCTACCGCCACATCTTCGTTCACTATGACCCTTTGCAGAAACGTCCTTAATGCTTCTTGGTGTAGAGGTGAACGTCTGATCAACTCCAAGACAGAGATCTTTGCCGGCATGCGGTCAAGATGTTGCAACAGGTCGTATGTGGAACCGGGCGCGGGGTCAACTTCATTGTCTTGTGCTGCTGATGCTGAGATGGAGGGTATTTGGGGAGGTGCACTGGTAGAGGGGTAAGTCCTTTGAAATAACCGCCCGCTCCTGAGGGCAAGGTTTTGTGCTGGCATGGCTGTAGGTGGGCTCCCGCTTGACCCAGTGGGGTGAATGAGAATGGAAGGGATGGCAGTCTTGGTGATGGAGGATATGATAGGCATAGTAAGCGAAGGTTGTGGTGAAGGTAAAATGGGCGATGGGTGAGGTAAAGGGGCGGTTAGTGGACTGCAGTGATTGGTGGACAAGATAGTGGAGGGTATAGTAGGTGGGGAAGTATAATGTTGTGGGGGGATAGGCGAGAGAATATGGCTTCTCGGAGTGGTAAGTATGGTGGAAGGATGGATGACGGGGGAAGTTGTGGAAGGCATGGAAGGCCGAAGGATGGAAAAGACGGCGGGTGAGGTAGAGTGCGTAGGGATGTGGCGTAAGGTTAACAGGTGTGCGGGATCGTCAATGGTCCACCCTGCGTCAGGAGCCGGGTGGCGTAACATGTTGACTTGGGCCGGTGCCGGCGGCTGCTGTTGTTGTTGAGGAGCGGGTGCATGTACTGGCATGGGATTTTGGGGGATCCCTAAGTTTGGCTGCTGCTGCTGTTGCTGTGGCTGCTGTGGCTGGAATTGCTGAGGTTGTTGCTGAAACTGCTGTTGCTGTGGTGCTGCCTGTTGCGGCCTTGCTGGCCCTCTTCTCAGATCTTCAATCAGCTTCCTCATCTGAGCCCAATCGATCCTGTGACCTTCGTGCAGGTCGTATACCAGGTCCCTAAAATGATAACACCTCTCAATGGTGTGCCCCGGCTGCCGGTGATATACACAATATCGGGACAGATCGGCGGCCGGATTCATGTTCGGGCGCTCAGGTGGCAATTGTAAATCGCCAGTATGCATCAGCGCTGCAAAGACATTAGTGAGCGTCTCTGGGAGAGGAGGATAGTTGGCTCTTTTAGCAACCGGACGAGCAGGTGCGTAGGTAGCAGGCGGGGGAGTGTTATGGTATTGCAGTGGTTGCTGGGGCTGTTGTGGTGGTGGCGGAGATTGTTGTTGAGGGTGTTGCTGCGTGGGAAAGGAAGGGCGAGGTGATGCGGAGAAATGGGGGTTGCTTTGCTGGGGGAAGTGGGAGGTGGCAGTCTGGCTAACTACCTGCACCTGCTCGTTTGTTTGGACTCCCTCGGTAACAGGGCCCTGTGGTTTTCTGGAACTCTTGGGCTTCTGGGCTTCGAAGAGAGAATGAATGGGGGAGTCCTTAAACTGGGTCTGGATAAACCGGGCCCGACTGTACAGTTGATGCATACTGGTGATGTCATTCAACATTAGGACATTCCGGAAGAGAGGGGTTGCATTAGAAATGAGCAGTTTGATCTTTTCTTCTTCCGGAATCTGCCCGGGCACACGGGAGGCTATCTGCCTCCACCTATCAGCATAGGTAGCGAAGTCTTCATCAGCTTTCATCTTCTCGGCCACTAAGTCCGTGAATGAGTATTCGGGTCCGACCCGATCTTGGAATCTTTGCACGAATTTCTCCTTGATCGTCTTGAAGCTCCCAACCTCCTCCAGTGGCAGAGCGTAAAACCATTCGAGTGCCACCCCGTCCAGGGATCGCCGGAATAGATATGCAAGGAGGTGATCGTCATGCTGGTATGGTCCCGACTCGTACAGGAATTCCTTGACGTGGATGAACGGGTTGCCGTTCCCATTGTACTTTCGGTATGTCGGGAGCTCTGACTGAGAAGGGAATCGGATGTCCCGGAAATTAGGAGTGAGAGCATCTGCGAAGGATGGTGGGCCAACCCTCTTATTGAGGAGATCGATCTGCTGTTGGAGAACTGCCAAGCGATCGTCACTTCCTTGTTGAGGTAGAGGGACTTGAGGTGGAACTGAAGGGTAGTGAGAGGCAGCTGGATGGACAGTAGAAGCCGAGGGATAATGGGAGACAGCCGGATGGATAGTGGGGGCCATGAGCCCGTAAGACGGATGTTGAGTCCAAAAGGGACCCACATCAGCGTAAGCGAGTTGAGCTATTCCGGGCTGTAGTCGAGTAGAATCCACTTGGGCCAGAGGGGCCGGTGGTGCTGATGAGACGGCCGCGTGGGCACTAGCACGAGGAGATAAGGGAATTTGACTCTTCCCTTTGTCTGCAGGAGGGTGGGCTGAGGTAGAAGCCTGGCCCGATTGATATATTGGAAATTGGAGGACCTGTGGGCGAAGAGGGGTATGGTCCACTGGGGCAACAGACGGTGCTCCGGACCTCTCAGCAGGATGGGTGGAAGAGACAGGAAGGGTTACAGCGGGCGGGACCTCTGCCCCGAGGGCTTGCTTGAATATCTGGAGTTGATCCTGGTCAAGTTGGGACATGAGTTGGAGTAGTTGGCTCGCCGACGGGGAGCCAAACTGAGGGAGCGTGGGTGGCGCAACCTCAGCGATGGAGGAAGGGGGAACAAAGACGAACCCCTCCCCATTCAGGGAGGAGGCAACCCCGGAGACGTCCTCGAGGAGCCCCTGAGGAAGAGAATCCTCGCGGGCGGGGATGGACCCGAAAGAAGACATGCTGGATGATGATGAGTTGAATAAAGGGTTGCAATAGAGGGAGAGTAGAGAATCGCCCCTAGGAGATGATCCCGAGGGAGGGGAGCAATGCTGCATGCAATGGGATGCACAGACTAGAGAGACTTAAGACCAAAGTACACAAGTAGAAGCAAAGCAACCACACAATGAAAGGTGGAGACGAGAAGGGAGTCAACCAAGTATGCACACACTTTGAATGATGCCGCAGATTTTCAGAATTCTTTTCTCTGAGGCTTAGTGTTTTGATTAAGATGTAGAGTTCACTCGGACACTTGGGAGCCTAATAACGGCATGATGGGGGAACTGGCTGACTTTAAGGGGAAGCACTCTCCACGTATGCAGAACCTAGACACGGTGTGGCGATGGTACAACCGGCCCGGCGTCCGTGTGGGAATCCACGGCTCACGGGGGCTTACGGAGGTCCTCGGCAAGATTCCCTAGTCGGCTCCAAGGAATATGGAGACGAGAGGAAATCCTACTTCGGTAGGAAATGCAACTACAGTATGAAGTGAATGATCCTAGGTGCACCGGAGTGCATGCAAAGCCTAGCCTAGAAATCTAGCAATCACATATGAAATCAAATGATAGAATCATGAAGCAATCAATAATATGATAGAAAATAACAAGTGGACAGCAGGGGGACCAATGCTGGGAATAAAAATCAGGGATAACAAGTGCCAGCCGTAGACTCTACACCAAAATAACGGTCTACAGGGGACCGCTGAATTGATTATAACGGCTCTGGAAGAACCGCTAAAGTGCAGAGCTCAAAACGCGAATGGCGGCCTGATGATGACCGCCATACGAGTATGACGGCTTGATGGAAGCCGTTAAATGAGCAGAGTACAACAGTGATAATTGCGGAGAATACCAGACAACGACGGCTGAAAGAGAACCGTTTTACACAGAACGACGGCTGTTACAGAACCGCTGAACTTCACAGAGACAGAGATTGGTCAGCAAACCAGAAGCACGATGGGCATCAGAAGTCCCACCGTGATCGCCAAAAAAGGAGAGGTGTTGATATGTTATTCCTCCTCGAGTTAAATAATATTGAAGTGATAAAAAAACAACAGGAGGAAAGATGAAGCTGTTGACCGTGATCGCCACCCGGTGAAAGCGCCGGGACTCGGAAGCTACGGGAGAATGCGGGTCCGTTCCTCCACTCCTCCTGGCCGGCCAGAAGGTGCGGGCCTCGTGCTTTTGGTTGCTGACCTGAAAGCAAACGGTGAAACACACAGATAAACGGAGATTAGCTAAATGATGGTGTAGTAGGTGTACTAATTGAAATAAAGCAAAGGAAGAACATGGCCCGGCGATACCTGGAGGTTTTGAAACCCCGTTTAGGGCGCCGGAAACAGTAGGAAAGATAAGAAATGCCAACTAAATGATGTATGTGATGTGTGATGCAGTGAAGAAAAGGCGTGTGTGGTGAGCAAACAGAGAAGGAAACACAAAGACACGAAGCGTGAAGTTCCCTGCACCGGGGGCCTGCGAGGGATGTAGAAGGCCCCCACTCCCTGACGAACGGGCGTATGCTGTATGAGATTTGGCGATGGAATTCGACAGCACTTCGTGATGGTCCCCCCCCTCTCTTCTGTCAGAACCCGTGAGCTATATATATAGAGCCCACGGCTTCGAGCTTAATCAGGGGTTAAGGGGAATGATGGTCGGTCAAAGGCCGGTAAATGAGAGCATCGTGTCAATATTGCCAACGACATTCTCCTCTTAATCCGCCTGGAATCACGGGGGTCTAATCTGGGTGGCCTTAAAAATGACGGTCTTACGAAGGCCGCCAAACATATATGACGGTCTTGGACGGACCGTTCAATATACATGACGGTCCTAGAAAAACCGTTATACTCAAAGAGGAGTCAACGCCCGGACAAACAACTTTTCGTGAAGCACGTGGCTATGACCGACTGTCGGGCCTCTGAACCCTTTTCTTGTCGGCAAATAATGACGGCCCAGGGACGACCGCTATATTGACTATAACGGTTGTAATTGAGCCGCTATACAAAGCGTATCACGAGATACAAATAACCCGGGGCAGCGGAACACAACGGCCAAGTGGGGACCGTTATATTGATAAAAACGGTTCATAACAGACCGTTAAATCCAATGAGAGGGAGGGAGGCCTTCTTCGCTGGGAAGAGCCCAAAATACTGCCAGAGGAATAATCTTTCATGTGATTGACTGTTCGGGACATCAATAACTGAGACGCAGGAACTGATTCGATTCATCGGTAAAAAACGGGTGTCAACACATAGCAGCAAAGGTACGATTTTCTTCAAAAAATATCTCTGCCAAATCACAGTCTTCTGACACCGAAGCAATCTGACGGCTTTTTCCAGAGCAAACGGATCCTCTAGATTAAGTTCCAAATCTTGAAATCAGCTTCTGTCAGATTCAGATCTGTTCTGGTCGAACCAAGTGTGTCGACACTTTCCTATTAGTGTGTCGAGACATTCCTTTGAAAATCTTGGAGAATCGTTCTGGTTAATCGTGGATGTGTCGACACTTTTCTATCAGTGTGTGGAGACATCCCTTTAAAAAGCCTTGTAGACAACTTTTGCCGGTTTCAAGTATGTTTTGGTTGAACGTTGATGTGTCGACACTTTACCCCCAGTGTGTCAAGACATCCCTTTGAAATTCTTGAAGAACCATGGCTGATGAGTCGAGACAGCACCAAACGGTGTCGAGACATGTGAGCCATGTGCAGAGTTGTTGTAAGAAGGTGTCGGGACATAAGCGCCTTGTGCAGAGATTATCACACGAATGTGTTGACACTTTTCACTCAGTGTGTCGAGACATCGGTGAATCCAGATACTTAGTCAGAACAGCTTTAGCTTGAATTCTTCTGGATGTGTTGAGACATGAATAGGATGTGTCGACACATTATGTTATGCTGGAGCTCAAATTGTTGGAATTTCAACATAATCTCTTCTGGATGTGTCGAGACATCACTGGGCCGTGTCGAGACATCATTTAGTGAGATTCTTCTACACTTGTTTAATCAATTCATCAAGCCAAGAATAAGTTAGATATTTCTCAAACATCGATTAATGATTTATGATTTTTTATCATCAAAACTAGGGGACACAACAGTTTGTTATGAAGAGACGGCTCTACAAGCCAAATTTGACATGGCGAACAATAGTGAAGCCGAAGACGCTGAGGAAGGAGAAGCTTGCTTCTGCTACAACCCTGCCTCGGCGGTGATACTAACGCCTCCAAGACCGACTGAAGAAGCTCCTGTTGGAATTAACCGGGCGACACCCATCATTGAGACTCTGTCCAAAAAGGAGCAGGCCACCACTACTGAAGACATCCCAGCCCAAGGTAGCACCACAGCATCCCTATATGGCGCAGAACCGAGTTGCCGTCCCTCTGAGCCAGCAATGAGAGCACGTCAGCTCCTTGAAGCTGCTGACATACCAACTGAATCCAAAGTAGCAGAAAGCCCCCTGGTGGAACAACTCATACCTTTGCCACTAGCTGAATTAGAAGTCTCTGAGGAGATCCAGGGGCAACACAATGAAGAAGTGGAGGTATTTGAACTTGAAGATGATATTCAAGATTTCATTGACTTATAGTCGGTGCCTCCAGAGATCGAAGATGGAGGTCAAGCTACGGTCAATGAACTAGTAGAAATCAATTTGGGAAGTGATGAGGATCCCAGGCCGACTTTCATCAGTGCCCAGCTCTCGTCAGAAGGACAGAAGCTATATTCTACTACAAGAATTCCGGGATTGCTTTGCCTAGAGCTACAAGGAAATGTCGGGACTTATCCCTGCAGTTTCACAAAATGAGTTAGCTATAAATCCCGAAGTAGAGCCAGTGAAACAGTCACCACGGCGCATGAGGCTAGAGCTTATCACCCAGATATGCAAAGAGGTTGACAAACTCATTGATGTGGGTTTTGTCGAAGAGAACCAATATACCACTTGGCTGGCCAACATTGTGCCCGTCAAGAAGAAGAACGGGCAGATCCGGATATGTGTAGACTTTCGAGATATGAACAAGGCATGTCCAAAGGATGACTTCCCGGTGCCGATCATAGAAGTCATGATCGATGCTACAATCGGTCACGAAGTCCTGTCGTTCATGGACGGATCGTCAGGTTACAACCAAATATGGATCTCGGAGCATGACCAGGTCCATATCACCTTCTGAACCCCTAAGGGCATCTACCACTACAAAAGGATGCCGTTCGATTTAAAGAATGCTGGCGCAACCTACCAGCGAGCAATGACTAGAATCTTTGATAAGCTGCTCTACCATAAGGTCGAGTGATATATAGATGACCTGATAGTCAAGACCAGAAGGAAGGAAGACCATATGCAGGACCTCCGAGTCATATTTCAGAGGCTCAGACAATATGAGTTAAAAATAAACCCCATGAAGTGCACCTTCGGAGTGTCCAACGGCAAGTTCTTGGGTTTCATTGCCAGATATCGGGGGATTAAAATAGACCCCGCAAAGATCAAGGCCATCCAAGAGTTACCTCCACCAAAGAATCTCACCAAGCTGAGGTCGATGCAATGCCGCCTGGCTTATATCCGGTGGTTTATATCCAATTTGTCGGGTCGATGTCACCCCTTCCACAAATTGATGATGAACAATGTACCCTTCTACTGGGATGAAGAATGCCAAAGAGCCTTTAATGGGCTGAAGGATTATCTGAACACTCCTGCTATGCTCAGGGCACCGGTGAAGGGGCGGCCGCTGGTCCTGTACATCGCAGCCACGCATTACTCCCTGGGGGCAATGTTGGCCCAAAATAATGAAGAAGGAAAAGAACAAGCACTATATTTTCTCAGCCAAAGGCTGGTCAGAACTGAGGAAAGATACACCTTTATCGAGAAGGTCTGCTTTTTTTTTAAAACCAAGTCATCAAATGGGAAGAAGGGAGAGTGCACCCCCATTCCAGAGGAAGGGAATGTTCTCACTCCACCTACCCGCCACTCGATGCTTTATTTTATTGATTTATCAAAAGAATACATTTCTATAGGAGGCCAAGTCTCTAAAGTACATTGAAAGAAAGAAAGGAAGGAAAGCACTATACAAGCCTCCTGCGAAAGTTTGGTATGACATTAGCATCAGCTATGGCATATCCTTTTGCTAGCATGGGCAGCTCCCTGATCGAGGAGAATTCCAAGTTGCATCTCACGAGCATAGTATGATTTGCTAATGCATCAGCAAGCTGATTCACCTCTCCGTATGAATGGATAATGGGACAGTGGAGGGAAGAGAGAATTTGTTGCAAAGAATCCCACTAAGGAAGTAATGACCACGGAGGGTCTCTTTTATTTTTCAGCAGCTCAATTAGTGCCAAAGAATCTATAAAAATAATTGAAATCTGAATATTATGATGTTGTGCTAATCGAAGGCCATCTAATAGGGCCTGACCCTCTGCCACCATATTGGAGCAAATTCCATAATAATATGAGAAGCCTAGCTTTAATTACCCATAATGATCTCTGAAACAGCCACCACCCCCAGAAGGATCGGGGTTGCCTTTGCTTGCACCGTCCACATTTATAGAAAAGTTAATAGCAGGGGCTTTCCAGCGGACAATGATATATAATGGATGATAGCTATTGATAGTTATGCCAAAGCCTTGCAGAGTTATCAAATATTCATTGTTGACTCCTTATTTCAATCTGATCTGGTTCACAGTTAGCTTTATCTGTGCAAGAATATGTTCCGAGATCTTTTCAAAGCTTGTTCTATTACCTTCATATCTTGCACGGCATCTATATTTCCAAGTCTCCCAGACTATCAAAATTGTTACCAACAATGAGATGAAGCCTTTGGGTTTATATAGAACTGCCTCATTTATAGTTGTTCTCAGCCTGCTACTAATAGTGGTAGCTTCCAAGCAAGAGTTGATAAGCAATGGAGCAAATTTGCTCCATAGAAATTTAGCCACATCACTGTCGACAAATAAGTGATTTTCATCCTCTATAACATGGGAATTGAGGCAGCAAACACAACTAGAAGCGAAGTTAACTCCACTCATTTGAATTTGCCTCCACAGGGACAACATGTTTCAATATTTTCTAACAGAATAATGAAGCCCGAGGGGGAAATCTTTGATTCCAGAATTTATTAATCATTAAACCAGAACCTGATGCCTTCCCTTTGATAAAACTATAGGTGGATTTGATACTGAATTTACCTGAATTGGTGAAAGACCAAATAGGTATATCCTTCCCAATTTGAATAACAAAACTCTGGATTTCGCCCTTCAGTTGATGGTCTTCCAAGTGTTGCCAGACTGGATGTTGATAATTTGCCATGGCATCTTGAACAGTACAGTCTTCAGTCAGGGGAAAATTCTTTATATTAAGAGTATCAACCAAAACCTTATTTTTGTACCAATTGTCTTTCAGAAAATTTGTATTAGCACCATCTTGAACAATCATTCGAAGGCCTGCCAAAAGGATAGACCGGGCTTTCTCAAAGTCATTAGCTTTTATGCCAGCTGGGAGTGGAATTTTACAATCTGAGATATGGAGGCCATGATAATACTTGCTTCTCACAAACTTAGCCCAAAGAGATTTACTGTGTGTAGAGAGCCATAGTTGCTTAACATAGAAACACAATTGAATATCTGATTGGCTTCGGATGCCTAGTCCACCTTCGGAGAATGGACAACACATTTTATCCCAAGATACCCAATGCTTCCTGTGGGCTATTTCAAACCCCTGCCATAAGAAGTTAGAGCAAATATTCTTAATTTGTTTGAGTATATTGTAAGGGATGGAAGTTGCACTGGCACTATACATGGGAATGGAAGCTAAAACCGATCGAATTAAAACAAGTCTCCCTGCCTGAGACAGTAATTTACTTTGCCAACCAGAAAGCTTGGCATTGACTTTGTCCAACAGATATTTGAAGTGAGGACTTTTAACTCTTCCTTTAAAAAGTGGGATGCCCAAGTCTTTAATACTTCCAGTCTTGTGTTGATAGCCTGATAATTGACCTTTTCGGTCAATAGAGCATCGAGGCATCTATTTAGTCACCATAAAGCAACTCTTTTGAGCATTGATTTTCTGGCCAGAAGACAATTCATATCTCTTTAAGAACAGCAGTAAATGTTTGAGCGAGGATACTCCACCATTCATAAAAATGATGGAATCATCCGCATAAAGAATGTGTGATATATGCTAGACACCACGAGGGAGATGGTAATATTTGCACTGTCCAGAGGAAAACAAAAAATTGAGGCCCCTACTGAGAACTTCTTCAGCTAGGATGAAAAGAGCAGTGGCTAAGGGATCTCCCTGTCGAACCCCTCTTGAAGACTTGAAGAAACCATGAATGTGTCCATTGAGAGATATAGAAAACCAATAGTTTAACAGCATTTGGGCAATTAAAGAAACAAACCTATTGGAAAATTCAAATCTTTTCAACACCATAAAAATGGAGTCCCACTCTATCCGGTCATAGGCTTTTGCCATGTCAAGTTTGAGAAGCATATTGTGTCCTCTGACTGGTCTATAAATTTCCATAAACATTTCCTTGGCCAGCAGAAAAATGTCAATGATTTGTCTTCCACTGATGAAACCACTTTGCTCATTAGAGATAATGGAAGGCAGAATAGGTCTCAACCGATCACAAATGTCTTTGGAAACAATTTTATATGTAAAATTACATAAGCTAATGGGTCTAAAGTCAACATAAGATGTTGGATTGTTTACCTATGGGATCAGGCATACAATAGTGGAAGTGACACCTTGGGGTAAACCCCATCCTTGAAAAAAGCTTTGGACTGCACTGATGACATCCTCTTCTATAATATCCCAGCAATGAGTAAAGAAACCCCCAATGAAACCATCTGGCCCTGGGGAGCTATTACCAAATAAAGAGAAAACTAAAGACTTGATTTCATCTGCCAAGGGAATAGCACATAGCATAGTGTTTTGGTCTTCATTTATCAACCGATGAATGACTGAGAGGAGGTTTTCATCAATACTATGGTCTTCAGAGGTTAATAAAGTTTTGAAGAAGTCAACAGCACCATTTAATAGTAATTCCTGATCATCCACCCAGTGGTCATTAATTTTCAGTTTATGGACATGATTTCTCTGCCTTTTGACCTTAGTATAATGATGAAAAAACTGTGTGGTTCGGTCCCCACAAGAAATCCATTGTACTCGGGACTTTTGATACCAGAAGATCTCTTCTCGGGCTAGAATAAGTCGCATCTGATCATTTGCTTTTTGAAGGTTAATGCGATTTTCCACTGTAGGATTAGCATCAAAGGAGGATTGAGCCAGCTTCAACTATATTTCAGCTTTATCCTTGGTCTCATTGGTATTGCCAAAATTTTCTTTACTCCAAGTTCTTAAGGCAGCCTTCAGATTTTTTAGCTTTCTCTGGAGAGCATGGAAAGGATGGCTATTAACTTGGTTACAGTTACTCCATTGCATTTTTACAAAATCCAGAAAGCCCTCAGGTGTGTGCCACATATGCTGATAAAGGAATCTCTCTGGGGCAGGATGAGTGGAGTTTATATGTAAAAGTAATGGGGCATGATCTGAGGGGCCTCTTGTTAAATGCCTAACAGCCATATTATAGTTTGATTGTAACCAATGGGAGTTGAATAAAACCCTGTCCAAGCGAGCTCTAATATGTGAAGGCCATGTTTGGTTGTTAGTCCATGTGAAAGTAGAGCCATAATAACCCGCATCAACCAGACCAGTGGCAGATAGAAAGCCTTGAAAGTCAGCCACAACACCATGGAAGAGAAGGATCCACCGATTTTTTCTTCAGGAGAGACTATACAGCTAAAATCTCCTCCCACGATCCAAGGGATAGTCACTCTTTGGCTAAATTCCATAAGAGAATCAAATAATTCCCTGCGGCAGCTCACATTACAGGAAGCATATATCGCAGTGAAATACAATGTAACTGTGTTATTTTCCTTGAAAGCCACAGTCAGATATTGAGGGTAAAGTTCTATAATATCAAGGCAGATATTAGACTTATGGAATAACCAGATTTTGGAGGAATCTTATTTATTGCCAATGAAAGAATGTAGTTTAATGCACCGAGCCACACATTGAGCATGGTTTAGCTTTATACGAGGTTCTAATATTGCAGCAATGCAAATGTCATGATCTTTAATGTGTTGAGCAAGACTTCTTACAGTGGTTTTATTGTCTATGCCTCTTACATTCCATATCAAAGCTGAGTTAAACATGATCAATTGCAGAGTATGAATGAGCAGCGAGTACCTTGACTTTTGCCCTGGTCAAGCGGGCATCATTGAAAAGAACTCCCGGTAGGATAGAGACATCATTCGACTTCACATCATGGGGGAGATTGCTTCCATTTTCTTGACACAACATCCTAGAATTCTCCAAGGCTGACAGTTTTGAAACTGCTTCCGAGCTAGCAATTGTACAGACATTTGAATATAAGCCTATTGAAGCTGGAGGTGGAGCAGAAAACTTGTTATGTGTTGTATCTTTATTGTGGTGGATTGAAGGAAGCTCAGATAATGCTGCAGCCTTCTCTATTCGAATCAGATCTGTAGTGATAACCTCTTTAGTGTCATTTCCACATATAGAAGATGAGGGGCCATCATTTCCTTTTGGCTCCGAAGATCCTGATGGAGGGACTATTGGCTGACAACACTTAAAATTATCAAAAGACTTGTGATCTCCAGAGATTAGTTTGTCTTGTATAGTTGCTTCCTCAGAAACCAAATCATCAAATGTCTGGGTTAAAGCTGAAAATCTATTCGTGTCATTAGATGTTGTCTTTAGACCAAGGAAGTTGGGCATCCGGGGCCCATATTCCTAGCGAACAACCTTCTGAGCTGCAAGAGGAGCAGCATTACTCAGAGATTGATTACACGCCAATTTTTTACTCTATTTCTTCTTGCAATAATTCTCTATGTGCCCAATCTTATGACAGTGAGAGCATAAGTGTGGAACTCTATGATAGCTAATATCCTGCCAAAACCCACCATCTTCCAAACCAATCCATAGCCGATCCTTCCTCTACATAGACAGATCTAACTCTACGCACACTAGAGCCTCCGAAGTTTCAGTCATGGCAGGTGTTGCTTCATGGATCTGCAATACATTGCCAACATTCCCTGCTATTGATCGGAGCATGTCATCATGGTAGAAATTAACTGGTAGAGAAGGGAACCTGATCTATACAGGAATTACCGATGGATCAGAGTTAAATTCAAAATCATGCGACCACCTGAAAAACATGAATAGAAATCCTTTAATATATAAGTTCTTTTGAAGAAGAACTTTGAGGAAATTCGCTTCGCAACCCAGCCGAATTAGGATGTGTCTGGCATTCATCCGGTTGATGATGAAATCAGAACTTAGTTGAAGGCGCTGTGAGAGACAGGTTTTTATTTCCGGAATGGATGGTCGACCGTAGGAGCACTTTGCTATGATTGCATTTTGAAGATGTACACATGATGCCAGAATCTCTTCTTTGGAGAAGAAGACGGCGAGCTCTCCTTGGTCCGTATACGCTGGGGCCTTCACCTGAATTGGTATTCGCGGCCGAATCTGTGACTCCATGAGGGTTTGGGCGTAAGTTTTCCGTGGAGCTGCCACTACCACATCTGAGTTTCCGGTGTCGTTGCTCACCGGAGGGAGCATCTCCCCCACCGCACCAGCAATGGCCGACGGGGAGGGGACGGAGAGAACGATAGAAACGATGGTGGGAAGATGAAAACCAGAGCTTCTCTCACTAAATAATCAAGAGAGAGGGGGGTGAGAAGGTTTGCTTGGCCCTGGTCTTCGCAGTTAAGAAACTCTAACACTATATGATGTCACATGAAATGAAGCTGATGGGAATCAACGCTAGGCATCTAACATTTTTAATTTACATTTTTATCATTGAGTCATTTGGGTCATTTGTAAGGCAATTATAAGCCAATGGGTTAATTGCGCTAAATTACTGGGTTTCTTTGTAAAAGGCCACTTAGGCCCAGCGGGCCCCCCACCCTCTCTCTCATTGGGCCACCTAGCTTCTAGGGCCCATAGGGGCTGGTCCATGGTCCAAGGTGGAGGACCAAGGGAGAAAACAAAATCCAAATTGGCTTCTTTAAGTGGAGGGCGCCCCCTTGTTAGGATCGGTGCAAGTATTCAGAGGGGGGGTGAATGAATATTTCCTCTTAAAAACCTTTTCGCCCAGTTAAAATTTCGCTTACTGTAAATGCTCGTTCGCAAACCAAATATACTTGAAGGCAGAATGGCAGTAGTGAAACAACCAAACACAAAGTGAGGTCACTAGGGGGCTAACCAGACAGATTTAGTCAATCTGAAAACTAATTAACTCTTCTGCTCAACCAGAAGGCAAACACAAGGAGCGCCCCTATACAATCACCTAGCGGAAGCACAAAAAGACAATCACACCACTGCACAATAGATTTTTAGGTGGTTCGGTCCAGCAGACCTACATCCACCCCACACTCAACCCGAGTGTGGCTTCCACTAGCTCACGCTAGAAACCGCAGACTCAGTCTGCAACAGGTGCTGCCACACAGCTTGACCAGGGGAACAACCTCCCCTCTTCCTCCCAACCGGAGGTAACCACTAGTGACACCAGTCACTAGCAAACCAGAGACGCAAGTCTCTCTTCCTCCAGACCGGAGGGTACACCTAGTCTTGCAACCCACAAGATTAGAACCGGAGGACCAATCCTCCCTACCTCCAAAACTGGAGGGAACCAACCGGTGACTTCCAGTCACCAGCAAACCAGAGGTCGAAGACCTCTCTTCCTCCAGACGAGGAGGGACCCCTGGACTTGCAATCCACAAGCCCAGAACCGGAGATCAGATCTCCCTTCCTCCAAACTGGAGGGAACCCACAAGTAGCACCCAGCTATTTGCAACCGGAGATATCAATCTCCCTTCTCCTGAACAAACAGGAGGAAACCCGACCTCTCTACAGAGTATCGAAAAAACAGCAAGTAAATAGATCAAAAGAAAAACGAAACCAGCAACAGAAAGCTGAAAAGATAAAACCAAATGTGGCTCTCGCAGGAGCTGGCTGGCCTGGATTTGATCCACGGTCCAGTAGACAGATCTTCAGGTAAGTTTTTCTTCCTCTTCACTTCTCTCCTTCTTCTTCTCTTTCACTCTCTTGATCTCTGCTCCCCTATTCTCTTCGGCTCACACTTCTATCTCTCTCTTTCTCTTCTTCTCCTTCTGCTCTTCTTCTTCTTCATTCTTTCTTCTCTTCCTTTTTCTGGATCGGGGCTCTCTGTATGAGCTTTTCTTCTTGCCAACTCGATCACCTTCATCTGAGGACGAAGGGTTCTATTTATAGCAGCAACAGCAGGTGGATAGGGCACAAAACGCGTGTGCCTCCCACATTTCCAGAATCTTCCTGCCACGTGTCTTTATCAGATTGGTTCCTCTTGTCTAGGATCACGTGCAGCTCAGGAGTGTGGAATGTTCTTCCTCGGACCTGTAATAAGATTACAACCCATTAAAATTGAGGGCTATAGGAACTAAAGCTGCATGAGGTATGGACTGTACTGGGAATGACACGAGATAGATATGGTGACTACAACACGAAACAAGGAAAGAACAACACGAGATACACTGTGACAGAACAGACACAACGAAGAGAACGACACGAAATACAGCGGTGACAAAAGTAAACATTACAAGAGAACAACACGAGGTTCATATGGGAACAGTACGAAGTTAGAAGGAAACAACACGAGGACATAAACACAAGAGAAACACGAAGACATGAATACAAAAAACAAAGACCTAAGGGTAACACGGAGTGGTACAGAAAACAGCACGAGATAGAAAATAGAACGATACGAGGTACCAAGGCTAATACAACAAGGAAGATGACACGAGGTCAGATAAGAACGGCACGAGGTGAGAAGAAAACGACACGAGGTAGAAAGAAAACAACACGAAGACACGAAGACACAAACAGAAACCAACACGAAGTGGCACAGAAAGCAACACGAGGTGCTACAATGTTCTGCACGCAGTGGAATAAAAACGACACGAGGTGATAGCAACTCAAGGATGAAAAATAGAAACCGACACGAAGTGTGGTTAAGGCGAAAAAGGACACTGAGTCTAAAGAGGAAAACAGCACGAAGACAGCGAAAATGACACGAAGTTCATAAACTCAACACGAAGACATAACTACTGAAATAATACGAAAGACAAGGACACATCACGAAGATCAACACAGAAACCGACACGAGGTGTGGTTTCAAAACAAACGAAATCGACACGAGATGAACAACTAAAAACAAAGGAGACGACACGAAATATAGTAGAACCAACACGGACACACGACCTGAAGGACAGTAAACATAAACAACACGAAGTATGACAGAAACCGTACGGACATACAATGTACTACCTCATAGCAGATTTCCTGTTAGGCATAGAATTCAACACGAAGTGTTGTAAGCTCAGACGACACGAGATCTTTTCGTGTTAGTGAGGGGAAACAACACGAAGACTCAAATACAGAAACAACACGAAGATGATGTGCAGTCTGATGTACAGACTTTGAAGAACAATCCAATGTATGGACATTGAAATCAAAGACCAATGTGCAGACTTGACAGTGAAGACTAGTGTGCAGACTTCAAGTTTAACTGTGGATGTACAGACTTGACGTGTTGATGCAACATGCTATGCAATGTACACACTTCACTGAACAGGATGTGCAGACTTTGTGAGCGCCAAGTGATGTACAGACTTGGATGACCAACGCCAATGTATAGACTTCCAACGTGAGTGATGCGCTGTACAGACTTTGTCATCAGACGCTAAATGAGACTGACAGTGTATACACTTAGACAATGCAATGCACTGTATGGACTTCTAAGAGACGCTCAATGTACAGACTTACTGCCAATCAATGTATAGACTCTGTAAATGCATATGAATGCTTTATGGAGCAGATAACAGTCTGAACTTCAAATGCAATGACTTACACAACAAAAATGACTCACAGTGATTAACAACAAACACCAATCATCAAAACCAAATCAATCATCAAAACCACAGCAATGAATGCTTTATGCATCAGTTTAACATGTATCATGACTGAACATCAAATATGTTCATCTAAACTAAGCAGCAAGATGACTGAACATTTGATTAACTCACATCAACAACAAATCATCAAAACCATCATCAAAACCACAGGGGCACAACAATCTCCCCCCTTTTGATGATGGCAACACTTTCAATACATTGAGTCATTCTGATGATGTGAGGCAATCTGCTGAAGACTCAAATTATTCTCCCCCTTTGACTTCATCAAAAAGAAAATAATTTGAGAAATTAAAGCAGGTGTAAAAAGTTCAGTCAATTCCTCCCCCTTGCAAGAACATGATACAGTGTGACAAGGAATGCTCCCCCTGAATAGATGCCAATTGATTTGAAATTGCTGCAAGACATGGAATCTCCCCCTCAATAAGTGGAATCTTATGAGATGAATGAGAAGGAGACCACAGGGGCAAACAAGGAGAAGTTCAATTTAGTGAACCAATAACATGAGCAGAAGAAATTCAGCCAGACAGATTTTGCAAGGATGCTCCAAACACAAGAAATTTAGTCAGATTTTCAAAGAGATATCAATCTCATAAATCTAAAGCATAAGTTTTCAAAGTCTTCTATCATAAGGGCTTATGAATGACATTTATTTGAATAGCATGGTTTAAACATGATGTATGCAGAGTTTATCAATAAAATTCTGTATTGATATCGAAAGCCATGTTTTAATAAAAAAGAACCAAGCCCTCATATTTATCTTGATTATCCTCCCTTTGTCTTACACAATCAAATCTATTGACTTCTTTCAGAATTACATGCACTAGTATTGAGATCAAGCAATTATGAAGTCATATTATTTTGTCTAGGGTTGTAGCAATTTGATTTTAGCATCAATATTCAGATATTTCAATCTTTTGAATAATTTTCTTGCTACAATTTTACGAGCACTCTAGTTCAGTTCACACCTTGTAGCTAGAGGATATACCTTGATTAGAGGCCAATATCCCTAAGCACTTAGTGTGACTAACTGTCAAGCTCTGTATGAACAGAGATAGCATTTACACATCATGATGCACTCCAAATCATTTCTTGATGAGTGAGTTGTATTTCTCAGTGTGCATGCCATTGCTCTGCCTGAATTTTCAATATAATGTATTCTGCAGAGTTGACTAAGACACCTCATGACATAGTCCTTTGGACATGGTTTCTCAGTGATCAAAGTCATTGCTCTGACAACAATTACCCTTTAGACAAAACAGACAAATTCCTTTGCTTCAAGTCAATAATAATTTCATGTACTTAACCAATTGAAGCCATGAATTCAATAATGCAGATTTCAGAAGTTTTCAAGATTCAGCATGAAACAGCTGGTTAAGGTTTATTAAACATGTTTCAGATATTTTTAAGAGATTTTAAAGTCAAACTCATTGAATACATTAAACTTAAACCACATGAGTTATTTTAGTCATTCATAAAAATGTATAATAGAAGATTTCTGGTTCAAAATTTTCAGATTTATGATCGAGATAGCCCATTGAAATCTTCATGAAAGACTGATAGAATTCTGAAGCCAAGCGATACCAATTGTTACCAATTGATAGGAGAGATTTTGTAGCTTAGTGTTTTCAAATTATGATCAAGGCTTGTCAACAAAATCAGTAAGAGAGGATATGTAATGAGTTCTGACCCATGTATGCATTTGACAACCTTTATACAATTGCAATGACTCCCCCTCACAATATGCATTCAAACTCTCTTTTTGGCATTTTCAATACAGGGAGATGCAATGCACTATATGCATGCAGGGACATGCAAAGACTCAACATTGAATTGTTATGCAAGGATATGCAAGTGACTCCCCCTGAAAACATGCAATGCTTGCACTGAAAATTGAACATATGATTCCAAATGATACATGCACATTCAGACTGCCCTATCAAGCAACATGACCCATGGTACTAGGCGGAGCACTTGGTCTAAAAGACCAGCTCTCACATAGTAAGGACCTCCGGACAGATTTCCCTGCCTTTTGGTAGCTTACCATTTGATATACCATCGAGGTCATGAATAACAAGGTAAACTCAACAGTCCTATATGCAATTCAGGTTTTCAATGAATTATTCAACAGACAGTTTTCAAACAGCATTCACATTCAGTTCAGATTTTCAGAAATTTCAGAGTGCATGATCAGAAAATAATGCAACTGGCAGATGATGAATGAATATGCAAGAATACATCAAACCAGATATGCAATAAGTTTCAAAATGGGAAATGCAGAGAGATTACCTGAACAGTGTGGGAATGGGGTTTTCATTCTTGAGTACCTTGGATCATTACCCCCTTTTATTCCTCAGCTTCCAAGGCACACCTGTAGCAGATACATCATTTTGATGTAACAGGTACCCAAGAAACCTTGGGTCCTGGTTTGGCAGTGACACTCCTAGCAGGTTTTCTCAACAGATTTTTCACATGTTTATCATCACAACACATGATATGACAATTATACATGGAATGCCCTACCTGCCCACAATGATAACAAGAGATAACAGATTTCATGTTTTCCTTGTATACATCAGCATTGGCGTGAACATGGTGTGAGTGAACATGATTAATTCTGTTATTGACATAAAATTTTTTTTTTTCATAACCGGCCAGCCAACAGTTAACAGCTCTGTGACCTGGCTTTCCACATTCAAAACATACAGTGTATTTGCTTCTAGAACCAAACTTCTTTCCATCAATGATGCTTTTATTAACAGGGAAATTAACAAATCCAGAGTTAGTTTTCTTTCCATGAGCATGCCAGCAGAAGGCAGCAATGTGACCAAACTTCCCACAACAATAGCATTGAATTTTCTTTTCCTGATCAGTGGAATGTTTCCTAAGATGTTTTCTAGGATACTTTCTAACAGCATTTCTTTCATCTTTTGTCAATGCTATACAGTTATGCATAATATGGCCAACTTTCCCACAATAGTGACATGTTATAGCCTTTTTATTTACATTCACTCGTTTGACAAGATTGATATTCTCATGAGAGTGTGAATGTGTGTGTGAGCAGTGAGCAGCATGCACATGTAAATCAGAAACATATTTGGATTTATTCAAATCAGCATTTTTCTTTTGTTTTTGAATCTTTTTCTGTTTCTTATCTGAATTTTCAGCCTTCTTTGCAGTGAATTGAAAAATAGAAGAATTAGATTGATTAGCTTGTTCAGAGCTTTTCACGAATACAGTTGACTTCTTCTTTTCATTTACTTTCTTATTAGCATGCACATACCCAAGTCATTCTTTCTGAAAATTCACTTTAGAACCAAGCAGCTTATTCAAATTGTCTTTTCCTTTGACAAATTTTGACAAAGAATTTTTCAGATCTTCAATCTCAGAATTCAATGAAGCAATACTCACTTCATACTTGGATAGCTCAGATTCACAAACAATCAGCTGTTGTTGCAAAGCATCATTCAGGTTCTTCAGAGTTTCATTTTCTTGTTGAACCATTATTTCAATGTTGTTCTCATTTCCCCTTACAACAGTTTTTCCTTTTTCAATTGACAACCATTTTTCAGAGAAGACAGTATTAAGAACCATTAGCTTTTTATTTTGATCTTTCAAGTAGACATTTTCTTCAATCAGCTTATCTTTTAATTTCTCAATTTCCTTCTTCTGAGTCAGCAGAGAATCATTTTCTTCTTTCAAGGAAGTGATTAAGTTTTCCTGTACGTTATCATCAGAATGTAATTCTTCAATCAATTCCTTCAATTTAGATTTTAGATTTTCATTTTCAGCCTTTAGACATGTGATTTCAGCATTTTTCTCTTTTCTTAATTTTCTCTTTCCTGATTTGACTCTTTCATATTTATCTAGAAGATGCTCATGCATGGCAACTAACTCATCATGGCTAATATCCTCGGTCTCAGAGATTACCTGGGATGAGGACTCATCTGACTGATCACTCCTTCTTGCCATGAGACATTCTTCTCCCTGTTCCACGTGTGTTGTAGTCACTCTATCAAACATTTCCTTTGCAGTGCTACAATCTGAGAAGGAGGAAAAATCATCAGAACCGATTGCAGCCTTCATTAAATTTAGAGCTCTCACATTATCATCATTTTTCAATTTGTGAACATGAGTCCACTTGGACTTATCCTTAGGAAGTTCATGTGGACTGTGAGAGATAATCTTCCATAATTGTGGATTAATAGAGTTAACATGCTTGTGCATTCGATATAGCCAGAATTTAATATTTGAACTGCTGAATAGTGGAGGATGAGCCATGAGAACACAACAGATTAATGCAACAAGAATATTGATGCACTAAGAACAAATTAGCACCGAAAACTGCAAGATCGAATCTGCAGGTCGCTGGACCTTGTATGCAGAACCTGCTCTGATACCAACTGTTAGGATCGGTGCAAGTATTCAGAGCGGGGGTGAATGAATATTTCCTCTTAAAAACATTTTCGCCCAGTTAAAATTTCGCTTACTGTAAATGCTCGTTCGCAAACCAAATATACTTGAAGGCAGAATGGCAGTAGTGAAACAACCAAACACAAAGTGAGGTCACTAGGGGGCTAACCAGACAGATTTAGTTAATTTGAAAACTAATTAACTCTTCTGCTCAACCAGAAGGCAAACACAAGGAGCGCCCTTATACAATCACCTAGCGGAAGCACAAAAAGACAATCACACCACTGCACAATAGATTTTTAGGTGGTTCGGTCCAGCAGACCTACATCCACCCCACACTCAACCCGAGTGTGGCTTCCACTAGCTCACGCTAGAAACCGCAGACTCAGTCTGCAACAGGTGCTGCCACACAGCTTGACCAGGGGAACAACCTCCCCTCTTCCTCCCAACCGGAGGGAACCACTAGTGACACCAGTCACTAGCAAACCAGAGACGCAAGTCTCTCTTCCTCCAGACCGGAGGGTACACCTAGTCTTGCAACCCACAAGACTAGAACTGGAGGACCAATCCTCCCTACCTCCAAAACTGGAGGGAACCAACCGGTGACTTCCAGTCACCAGCAAACCAGAGGTCGAAGACCTCTCTTCCTCCAGACCAGGAGGGACCCCTGGACTTGCAATCCACAAGCCCAGAACCGGAGATCAGATCTCCCTTCCTCCAAACCGGAGGGAACCCACAAGTAGCACCCAGCTATTTGCAACCGGAGATATCAATCTCCCTTCTCCTGAACAAACAGGAGGAAACCCGACCTCTCTACAGAGTATCGAAAAAACAGCAAGTAAATAGATCAAAAGAAAAATGAAACCAGCAACAGAAAGCTGAAAAGATAAAACCAAATGTGGCTCTCGCAGGAGCTGGCTGGCCTGGATTTGATCCACGGTCCAGTAGACAGATCTTCAGGTAAGTTTTTCTTCCTCTTCACTTCTCTCCTTCTTCTTCTCTTTCACTCTCTCGATCTCTGCTCCCCTATTCTCTTCGGCTCACACTTCTATCTCTCTCTTTCTCTTCTTCTCCTTCTGCTCTTCTTCTTCTTCATTCTTTCTTCTCTTCCTTTTTCTGGATCGGGGCTCTCTGTATGAGCTTTTCTTCTTGCCAACTCGATCACCTTCATCTGAGGACGAAAGGTTCTATTTATAGCAGCAACAGCAGGTGGATAGGGCACAAAACGCGTGTGCCTCCCACATTTCCAAAATCTTCCTGCCACGTGTCTTTATCAGATTGGTTCCTCTTGTCTCGGATCACGTGCAGCTCAGGAGTGTGGAATGTTCTTCCTCGGACCTGTAATAAGATTACAACCCATTAAAACTGAGGGCTACAGGAACTAAAGCTGCATGAGGTATGGACTGTACTGGGAATGACACGAGATAGATATGGTGACTACAACACGAAACAAGGAAAGAACAACACGAGATACACTGTGACAGAACAGACACAACGAAGAGAACGACACGAAATACAGCGGTGAGAAAAGTAAACATTACAAGAGAACAACACGAGGTTCATATGGGAACAGTACGAAGTTAGAAGGAAACAACACGAGGACATAAACACAAGAGAAACACGAAGACATGAATACAAAAAACAAAGACCTAAGGGTAACACGGGGTGGTACAGAAAACAGAACGAGATAGAAAATAGAACGATACGAGGTACCAAGGCTAATACAACAAGGAAGATGACACGAGGTCAGATAAGAACGGCACGAGGTGAGAAGAAAACGACACGAGGTAGAAAGAAAACAACACGAAGACACGAAGATAAAAACAACACGGAGACACGAAGACACAAACAGAAACCAACACGAAGTGGCAGAGAAAGCAACACGAGGTGCTGCAATGTTCTGCACGCAGTGGAATAAAAATGACACGAGGTGACAGCAACTCAAGGATGAAAAATAGAAACCGACACGAAGTGTGGTTAAGGCGAAAAAGGACACTGAGTCTAAAGAGGAAAACAGCATGAAGACAGCGAAAATGACACGAAGTTCATAAACTCAACACGAAGACATAACTACTGAAATAATACGAAAGACAAGGACACATCACGAAGATCAACACAGAAACCGACACGAGGTGTGGTTTCAAAACAAACGAAATTGACACGAGATGAACAACTTAAAACAAAGGAGACGACACGAAATATAGTAGAACCAACACAGACACACGACCTGAAGGACAGTAAACATAAACAACACGAAGTATGACAGAAACCGTACGGACATACAATGTACTACCTCATAGCAGATTTCCTGTTAGGCATAGAATTCAACACGAAGTGTTGTAAGCTCAGACGACACGAGATCTTTTCGTGTTAGTGAGGGGAAACAACACGAAGACTCAAATACAGAAACAACACGAAGATGATGTGCAGTCTGATGTACAGACTTTGAAGAACAGTCCAATGTATGGACATTGAAATCGAAGACCAATGTGCAGACTTGACAGTGAAGACTAGTGTGCAGACTTCAAGTTTAACTGTGGATGTACAGACTTGACGTGTTGACGTAACATGCTTTGCAATGTACACACTTCACTGAACAGGATGTGCAGGCTTTGTGAGCGCCAAGTGATGTATAGACTTGGATGACCAACGCCAATGTATAGACTTCCAACGTGAGTGATGCGCTGTACAGACTTTGTCATCAGACGCTAAATGAGACTGACAGTGTATACACTTAGCCAATGCAATACACTGTATGGACTTCTAAGAGACGCTCAATGTACAGACTTACTGCCAATCAATGTATAGACTTTGTAAATGCATATGAATACTTTATGCAGCAGATAACAGTCTGAACTTCAAATGCAATGACTTACACAACAAAAATGACTCACAGTGATTAACAACAAACACCAACCATCAAAACCAAATCAATCATCAAAACCACAGCAATGAATGCTTTATGCATCAGTTTAACATGTAGCATGACTGAACATCAAATATGTTCATCTAAACTGAGCAGCAAGATGACTGAACATTTGATTAACTCACATCAACAACAAATCATCAAAACCATCATCAAAACCACAGGGGCACAACACCCCTTTCTTTACCCATTTTTTTATGTTTGTATTATATTGACCATATGGGAGAAGAAATTTCGTATCCCCTAATTGCCCCTCCCTAACCCTAGATCTGAGGTTAGTTGAGGTTATTTATTTAGGGCTTTCATATAAAAGTCGTATATTCATTATTTTGATAGAATTATTGATTAAAATTTGAGAAAATTGTGTGAGAAGCCTTGGGCACCCCTCTCTCTTCCCTCTCTTCCTCCCTTGCAGTAGAGATTACATCAGATATGGGTGTGATGCCCCAAATCTCGGAGTGATTCCCAGCCACCGCCGTCGCCGCCACCATCGGAGCAGCCAACGACCTGCCACAACCCAATCTCCGGCCTACTGTCCAGACCTGCGACCTGTAGAATAGAAGCTTCAAGAAGAGACTGTATCTCTCGATCCAACCATCTGATTGAGCTGAGGTTTTGAGGTTTTGTTCCCTGTGTTTCCCCCTTCTTCCAGTTTAATTTTCACCTCAATCAGCCCCCATTTGCCCCTCCTCCTAGTTAATTCTTTCCACCCCTTGCAGTCTACCTTTCTGTAGATCTGTGAGATAGCAACCTGTTCCAAGAATTTTCACACCCCTTAAACCATCTCAGAAAATTACCAAAACAATTGTGCATGTCCCTCACATCCCCTTCTCTCACCCATAAATTCTCCAAGGCTCAGATCCACCAATTTTCCTTCGGTCCATAGTCAGGCATCACCATATCTGTCCCGCTTGATCTGTATTCCGGGCCAGAAACAACTACGGTGGTGAAGAGTTTCTCATTCCAAGTCCGATCGTTGGACGGAAATGAAATTCACATATGTTGAAGCTCTCTGAGTGCCGTTCGCAATGGCGCTAGTTTCGTCCCAATCCGACACCGGATCTGGGCATGGTGACCATTTTTGTGGAAGCGCACAGATCTGTCCCATGACAGGCCAGCAAGAGTAGTCCACCGATTAATTCTTCCAAAAATACGCCAGCTGCGATTCAGCCGCCGCTGACTTCAGGAATCGAAGAGGAACCTTGCATCAATGTCCCAGCCAACCACCTAAGCCAAAAGATGACTGGAAGTCATCATCCCACAAACCGCTCACGCTTGTTGTCTAGCGAGTTTGAAGAGTGCCGAGTCAGACCAGCAGCCCACCTCTGGCCCGAAAACCCTTCTGGCTTGCTGCCCGTCAACCCGAGTTCAGTACTCTCGGGTCACTATTGTAGCCCTTTACCTCCCTACATGGAGTGGGCCGTAAAATTCATTGCTGTAATTATTTATATTTACTGTATCGGGAGTTATGGATCTTGGCTGGGATCATCTTCCCCACGCCTGGAGCGTAGAGGTATCGTCTCTATCTCTCTCGGCATTTGCTTATCTCGTATGTGTTTATTTGCCGCTGTTTGAGTAATAGGATATCTAGCCCGATCAAATAATATCACCGCTGTGAGAGCGTGTACGTGACCCATTTCGTGACCCGATCTGGGCACGAAAGAGTGTTGACCACCCTGACTCATTACTGATTTCTCAACCGTGCAGATCCACACGTTTCCCTCACTTAGGGACGTCCGCGAGCTCATGTCTCTTGTTGAGGACATATCCTCCTCTTTTGGAACTCTATTGGTGTCGCATTGGTCGCATCGTTGCTGGTCGTGTCGTGTCGTCACCTAGAGTCTCAGGTTCGCATCCAATCGGTATCGAGTCACTCGCCGTTCCGCATCAAATTGGTATCAGAGCCATGTTTAGTCTAGGGTAGTTTTGTCTTAGGTGTGCATTTCATTCTGATACCTGGTATATTAAAAGGTGTTCCAGGAACCATAGGTTATGCCTATTGGGAAGGTAGCACACTTGCGTGAGTTCGATCTTCGGATCCTATTTCCGCCACATACTGGATATTGGTGTAGTCTTGCATTAAGTGTCTCAATCAAATTACATTTAGCTCCATCTCATGGCCATCCTATAGCTCCCCCGTTTCCCATGGATTCCCAGTAACCTAGGCCATATGAATGGTGGCGTAGTACCCATGGTCTTAGCAACCATCCCCTCTACTTCCGTAGGCCCGAAGTCTCGGACTTTTATGGCTCCAATGTCCCGAGCGACTACCTACATTGGGAAGCCGCCAAGGACAAATATTTCGAGTGTTACTCTATGTCCGGAGCCATGGAGGTCAGTTTTGCCAAAGAGAGGCTTTTCCATAAAGCTGCCGAGAAATGGAAAAACACTGAACGCATGAGAGACATTTGGAGAGAAAGGCCCATCGAGTCATGGTGCCAAATGAATGGCGAGCTTGGAAGAATCTACCTGCCCCACCCAGTCACCTCCAACCAACCCCACCCAGTCACCTACAACCAAGTGGGTCATAGTCGGAGGCAAAGAGCCCCGCACATGAATGAGCCTCGACCCAAGACTAGGCCGATTTAATCTGAGCAAAACCACCACAATGCCCCAACTCCAAGCCCCACATTTTCCAAACTCTTGAAAATCTTTTCAGATTGGGTGGATTGGATGTGTGCCCATATTGACGGACTCCTGCCCGAGCCTAATGAAGTCGTAGCCGGTAGTCTCAACCTGGTGCCACCTACGGAGTCCCCAGGTCCTCTCACCATCATAGAGGACGTCCTCTCCCCATCCGAGGGAGATGTTTTAACTAAACCTTCACCCTTCGAACCTCATCCCGAACCATACTTACTACTAAAGGGTGAGCTAATCATCGAAGAGCCACTACTTAGCTGGCTTAAGAATGACTTGGTCCCTAAAGCACCTTGCAACCCATCCATGGACCCTGCACTACAAGTAATGCTCGTCAACTCATTCCACACAACGTTCCGGTCTTGTCACCATGTTGATACATTGGAAGACCTTATTAAGGGATTAGACTGGCAGTTGAAGTTGACATACATGTTGGCCCCAGGCTTCGACCGACCCAAAAGTCATGGCTTCACGCATCCCGCTTTGGGATCAATTACCTTCGTGTGCACCGTGGGTCATGTCACCACGGAGGTTCTTTTATTCCTCCCCATGCCGGCCTAGCCTAACTCCCTTCCACTTATCCTGAGGGAGGAACCATGTCTTCTACGTACGACCACCGTCCCACCTACCACAATGAATGAAGGTGACCATTTACACCTTCAATAATTCCAAACATGGGACCGTGTCATGAGGGACACATCTCGAGGGATCACACATTCTTTGATCCCTTCGACCCCTTCCCTAGTGAACCTCGTGACCCACCTTATCTACTCCACTTCTTCAAGGAAGTTCACTATCACAACCCTACCCCACGGGCCAGTCATCCTACACGTAGCAAGGAGCCCATTCATTGGGGTAATGAAGAAAGTGAATTTAGCTCTCCTGGCCCACCCAAACCTCCCAAACCTCCCAAATCCAAAAGGCAATCATTGCATGAATGGTGCATATTAGGATGTCTAGGATTCCATGATTCCACCAACACTTGGTTACGTCGTGTGTATGCAAATCACACATATGGGTGTCCTGGACCACCACTGCATCATGTAGGGGTTTAGGGTCTTGTGTGAGTCTGTGTTTTTTTTATTTGTATCATTTGTTAAGAGTCTATTCATGCTTTCGTTGAGCATATTAGGAATTGCATAGTCGTCGTCAAATGCCAGCAATGAACGATGCAATGAGTTGCTTTATGCTCACGGCACCACCGTGAGTTCCGAGAGGATGAACATGTCATGATCAGGGTCAAACCTGAACAGTTTCCTGCTAAAATCGTGAAGAAAATTACAAGCTCGCAGGGCTAGTCCCTTTCGAGTGTAAGGCAAGTCGGGTCTAATGTGTACGTTGTAAACTTGCCCAAGGAATATGGGATCAGCTCTACCTTCAATATGTCAGATCTAGTCACCTACAGGGACCCAACGGTGATTCCTAGTGAGTTGTTGAGCCGTCTCCCCCCTTTGAGAGTGACCCCGTCACTGAGTGTCCACCACTAGCCTCATTCCCACAACAGCGTGAGCAGATAGAACATATATAGGATGAGCAAGTGATGATTACTTGGAATGGAGCGTACCCACGCTACCTGGTACGGTGGAGAGCACGGCCCACATCCGATGACACGTGGATCACCCGAGCAGAGCTACAGATCCACAAGAGCGATACAAGAGTAGCCGCACCCCTTACTCGACGGGGTCGAGTTTCTCCCACCTAAGGAGAATTGATGGGAATCGACGTCAGACATCAAACATTTTTAATTTTCATTTTTATCATGAGTCATTTCGGTCATTTGTAAGGCAATTATATGCCAACGGGTTATTAGGAGTTAATGGGTTAATTGGGCTAAATTACTGGGTTTCTTTGTAAAAGGCCACTTAGGCCCAGCGGGCCCCCCACCCTCTCTCTCATTGGGCCACCTAGCTTCTAGGGCCCATAGGGGCTAGTCCATGGTCCAAGGTGGACTTGGACCAGTGGAGAAAACAAAACCCAAATTGGCTTCTTTAAGGGGAGGGCACCCCCTTCCTTTACCCATTTTTTTATGTTTGTATAATATTGACCACATGGGAGAAGAAATTTCCTATCCCCTAATTGCCCCTCCCTAACCCTAGATTTGAGGTTAGTTGACGTCATTTAGTTAGGGCTTTCATATAAAAGTCTTGTATTCATTATTTTGATAGAATTATTGATGAAAATTTGAGAAATTGTGTGAGAAGTCTAGGGCGCCTCTCTCTCCTCCCTCTCTTCTTCCCTTGCAGCAGAGATTGCAGCAGATCTGGGTGTGATGCCCCAAATCTTGGAGTGATTCTAAGTTCTATCTTCCCCTTTGGGTGTGATTCCCAGCCACCGCCATTGCCGCCACCATCGGAGCCGCCAACGAGTCGCCACAACCCAATCTCCGGCCTGCTGTCCAAACCTGCGACCTATAGAATAGAAGCTTAAAGAAGAGGTTGTATCTCTCAATCCAGCCATCTGATTGGGCTGAGGTTTTGAGGGTTTGTTTCCCGTGTTCCCCCCTTCTTCCAGTTTAATTTTCACCTCAATCAGCCCCCGTTTGCCCCTCCTCCCAGTTAATTCTTTCCACCCCTTGCAGTCTGCCTTTCTGCAGATCTGTGAGATAGCAACCTGTTCCATGAATTTTCACACCCCTTAAACCATCTCATAAACTTACCAAATCATTTATGCATGTCCCTCACATCCCCTTCTCTTACCCATAAATTCTCCATGGCTCAGATCCACCAATTTCCCTTTGGCCAAACCCCATATTCAGGCAGCACCCTATCTGTCCTGCTTGATCTGTATTCCGGGCCAGAAACAACTACGGTGGTGCAGAGTTTCTCATTCCAAGTCCGACCGTTGGACGGAAATGAAATTCACATATGTTGAAGCTCTCTGAGTGCCCTTCGTAACGGCGCTAGTTTCGTCCCGATCAGACACTTGATCTGGGCATGGTGACCGTTTTTGTGGAAGCGCGCAGATTTTTCCCATGACAGGCCAGCAAGAGCAGTCCACCGATTAATTCTTCGAAAAATAAGCCGACTGCGCTTCAGCCGCCGCTGACTTCAGGAATCAAAGAGGAACCTTGCACCGATGTCCCAGCCAACCACCTAAGCCAGAAGATGACTGGAAGTCGTCATCCCACAAGCCGCTCGTGCTTGCTGTCCAGCGAGTTTGAAGAGTGCCGAGTCTGACCAGCAGCCTATTGGATTAAGTGGATGGTCAAACTATAGGGGGAGGGGGTGAATAGGTTGACCCTTTGAATTTTTTTGCGAAAGATCACAATGAACTTTTAAGTAGCAGAGTACTAATTCAAAATTCAGTAAACAGAAGGTGTGGAGATCGAACCTAATCAATCATCTAGCGTCACACAGATATTGCAAGAGACAGCAAACCACAAGAGAACACATATTTTTCTGGTGGTTCGGTCTCCCTGTGGAGACCTACGTCCACCCCTCACTAAATCAGTGAGGATCCCTGCTGAGCCTTACAGCTTTGCTAAACTGAGGAACAATCCCCTCGACAATGCTGACCACTACAGCTTGGTTAACAAGAGGAACGTATCCTCTTAATCAGTTACCCGCTGACAAATAGCTTGAGGGCATACAAGCCCAAACCCCTTGATCCAAGCACACCCCGCTTGATCAAGAAACCTCCCTCTACAATCACTAGTACGAGGGAGAACAGCAGTAATAGAATGCAAGCTGAAATGAACAACAAGAAACGAAATCACTAGAAGATGGAAGAAAGAGCTTCAGATATATGATGGTGCTGATTCTCGAATCTCAAACTTAGAGATCAGAGAGAAAATACTGCGACGATCAGCTGGATTTCTCCTTCTGGATGGTAGATGAGCTTGCGATGATCAACTGACACTGGGCTTCCTCTGATCTTTAGTGGATGCAACATCACGCCAGGAGAAAGATGATGATACAGGCGATTCTTATCAAGGGCTCCTCATCTGCTATTGTTCGACTGCTACTCTTCTTTTTAACCTCAGTCTCCCACGCTCCCTCAGATTCACATAAAATACCTCTTGTGGGCCCCAACCAGATTTTCTTGTTAGCCCAATCATTGTTCTCTTCAGAGGCTTCGGAAATCACGAGGGAAAAAGAGAGCACATGCTCTTTTGGATGATGTGGCATCTAACGCCACTTACGGCTGGGGTCCACCCAATAATCTCTTGATGAGATTCAGATGGCGTCAACCCATTGTGACTAAGGGGTTGACGCAGCCTTGAAATGCCCACAGAGCCTTTCGTACATAAACCTGACGCGTTGACACATAGAGTGCCTGCGTCAACTCACTAGACTGACCCCGAACACTCTTTTATCTCAACCATGAGCTGATGCGTCGACGCTGCCATGTTGTGGCGTTGACGCACTGAGCTATGCCAGTGATTAATGCTTCTGCCTCTTGAACTGATGCGTAGACGCAAATAGCATCCTGCGTAGACGCTGTCCTTTTAAGCAAACCGCTGCGTGGACGCCTTGAACATCCTTGCGTAGACCTTGTTTCTTCCTTGCACTCAAGAATAAAGCAGATACATGCGTTAATGAATCAAGGGTTAATTCATCAGTTTTGTTGAACTCAACACACACACATCTCATGGTTGTCATCATCAAAACCAGGGGCACAACAATCTCCCCCTTTTTGATGATGGCAACTATGAGGTGTATGCCATTGCATCTAAATAAAAATGTATTGTTCAGATCAAACAAGGAATTCACTTCAGAGACCAGAACACCAGTTCATGTCATTCATTTCATTTAGGTCCAAGGTTTAACATCAAAAAGAAGAACAGAAGAACTTTTCTAACAAAAAGTTGGACAATCTCATAGATAATTTCTTTCGAACATTTCATAAAATATGTAAAAGAAAGAAAACTTCACTCAGTCACATTTGATGCAGATGCAATGCAATTCCAGGCTCCAACTTGAGGTCTTGTCTCTCCCCCTTTGACATCATCAGAAGGGGAGCAGGTGAGGAAGAGTGAGACTGAAGGATGTTTGCAGACACAGTGTCCAGTTGGTGATGAAGCTGAGTCATAAAAGATGCTAAATTGTCTAGTCTGTCCGAAAATTGCTGATCTCTTTGCAGGATAGACTTATGATAATCCTATACTTTGGAAGTGATACTATCAAACTAGCTGTGTAAAATATCAAACAGATAGTCCACTTGAGCTTTCTGCTGAGATCCCCATTCAGATGCAGAAGAAGAGGCTCTTGTTGGTGGAGGGCAGTACACATCACGATGATCTTCAAGTGTGGGTGGGAAGTTTTCTTTTAGAATTTTCAAAACATCCATAACCTCATCACCCACTAGAGTGGATTGTTCAAACAGTTTAGCAAGGTCCTTACCAAAAGATGTAATCTTTTCAAACAAGGTCTGAACCTTTTCACTGAACACATTATTCTTGTCAATTAGGGTAGAATATTTCAAATTCAGCTTGGACTGGTTTTCCTTGACATCATAGTTATATGTCGGTACAGCCTTTAGCCTGTTCAGAAATTGTTGATGCAAGCTTTTCAAATTGTGCATTACTGACCCAGCTTTCTGACAAACCTGAAGGAGGGATTCCATGAAGTTATGAAGTTTTTTATCTCACTTGAATTTGTCATGCTTGAACTGTTCCCATCTGCTGTCTGATTTCTGCTCAAGATGGGAAATCCTCATTTCCATGGTTGAGCTCAAGTGCATTATGGAATAATCAATGTTCTTGAACTTCATTTCCAGAAATTGAATCAAAGTGGGATTGATACCGGAAGTCTGATCATGCATGCCAGAATCATAATGAAAATTATCTGGCCTTTCTTCATTAGGAAAGTAGGTAGATTCATGTTCCCTTCGAGGAGAGGGTTCCTGAAAAGGACCATGTATGATCATAATATCTCTAGTGACAGCTGGGAAAGTTGGAGCAGTATCTGTGACAATATCACCTTGGACAGGACTTGCCTCTTGTTGGTCCACTCTGGCAGGACTTGTTGCATCCCTACGATTTTGATGATGTCTCACAGTATAAATCAACCTGTTTTTATCTCTAGATCAATTCATGCATTACTTCAAAGTCTGTACAGCCCGTGGTCGCAAGACCAAGTCTGTACATAGTCTGCCGCATGCATGTCTTCAAGTCTGCACATGGTCTTGCCATATGCACACATAAAGTCTATACATCCATCAGTTGATAGTTGACCAAGTCTATACATTATAAGACCAAGTCTGTACACTCCTTGTGCATGCATCGTCTCATGCATAGTCTCTTCTGGTGCACACATCATTTATCAAGTCTATACATTGTCTAGCACACACACGTTCAAAGTCTGTACATCCGACTGTCTCATTCAGCGTCTCATGCATTGCAAGTCTATACACTGTCTGCCCTACACGCACTGCAAGTCTGTACATTGTCTAGGTTGCAAGTCTATACATTTTCTACCCTGCACACACGAGTCCATACATTGCATTTGGGCATCAAAGTCTATGCACGGTTTCAAAGTCTGTACATTCCAATGGCTGTGCAATCCTTCAGAACAAGTCTATACATTGCCAGCATACACGTTCAAAGTCTTTACATTGAAGTCTGTACAGCCTTTGCATTGCGCATACTTTGAAGTCTATACATTGTTTACTTAACTCCAGCCTTTGCATTAAAGTATATACATCATCTCTCAAAGTTTGTACAGCGTTTGCCTAGAATGCATTCACCAAAGTCTATACATCCGTCTCACTCAGTGTCTTTGTGCATGGAGCATTCAAGTCTGTACATTGTTTTCCCATGCACGCATTCAAGTCTGTACATCATTAACGCTGCATACATCAAGTCTATACATTCGTCTCACTTAGTGTCTTCTCGCATTCACGCTAAGTCCATACACTGCATTTGGGCATTGTTCATTACAGCAAGTCTATACACTGCTTTCTCATGCACGGAATCAAAGTGTGTATAGCCTGTGTTCGCATCGGTCAAGTCTGTACATTATTTTGTCATGCACATAAACGTCCAAGTCTATACAATCTCTGCTGATATCCTTGTGCATCATCTCACAAGTCTGAACATTGTCTAGTTGCACGCCACATGACATAGCAAGTCCATACATTCCTCCATGCATATGCAAGTCTATACAGCCAGTGTCTATACGTTGCCTTGCAGCATGCACGCACACAAAAGTCTGCACATTCCTTTCTGTTATGTTCATGCATCATTTGTCAAGTCTGTACATTGAGGTCGCATGCAGGCATTCAAAGTCTACACATTCTCACATTGTACATACTTGCCTATATGCTGCATCTAAAGTCTGTACACGCCTAGTTCAAAATCTGAACTAACTCGTTGCATCCCTTTCTTCTATTCCTACAGAATGATTCAGGCTGATGATTGGGCACGTGATCCGAGGTTGGTGCCTGGCACGTAATCTGAGATTTCTTTGGAAATGGCGGGCACGAGCCCTACTCACGCCACACGAGTGAAGTCATGGAATTCAGGTCGAAAGCCATATAAAAGGATGTCCACTACGATCAAAAGAACCTGAACTGGAGAAAAGCTGAGAAGAATTAGTGCCTGAGCAGAAGAAGAATAGAGAGAGCCTCCACGTTCCAGAGAGAAGATAGAGAGAAGAATTTGAGAGAATTGATCTGAGAGAAAAGTATTTGAGAGAGAGAGAAGAGTCTGTGACTGTGAAGATCTGCTTCTTCGGAAGCTACATTGTTCTTGGTTTTCAGAAATGATTGTCTTCATCGATTGTCTTGTTTTTCTATTTTTCACTTCATGTTTCTTATTCCATCTTGTTACCCTCTAGTGTTCGGAGGAAGGGAGAGATTCTCTGGTTTCCCTCTGGGCTTCAGAGGAAGAGAGATCTGTGATCTCTGGTTTGCCAGTGACGGGCTGTCACTAGCAGGTTCCCTCCGATTTGGAGGAAGGGAGATTTGTCTCCGGTTCTGGTCTTGCGGGAAGCAGGTCCAGGTGTCAAGCTTCTGTGGGTTGCAGAGCTTGGGTTGAGGGATTTGTTTCCCTTGGTTTGTCAAGCTGTTCGGCAGCATATGTTTACAGACTGAGTCTGCTGTTCTAGCCTTCGCTAGTGGAAGCCTAACTCTGGTTTGGAGTGAGGGGTGGATGTAGATTGTGGACTGCAATCGAACCACCTTAAAAACTCCCTGCCTCTTCTGTGGCTTGCCTATTATCGTTGTGTTGCTCTCCTTCTGTTTGGCATTTTGTTTCACTGTGAACAGCTCTCTCGATCTCACTTCTTTCTTCTGTCTTGGTTATTGTCTGCCTTAGCTATTGCTTTCGCTGTATCTGAAGGGTTGAGAAACGGAAGTTGTGATTTACCGCTGAGAATTTAATTTTAGGGAGTGATCTATTCATCCCCCCCTTCTATATCACTCTACGCTGTGCATATCAGTTGGTATCAGAGCGGGTTTGCATCATGTGGGCCAACGGTCAGGGTAATTCTAATGGTCCTCGAAGTTTCATGCCTGTGGGACAATCCATTAGTCACCCTCCATTCTTTGATGGTAATAATTATCTCTTCTGGAAAAATAGGATGGAGGTGTTCATCAGGGCACAGAGCCACAAGCTGTGGAGGGTAATCACTACAGGGCCATATGATCTACCACCGAACGAGGACGCATGGACAGATGATCATGTCAAGTTATCTTCACTTAACTGGACGGCCCTGAACATCATCCAGTGTGTTGTACACCCAGACGAATACGCCCGCATATCAGCCTATAGGACGGCCAAGCGAATGTGGGATGAGTTGGAACTAATCTACGAAGGTACAGCTCAAGTGAGAGCCACGAAGGTAAATCTCTTCACCTCTGAGTATGAATTGTTTAAGATGAAACCAGAGGAGATCATCACTGAAATGTATGCCAGGTTGACCTTGATCACGAACACTCTTAAGGGGCTAGGGAAAGAGTTTGCTGAGGCAGATGTTGTTAGGAAGATTCTTAGATCTCTAATCCCAGCATGGCACACAAAGGCCATCGTGATAGAAGAGTCAAAGGATCTGACGACTTTGACAGTGAATGGACTCATAGGATCCCTCATGACCTATGAGATGAACTTTAAAAGAGGTGGTGAAGGAAGTGACAGGAAGGGACAGAATATTGCTCTCAAGGCATCCCGCAACAAGGGTAGCAGCAGCGGGAGCAGTAGCAGTAGCTCCGGGTCCGATGGTTTTTCCGATCTCGACCAGGAGGAGCAGGCAATGCTCACTCGACAGTTCAGAAAATTTTTAAGGACTAAGGGGAAGACCTTTAGGAGGAAGAAGCCATACTCCATTAGTAAAAACGTTGAATCTAGCAATAATAAGGACAGAAATACTAAGAGAATGACTTGTTTTCATTGCAACAAATAGGGACACATGAAAGGGGACTACCCAGATCTCCAGAAGAAGGGTCCCTACTTTCAGAAGAAGAGCTCAAAGGTGCAGAAAAAGAAGAAGCCATAGGCAATGGTCTGCACGTGGAGCGATGAGGAAGAAGATCCAGAAAGCACTTCCTCGGAGGAAGAGGAAGAAGGAATTTGCCTAATGGCAAATAGCGAAGAGGAGGTAACAAATGTCTTTAAAAATTTTTCTATTGATGACTGGGAAGATGCCTATGCAGAACTATTAGATAAGTTCAATTCACTTAGTAAAGAGAATAGGGTTCTGAAGAGAAAATTCAATACCAATGTTGAAGAACAAACCCAAGTCTATGAGGAAAATCAGAAACTAAAAGAAGAACTAGAAGAAATGACTTCCCTAAGAAAAGAAAATGAAAAGCTCAAGGGAGAAAACTAGGAGAGTCATGTTGACACCCGTTTTATACCGATAAGCTGACTCATTTCTCTTACTCCCATTAGTTGATGCCTCGAGTTGTTCATCGTTCACTGGGCCGTTTTTATGGGTCGTCTCCCTCCTTGGTGCAATTCGTGGTGATTCGGGGCTTAATGGGCCTTGGCTTTGGTCAATTGAACATATTTTACGAGAATCAAGTGCCTAAGGGCATGAACGGCTTCACATCAGCCGTTCAGCAGATGGGCGGTTGAAGATGGACCGTTCATAGATTTTGGATAATTTCTGAGGATTTTCTGAATATTCACCGACAGGCTTTTGTGCGGTGTGATTGGACGGGCCTATCCCAACCGCCTATATCTCAGAGTCCTACGCGCGCCCATTTTCTCAGATAATTATCCAAATGATTCGAATTATCATCGACAGGGTGAAACGGTCGTGTTTGTGCCGCCCTAAACTAAAACGGTCTCGATACAACCGTTCATATGTTCAGGGTCCCACGGCGGACGTTTCGGCCAGTTCGAGAGATAGTTGGGATAATATTCTGATTATTCGAATTTCCACCGACAGGATGGACGGTCTGAATTAGACCGCCCATACGTTGTGCGGTCTATCGTAAGACCGTTCAATCCGTCGGCTGTTGATTTTCAACCGATTTTATCCCTTTTATTTCATGGTTTTATCCTCAACTTATTTTGATGATTTCTCAGCGGATAATCAACCATTTTCAATGCCGTTTCGTGTGGATGGAAGATTATGATATTATCTACAAATTATCTTTTTTGAGTTTGACCCGAGAATATCTAAAAACCCCAACTTCGAGGCTGGCTTTCTAGGCTCTATAAATAGACCCTAGTGGCCGGACGTCGAAAAGGGGGGCAGATTTTGGTCGACGGCGAAGCCCTGCCGCATTTTTGAGCGACCTAGCACCAAGTAGGGAAGCTCTCTACGTCCGCACGAGCCTCCGGTCAAGGGAGTAGCCCAGTCTTCGTAGTCTTTCGTTCTGTAGTTTTTGCCGCTTTCCTTCATTGCATGCATTGTTTCTCACCCGCGTACTCCCTCCTTCTCGTTATCATGCACACAACCACCCCATTTTTTTGTCACCCTAGGGGTTTAAAACCCCCCAGGTATTCCCCTTTTCATTTATTTATGCTTAATTCTTCTCGTTTGAATGCATACTACGTTATTTAGGTCTAATCTGGGTGTTTCTTCTGTGTCTTCACATTGTTTCGTAGGTCAGCACTTAATCAGCACGAGGCCCATCCCCTCTGGCCGGCCGGAGAGGGTGGAGGTCGAGCCCTTTCAACTTGCTGAGTGAAGGTACGGCGCGGTTATCCTTCGGCCGTTCAACGGTACGAGCGGTGCATCAACGACCATTCTTCCGTGGAGAGCGGTTCTTCTAGCGTCATACATACCACTACAGCAGTTCCTCCCGCGTCCCTCGCAGCGTCCTGGGGCGGTCTATCGTAAGACCACGCAACGTAGGGCGGTTCTAAGGGAGCCGTTCATTCTTCAGCGCTGCACTAAGGCGAGTGTCTCCCCATTTTCCAAGGTACGGCGTGCCTATCGCGTACGGCATCTTGGTGGCGATCACGGTACTCTGCTTTGTTCCCTATCTTCTCTTCTTTCTCTCATTTGTCTCATGCACTTGACGCACTTTGACCCGTAGTGAAAGGGAGAGAGGAGAGAAATATATATCTACACCCCTTTTGTGGCGATCACGGTGGGACCCCTAATGCCCATCGTGCTTTTGAGTTGCTGACCCTTCCTAGTCATTTTTCACAGTCTTCTGTTTGGAGTGATTTACAGGTTGGCTGCGGTTCCTGTCCTCTGGCGTATACACGTTCCGTCCAGAGCCGCCTACAAACACGCACGGTCGATATACCACCGTTCATCCTCTGCCATCAAAGCCAGCTACCCCGACCCTCCCTGTCACAGACGGCGCCCTGGACGCCGTCCATCTGTTTGAGCGGCTTTCATACAGCCGTCCCGCTCCCAGTCACAGGTACGCTATACTTTTCTGGGTGGCAGATACGCGGCTGTAGCGCGGCGGTTCAAGTGTGTGAGCGGTTGACTATCGGTCGTCTGTCTGGTATTTCCCTTGCTTTCTTCCCATCAACTACGGCTGGATATTAACCGTCTGTGTACTTAGAGCGGTCAGAGGAGGACCGCACATCTCCAGTCACAGTGCATTTATTTCACCTTGCTTAGTTTTTCGCCTGATATATATATTGCTCCTGGTGCTGTTCATTGGCTCCCCCCTGCTATCTTATTATCATTGCATCATCATGCTTTTTATCACTCATGTGTATGCTCGCTCATTGATTGATAGCTGCTAGGCTAGTTTGTGCATGCACTCCGGTGCACATAGGAGCATCGACATCTTCCCATATTAGTTGCATTCCTACCGAGGTAGGGTTTCCTCTCGTCTCCATATTCCTTGGATCCGACTAGGGACCTTGCTGAGGACCTCCGTAAGCCCCCGTGAGCCGTGGATTCCCACACGGACGCCGGGCAGGTTGTACCGTATCCACCCCAGTCTAGGGTTGCATCCGCGAGTGAGAAGTCCCGATAGGGTCACACAGTTCCTCGTGTCTCATCCCAATCAGGCACCTAGTGGTCGAGAGAATTGATATTTTCATTAATCCATTAAGGTTCAAACCCAAAGATATAAGGAACTGACGAGCATCATTTTAAGAACTTGATTGCATTACTGAGTGATTCTGCTCTCATCTCGCTCCATTGTATGCTTATTACTTGCTTGGTAGATCTGATTGATTAGTGTTGCTTATTCTAGTAGTAAGTGTCTTGGTGTATGTGGGGCTGCCTTCTGCCCCCACGATCACCTCCTAGGGTTGACTCTTATTTCCATTCCTACTCCAACCCCTTGTTCGATTCTTCTTCTTCCATGTCGTCGTATGACTTCTCTCAGGCCCACGAGGATTCCCTTCCTCGTGGTCTCCTTTAGGACCCACCTGGGGTCACCCACTTGCAAGGGGGAGAGGGGACGGCCCCTTCACTCCCGACCTCTCTTGGCAAGGGTCCCCGACCCTCTTTTTCAAACCCGCCCAATCAAAATTCAGCCAGTATGATCCTCGATATGATGGCCCAGTTGGACCCCACCTAACTCCATCTCATCAGGCAAGCTTTGCAAGGGGGCGATGCCCCGGCCTCAGTTCCGGCTCATGCCACGGCCAGTGTCGCCACTTCATCTCCTTTGGTCGGGACCACCTCTGTGGCTCCCATTGACCTTACTCCGGTCCGCCCTCAGAACCTTCGCTATCCCAATATAGAAATGGGCCAGGCGTCCACATCGGTCCATCAGCAACTTGATAAAGGAAAATCCCCGATCCCCTCTGTTCCTTATCTTGAGCCGTACCCTACAATTTCTCCATCACCTCAGGCCCTCATGGCCCCGGCGGACTTCGCTAGGTCACAGTCAGGGGCGGCCCAGGTGGCTCATACGGACATGGGCCCTTCCTCAGCCCATTATCCCTCTTACGGGCCGCCTCCTTCGTCAGTTTATCCTTTGGTCGCCTATCCAGGTGCTGCTCCTCTTGCTCCTCCCCCTCCTTCCCGGGAACGGGAAATTCTTGACAAGTGGGCTGCTATGCAGCAACAAATTGATCTCCTCCATAAGCGGGTCGGCCCGCAATCTCTTGCCGATGTCCCTATCCCTAACTTCAGGGACCTACATTTTCCTTCCCAGTCGGAGCTCCCCGTGTACCGCAAATACGATGGGAACGGCAACCCATTCATCCATGTCCGGGAGTTCTTGTACGAGTCTGCGCAGTTCCAGCAGGATGATCGTTTGATGGCCTATTTGTTCCGTCGGTCTCTGGAGGGGGTCGCGTTGGAATGGTTCTACACCTTGCCTATAGAGGAGGCCGAGAACTTCAAGACGGTCAAGGAGAGGTTTATACAGAGGTTTCAGGATCGGGTCGGACCCGAGTACTCTTTCACGGACCTAGTGGCAGAGAAGATGAAGTCAGAAGAAGATTTCGCCACCTATGCGGACCGCTGGAGGCAGATGGCCTCACGGGTGCCCGGGCAGATTTCGGAAGAGGAAAAAGTGAAGTTGTTAATTTCCAATGCTACGCCAACTTTCAGAAACATTCTGGCAATGAATGACATTTCAAACATGCACCAACTATACAGCAGAGCTAGGTTTATTCAAACCCAATTTAAGGACTCTCCCATCCATTCTTTATTCGAGGCCCAGAAACCCAAAGCCACCAAGAAAACCCAGGGCCCCGTCACTGAGGGGGTACAAATTAACGAGCAAGTCTAGGCCGTTCAGTTCCCCCCACAAGCCACTCCACCCCGCTTCCCACCGCCTCAGCGTAACCCCCAGTTCGCCGCTCCGCCAGTTCCCCAGCATGACTTCCAAGTCCCGTAATATCCTCAACAAGCAACTCCGCCACCCCAATAGCCTCAGCGGCCCCCGCAATACAATTGTGTTCCTCCACCCCCCACCTACGGCTCTGCTCGACCAGCTCCAAAAAGGGCTCATTACCCCCCTCTTCCGGAGACCTTGCCAGATATTTTCTCTGCTCTAATGTATACTGGTGACCTCCAGTTGCCTCCTGAACGCCCGAACTGGAATCCGGCTGCCGACCAATCCCGATATTGTATATTCCATCGGCAACCCGGGCACACAATAGAGCGATGTTACCAATTCAGAGACCTGGTGTATGATTTGCATGAGGGCCAGAGGATTGATTGGGCCCAGATGCGCCAGCTAATTGAGGATATCAAGCAGAGGCAAAGACAGGCCAGGCCGCAACAGGCGGCGCCCCAGCAGCAGTAGCAGCAACAGCAACAGCCCCAGCAGCAACCGCAACCTCAACTGCAGCAGCAAGACCTTGGGATCCATCAAAATCCCATGCCAGTGCATCAGCCCGCTCCTCCACAACAACAGCAACCGCCGGCACCGGCCCCTGCACAAGTGAATTTGGTCCAGCGCCCAGTCCCCAACGCTGGGTGGACGTTTGATGACGAGACCCCCGCCCATCTCTTGGCCTTACACCACCACTACTCTCCCACACCTGCCATCCCCTCCATCCTTAGATCCGCCGCTACACCGCCCGTCACTTCCCCCGCGTCGCCTCTTAGGCCCGCTACATTCCCCTCTACTCCGTCCGTCCTTTCACCACCACCCGCCACGCCTCCCATCAATTCCCCTAAGCTTAACCCTTCACCCATTTCCCCTCCACCAGGGCCCATTAAACCCACTTCAGTCATCCTCACCCCCACCTCCACGCCATTCACCTGCCCCACCAGGCCAAGCGGGGGTCCAGTCCAGGCCGCGCAAGCATCGCAATGCGCCCTTCGGAGCGGGCGTCCTTTCCCAAGAATTTTTCCTTCCCCAGGTGCATCTGCACCAAACCCTACAGTTTCCTCCCCTACAGTTGAACCAGAAGAGATAGACCCGGTGCCGGGCACAAGATATGACTTATTACAGCACTTAGACCGGCTGCCGGCTAAAATCTCAGTGTTAGAACTAATCAAGAGGTCGCCGCTCCACCAAGACGCCCTGAAGATCTTCCTACAGAAAGTTATGGTGAGCGAAGATGTGGCAGTGGATAGCCTGCCCGCGGTCTTGGCCACGATCACAAAGGGGCCCTCTATTACATTTGCTGAGTTAGAGCTAGCTCCTCCTGAGGCACGGTAGATGCCGTTATGTCTTACCATCTCTCTAAACAAAACGGCCGTGGAATCCGCCCTTGTGGACACAGGGGCGTCGATAAATGTCTGCCCATTGAGTACCCTTCGTGCTTGTAACATATCAGAGGACATGCTCAAGCCGACACCAACCACGATAGCCGCATATGATAACTCCAGACGTGCTTGTCACGGGGTGGTAACTGTATAGACCGAGCTAGGGCCCTTAGTGATGGATGTAGAATTTTATGTGTTGGACATAGACCCAATGTTCAAAGCCATTCTGGGTCGTCCATGGTTGAATAGTTTGAACGCCGTCCCCTCGACCGCCCACCAGTGCCTGAAGTTCCTGTTCCAAGGGCGAGTGGTCAAGGTGAAAAGTGTTTCCACAGTTCAAAACGTTGACGCCATAGCAGCCAAGATTCTGCCCACACTGTGGCCGAGTAACAGACCTGTTCTATCTGTCATGGACTTAAACTATTCATGGGCGTATGCGTCGCGCAAGCCCACCACTGCACCAATCAATGTGAAGGTTAAGCCCAAGGTGAGAGACTCCAAAGGGTGGCACCTAATTCTAAAATTGGGCTATCAGCCAGGCCGAGGACTCGGCGCACAACTGTAGGGCAGAACCAACCCCATTCCCAAGGGAAGGAAGATGGGCCGCCGGGGCCTCGGCTACCATGAATCCTCCATGTCGATGCTTGGGGACTCTGGGCCGTTGACGTGGGATTACCGGCAACATTTTATGAAGGGTCCTTTGCAGCCCGGCACCTTGAAGACCTCGCCATCCAGCCTTGAAGAAAAGATAGATGAAGCTTGTGCCGTTGTCGATCCGCCACCACCACCGCAAGGGCTAGTCGGTGACTTGGAAGACTTTGCTAATTGCCTTACAAGGATGTTTTATGAAAAAGAGGGTGATCCAAAGAAGAAGGAGACGCAGCTGGTAAAGCGCCCTCCGATGCCATTGGCCCGCCAGGGGTCCCGAAAGACGGGGAGCTCCGCCACTACTTATTCTATGTCCCCATCCCGTCTCGTTTCCTGGTTTCAACGGTTGGATTCTGTTCCCCGTTCCCCTCCACTCCTGGTCGACCCGTACTTTGCGGAGAGACCCGAAATTCTATTCGTTCCATGTGCTTGCGGGCGCTGCCCGCCCATTGATCTATCAACCCTATTCACTCCTCCTCCTCCAGGAGCTCAGCTCCATGAAATGTGGTTTAAGTCTTCTGACCCTTTCTTTGACTGCATCTTCCCAGAATTGTTCCCCATGCAGCTTCCTCCCCCTCTGCCTTCTTCCTCCTGTTGTGTGATCACCTCCGGCCTCCAAAAAAAAATGCCAATTTCAAAACGGAGGTCTCCATGGAAGATTACGCTATGTTCTGCCCAGATTCCCAGGGGCGCGAGACCCCTGTTTCTTTTCTGGTAGATTTCTTCTCCCCTAGATTAGATGTACAGTGTACAGAGTCTTCTAGGATGGTCGAGTCAGTCAGGGTAGAGTCTAGTTCGAGTTTTGTCAGCCCGGCCACGTCTGCGGCACCGGCCGTAACGCGCCCTCCCAAAACCATCCCCGATAGGTTTCTACAAGATTTGGCTGGGAGATGTCATGCTCTGTTAAAGTGTCCAAAATTTGTGGAGACCGTAATTATCCTGGAAGATGATGAGGGAATTGATGAGGTATGGAGCAAGGATGGACTAGGAGTATATGAAATTGTGGATGAGAAAGACCCAGTAGATGATGAGGAAGATGAAATGGATGACACTGCCGACCTATACGCCCAAGGCTTGAAGAAGTTCGACGAGCCCTCCGTAGCAGTGGATGAATCCACTAAGGAAATTAACCTCGGAATAGTAGAGGACCCCAGGCCCATACTTATTTCCGCCAATCTCCCTCCTCCAGTCGAAGAGGAACTTGTCAAAGTCTTGAGGGAGTATAGCGATTCTTTCGCCTGGTCCTACGAGGACATGCCAGGTCTTGACCCCGCATTGGTCGAACACAGGCTGATTCTCAAACCAGGGGCAACGCCCGTTAAACAGAAGGCAAGGAGATTTCACCCGCAGATGGCCTTGAGGATTAAGGAAGAAGTCGATAAATTGCATAAGGCCAGGTTCATTAGAGTGGTGCTGTACCCACAATGGGTGGCGAACATAGTCCCGGTGATGAAGAAAGATGGTAAAATTCGAATCTGTATTGACTTCAGGGACTTAAACAAGGCATGCCCGAAAGATGATTTTCCACTTCCTCACATCGACGTCTTGGTCGATAATACAGCTGGGTACGAAGCCCTCTCCTTCATGGACGGCTACTTGGGGTATAACCAAATCCTTTTGGCTCCGGAGGATCAAGAAAAGACCTCGTTCACCACACCTTGGGGCACATACTGCTACGTCGTTATGCCATTTGGGTTGAAAAATGCAGGTGCCACCTACCAAAGAGCGATGATGGCTATCTTCCACGATATGATGCACGTTTATTTAGAAGCTTGTGTGGATGATATTTTAGTCAAATCGAGGTCACAAGAAGAGCACCCCGCCATTCTAGCCAATGTATTGCAAAGGGCTAGGGAATACAAGTTAAAGATGAATCCAAAGAAGTGTGTGTTCGGAGTTGCATCAGGGAAATTGCTCGGGTTTATAGTTAGTAAACGGGGGATTCAGATCGATCCAAACAAGGCAAAGGCCGTCATGGAAATGCCACCGCCGAAGAACGTCACTGAGCTTCGAGGTTTGATCGGGCGTTTGTAATTTATCAGGAGATTCATATCTCAGCATTCGCAAAGATGCCGCCCATTTTATGAATTGTTAAAGGCAGGCACGAAATTTGAATGGAATGAACAATGTCAAAAGGCCTATGAGGAACTCAAGGTGTACCTCTCTAATCCCCCGGTTCTACAACCACCCATCCCCGGGAAACCCCTGATCTTGTACATTTCTGTAATTGAGGACTCCCTAGGAGCTGTTTTCGCACAGGTAGATGATGAAGGAAGAGAAAGGGCGGCGTACTATCTCTCAAGGTTATTTAATCCTGCTGAATCCAAGTACACTGCTATGGAGAAGACCTGTGCAGCACTAGTGTGGGTAGTGTAGAAGCTTAAACACTATTTTCTTGCCCACGAGGTTAGGCTCATTTCTAGAATGGACCCCATCCGTTACCTGTTGGAAAAGCCGGTCCTTTCTAACCGGCTAGCTCGCTGGCAAAGCTTTCTTTCCCAGTTTGACATCACCTTCATCGTACAGAAAGCGATTAAGGGATATGCTATTGCCGAGCACCTGGCTCATTCTCCTATCCCTCGCACCGATTCCATTCAGGATGAATTCCCCGACGAACACCTGGCGGTGATCACTCATCTTCCCTTTTGGTCCCTTCACTTCGATGGTGCCTTAATTCCCAGGGCAGCGGAGTCGGCGCCGTTCTCCTTACTCCAGAAGGGGTAACCATCCCCGTGGCATATCAACTCTCATTCCCCGCCACCAACAATATAGCCGAGTATGAGGCTCTCCTTACCGGTCTGAAGCACGCCTACATCTTGGGCGCGCGATACCTAAACATCATAGGAGACTCCCAGCTGGTGCTGCGTAAAGTTTTGTCGACCTACCGCACCAGCGATCCTAAGCTCAAACCCTACCAGGATCTGGTCACGCTGTTGGCCAGGCAATTCAGGAAACTCGTCTATATTCACACTCCTCGCTCTCAGAATATCTTGGCCGACGCCCTTGCGTCGCTCGCCTCTTCTCTATCACTCCCCCTAAGTCGCGCCACTGAGACCATTGTGGTCCAAAGGCTAGGCGTTCCTTCCCTGCAGGATCCCTGGTTCAACAATCTTAGGATGTCCGTAGAGAAGAAAATAGAAAGGGAGGAAATAAAAGAGGTTTCATTGACTGAGCTCGAGGAGATCATTGAAGAGGAAGAATTGCCATGGTTTTATGAGATCGAGCAATACTGCAAGGATGGTACATTTTCGGAAACAGCCAACGCTGAGCAGCGAAGAGCCATTAGAAGAGTCGCCGCCAGATACACGATCATCGCCGGTGAATTGTATAGGCGGGCTTTGAGTGGAGTTCTAATGAGGTGCCTAGATGATGAAGAAGCTTGGAAAGTCGTGGAAGCAGCCCACTCCAGTGAGTGTGGAGGGCATGTAAACGGACAGGCCTTGGCATAGAAGATTCTTAGGTAGGGCTATTACTGGCCAACCCTAGAAGAAGATTACTCCACCTATGTCCGTAGGTGTCTTCAGTGCCAAATCCATGCCGACAAGATCCACGCTCCGGCCTCTTCTCTTCATCCTATTACGGCCCCCTGGCCATTTTCTATGTGGGCCTTTGACATCATCGAACCCCTCGGTGATCCTTCATTCTGCTGTTAAATAGAAATCCTTCATTCTGACGGCTACGGAGTACTTTACCAAGTGGGCCGAAGCTGAAGCTTATGCAGAAATCAAAGCCACCACAGTATGCCGCTTCATCATGAAGAACATTATCTCGCGGTTCGGAGTACCAAGCATCATCGTCACCGACAACGGGCCTCAATTCATCTCACAAGAACTCCAAGACCTCTGTAAGAAATTCAATATAGTTTTGCATCATTCATCACCCTACTACCCCCAAGGTAATGGCCAGGCTGAGGCCACGAATAAGACCCTTCTCAAAATTATCAAGAAAACATGTGAATCACATAAATTTGCTGATTGGGCTGACAAATTGATAGAAGCTCTATGGGCCTACCGCACTTCTGTCCGCACTCCCACAGGGCAGACGCCCTTCGCCCTCACCTATGGAATGGAAGTGGTGCTCCCGTATGAAATTCTGATCCCTTCCCTAAGGGTGCAGCTGGATAAGGAACTTAATCTTGACGAACATCCAGAGGCGTTGCTAGTCCAACTGGAACTCTTAGACGAGAAGAGGTTGAATGCGGCCAATCATGTTTCAGTATATCAAAAGCGTGTCTCGCGATATTTCCAAAAGAAGGTCATTGAAAGGAAATTTCAAGTGGGTAATATGGTTTTGAAACGCAAATTCATCAGGTCAGCGGGCCCCAGGTCTAAGTTGCAACCCAACTGGGAAGGGCCCTTCGTAATCAAAGAAGCTTATCCAGGTAATGCGTATCGTCTAATTAACTCGGAGGGGGAGGAATTGCCAAACCCGTGGAATGGGCTGTATTTAAAGCGTTTTCATCCATAAAAATAAAACCAGTGAACGGCTCGATGGCAGTGCATACCCCACCAAATTGTGAAAAGAGGACCCAGGTCCAGCATCTCACACACTACACGACCCCGTGGTGCGGTATTCTCTCATGCTACCCGACACCGTTTCTCCTTTGGCCATGCTCGGGGAAGGTGGAAATCCTTGTATTTCCTCTCTCTCGGTTGAAGATAGGGGCAAGTGGTGAATAAGGGGGCGAGAACTAACCCAGATTCCCTGTTAAAAGATGTCTCAAATAGGGGCAATCCGTTATGACCTCACTCTGCAAAAGAAAAAAGAAGAGAAAGAAAAGGAAAGCAAAAAGAATGAAAAAAAAAGGAGAAAAGAACAGGGGCAAAATCAAAAGATAAAGCCGAAAGTACAAAGCCCAAAGGATGCAACTAGGCATGGCAAGAGTGGCAGTACAGTTTCCCTGCGGGACGTTATGAGCCCGGTCGCATGCGTGCCTAGAGCGGGTGAAGGTTCGATAACGGATACAAAGTCCCGGTGCAACAGACCAGATTCCTTGAAAAGGGGGTGTCCCGGGAAGAGAACTCAAGCCCTAAAAACCCCTACACCTATCGTCGGCTTCTCCACTCAATCTTTTTTTACTTTCCCAAGGAATGAATCCCACCCCGGGTATGGCCTCAGCAGAAGCACCGTCGAGCAAAGTTGACTCCGATCACGGGCGGTCCCCCCTTCCCGCACGTGCTGGGCCTTGGGATTCCGTAGCAAGACGAGAAGGTCCCTGTTATTGAGACCCGAGCTGGTTTCAAAACCCAAAAATCAAATATTTCAAAACCCAAAAAAATCAAATATTCCAAAACCCAAAAAAAATCAAATATTTCAAAACCCAAAAAAAATCAAATATTTCAAAACCCCAAAAAGATCAAATATTTCGAAACCAAAAAAAATCAAATACTCCAAAACCCAAAAAGATCGAACATTTCAAAATCCAACAAAATCTTACATGTTTCCCTCTTGCATTCATCTGCATTTCTCGCACTTTGATACTTGCCTATTTAATAAGGCTCACCCCCCCCTTGACCAAAAGTCAAGAAAGGGTCATATCCTAACTTGCTGTAGGCAAGGGGCTGAGCCTAAAATAGATTTAATCTGTTTCGTGTTTGCATGTGTGCAGGGGCAGGTTGGAAGGGCAGTTGGCTCGAGACCACATGAATATTCAATCCTCGCGTTGACCTATGCCATCACATCACATCATAATCGAATCACAAAGCTCAAACTCAATCTCATTCAATCTTATTCATGTCATATATCAAGCTGTCCAGATATAAAATCCTATCCCACATCATCATAAAAACAAAAGGAAAATCACTCAGTCCGTCGCTGGGCATCCCCGCGAGGACGTATCTCTCTCAACTCCCTAAGGTAAGCCTGTCGAGTCTCTGGAACCTCCTCAACCTCTGCTGGTAGGGTACGCACCCTACTCACCTCCCACATGATCAACGCACTCCTGACCGCCTGCTCGTCCTCCTCTGTCCCGATCCTCCGTGCCTGTAGCATGGGAAGGTGGGGTAGCGTAGGTAGCACCGTCCGGGGTAGTCCAATCTACAGGTAGCATCTGTGCGGGCTGTACATCGCTAAGGTAGTGTCGCTCACGAGCCTCAAGTCCAAGCCAGCTCTCCTCGGTAGTCTGATGGTGGTATCATGGAGGAAGTCCGGGCGCATCACAAACCTATCCAGGGGCAGCCTGTTGATGTACGGGCGCCACTCGTCCCTGGTCTTCAGCTCGGCCGTCCTGCACTCAACCTGTGGAGAAAACCTGAAGACGCCCCCTATGAAGTAAAGGGGATGGCTCCCAAAGATCCTGCTAACTGAAGTAATGTCCTCCCTCAGGGTAAACTTCATCCTAACTCCCATCCAGCACTCCAATAGGATCATTGAACCAAAGAGAGGACCTCCTAAGGCTGCTGAAGTAAGACCCTCGTACAGGTAAGCTAAGACAGCCTGAGAGATGGAAAACCCCTGCCAAAGGCCGCTGATGGTGCTGAGTAAAGGAGTCTCTAGGACATGGTCGGCTGAAGGGAAAAGGATGGCCCCGCATAGGCAGATGGACGCAGCTTTGGCTATGGCTTCAACCCACCCGCACTTATTCCGGCAATGCTCCACTACCCACTGGCTCAGAGGAAGGAGGTGGATGTGGCGAGGGCCTATAAAGGTACGAACATCCCCGCTATCAGGTATGAATCCCCCTAGGATGAGTTTTGGGTCTATAGGGGCAACGGTATGACATATCAAGTCTTCCTCCCCCACCTTGGACCTAGGGAGCCCGAAATATGTCTCTACCTCCTCTAGCAAGATAGTGGCCTCAAAAGATGGGAAGAAGAAAGTGTGAGTCTGAGGGTGCCAAATCTCCATCAGAGCAGAGATACTATGCCAGTCTAAGGAAAGTTTAGGGTAATTCTGACCTAAAACTAGGAGGGAGTGTAGGTGCCAAGATTTGAGAAGGTGAGTCACCCCGAGGGGCAATGCACGGACCATGGGAGCCACCCACTTCAAACTAGAAAAGCGTCTCGGGCCGGGAAGAAGCTGAAAAGAAGGAGAAGGCAAGGGGTGTAAAGAGATATAAGAGGAAGTTGAAAGGTGGACTCTAAGCATATTCTGACCAAACTTACCTCTCTCATAGGGGTGGCGCTGAGATGTCGAGGAATCGAGCCTAGCCGTTGAATCGCTTCCCGCTCCTTTCTGGCCGGCCGCGGTCCTTCGAACAACGCGCCCTCCGCAGGACTACCATCATAAGCCCTCTTCATGTTGAGGTGACGAGAATCAAAGATTTTTAGGCTTCGGGAAAAGGAGGATGAGTAAGTTGAGGGTTCATGCCTCCCTACTACTTATAGGGTTCATTAGGGAGCCTAAACCTCTTAGGATTAGGCCCAGATAAGTCTAGGACGGGTTTAGATAGGGTTCTGATAAGTACCAAAGCGCCTTGCCCTCGGGCTGGGGACTCTCCAGGAGTCCCCTTTCGGGCAAATAGGATATTGGATTGGACGGTCTTACGATAGACCGTCCATATCATATACGGCCTATCATCAACCGTCCTTCTCTCCAAGAAAGCTCGAGCCCGGTGACGTGTGCGGTCTGAAATCCGCTGTTCCACCATTCATACGGTTTTCATGGAACCGTTCCAAACAATTTAAGCGGCCCTTAGGAAACCGCTCTTATCTACGAACGGCTAGGGGAGAACCGTCCATATGCTCTGCCCCCCGATTAACCTGTTGCAATCATGTCTCAATCACTTAGCGCTCTCATCTCACTCAAGTCGGCGTGTGCGTCTCTCATTTCACTCAAGTCGGCGTGTGCGTCTCTCATCTCACTCAAGTCGACGTGTGCGTCTCTCATCTCACTCAAGTCGGTGGGTGCGTCTCTCATCTCACTCAAATCGGCGGGTGCGTCTCTCATCTCACTCAAGTCGGCGTGTGCGTCGCTCATCTCTCTCAGGCTAAGCGCGCTCCTCAAACTCATTTCGCCCACTCATACATACAGTCATCCACAAAACAAACGAAAAACAAAGATAGGCACATCACTAATCATGTCACACCATGTACAAAGGACGGGCCCAGTACAATCAGTCAAGCAGCTCCCTCTCCCTGGCCCCCATCACTGTCTCCACCGCCCTCATGCCTCTTTGGGGGAGGCATCGCTGAGGTCGCCTCATCACGCCGTCGCCAGCGCCGCTCCTCCTCCTCGTTCCTCCGATGGCCGGAGGAACTAGTGAAGTAACTCCTCACGGAGCCGTGGGTGCCGTGGCTGCCACTCGCAGTCGCCCTGCTGCGCTCCCGACTCGCCTCCTTCAGACCCTCCACCTTGCCCTCCAACCGGGCAACCTGTAGACGGGCCTGCTCTGCCTCACTCCTGTAACGCTCGGCCTCTGCCCGGTAACGGTCCGCCTCGGTAGCACCGGCCCGTAGTCGCTCTAGCTCGGCCCGGAGGAGTGCCGTCTCCACTGCGTCCACCGGTCGGCTCCGCGCAGCCTCTTCTCGCACCCGGGCTACCTCCTCCAGAGCAGCCACCCGGCTCCGCTCCAGCTCCGCCTGGAGGCGGGTCAGCTCGGACGTCTGCATTCACATATCACTATCAGTTGGTCACATTTCATACATTTCATAAGCATAAATGAGCAAGAGGAAGTATGGAGATTCGTGTACCCTCTCCACGAGTGCCACCTCGGCCGCTTTGGCCCGCTCTACCATCCGAGTGAAGTCCGCATCCCGATCGGCTCGATCTGCTCGGGTCTGGACGGAGGAGGAAGAAGGAGCGTCTGGTCCCGCACTCTGAACACCCTCGGCGCGCTGCATCCAAATACTCCAGGTCAGTCATAGGCATAGTCATAATCATATAGAACTGCATAATTTAAAGAGTTTAGGTTTAGAGCACTCACCAGTGGGGCCAGGGCCTGTCGTGCCTCGTCTCTCTCCTGGATGGTGGAGAGCAGGAGTCCCTGCAACTCTGCCACTCATCTTGCGGGGTCGACCTGCATGTAAAAGTCCTTGTTAGTGCATCATTCATAAGCATAATAGACAAAGTTTAAGTTTAGAAGTCGTACCGGTCGGTGGGCGCCTCGGAACACCTGGTCCCGGTAGTGCCGTGCGTACACAGTGTAGTACGCGCTGTCGCTCTCTGCCCGGGCGGTCACCACTCGCCCTCGCGCGGCCCAGTCGGCAACCTGCTCGGCATTCCTCGCTGTCCAGTCGTACGCCTCGCGGAGTCCCCGGGTCATCCTCGACACCCGTTCCCCCGCCTTCTCGGGCGCAGGGAACTCTACGGCCGGCTGATAGACCCCGATGGTCCTCATCACCAACCTAAAGTGTAGTGGCTCCACCACATTCATGCAGTGAAGCCACACGTCCCGGCCAGAGAAGGCCAAGGCCTCGGTCACCCATGGCTGGCCCTCCGGGCTCTCCTCCGTGTAAGGAGTCCACCGTACCTGCAAAGAATAGGAAACTGCATCAGCATCATCATATCTTGACAGAATAGCATGTATTTAAAGAGTCTGAGTCTAGAAGCGTACCTAGGTGTACGGTAGAGTGTCCAGGTCGTCCTGCAGCTCCCGGACCTGCCTCCTCAAGGCCATCATTTCCCGGGGTGCTGTCCACCTCCGCGGGATCGGCAGGAGCCCAGGGCGGGTCTCCTCGCCTCTCCCCAACCCACGTAGGCGCACATAGGCCCACACCTGTACCACAAGTCGTGTCAGCATTCAATAAGCATATAGAGTTGCATAATTAAGACTAGAGAAGAAAGTCACACCTGGAGTAAGGGGGAGAAGCCCCCAAGCATCGTCCGACCCGCCGTCGAACTAAGGGTGTCAAAGAGGAAGGCGAGGACCGCCGCTCCCCAAGCATAGTCACCTACATGCTCAAGCTCCTGGAGGAAAGGGAGGAAGCGACAGCTCATCACGTCCGCCCGAGTGGAGAAGAGAAGTCGCCCGAACATCAGCATCAGAAACCGTCGTAGTACTCTGTCTGCCTCGGGTCCCGGTACCGCTGCGACCCTCGGCCTCGCCAACCCGACGAGCCGCTCCAAGTGCTCCTCTGGTCGCTCGCCCACTGCAACACCAGCTCGTCGAAGACCCAGGCTGTCCTGAAGAGCATCCCGGGGAAGGAGGGTCGACTACCTCTCGGGGCGCCGCAGCTGTAGGCCGAGCAGCTCCCGAGCCATCCCCCGGTAGTCAGGAAAAGTAGTCCCGCTGACCGGCGACCCGTGCACGCGTAGGCCAGTAAGCCTGGCCACGTCCTCCAATGTAGGGACCATGTGCCCCCACGGGAATAAGAACGTCCGACTCACTGGATCCCAGCGGTCGTGCAGGGCATAGAGCAGAGCTGTGTCAAAGCGACACACCTCGATACTCAGGAAGGGGGCGAACCCCATGGCAGTCAACCGCTCCCTCTGGAAGTCCGGCAGTGCGAGGTACACTACCCGAACCTGCAACCAGGAGGTACGGGTCCTACGCTTCCCCTGCATTCATCCATCTCATTTACCTTAGTGATTTAGTTTCACATTTTTGTTTCATTTAAATAAAATGCTCAGAGTCCAATTATTGATTTGAAGAACAGTTACTCACGAACCGCTCTATAGATGAGCGGCCTCCCTTAGACCGCTCTATTTCTCAGGTCCCCCCGTTTGAACGGGCTCTCCCTAGCCGTTTCCATCATGGACGGATTACCCGAACCGTCTGTTTGCCCATCTTCCTAAGGAGTAACGGCCCACCTTTGACCGTATTGTTTTGATGACGGTCCTGTAAGGACCGTATTGTTTTGCTTGGTTACATGTTTGGACGGACCTATGTGGTCCGCCTACCTTTTGAACGGTGATAACCTCGCCGTATTGGGGTTTTGGTGCCACGTTGGCTTTGTAAGGGTGAGCGGCGCTCCTTGCACCGTGTTTATTTGAGGCGGTCCTTTGGGGACCGCATTGTTTTGCCATACGGTTTCTGTTAAACCGTTTTACCGTCACCGTCCCGGACGACGGTGAAGGCCCCCCGGCCGGCTGGGAGACCTCCGTGGTCCCTAAACCGACCCCCCTAGGCCCCTCTAAACCCCTAAAACTAACATGCAGGGAACAAAATCAAAAGAAATGGGAAGAAAGGCGGGGAGGCCTACCTCGGGATGACGTGGCTTTTTGGCCGCCCCTGTGGGTGGTGGTCCTCCGGCGACCTCCTCCTCGCCGGCAGGGGCCTCTTCGTCAGCAACGACGATGGCGAGCTCTTCCATGGTCACCCCGGGCGTTTCTCCTTCCTCCGACAGTGGTGGCGGTGGTTCCACCGGCGGCGTGCCCTCACCGACGGCCGACGGCCTGGCCGCCTGGTGCTTCGTCCTGGTCATCAGGTGGGCTGGGGAAGATTGAGAGAGGGAGGGAGGTTGAGAAGAGAGAGTGAGAGAGGGAGAGTGAGGGCGTTTTTCGCCCCTTCATTCCTTCCACCGTCGGTTACGGTGGAGGGAAACGAGGGGGTTCCTTTTTTTCGAGGTTGCAGAGAAGAACGGTCTATCGTTAGACCGTTCATTTTGTGAACGGTTAGTCTCTAACCGTATGTATCTTTTGACCGTTAATTTCAAGTCGGTTGGAATTCTATGCCCGAGCGGTTCTCATGGAGCCGTTCTTATTATAAACGGTGCCGTACCAGCCGTTCGTCACTGGCGACCGGCCCTGTAAGATTTGTTCAAAGGTCAGGTAAGAACGGCTAACATAGAGCCGTTTGGAATATTGCACGGTTGAGATGAGGCCGTATATCTGGTTGGTCTATTTAAATCATGAATATTGAATATTTTCTTTGGAAATACATATCTTAACCATTTTATGCAGCATCACTTCAGTCTGTCTCGCCATTTCGCCTGCACAGGTAAGTCAGGTATGGCCTTCTATCCCTAAATCCCTTATTGCATTATTATATGGTATTATATTATACTATTTCGAGAGCCGGCAGGTTTCTTATGTGTCCCAGGATCTGATGTTCCCCTTCAACAAAAATAATGATGATCCAGGCTCATATACCTAACCTTCGGATAAGCCGTTAAGTTGGGATGTCACGAGGAGGACGGTTCTATCCGCACGCTGTGGTTGCAGATGGTATCTTGACTCTGATATTCTCAGCTTAATAATACTACTCTTGAATATTTTATATTTTAATCTTTCTTCGCATTTGTTTTAACGATTTCTTTTATTTTTGGCCCAGCATGCATCATGCGCATCCCTTTGAGCTTTCATGCCCATGGTCTGCTTAAGAAATGTCCCGTCAAGTGATGGTCAGCTGTGTGTCCCAATGCTCGAGTAAGGTGAACTAATTCCATTCTGAATTCGAAGGTTTTCTTTGGTCGGTTCGTTGGGGTCGGTTGACTGAAAGATCCCCGTCTGGAGCTTTAGCATCTTTTTCTTTTGTGGCCCCCTCATTGGACCGCGGGATTGTGTCCCCCATGAGGTTGGTCTTGTCGGTTGATTTCGTTTAGTTTAGTCCCTCCAGATTGGCGTCGCCTTTTGGTCAATTACTCCTAACGTTCGGTCCAGGATTGTCTGGAAGATTCTCACCGCTTGTTGGTAGAAACGGGTGTCGTTTTACCTTAACGCCCGCTTCTCCGGTCCACTCCGCTGCATCTCCGCTCCACCTCCATGTTCCGTGTCACCCCCGCTTCACCTCCGCTCGCTCCCCTGCAAAGAGGACGTTAAGGAGGGGCATCTGTTGACACCCGTTTTATACCGATAAGCTGACTCGTTTCTCTTACTCCCATTAGTTGATGCCTCGAGTTGTTCATCGTTCACTGGGCCATTTTTATGGCATGTCTTGGGGCTCGTTTTATGGGTCGTCTCCCTCCTTGGTGCAATTCGTGGTGATTCGGGGCTTAATGGGCCTTGGCTTTGGTCAATTGAACATATTTTACGAGAATCAAGTGCCTAAGGGCATGAACGGCTTCACATCAGCCATTCAGCAGATGGGCGATTGAAGATGGACCGTTCATAGATTTTGGATAATTTATGAGGATTTTCTGAATATTCACCGACAGGCTTTTGTGCGGTGTGATTGGACGGGCCTATCCCAACCGCCTATATCTCAGAGTCCTACGCGCGCCCATTTTCTCAGATAATTATCCAAATGATTCGAATTATCACCGACAGGGTGAAACGGTCGTGTTTGTGCCGCCCTAAACTAAAACGGTCTCGATACAACCGTTCATATGTTCAGGGTCCCACGGCGGACGTTTCGGCCAGTTCGAGAGATAGTTGGGATAATATTCTGATTATTCGAATTTCCACCGATAGGATGGACGGTCTAAATTAGACCGCCCATACGGACCGTTCAATCCGTCGGCTGTTGATTTTCAACCGATTTTATCCCTTTTATTTCATGGTTTTATCCTCAACTTATTTTGATGATTTCTCCACGGATAATCAACCATTTTCAATGTCGTTTCGTGTGGATGGAAGATTATGATATTATCTACAAATTATCTTTTGTGAGTTCGACCCGAGAATATCTAAAAACCCCAACTTCGAGGCTGGCTTTCTAGGCTCTATAAATAGACCCTAGTGGCCGGACGTCGAAAAGGGGGGGGGGAGATTTTGGTCGACGGCGAAGCCCTGCCGTATTTTTGAGCGACCTAGCACCAAGGAGGGAGGCTCTCTACAGCCGCACGAGCCTCCGGTCAAGGAAGTAGCCCAGTCTTCGTAGTCTTTCGTTCCGTAGTTTTTGTCGCTTTCCTTCATTGCATGCATTGTTTCTCACCCGCGTACTCCCTCCTTCTCGTTATCATGCACACAACCACCCCGTTTTTTTGTCACCCTAGGGGTTTAAAACCCCCCAGGTATTCCCCTTTTCATTTATTTATGCTTAATTCTTCTCATTTGAATGCATACTACGTTATTTAGGTCTAATCTGGGTGTTTCTTCTGTGTCTTCACATTGTTTCGCAGGTCAGCACTTAATCAGCACGAGGCCCATCCCCTCTGGCCGGCCGGAGAGGGTGGAGGTCGAGCCCTTTCAACTTGCTGAGTGAAGGTACGGCGCGGTTATCCTTCGGCCGTTCAACGGTACGAGCGGTGCATCAACGACCGTTCTTCCGTGGAGAGCGGTTCTTCTAGCGCCGTACATACCACTACAGCAGTTCCTCCCGCGTCCCTCGCAGCGTCCTGGGGCGGTCTATCGTAAGACCACGCAACGTAGGGCGGTTCTAAGGGAGCCGTTCATTCTTCAGCACTGCACTAAGGCGAGTGTCTCCCCATTTTCCAAGGTACGGCGTGCCTATCGCGTACGGCATCTTGGTGGCGATCACGGTACTCTTCTTTGTTCCCTATCTTCTCTTCTTTCTCTCATTTGTCTCATGCACTTGACGCACTTTGACCCGTAGTGAAAGGGAGAGAGGAGAGAAACATATATCTACAAGTCACACCTAGTTCAACGAACTCAAAATCAAAATTGAAGAAAGCCTGAATGAAAATAGAGTGAACTCAGAAAAATATGAAGCTGTTAAGAAAGTGAACATTGAACTTCTAAAAAATTCTGAGTCTCTTCAAAAAGAGCTGGAAGACAAACAGAAGGTTTTGGAAAAATTTATCCAAGGAAAAACAAGTCTGGATGCTATACTAGGGACAAGGGTTAACTTCAATAAGGAGGGTCTAGGCTATGACCCAACTAACAAGAGACTCTTTCAATTCAAAACCACCACCTTCTGCCCAGAGAAGGGAAAAGAGAAGCTGGACACACCATCCAGCTCAAATAGCAGTCAAGGAGCTCAACGTCCAAAAGAAAATTTAACAAACAATGCTGGTCGACCACTTAAAATGGGAATGAATTTTGTGAAGAACTTCACTAAGCCCACTCACCAGAACATAAATGGTAGATGGACCAAGCAAATGGATCAGGATAAAAGCTGGAATTACTACAAACAGATGGGTCCAAACAGGACCTACTGGAGAAATAACTATCATCCTCAAAAATCTGTTAATCAACAAGCTCACAGGATATATCCCAGGAATGGGAAGCCCAATGACTGGAATAGAGCTTACTTCTCCAGACCAACTGGACATAACCCCGGTCATAATTTCAATAAACCCGAAGTAAAGGTGCCAGGGAAAACCATGTTGAAGCAATTCTGGATTCTTAAACATCTGCTTAGAGATTTGAATAATGTCTTTGGACCCAACTCATCTTGGGTTCCAAATCATTTTGCTTGATTTTGTTTGTGTATGTCGGCCTTGCAGCTGAAGACAACAAGTGGTACCTAGACAGTGGCTGCTCCAGGCACATGATAGGAGACCGATCCAAGTTCAGCAAGATAGAGATGAAGGTAGGGGGTCTGGTCAAATTTGGAGGAAAGAACAGAGGTAAGATCATTGGAGTTGGCACAGTAGGTAAGTCTTCCACAAACTCCATTGAAAAAGTTCTACTTGTGGATGGTCTTCAACACAACCTGATTAGCATTAGTCAATTATGTGACAAAGGTCATAGGGTTGTGTTTGATGATGACTCATGCACAATTTTTGAAATAAATTCCGATATGGTTAAATTTGTAGCCAACATGAATAATAATGTCTACATGATAGACTTGGATGCTGAATCTGAACCTAATCTTTGTTTATCTGCTAATTCTGAAAGTGATGCTTTTGAATGGCATAGACATCTAGGCCATGCTAGTTTCTCTACTTTAAATAAATTGATCAAGTATGATTTAGTTAGAGGCATGCCTAGAATCAAGTTCAATTCTATTTCAAAATCCTGTGATGCCTGTGCTCTAGGCAAACAGACCAGGAATTCTTTCAAGCTAAGATCTGAGCTATTGTCCTCTAGACCAATGGAACTTCTCCATATGGACCTCTTTGGTCCTACTAGGACTCAGAGTCTTAATGGGAATAGGTTTGGCTATGTGATCATTGATGAGCACTCTAGATTTTCATGGATCTTTTTCTTAGCCAATAAAAGTGATACTTTTCAAAAGTTTAATCATTTTTTCAATAAGGTCAAACAAGAAGGAAAATACAAGATTTGTTCAATTCAATCTGACCATGGAGGCGAGTTTGAAAATTCCATGTTTTCTGATCTTTGTGAAAGAGAGGGACTAACACACAGGTTTTCTTCTCCCAAGACACCTGAACAGAATGGAATTGTGGAGAGAAGAAATAGAACTATTGTGGAGATGGCCCGAACCATGCTGATTGAGAGTCAATTACCAAGGAAGTTCTGGGCAGAGGCGGCCAATAAAGCAACTTATATAATCAACAAGGCCATGGTAAGACCTATTCACAAGAAAACACCCTATGAGCTACTAAAAAGTAAGAAACCAAACTTGGTTCATTTCAGAATTTTTGGAGCTAAATGCTTTATTCATAATAATGACAAGAAAGACTTAGATAAGTTTGAAGCTAAAAGCTCCCCTGGAATATTTTTAGGATACTCTGAAGTGTCAAGGGCATATAGGGTCTTTAACATAACAGACCAGAAAGTTGAAGAGTCTCCACACATCATTTTTAGTGAAAAGAAAGGTGTTACTAACATTGAAAATATTGACAGGGATTCCAATCACGATGGGGAATTCCTAGAAGACTAAGAAGAAGAGAAGACTCAGCCAAGTGGAACATCAAATCCTCCCAACCAGGAAGGGCCAGAAGAGACAAGTGAGTCTTCAATAAATGTTAGATTTCTTAAAGATCATTCGATAGATAATGTCATAGGCAACCCTGAAGATCCTCTTCGGACTAGGTCTCATTTTAGAAATGTTAATAATCAAGACCTAATTGCTTTGGTCTCACAAATTGAACCCAAATCAGTAGAAGAGGCCTTGGCTGATCAATCTTGGATCAATGCTCTGTGTGAGGAATTAGGTCAGTTCGAAAGAAATAATGTCTGGGAGCTTGTTCCAAGACCAGAAAGTGTTAATATCATAGGAACTAAGTGGGTGTTTAAAAATAAAATGAATGAAGATGAAATCATTTCTAGGAATAAGGCCAGACTAGTAGCCAAGGGCTACTGTCAGGAATTTGGTGTTGACTTCGATGAATCCTATGCACTTGTTGCTAGGATGGAAGCAATAAGAATATTGCTAGCTTTTGCATGTTCCAAGAATATAAAACTCCAACAAATGGATGTTAAAAGTGCCTTCTTAAATGGAGTCATTAAGGAAGAGGTTTTTGTTGAACAACCCCCTGGATTTCAATTCTCTCCTCAACCTAACCAAGTTTTCAAGTTAAACAAAGCCCTATATGGTCTAAAGCAAGCTCCTCGAGCATGGTATGAAAGACTGACTGAATTTCTGATCAGCAAGGGCTACAACAGAGGTAAGGTTCATCAAACTTTATTTACCAAGGGTACAAATAAAGATCTCATCATAGTTCAGGTATATGTAGATGACATTATGTTTGGATCAACTAGCTGTGAACTATGTGATGAATTCTCTAAAATGATGTCTGCTGAATTTGAGATGAGTTTGGTCGGTGAACTAAAGTACTTTCTTGGCTTGCGGGTACAATAGTTAGAGGATGGATGCTTCATCAACCAGACCAAATACACAATAGAACTATTCAAGAGGTTTGGTATGAATAACCTGAAGCACATTACAACACCCATGGGTACCAATACCTCACTGGATGCAAATGAGACAGGTAAAGAGGTAGATGCCAAGCTCTATCGAGGTATGATTGGATCTCTACTTTACTTGACAGCCTCTAGACCTGATATACAGTTCAGTGTAGGAATGTGTGCTAGGTATCAGTCTAGACCCACTGAATTATATTTAGCTGCTGTGAAAAGAATTTTCAGATATTTGTCAGCTACACACTCTCTTGGTTTATAGTTTCCTGCATCACACACACTTGATTTAGTTGCATACACATATGCAGATTATGCAGGGTGTAAACTAGACAGGAAAAGCACTAGTGGTCACTGTGAATTTTTGGGTGGGTGTTTAGTGTCTTGGGGTTCCAAGAAACAACATTCTGTGGCCCTCTCCACTGCAGAGGCTGAATATGTAGCTGCAGGGAGTTGTGGTACACAAATCATTTAGATTAAACACCAGCTTCAAAACTACCAAGTAGACCTGGGGTGCACACCTATCTATTGTGATAATACCAGTGCCATCAATCTTGCCAAGAATCCTATTTTGCATTCCCGTACCAAACACATAGAGATAAGGCATCATTTCATAAGAGATGAGGTCTCTAAGAATAACTTTGAATTGATTCATGTAGGCACTACAAATCAGATTGCTGACATCTTCACCAAACCTCTGGATAATGAAAAATTCACTACACTGAGAAGAGAATTAGGCTTATACAAGTTATCTTAGTTTTGAAGTCTGTTCCTATTGTGAGGGGGAGTTCTGTGTGTCAAATGGTTAGCCTTCAGTAATGCTATGATTAAGGGGGAGCTGGTTGAGCTGTGAGAGGGGGAGTTTTTTTTTTTTTGACAGATTCAAAAAGACTGACCATATGTGTGTCATTGCTGGTTCTCATGACTGAACAAGTGTGGTTCTCTCAGACAGTAGAACCTCACTCATCTCTTAAGTCTATAAGTCTGTGATACTAAAGTCCATCTAGAATCTTTCCTCTGGTAGTCTATCAGATCTGGATTAATTGTATAAAGTATATCTTCCTACATTGTCAATGATTCCTGTTCAGGCCAAAACCTGTATGTCTTGATATCTGACCAAAACAAATTGAAATCTAGACTTCAAGATTCACTTCAAGAAATAGTCCTTCGGGTATTGTTTTCAATCATTCCATCTTCTTAACACAAGGGATAAACTGAATCAACAAAGGTCTTGATTTGGTCACTGAGAAACTGGGAGCTTCATCAATGAAATGAAGTTTTTCCTATGTCATGAGGTGTCACACCCCGAGAGCGGAAGATACCCGGAGATGCGTGACGAGTTTATATCAATCATGTCAATCAGAGTAGTAGTGTATTCGACACAAAGACAGAGATGCGCAAAACTAAAGATAACCCAATCCATTTATTTCTTCATAATAAATAGTCTATTACAAACCCAATCTCTATTCAAAAAAAAAGAAAAGTACATATTTGACTCAAGAAATATATAAAAGACTAGATGACACTTGAAAAAGCTCTAGCTCTTTCACTCTTGATTCTCCCCATCCGATTGACTTTCCTCATCGTCGGACTTACCTGAAAAGTAAGGGAAACACGGAGTGAGTGAACGCTCAGTAGGAAATTATATCTCAGGAACTAGCAAGGGGTTTAAGTAGTTACATCTTTCAAGAATGCACTATAGCTATGCATGCTCGCATAAAATGACAAGATAGAAAGAGGATATAACAATAAGATAACAGGAAGAACTAGTCATGAACTTTCAAGAACTTATATCAAATGACCTCAAGATATTCAAGCAAGTACTTTATCATGTCAAGATGAAATTTGGCTATCACGTTCAAGCACGCAAGTAATTACCCTTTTTCGGACCACGCAAGTCATGTAATATCAAGTCAAGTACAAGATTTGTGGAATGTTCAATCAAGCTAGTCATGCACTTCGGTATAATGCCAATACCATGATCAATCAACTCCCATGGGCACAAGTACTTTCGGGTGCTCCTCCCAGGATCAGATCGGGCCCTATATGCGCAGGCATTAGTCATGTATTTCTAACATCCACATTTTTGTGTATAGCCATCATGGAATTTCAATAAGCAAGCTTGTAGTCATGTTAGACAACTTTGAGAGATTAGAGTCTAAAAGTATGACTTTTGACACCAATAAGCGATAATAACGGTACAATCATAATTTCGATAAAACTAGGTGGAATTGGTTCCCTTAACTCGGGTACCATGATAAGTAAGTAGAGACACTCTTTTATATAGAATTGAGGTCCATATGAATAGCACCTCAATGGCAAGACGTCCTCATTCTTAATATAGAATTGAGGTTCACAAGAACATCAAGTTTAATATAGAATTGGGGTCTACAAGAACATCATAACAATGTTGATATAGAATTGGGGTTTACAAGAACAGCATAACAACGACATATTCTTCCCCGTTCATTAATATAATTCTCATATCATACCCATGGCATGACATGAGGGCCGGTATTACCATGTTTCTATAGAGGGACATGGCAAAGATTGTGTAATGGGTTTTTATGGTACAACCAGTTCAGTCGGCCTTGAGGGAATCCAAGGCGGCGAGGAGTCTTACGGAGGTCTCTATGACTAACTAGCTAGTCCAAAGGAACGGAATGTCCAATGGAGAGCTTGTATGTCAATGAGAATTGAGTGTGTAATGCGATAAATCATCGTAGAAAACATGGGACTATACTCACGGAGTGGAGTAATAGTGCCAATATATATGTATGTATGTATAATGAAACCCTCGGATAACAGTAATCAGGAAAAATCAGTAGTGCAGAAAATAGCGACTTTGGTAAAGTCCTTTTTCATGAAATTAACGCCTTAATCAGGGGCGTTTATATTAAATTTGACGACATGTGTAGAAGTCGTCCTTTCAATATTTCTAATTTTGCATAATATTAAAAATCTAGAAATTTTCATAAAACGCGCCCTGGACAGGGGCGTTAGTTTACAGAAAGCGCCTTGGTATGGGGCGTCAATTCAATAAAAGACGGCCTGGACAAAGTCGTTAGTTCATAATTTTCGAGACGATGAAATTTCAGGAAACATGATATAGGGTCAGGACTAGAAAAATAGCAGGATTACAAGAGATTGATCATGCATTAATCTAGAATCATGTTTGAATTGATATATAATTTTTAAACATGGTATTTAATAATTAAAAGAAATTGACGTCCGTGTGCAGGGCGTCAAATATGAAATTGACAACCTAGTCATGATCTTATCTTGTAATTTAGCGGCCTTGATAGGGGCGTTTCTTTCAAAAACTCTTTAGAAACTAATCAAAACGCATGAAATCTATATGCATGTATTAGCGGATGATGTTATAATTATTAATATGCTAGTTTGGGCTACAATCCCTGAGAAAACCTACCTTTGTGAAGATCTGGAAGAGGATCGTGAAGGTTTAAATGGAAACGATGCTCTGAACTTCTAACAGCAACAGTGATGACAGGAGAAGAGAGAAGTTGATGTAGATGAAGCTTGAAGTTCTATACGTACTTCAACCTAGAATAGCTTCTTCTTGATGTAGGCAACCTACAGGAAAGATATGAAGAACATTAGTATTCTTCATACGGTGACTGGAGGCAGGGAAGAAGAGCTGTTAATTACTTACACAGCAGCAGAACCTCGACCAAAATAGCTTTAGGGTTCGAATGTTTAGGGTATTTATCGGGTTTCTAGAATCCTAACGGGGTGAGTGTTTGATTGGAAGTAACACTTCCATATTAGAGTTATTACTACATTCGAACTCTTTCTCATAGTTATCAACTTACCCTGGATAAGTTCCTAGTTCGAACGGAACAGAAACTGAATTAACGTCCTAGGTAAGGGCGTCGAATTTTAAATTGACGCCTTGGCACGCGTCGTTTCTTGTTGAAACGCGTCCAAGTAAAGGGCGTTACAATTACTTGCCTTTTAATGTAATTTTGGTTGTTTAAGATTTGACGCCTTGAAATGTGGGCGTCCTTTCTCAAAAACACGCCTTAGGTGAGGGCGTTTCTTGTCAAGTAGCGCCTTTATCTGCGACGTTATTTTCCTCAGGGTTTAATTTTTTTCCATTTTTGATTTTATCGTTTATTTACTTAACCTTTTAATCTATTTTGATTTATCTATCTCCTTCTATTTTATCAGGGTTGCTACATGAGGTGTCAAAAACTTAACAAAAAAATGAAAAGAAATGACATTAATATTCTGACCATCACAGAGCAATGGTGGCTTGTTGGTGAATAACTGGGGACTCTGGCCTCTAATCAAGGTGTTTCCTCATGTCAAAAGCCACAGTTACTAACTCTGTTCTTTAAAAAAAGGAGGTAATGAGATACTCACACTGAGTAACTGGGGATTCAGACCTCTAATCAAGGTGTCTCCCTAATGTCAAAAGAGTGAATTACCAACTTGCTCACTGGTCTTCTTGAAAATCACCTCAAAATCCCTTGTCGTTATACACTTTAATGGATTGCTTGTCCTCAATACCTTGAGAACACCTTCTCTGACTTTGTCTCTTGTTGTCTTCTGGGATAGTTGCTTGTTCAGCTATGTCATGCCATACTTGTTCACCCCTGTTCTAAATCATATACTATGTATGTTGATAAACTTTTCTCTCATTCTAGCTCTCTATTGTTTACTGGAGTTCAAGAATCTTCACTTGAGTTTAGCACCTCACTTATTCTCTTAAGACTTGCTCGTGTCTTTCTACACTAAGCTGTTACTGTACTTCTTCCTCATGTCTCCAGCACTTTCATATATCCTTCATTTCCTTTTGATGATGTCAAAGGGGGAGAGAGGTTTTGCAATATCAATAGGTCATGAGGTTTGGGGGAGAATTGTTCATGAGTTGGGGGAGAATAGTTTGTCATGATAATATCTGAGAGTGAGTTGTGGGGGAGCTGAGAGTGTGGTGTGGGGGAGTGGTTTTGGAGAAAGAAGAGTTTCAGCAGAAGTGTTTAATTTGTCTGCATGTGCTTGCTTTGAATTTGCTTTGATTGTTAAAGTTGCTGTTATTTCTTTTTAAGCATTGATATTGCTTCATTCATAGTGTTGCCATCATCAAAAAGGGGGAGATTATTGCATCCCTATGGTTTTGATGATGTCTCACACTATAAATCAACCTATTTTTATCTCTAGATCAATTCATGCATTACTTCAAAGTTTGTACAGCCCGTGGTCGCAAGACCAAGTCTGTACATAGTCTACTGCATGCATGTCTTCAAGTCTGCACATGGTCTTGGCATATGCACACATAAAGTCTATACATCCATCAGTTGATAGTTGGCTAAGTTTATACATTGTATAACCAAGTCTGTACACTCCTTGTGCATGCATCGTCTCTTCTGGTGCACACATCATTTATCAAGTCTATACATTATCTAGCACATACACGTTCAAAGTCTGTACATCTGACTGTCTCATTCAGCGTCTCACGCATTACAAGTCTATACATTGTCTGCCCTACACGCACTGCAAGTCTGTACATTGTCTAGGTTGCAAGTCTATACATTGTCTACCCTGCACACACAAGTCCATACATTGCATTTGGGCATCAAAGTCTATACACGGTTTCAAAGTCTGTACATTCCAATGGCTGTGCAATCCTTCAGAACAAGTCTATACATTGCCAGCATACACGTTCAAAGTCTTTACATTGAAGTCTGTACAGCCTTTGCATTGCGCATACTTTGAAGTCTATACATTGTTTACTTAACTTCAGCCTTTGCTTTAAAGTCTATACATCATCTCTCAAAGTCTGTACAGTGTTTGCCTAGAATGCATTCACTAAAGTCTATACATCTGTCTCACTCAGCGTCTTTGTGCATGGAGCATTCAAGTCTGTACATTGTTTTCCCATGCACGCATTCAAGTCTGTACATCATTAACGGTGCATACATCAAGTCTATACATTCGTCTCACTTAGTGTCTTCTCGCATTCACGCTAAGTCCATACACTGCATTTAGGCATTGTTCATTACAGCAAGTCTGTACACTGCTTTCTCATGCACGCAATCAAAGTGTGTACAGCCTGTGTTCACATCGGTCAAGTCTGTACATTATTTTATCATGCACATAAACGTCCAAGTCTTTACAATCTCTGCTGATATCCTTGTGCATCATCTCACAAGTCTGAACATTGTCTAGTTGCATGCCACACGACATAGCAAGTCCATACATTCCTCCATGCATATGCAAGTCTATTCAGCCAGTGTCTATACGTTGCCTTGCAACATGCACGCACACAAAAGTCTGCACATTCCTTTCTGTTATGTTCATGCATCATTTGTCAAGTCTGTACATTGAGGTCGCATGCAGGCATTCAAAGTCTACACATTCTCACATTGTACATACTTGCCTATATGCTACATCTAAAGTCTGTACACGCCTAGTTCAAAATCTGAACTAACTCGTTGCATCCCTTTCTTCTATTCCTGCAGAATGATTCCGGCTGATGATTGGGCACGTGATTCGAGGTTGGTGCCTGGCACGTGATCCGAGATTTCTCTGGAAAAGGAGGGCACGAGCCCTACTCACGCCACACGAGTGAAGTCATGGAATTCAGGTCGAAAGCCATATAAGAGGATGTCCTCTGGGATCAAAAGAACCTGAACTGGAGAAAAGTTGAGAAGAATTAGTGCCTGAGCAGAAGAAGAATAGAGAGAGCCTCCACGTTCTAGAGAGAAGATAGAGAGAAGAATTCGAGAGAATTGATCTGAGAGAAAAGTATTTGAGAGAGAGAGAAGAGTCTGTGACTGTGAAGATCTGCTTCTTCGGAAGCTACATTGTTCTTGGTTTTCAGAAATGATTGTCTTCATCGATTGTCTTTTTTTTCTATTTTTCACTTCATCTTTCTTATTCCATCTTGTTACCCTCCAATGTTCGGAGGAAGGGAGAGATTCTCCTGTTTCCCTCTGGGCTTCAGAGGAAGAGAGATCTGTGATCTATGGTTTGCCAGTGACGGGCTATCACTAGCAGGTTCCCTCCGGTTTGGAGGAAGGGAGATTCGTCTCCGGTTCTGGTCTTGCGGAAAGTAGGTCTAGGTGTCAAGCTTCTGTGGGTTGCAGATCTTGGGTTGAGGGATTTGTTTCCCTTGGTTTGTCAAGCTGTTCGGCAGCATATGTTTACAGACTGAGTCTGCTGTTCTAGCCTTCGCTAGTGGAAGCCTCACTCTGGTATGGAGTGAGGGGTGGATGTGGATTGTGGACTACAATCGAACCACCTTAAAAACTCCCTGCCTCTTCTGTGGTTTGCCTGTTATCGTTGTGTTGCTCTCCTTCTGTTTGGCATTTTGTTTCACTGTGAACAGCTCTCTCGATCTCACTTCTTTCTTCTGTCTTGGTTATTGTCTGCCTTAGCTATTACTTTCGCTGTATCTGAATGGTTGAGAAATGGAAGTTGTGATTTACCGCTGAGAATTTAATTTTAGGGAGTGATCTATTCATCCCCCCCTTCTATATCACTCTACGCTGCGCATATCAGGACTAACCTCTTGTCTGTCTACTCTGGCTGGACTGGCAGCTGGGCTTTCCTGTGCTGTTTCCCTCAGTTCTACAGCATGTGCCCTAGAGGCAGATGCATTAATCTGACTTGGCAGTACTCTGACTAGCTGTCCATTAACAACTGTGAATCCCATGAACTTCTGAATGTATGATAAGAGTATCTATTCCCTTTGGGAATGTTTAGTTTCTTTTCATTTCCAAAGTTCACTCCAACCTTTCTAAAAATTGCAGTCAATGGGGCAGCATATGGAAGTGTCCTAGACTGTTTCAGACATGTACCCATGGTCTGAATGATGACATCAGTCAATGAAATCTTGATCTGTTTCAGCATACAGTATAGTAAGAATTGTTGCATCTTAGTAACTCGTTCCCTACCACTGCTCTGGGCTGTAATGATGGATGTGCAGATATGATGTAGCAGTCTGTTGAAGGGAGGGAACCTATTGGCTTTCATACTAGATAGATATGTCTGCTTGACAACTGTAGGATCACTAGGCTGTTCAGTCAGAAGAGCATAAGCGTCATGTTCATCAAAATGAAAACTGTGTAGTTGAACCCCATCCATTGGGATTTTTCATGATCTGGTAAACAGTTTATTTGTTAACTCAAAATGGACATTTCTGACTGTTGAAGAAATTTTAGGGATTTGAGGATCATATTTCAAATTTTGGTAAAATTCCCGAACGAGGGTGGGGTAATATATTCTATGATTTGTGACAAAAGACCACCAACCCTGAAAATCCAAAGTGGAAAATAACTGCGGAAAAACCTCAAGCATCTCAACATCAGTATCAACAATATATTGTGGAATAAGGACTTTCAGAGGTTCTTCTATATTGATGGTGAGAGAGGGATCAGAAGACCTTGCATGTGAACTGTCCACACCTTGCTTCCCCTTCACAGTAGCTAAAGATGTAGACTGCTCCTCTGCCCTTGATTTAGAGAGCTTTCTCTTTTTGGTCGGTGGGCTCGGATGGAGACGGCGTTTCCGAAGAGATAGCTCTATCTCTTTTCCTTTCTGTTTCCTTGGAGCTGAAGGAGACGGTATATCCTCTGGAGGATCTGCCACAGGAACATCGTGAGTATCCTTCTGCTTCGCTGCCCTTGATTCTGAGAGTTTTCTTGTCTTTGCCGGTGAGCTCTTCTCTATCTCTTTAAGTTTCTGTGGAGCTGACTGAGACGGCGTCTCCTCTTGAGCAGGTTGAAATTTGGTTCGAGGCACAATCTTGCCCTCAGCTGTGATGAGAGCTTATCTCTTTAGACCCTTCTTGTCCTTTTTCCCTTTTTCTGGAGGAGCCATGATAGTGAGGTGAATCACACGGCAACAGGGAAGAGAAGTGCCGTGGGAAGAAAAAAAATGAGAGAAGCGGAGAGGTAGGAGCCAACAGGGTTTTTAGAAAGAGGCGAGGAGACTGAAGCATTTACGCTGAGGGGTTTTAAAGAGGTGACCCCTCGGTTTCAAAAAGACAGAGTCGGTTCAACGGGATGAATCAGACTAGGTTGACAGAGCGACCACGCGACTGCATTGACGCATTGAAGGACTGAGGCGACGCCACCAAAAAGAAATATGAAGGAAATATTAAGTTAAGAACCACAGTATTAAGGCATTCTAAAGACACTAAAATATGAAAGATGAGATTGCATTCAGGGATTTTTAATAGATAAAATTCAAGTTCCCTTATGAGAGATATGATAAGAGACCCTAATTCATTTAATGATGTGGAGAAAAACAATCTTAAGAGTTTGAGTTAAGCCCTTGAACAAGAAGAGTATGTGTATGGAATAACGATAGAACTGTTTGCACACCAGGAACTTTCTCAAAACTATCCCCTAGATTGTTCAATTTCAAGAGACCCTTATAGAAGTGAATTTAATGAGTATTGAAGATGAACTCTGTAGGATTTTATGTGAGCTTCAGGTCAACCATATATATATATATATTGTCATTTTTTTATTATATATATATTTTTAATTTTCATTAGCAGTCAAGTGTAGCTAGCATCTTGACACGTGTACACATGTTTATCGGACACTAGAGTCCCCGGTTACTCAGCATAGCTAACTATTCTGCTCCAATGAAACAGAGTTGGCAACTCACATCATGACATGCCTCTCAGCACTTCATTGGTGCATGAAGGTAGTTTCTCAGTGAAAATTTACCATTGCTCTGCAACGAATTATTTTCTTTGGGAACAGAGATAGCAGCTCACATCATGACATCCTCCGTAGCACTTCCTTGGTGTATAGAGACAGTTTCCCAATGAAAAACTAGCCATTGCTCTGCAATTTATTACACACACACACACACATCACACACACACACACACACACACATATATATATATATAGGGTTTATTCCTTCAGCTCTTATTAAACCTATTCTGAGTTTAAGGTCAATACAGATATTAAATTCACTTTGCACAAAGTGGTCTCTTTACTTTTGATCATCATGGTTCTAGAGTAGATGAGTTCACAGTTTTATTAAATAGTTCTATAGCTATTCCATATGCAAAGCACTTTTACGTTCAAGAATTTTTAACATTCAAGGATCATAAGATTTATAAGTCTCCAGCCATTAATATTACATAGAGTCAGTCAGTGAAGACCAAAACCTCTCATAAAGGAATTATCATTTTAAATCCCCCTAAATCTATGGCATCAACTCAAATTCCAGAGCTCATGAACCTTCCTTCATACTGAAGATTGATAGGTTCTTCAACTACTAGCTAAAGAATTGAATAGATGAAATATGTGAGGAAGAAACGAATTGATGAGAAGTTGAGAAGACTCCAGGCTTCAGACAATCTAAGGTACTGGAAGTGCCATTTCAGAACAACTTCACACAGTAGCAGACTTTGACGCACAACAGACATTGCGTCAGCTTCTTCTCACCAAATATGTCCTCAGTAGGCAGAATTTCCAGATTGCGTTGACTCATTTCCAGTACTAAGTTAACCCTTCTTAAGTGAGCAAGTTGACTCCAGAACGGTTTATACGAAGTTTTTGTCAGTGCATCAACTCAACTACATCACAGCGTTAACTCACTCAACCAGTCAACTGAACTGCCAGCATTGTTTCCAGATTATTTCTATCAGTGCGTTGACCCAGCCTCATTACTGCGTTAACTCGGACTTCTTTACCAATAAGCCTATTCAATCAACTGCGTGATCCACGCTTCAGGTTCACAAAACATTAATCTCAAGGTGCTAACTTGCTCTCCTCAGCAAGTAAAATCTAGTACAAACGCTCCCTCAGATCATGCATGACAAAAAGTTTTGATGAAAATGCAGTGATTGACATGATGGGCTTTTTATTTATCATCTATTTTTCAAGACAGAGAATATGACCAAAAACTGAACTCCCCTAGATTTGTGACTTATTTAGAAATCAAGCGCTTTCAACTCAAGCAAGGCATGTAATCAATTTATTGTTAGGTTAAGTTAACCAATCAAATTCCAAAGAATAAACTGAGCTATCAAGTTAGGCATCAAGATGAGGATTACAAAGTCCAAGCTCTCTCCTAAGACAAGTAAATCTTTCATTACTCAGAGGCTTGGTAAAAATGTCAGCAATTTGATGGTCTGAGTTTACAAAAACCAATTTAAAGCTTCCTTTATTAACTTCATCTGGCAAGAAGTGATGCCTAATTTCTATATGTTTGGTCCTAGAGTGCTGAATTGAATTCTTTGCCAGGTTAATGGCACTTGTGTTATCACACAAGATTGGGACACACCCAAGATCAGTTTGATAATCTTGGAGTTGGAGTTTGATCCACAACACTTGAGTGCCACAACTCCCTGCAGCGACATATTCTGCCTCTACAGTGGATAGTGCCACTGAGTGTTGTTTCTTGGATGCCCAAGAGACCAAACACCCTCCCAAAAATTGGCAATAGCCACTTGTGCTTTTCCTGTCAAGTTTGCATCCAGCATAGTCTGCATCAAAATAAGATACTAAATCAAGAGCGCAAGATGCAGGATACCAAATCCCTAAATTTTGAGTTCCGGCAAGGTATCGAAAGATACGCTTAATAGAGCTCAAGTGGGATTCTCTAGGATCAGATTGAAAACGAGCACACATGCATACACAAAATTGGATATCTGGCCTAGATGCAGTAAGATAAAGGAGTGATCCGATCATACCTCGATAAGTCTTTGCATCCACTGATTTACCTTTCAGATTTGCATCCAGAATTGTGTTGGTGCTCATGGGAGTGTTGATTGCTTTAAGATTCTCCATTTGATATTTCTTCAATAGCTCAGAGATATACTTTGCCTAGTTGATAAAGCATCCTTCCTTGCTTTGGGTGATTTGAAGACCTAGAAAAAATTGCAGCTCACCCATTAGACTCATTTCAAATTCTGTAGTCATCAATTGTGCAAATTCCTCACACATGCTTGGTGTAGTGGATCCAAAGACTATATCATCAACGTAAATTTGAACCAGAACAATGTCATTATTTTATACCTTGGTGAATAAAGTTTGGTCCGCTTTACCTCTTGAATATCCTTTTTTAGTGAGGTATGAGCTGAGTCTGTCGTACCATGCTCGAGGTGCCTGTTTAAGCCCATAGAGAGCTTTGTCCATTCGGTAAACATGGTTAGGACAGTCTATGTACTCAAAACCAGGGGGTTGTTCAACATACACCTCTTCTTTTATTTGACCATTAAGAAATGCACTTTTTACATCCATTTGTTGTAGTTTTATACCATGGCAGCAAGCATATGCAAGTAATAATCTAATGGCCTCTAATCTAGCTACTGGAGCAAAGGATTCTTCAAAATCAATGCCGAATTCTTGGTTATATCCTTGTGCTACCACTCTTGCTTTATTTCTTATCACAATTCCATGTTCATTTTGTTTATTTCTGAAAATCCACTTAGTTCCAATTACTGAATGTTCATTGGGTCTTGGTACAGGTGCCACACTTTGTTTCTCTAGAATTGATTTAGTTCTTCATGCATTACATTTATCCAACATTCATCTTTTAGGGCTTCAATTACATTTTTAGGTTCAATTTGAGACACAAGAGCCAAATTATCCATTTCCTCAATTATCCTAAAGTGAGATCTAGTTCTAGTAGGGTCATGCAGATTACCAATAATGCTTGATAAAGGATGATCTCTTAACATTCTAACATTGGTTAGAGAATTACCTTCATTAGCATCTGCATTACCATCAGTGCTTGATTCTGCTAGACTCTCACCTGGCTTGACTCTTTCCCCTGAAGATCTTGTTCTTCCTTTACTTCAAGGAACTCCCCATCATCCTTGTCCCTGTAAGATTGTTCATTTTCAGATATAACATTCATTTTATCAAAGACAATATGTGGAGATTCTTTTATATTTTGAGTTTTGACATTTAGGACTCTATAAGCCCTAGAGTGATTAGAATATCCAAGAAAAATGGCTGGTTCACTCTTAGGTTCAAACTTATCCAAGTTCTGTTTATCATTATTTTGAATAAAGCATTTTGACCCAAAAACTTTGAAGTGAGCAACAGATGGCTTCTTACCTTTCATTAACTCATATGGAGTCTTTTTGGACAGAGGTCTTACCATTGCATGATTTACAATGTAGCACGCAGTGTTTACCACCTCAGCCCAGAATTTCCTTGGAAGTTGTCCTTCGATCAGCATTGTTCTAGCCATCTCCCAAGAGTTCTGTTTCTTCTTTCCACCACTCCATTCTGTTCAAGAGTTCTTAGTGACGAGAATTTGTGTGATATTCATTTTGCCCTGCAAAAGCCATCAAATTCTGAGTTTTCGAACTCTCCTCCATGATCTGACATGATAGATGAAATAGCATACTTACCATCCTACTGAACTTTCTTGAAAAATGCCTGAAATTCTTCAAACGCATCATTTTTATGAGATAAAAAGAACACCCAAGTGAACCTAGAAAAGTCATCTACCAAAACAAAGCCATAAAGCATAGCTTAACATCACTTTCTTCTTCAGAGGTACTCTCTTCTTCATATTCATCTTTCTCCTCATCACTCCAAGTACTCATCATAGCCTTTGGCTTCTTGTTCTTCTATTTTGGTTGGACTTTCTTCACATTCTCTGGACAGTCAGATTTAATATGACCTGGTTTCCTTCATTTGTAACAAACAACCTTGTCAGATTTCTTAGAATTCTCTGATTTGAATTTTGAACTCTTTCTTACCTGTGGTCTTCTGTTCCTTATAACTTTACCTTCCTTCCTTAGAAACTTCCTGAATTTCTTGGTGAGCATTGCTATCTTACCTGAGTCATCATCTGAGGTAGATGACTGACTGTCATATGAACTCTCCTTGCTGCTAGAACCAACCTTCAATGCAAGTGGCTTCTTCTTTTTCACATCCTCATCAGTTCTTTTGAAATTCAGCTCGTAAGCCATCAATGATCCAATAAGCTCATCAGGGGTAGTGGTAGGAAGGTTCCTAGATTCCTCAACAACCATGGCCTTGGTGTGCCAAATTGGAGTTAGGGATCAAAGAATTTTCCTGACTAGTTCATAATCACTCTAAACCTTTCCCAGACCTTTAAGACCATTCACTAATAGAGTTAACCTAGCATACATTTCAGATATATTTTTCTCTGGCTTCATTCTAAAAGCTTCATACTCAGAAATTAACATATTAGCTTTTGTCTCTCTTACCTCTGATGTACCTTCATAGATGACTTCAAGTCTGTCCCACATTTCCTTGGCACTGGCACATGAGGACACTCGTGAGAACTCCTTCAGATGCAATGAGCATTGCATGATATTCATAGCTTGCCAATTGATGTTGGACTTCCGAATCTGCTCTTTTACCCACAGTTCTTCATCTCCTTCTAACTGATAGGGTCCTTTGCTCACGACTCTCCAAATCTCATGGTCCTGAGATCTCAGAAATACCTGCATCCGATTTTTTCAGTAAGCATAGTTAGTGCCATCAAAGAAGGGTGGCCTATTCACTGCATACCCTTCAGGCATGAGCCCCTTGTTTTCCATTCCACTAAATCTCTTTGGGTTATGAGACCCTTGACAAGAGAGCCAAGCTCTGATACCACGTGTTTGATTAAGTGGATGGTCAAACTAGAGGGGGAGGGGGTGAATAAGTTGACCCTTTGAAATTTTTTGTGAAAGATCACAATGAACTTTAAAGTAGTAGAGTACTAATTCAAAACTCAGTAAATAGAAGGTGTGGAGATCGAGCCTAATCAATCATCTAGCGTCACACAGATATTGCAAGAGACAGCAAACCACAAGAGAACACATATTTTTATGGTGGTTCGGTCTCCCTGTGGAGACCTACGTCCACCCCTCACTAAATCAGTGAGGATCCTTGCTGAGCCTTACAGCTTTGCTAAACTGGGAACAATCCCCTCGACAACGCTGACCACTACAGCTTGGTTAACAAGAGGAACGTATCCTCTTAATCAGTTACCCGCTGACAAACAGCTTGAGGGCATACAAGCCCAAACCCCTTGATCCAAGCACACCCCGCTTCATCAAGAAACCTCCCTCTACAATCACTAGTACGAGGGAGAACAACAGTAATAGTGATGCAGGACGGACCACGGACACGACAGGCTCGCGATTGTCCCTTAACGAGGGAAGCGTCGGACGTGCGCGGTTGAGAAATCGGCAATGAGTTAGGGTGATCGGCTCTCTTTTGTGCCCGGATCGGGTCACGGGGCGGTCACTCTCTCTCTCGCAGCAGCGGTAATAAACATCATATAGCGAGCTAGATATCTCTACACATGCTCTCTAGCAGCGGCATACAGATATATATACGAAAGAAAGCAAATGCAGAGAAGGGAGCGGAAACGATACCTCCACGCTACCGGGCGTGGGGAAGACGGACCCGGCCGATCTCGTACTCCCGGAATAAATATTACACAATAATGACAGCCATGAAATATCACCCACTCCACGCAGGGAGGTAAAGGGCTACACAAATGGGTCCGGGAGGACCGATTTCGGGTTGACGGGCGGCTTCTCGCGTCTCTTCGGCAGCACCCGAAGTCGTGACTGTGGGGCCCGCGTGCTGGCCGGAGGGGCCGTGTGGGACCCGGTGGCACCGCTGTAGTGGGGACACTTGGGGAAGCGCTCCCCGGGATGGCGACACGCTGATTCGCCGGCCGGAGGCCGGACGGCTCCGATCGGCACCGGTCGGAATAACCGGCCACGGATCTGTCGGTTCTATTTTTCAGCGCGCGACCCGACGAGATCGCTCGCTGCGACCAACCCCGATGTCGGATCGACGATCAGGAGGTGCCGATGGAAAGCTCTCTCGAAATCCTTCAAGATAGGACTGGAGAGAGTAGCTGGATCTTCACGGATCTGGGCCTTAACTAATTTTGAAGCTACTGTTGTACAGTACCCAAATTCTCAGATCAGTAGAGAACTTTCCTGTGGATCACCTTTGACTGCAAGGTAGACGTCCGAATCTGAAGTTGGGTCCTTCAGCAAAGTTATATATCTTCAAGAGAGGAAACCATGGTATTTTAGATCTGGAAAATATGGTGATTTGGATTTTCTAGAGTGTTTACACTGGACTGTGGTCGGATATGGACTGATGCAGACAGAACTGTAGATGAGTTGGGACAGGAGTTTCTAAAAATATGAAACGAACTTTCTAAATTCCACGAAAATTGGGAGAGGTGGAGGAGGTGGACAGAACTCCCAGTAAAATTGGGGGCTCCAAGAAAAATCAAAAGGTGGTCGGGGAATGGAAAACGCAGGGAAACTATCACTATAGACAGAGATCTGGCAGAACTAGGATGACAGTTTGAACGAAAATGGAAAAATACCAAATGAAGGAAATATGACTTGAAATTTTTTGTGAAGATAAGGGTTCGAGAGATGAACCACTCTGAAAATTTCAGCTCCAGAGGAGGAGGGAAGTGGGAGCAAAATTTATGGAAGTTACCTCTGTCCTGGATGGACAGATTACCAAAGACGGCTTCGTGGCGGCTCGATGGCGGCACGAACGGCGGCGGCACCGATGAACTCAGAGATTGAGGGGGAGGAGATAGAGGTGTTCCACTCTATAATTGGGGGTTGGGGATGAAGAAAACCAGAGGGAGAGAGAGGGGAGGTCGAAATTCTCACAAGGGGGGCTCTTGCACAATACTTTTTTCACTTTCATTAATTCTAGAATAATAGAAATACATGAATTATATAATAAATAAAAAAAGACCATGAATACCCTTAGATCTAGGATCTGGAGGGGCATTTAAGGGACTTCATATTTGATCCAAATAAAATAAAAAAATAAAATTCCTAATTAATTCTAATGGGGGGACAAGGTAGGTGAGGTAGGTAGCCTACCTTTGAATTTTTAATCCACTTGTCTCCCATGTGGTCAATTGGCATTCCAACCTTCTAGATGGCCACCTAGGATGGTTGACCAGCCCCACAAAGATGATATGGACCAATGGGAAAGGGGTGAGGGCCCCCTTGCTTGGGTCTACTGGAATTTTACATATAAACCCACTAAGACTTACAATTGCGTACCCATATAACACAAGGGTATACATAAAAATATGAAAGGACATAAATTCAAACAAAATGCGGACGGTCTTGCCACGATGTCCCCATCAATTCTCCCCGGGTGGGAGGAACTCGACCCCGTCGAGTAGGGGTATGGATGCTCGAGTACTCCAGCGGATCCGTCACCGTGCCAAGTAACGCGGGTATGCTTCACTCCATGTGACCGTCACCTGCTCATTCCATATATACTCGATATGCACAAGCTGCTGTGGGCTGGAGGTGGACACTCCGGGTGGGGCACTCTCAAAATGGGAGGAGGCGGCTTGAAGACTCACTAGGAATCACCGCTGAGTCCCTGTAGGTGACTGATCCGGGTATAGATGTAGAACCGATCCCATACTCATCGAGCGAGTCCACTCGCCTCTCACTCATAAGAGACTGACATCGACGAGCTTGCACAAGACACATGCAGACAAACAAATGACACACAAACCATGCAAACAAACCACACAAAACAAACCACACAAAGAAAAGCACATTGACTCAACTATGACCCTAGACACACCTAATGTTAGTCCGACCCGTGCATGGATGACGGCGGACCAGGACACCCGAACGTGTGCCATGCATGCATGTTATGTAACCGGAGATGGGTGGCATGGAGAACACCTAAATGGCCAAGTATGACCCAGTCATGCATGGACGGCCCTTTGGATTTGGGAGACTTGAGAGGGCTAGGAAAATCGGGTGTGGAAGAGCCGGGTGTAGGTGTATCGTGGACGGGCTTGGTGGGTATGGAGGACCCGGCCCGTAGGAAAGGGGTATGAAAGTGGACTTCCCCGACAAGGTAGAATGAAAGTGATGGATCACTAGGCCCACTAGAGAAGGGGTCGAATGGGTCCAAGGATGTGTGACCCTTTGATTTCTTCATTACATAGTCCTATGGGTGAAATTCATGAAGGTGATGATCACCTCCATCCATCGTGGTAGATGGGACCGTGCATAAGAGATATGACTCCTCCCTCGGAAGAAAAGTAACAAAGTCGGGCTCATCCGGTAGCGAGAGAAGTAGAAGAACCTCCGTGGTGACACAACCCACGGTGTATACGGAGGTAATGGACCCTAAGGTGGGGTGGGTGAAGCTATGACTCGTGGGTTGGTCGAAGCCTCGGGCCAAAAGATGCGTCAACTTCCATTGTGAATATAATCCTATGACAAGATCGTGCAACGTGTCAACATGGTGACTAGATCGAAATGTGGTATGGAATGAGTTGACCAGCACTAAAGGTAAGGTGGGGTCCATGGATGGGAAGGGATGTGGGACCAAGCCATCCTTGAGCCAACTAAGAAGCGGCTCGGCTATGAAAAGCGTACCCGTTGGAAACACGGGTGGCTCGGGCTTGGGTGGTTCCAAATGAGAGGGTTCCGAAGAAAGTTCGGAAAGAAAGAGTGGTGAGCATGGGTCCGTAGGCGGAGCGGACTGATACGAGTGGACGGGTGGTGACACGGAGATGGTCGGCCGAAAGATGTCGTGGAAGACGAACTTGCCGGGTAGGTGAGGTGGATATAAGGTGCAGGTCCTCCTATCCCGGTCAAAGATCACTCTCCTCTCTTCCAACCAAGGTCACCCTAACATAATGTATGGGCATGTTAGCGCACCAAGGTTGCACCAGGCACCATCGCAGTAAAGAGTGGAGCCGATCATCCTTTCAAACTCGACAAAAGCAAAATCCCCATCGCGGATAATCTTACCCGCCTTGGAGAGGGACTCCACGATATCAAGAGAAACCCAATTATCTGAATCCTTATGAGCGAAATGGAGTCTCGTTGTGGACCCATTGGGTAGAGTAGCTTTAGTACGGAGATGAGTGAAAGCTAATGGTCGAGCCATGAAGGCATTGGATTGGGCCACAAAGGATGTCCATTCGGACGCAAAGTCTTGGGGAACGGCCATGGGGGTGGTGGGTAGTGGACATGCAGGCACACGGACTAATGCAAACACAACTAATGCACCTAGACTTAACCAAAACTCGGTACGTGGCGGAGATAACCGAGCCGAAGATCACTCGCGCAAGTGTGCGGCCTTCCCGATAGGCGTAGCCTACCGTTCGGACAACACCTTTTGATATACCGGGTTATCGGGATGCAATGCAAAAGACACTTTTTTTGTTTTAAAACAATGATGACCCTAAACACGACTTAGACAATGACTAATGACTAGACGTAAATGACACTTTCTCTTTTTTTTTGACACCCTAGACTCAAACTCGCTCTGATACCAAATTGATGCGGGACGGACCACGGACACGATAAGCTCGCGATTGTCCCTTAACGAGGGAAGCGTCGGACGTGCGCGGTTGAGAAACCGGCAATGAGTTAGGGTGATCAGCTCTATTTTGTGCCCAGATCGGGTCACGGGACGGTCACTCTCTCTCTCGCAGCAGAGGTAATAAACATCATATAGCGAGCTAGATATCTCTACACATGCTCTCTAGCAGCGGCATAAAGATATATATACGAAAGAAAGCAAATGCTGAGAAGGGAGCAGAAACGATACCTCCACGCTACCGGGCGTGGGGAAGACGGACCCGGCCGATCTCGTACTCCCGGAACAAATATTACACAATAATGACAGCCATGAAATATCGCCCACTCCACGCAGGGAGGTAAAGGGCTACACAAATGGGTCCGGGAGGACCGATTTCGGGTTGACGGGCGGCTTCTCGCGTCTCTTCGGCAGCACCCGAAGTCATGACTGTGGGGCCCGCGTGCTGGCCGGAGGGGCCGTGTGGGACCCGGTGGCACCGCTGTAGTGGGGACACTTGGGGAAGCGCTCCCCGGGATGGCGGCACGCTGATTCACCGGCCGGAGGCCGGACGGCTCTGATCGGCACCGGTCGGAATAACCAGCCACGGATCTGCCAGTTCTATTTTTCAGCGCGCGACCCGACGAGATCGCTCGCTGCAACCAACCCCGATGTCGGATCGATGATCAGGAGGTACCGATGGAAAGCTCTCTCGAAATCCTTCAAGATAGGAATAGAGAGAGTAGCTGGATCTTCACGGATCTAGGCCTTAACTAATTTTGAAGCTGCTGTTGTACAGTACCCAAATTCTCGGATCAGCATGGAACTTTCCTGTGGATCGCCTTTGACTGCGAGGTAGAGGTCTGAATCTGAAGTTGGGTCCTTCAGAAAAGTTATATATCATCAAGAGAGGAAACCAGGGGTATTTTTAGATCTGGAAAATATGGTGATTTGGATTTTCTAGAGTGTTTACACTGGACTGTGGTCGGATATGGACTGATGCAGACAGAGTTGTAGATGAGTTGGGACAGGAATTTCTAAAAATATGAAACAAACTTTCTAAATTCCACGAAAAATTGGAGAGGTGGAGGAGGGTGGAATGAACTCCCAATAAAATTGGGGGCTCCAAGAAAAATCAGAAGGTGGTCGGGGAATGGAAAACTCAGGGAAACTATCATTGTAGACAGAGATCTGGCAGAACTAGGATGACAGTTTGAACGAAAATGAAAGAATACCAAATGAAGGAAATATGACTTGAAATTGTTTGTGAAGATAAGGGTTCGAGAGGTGAACCACTCCTGAAAATTTCAGCTCCAGAGGAGGAGGGAGGTGGGAGCAGAAATTCGTGGAAGTTGCCTCTGTCCTGGATGGACAGATTACCAAAGATGGCTTCGTGGCGGCTCGATGGCGGCACGAACGGCGGCGGCGGCGGCACCGATGAACTCAGAGATTGAGGGGGAGGAGATAGAGGGGTTCCACTCTAGAATTGGGGGTTGGGGATGAAGAAAACCAGAGGGAGAGAGAGGGGAGGTCAAAATTCTCACAAGGGGGGCTCTTGCACAATGCTTTTTTCACTTTCATTAATTCTAGAATAATAGAAGTACATGACTTATATAATAAATAAAAAAAGACCATGAATACCCTTAGATCTAGGATCTGGAGGGGCATTTAAGGGACTTCATATTTGATCCAAATAAAATAAAAAATGAAATTCTTAATTAATTCTAATGGGGGGACAAGGTAGGTGAGGTAGGTAGCCTACCTTTGAATTTTTAATCCACTTGTCTCCCATGTGGTCAATTGACATTCCAACCTTCTAGATGGCCACCTAGGATGGTTGACCAGCCCCACAAGGATGACATGGACCAATGGGAAAGGGGTGAGGGCCCCCTTGCTTGGGCCTACTGGAATTTTACATATAAACCCACTAAGACTTACAATTGCGTACCCATATAACACAATGGTATACATAAAAATATGAAAGGACATAAATGCAAATAAAATGCGGACGATCTTGCCTCGATGTCCCCATCAAATTGAATGCAAGCTGAAATGAACAACAAGAAACGAAATCACTAGAAGATGGAAGAAAGAGCTTCAGATATATGATGGTGCTGATTCTCGAATCTCTTACTTAGAGATCAGAGAGAAAAGACTACGACGATCAGCTGGCTTTCTCCTTCTGGATGGTAGATGAGCTTGCGATGATCAACTGCCACTGGGCTTCCTCTGATCTTCAGTGGATGCAACAGCACGCCAGGAGAAAGACGATGATACATGCGATTCTTATCAAGAGCTCCTCATCTGCTATTGTTCGACTGCTACTCTTCTTTTTAACCTCAGTCTCCCGCGCTCCCTCAGATTCACATAAAATACCTCTTGTGGGCCCCAACCAGATTTTCTTGTTAGCCCAATCATTGTTCTCTTCAGAGGCTTCTGGAACCGCGAGGGAAAAAGAGAGCGCATGCTCTTTTGGATGATGTGGCATCTAATGCCACTTACGGCTGGGGTCCACCCAATAATCTCTTGATGAGATTCAGATGGCGTCAACCCATTGTGACTAAGGGGTTGACGCAGCCTTGAAATGCCCACAGAGCCTTGCATACATAAACCTGATGCGTTGACGCATAGAGTGCCTGCGTTAACTCACTAGACTGACCCCGAACACTCTTTTATCTCAACCATGAGCTGATGCGTCGACGCTTCCATGTTTTGGCGTTGACGCACTGAGCTATGCCAGTGATTAATGCTTCTGCCTCTTGAACTGATGCGTAGACACAATTAGCATCCTGCGTAGACGCTATCCTTTTAAGCAAACCACTGTGTAGACGCCTTGAGCATCCTTGCGTAGACCTTGTTTCTTCCTTGCACTCAAGAATAAAGCAGATACATGCGTTAATGAATCAAGGGTTAATTCATCAGTTTTGTCGAACTCAACACACACACATCTCATGGTTGTCATCATCAAAACCAGGGGCACAACACCGCCCACCTCCGGCCCGAAAGCCCTTCCGGCTTGCTGCCTGTCAACCTGAGATTGGTACTCCCGGGTCACTATTGTAGCTCTTTACCTCCCTGCGTGGAGTGGGCCGTAAAATTCATTGCTGTAATTATTTACATTTACTGTATCGGGAGTCACGGATCTTGGCCGGGATCATCTTCCCCACGTCTGGAGCGTGGAGGTATTGTCTCTATCTCTCTCGACATTTGCTTATCTCATATGTTTATTTTTCGCTACTTGAGTGATATGATATCTAGCCCGATCAAATAATATCACCGCTGTGAGAGAGTTCACGTGACTCATTATGTGACCTGATCCGGGCACGAAGGAGTGTTGACCGCCCTGACTCATTGCCGATTTCTCAACCGCGCAGATCCACACGTTTCCCTCGCTTAGGGACGTCCACGAGCTCGTTTCTATTGTTGAGGACATATCCTCCTCTTTTGGAACTTTGTTGGTGTCGCATTGGTCGCGTCGTTGCTGGTCGTGTCGTGTCGTCACCTAGAGTCTCAGGTTCGCATCCAATCAGTACCGAGTCGCTTGTCGTTCCGCATCCAATGCGGATATGCTGAAGTATATACTATCCCAACTGGCACTCAAAGGCCGCTTGGGCAAATGGGCGGTGCTACTCATGGAGTTTGATATCTCCTATGTGCCGCAGAAAGCTGTCAAGGGTTAAGCCATTGCAAACTTCTTCGCTGCACACCCTGTGCCTGAAGACTCCCCACTGGTGACAAAACTCCCTGAAGATGAGGCCCTGGAGGCAAACCAAGTGTAGACCACCCTATGGCAGTTGTACTTCGATGGTGCATCCCGAACTAAACCCCAACAACTGGGCCTGTAAGAGTCCGAGTCGGGGCAGGCATTGTCACACCCCGAGCTATTATTACAGCGGAAGATGTTTTCGGGAACGCGAACAGTCGGCATGGTAAGTCTCGAGCAAGCAATATAATCAGAGCGCAAGAACAATCACACAAGGTAATTACATAATAATTTAAACAAACCTTCACTTTGTTTCATATCAAATAATCTTGAATCCAAGTACACAAATATTCGACTCTTCTTAATCCAGACTCAATAAAAAGAAAAATTACATATAACGACTTAATCTAGACATATTTTGACAATTCTAGGTCTTCACTCAATTCCATATTTCCTTTAATCACTCTCGGACCCGCTACTTGAGTAATCTGAATCTGATTCACTTGTACCTCTTAAACATTGAGAAAGTAGGTAATGAGCACACTTACCCAGTAGGTATCTTCGTATCAACATGATTGGCAATGTCAAAGTGATTAATGTCTTAGCTCTAATGAAATAAGATGAATCATGCAAATACGATGAAACATGCGAATCAAGTCAAAATAACAAGATATGATCAAGAATGAGATATGAGAATATGATTTGATCAAGAATATAACCAGAATGTAAACAATTTTGGCCTTTCAAGATTGTAACAAGAATGCACTAGAATGTCATATAACAAGCAAGAATGTACTCTTCACTTAGTAGTAAGTACATCGTGAATTTATGTGGATTACCACCCGTGGATATTTCACTTATTTATAGAGAAAATACTCCCACCGCAATGCGACGCCAGTAACATCATACCCCATGGTTTAAATAGTATGTTTCCGACAATCAGCCGAGGGGACTAGCATAGAGCCCTTGAACACAATCAGTGTTCAAACTGCATCTTCAAGTATAAATTAAGCTACTTCCACGTTAATATGGCCAAGAATGTACAATTTCAAAAGTAGTTCCATGATAAAGTAACCAAAAATAAGAATGCTTCAATTAAGAATAAGATATTTCAATAAATACATTTAATCACTAGGTTATGCCATGAAAATAAATCGACAGCATAACGTTGCATTCTTTAATTTTCAAAATTACTTAAATATCTTTGGAATAGCGTGACAAGTTCTAGATAATCAATTGGACCATCTAGGAACATAGGAAAATCAACCCATGAATCAAACCCCGGGTTAACCAAACTTAGATAGCTAGTGGTCATTTACCGGACCGTCTCTTACTCCTGGCGGTCAAGTACAAGACCGTTAATGAACAGAGTCTGATATTTTGAAAATAGCATTTCTAGAGTCTTTAGCGAAAAATGTAGAACCGTATAGGACCCATTAGCGGTCAAGTGTAGGCCCGCTGGCAGTCCTTGGCGGTCAATCAGAAGGCCACTATTTCTAGAAATATAAAACATCGGTATATGTGCCTTCTAGACAATTGGGCTTTAATGGTACAACCAACTCGGCGTCCTGGAGGGAATCCCAGACTCACGGAGAATTACGGAGGTCTTGAAACAACATTTCCTAGTATGTTGGAAGGAATATCCAAAGGAGAGGTCATCATGTCCAAGATTATGTTCCTATTGTGCAAAAAGTGTATCTAATGACAGCATACCGAAGTATATGCCATGTACTTATGAAAATGACACTAAGATGAGAAAGAGAATCATGTAAAACCATGATAAAATAGTGATCATGAATCATCTATCATTTGAACATATATTTATTACAAGAATATATGATTTTGGGCATAAATTCACATAAGTTCAAAATAATACCCAATGTGCATCAAAACATGAAATCTATCATGATAAACAAGTATATTAACTAAGTATATATAATCAGTAAGTAAATCAGAAATAGAACTTAGTTAACTAGGCTTAACATATAATAATCATGGCAAATCTGAATTAAGTCACTGGTTAAAATAATGCAGAAATTTAGAAATAGAAAACGGTCAAATATAGGATCATCATTTTACTGTTAGCGTTCTATCGTACGACCGCTAGAGTTCTCCGGCGGTCAGAAAGAAGACCGTTTCTTCCTGTATTAACCCGACTTCCAAAGATAACTATATAACAACGCTAATTAAGACATATCATATCTGGAAATCAACATATTTCAACTTCCACGAACATGATAAAACAATTGAAGGCCAACAATATGCATAGGTTTATGTGATTACAAGAAAACTCATATTTTTACTTCATTAGGGCTAATTCATGCATGAGGAATACACTATGTGCATAGTCATAAGTAAAACATGAAATTCATAAAATATAATGCATGAAAATGAAGGAAACAAGAGGGCTTTTATTCCTGACTTTAAATTTAAGCCTTTCATGAGATAACCTACCTTTAATAATGCCTCTAAACTTCGAATTTCTGACTAAGATCATACCCTAGTTTCTGCACTTTCTTGCTCTAAATCAGTAACTTCACGTCCCTCTAACTCTTGATTCCCTTGACCTATGGACGTGAAATTTTGAGGGTAGTATAGGATATGAAGGGGAACATAAAGTTCTAAAGAACCTCTATCTAATTACTTCGTTTAGGGCTCCGAATTCCTTGATCTTCTTGGGTCAGACGCACTAATTCCTAAGTTCTTGTTATGGAATCAACTACTTTGGACGTCTCTAACTTCATGTAGGCTTGATCTCCTAGAACGAAAATTGGAGAGTTGTTAGACCTAAATATAATCAACAAATTCCTAGAAAAAACTTACCACTAATTTGATGAGGACATCACCAGCAATTTCATTTGATCAAGGATCCCGATGCTCGCCACCCATGCTACATCTTGTTCATCACTTTATTTCGAGTCATATGATGTAATTTTCATTTTCTTATCATATACTTTTCCTTTTATTTGAGTCCAATACCTAGGTTAGGTAGCTATTTACCTAAGTCTTAAGTCTTTATATGTGTTATTGGGCCCAATTATATGGGCTAGGCCCAGGGGCGCCCCCTTCCCCTTGGTTTAGTGTTAGTAGTCCAAGAGTCAGGGACTTATATGTAAATGTGGGATTCCTATAAATAGGACCCCAATCCCTCATTTGGAGGCTAATGAAGTATTGATAAAAAATTAGCAAAAGCATTTGTACATCTCTCTCTCTCCCTCTCTAGCTCTCTCTCTCTCTTCTTCTCTCTCTCACTAAAAGGGGCGAACCCCTCTCTCTCTCCTCCCCCTCTCTCTCCCAATTTCACCCCATCTCTCTCCTCCCTCACTTGCCACATCATCCCCCCCCATTGAATACAACCCTTCACCTCCCAAGACTCATAAACCCCCTTTACTCCCATCACTCCCCAAGCAACCCTTCCCCTTCCCCATACAATCCTTCACATTCCCAAGGGAGAATCCCTTCCCCTAGACACCCTTTCCCCTCCCCAAAGAAACCCTTCCGATCCCCTAGGCCCCCCATTAATCCTTCCATTAATCCACCACCCACACCCAAGAGACACCCCCATTCCCCTAGGCCATTTGCGCCCCCACCATCCACCACCTCCCAGCCCATTCCCCACACCAGGTCCGCCCCCTGCCAACCTCCCCCTCTCCCCTCTCACACACCCAAACCTCCCTCCCACATTCACAACCAGCAACCTTCCATCCCTCTTTGCTACCCCTCCATCCCTTACCTTCCCATCTCGACCAACAACCCCCCCTTCTTTTAACACTTCCCAGTTCGCAGGTAGCAGATAGGGAGCCGACTTGAAGAACCTGCCCCGGAGTCATACGGAATCCCCGAAGGCGTACCATACATTGCCGGAAATATCGTTCAGATAGCTTTGCAGCCGAGGTGGTCTCACCGGCATCCGACATCCCTACTGTCCGTGGTGCCCATTCTCGTGCGGCTACGCCAGATTTGAGCCAGAACCTGAGGTCTGTTTGGCAGAGGTTGCACCGATGTCAACAGAGCGATTCAGCCTGAACTCTCTTCTGAGAGTTGTTTCCTCTCCAAGTCCTCTTCACGTGTGAGGCAGAATCGTCCCGTTCCGACTTCACTACAGATCGTGGTGCCCATCCTCGTGCGGCTACGTCAGATTTGAGCCAGAACGTGAGGTCGTTTGGCACAGGCTGTACCGACATTAACAGCGCGAATCAGCCTGAACTCTCTTCTGAGAGTTGTTTCTTCTCCATGTCCTCTTCACGTGCAAGTTCGAATCGTCTCGTTCTAACATCACTACAGATCGTGGTGCCCGTTCTCGTCCAACTGCGCAGCCAGGACCAGAACCTGAACCCAAGCTGCAGTTCAGAAGCCGCCACGCCCTCACCTCTGATCTTCTGAGCGTTCCACTTGGCCGAGGTGAAGATCCCCCTTTCCTCCATCCAGCACAGCAAGCGGGGCCTCGTTCGGAGTTGGGAGCTCCCCGTTCCGATTTATTTCCCCCAGGTGCGCAGATCTATCCTGCCAGGGACTGATCAGAACCCCTCTCTTTGTTCGGACTCCTCCTCCCTGCTCCGACGTCGCCTAGAGCCAATCTCAGTTGCTGATCGAAGAGGACTTGACCATGCTCGGAACCGTCTTGATCCCGCCTCAATTGGATCACGGGAGCGATGGGAGTGAAGTCACCAACCTGCTGCTACAACCTGCACCCCATCCGAGGCACAGCGGAACAGCACCAGTCCACCATCTGCCCCAGCCAGTGTCGGCAACTTCTGGTGACAACAAAATTCAGGGTCCATCCTGGTCCAGTCACCGATGTTTCAACACTGATCCGGAAGGGTGAACCGGTCCCGTTCATAGTTCCTTGGCTCTCCCCGCCTGGCCGGCTTACCGCCCCTCCCTGTGCGGAGGTAGTGTTTGATTGTAACTATAATCTCCCCACCCCAAGTTCCCCCTCCTGTGCGAGGCGTAGTGGATGTAATTAATTTCAACAGGTTGAAGCTTCATCGACGCAGCGTGCGGGTGGCCCACGCTTCCTCGCTCGCCCTCATCTCCAGCTGGGATTGGTGTATTCACACCGATCAGGTGAGCTTCGGGTTGCCCTACTCTACTGGAATTGCTTTGCTTGTTTAGTAATGCTTCTTAGTGCCGTCGGTCGGTGAGTGAGTGCCTGATCTCAAAATATCATCAATTTGAGTGCCACCGCGGAGCGAGTTGTGAGAGAGCCACTACATCCCACGCCCTTGGCGTGCTGGCCGCCCACGGAATTGGGGCATCCCAGGCCCTTAGGGGTTCAGCCCAAGCTAGTCAAATCCCCAGAAAGGCGAGGTCCATCCTCGGACCCTCACCACTATCGCCAGTCCACCTACGGACCCGGGTGTGCGCGATGCGGGTGAATCCGCTTGAGTGGGTCCGCCGTTCGGATCGATTGCTTGCAAATTTACGTCCGAGGGGTTGTTTCACATCAACTTGGTATCAGAGCAAGTTTTAGACTTGTCTCTATGAGTCTAGTCCTAGGGCATTGACATTTGAGTCTCCCTTGCATCATGTTTTCCATCACTCCCTTGCATGACCACCCTAGGGAGACACCCCAACTATCTATGGACCAATTTGACGCTTTCATCAACAAATGTCATAACTGTATAGATACCCTCACCTCCCGGCTTGATCGGCTTGAAGCAAAAGGGAACCACGGCCCTAGGGCTTGGTCACCTGGGGATGGATTTAGAGCCAATGAACCCCCACTTAGGAGCAATGGCCTTAGAGTCTTGCCTCGCCGGGGTGAATTTGAATGGGAAACCAATGGACCCAGATACCCATAGGAAGAGATGAGGAATGAGATTAAGAAGATCTTCACTCCCCCTTTCCCTCCCAGTCAACCCAAGACCTCTCTTAGGGCACAAACTCCACCACCCCAAATAATTCCAACCCCGATCACCACCACCATTCAAACCAAATTGGCCACCACCCAACCCACAAATCCTCCTCCCACCCCTTCCCAAAAGGAACTTAAGGAGGTGACCGAAGTCTATGAGGCTCCCCTAGATTGGAAAGAAGAATATGAAGCCCAATTGGGTCAAGAGAACTTGTTCCTTCCCAAAGAGAACCCATTGAGCCAAATTAGGTGCACCCTCCCCCATGAGTTACAAGATCCCCAACCTAGGCCTCCACTACTACCCCTCCCCATTCTATCGCAAGTCCCCCATTACCCACCACCCAAAGAGCACCACAGGCCAGTCATCATCACCCCACCCACAAAGGACCTACTCACCTCCTTGGTAGAGGAAACCATGATACCCACACCCGACCCCCTAGTAGGGAACATCCCAGAACCACTCCCCATCTTGGAGGAAAGTCATGGCCAAAACGAGGAAGATGTTTCACCTTTCATGCCACCCCCAATTTGGAGTGGAGTTATCATAAGTGGGCCCTTGGTTAGATGGCTTGTGAAAAATTGAGCTCACCCTATCCTGCCTTATGCTTACCCTTCCATGGAACAACACCTCCCCATAGTACCCTTATCCACCTATCACACCACAATCCAATCATCCTATCAAGTGGAAACATTAGGGGATCTTCTTAAGGGTATAGTTTGGCAAATGGAGCTAACTGGCATGTTGACTACAGTAGCCGACCGACCTAGGAGCCTTGACCTCCTACACCTATGTGTCGGATCCATCTCCTCCATTTACACTGTGGGTTGCTACACTAGCGACCTTCTTTTACTCCTCCCTACACCCGACGAGCCCGATGCTATCCACAAACTAGAGTTGCTTGTCTCGGGTAGAACATCCAGCCCTCCATTCATGGCCGACCATCCCACCAAAAACTTTGACCCAATCATTTTACTAGAGGAGGAGGATCCACCACCATGTTGTGATGACCAAAAGGACCTAGAGTTCCTCTCCTTAGATGACCCTTACCATGACCCCTTGGATCCCTTCCTATACCCACCCACCTTACTCACCACCAACCTTTTCCTACCCCAACCAACCTTATTGGACCAAGCCCACTCCATTTTCCTAGACCCCTTTGACCCCTATGAGTGGAAAATCTCACACCAAGTCATACACATAGAAGGAGCCATTTGGATGGGAATGCATGTGCCACTACATTTTGCATCATTTGGTAGGGCTAGTAAGCCCAGTCATCTCATACATGTCACACACACTGCGGGCCCAATGCATGACTGGCTCACATTTGGATGTGCTAGTCCTCCCACATTTATCATAGCTCTTAAGCATGAAAGGAGCATACATGGATGTCCGGGTCCCCCGGTAATTATCACAACCATGCACGATAGATCCACCTATGGTTTCCCCGGCCCCCATGAGTCCATAAAAGTCTTCATCACATCTATGCATGATAGGTCTATGTACAGTTGTCCCGGTCCACCTTTGCATGCTATCCACTTTCACACCCACTCACCGCATTATGATGCATGGCATGAGCATACACGCAAGCAATTCTTTACGAGCGATGAGGTTCACAAAGAGAGGACAAGAGCTCGCGAGCGCCACTTGGAATTCCAAGTAGGCAATCTGGTGATAATGACATTGGAGTGGCTCTACCCTAGGGTCACCTCCAATTCGAGGGCATGAGGACTTGGACCTTCCCAAGTTCCGAGTGACCTTGGCAACCCGGCTATCGGGTTGGACTTACTAATGGGTTTTGGGATTCACCCCATTTTTCACGTGGCGGATCCGGCACCCTATAGGGGCACCACGGTGGATCCTAGTGAGTGTGTCGAGCCTTTATCTTCCTTTGAGAGGAACACCCTCGGAGAGCCACCAAAAGTCAGCCTGAGAGTCCGACGTGTGCACACGGAGGCAATACTAGGCAAGGAGGGTTCCATCGCCAGCAAGAGGGTGTGCCTGAGCCGCCTCGAGAGGATGAAGGATCGTCCCCTGGTTGCAGACGCAGGGTTGAGTTTGGAGGTTGAGGCTCACTCTGAGCTGCTTGAGAGGACCACTTCCCCGGTGGGCCCATACTCGACGGAGTCAAGTTTTTCGTGCCCCAGGGGTATGATGAGGACATGACCAGCAATTTCATTTGATCAAGGATCCCGATGCTCGCCACCCATGCTACATCTTGTTCACCACTTTATTTCGAGTCATATGATGTAATTTTCATTTTCTTATCATGTACTTTTCCTTTTATTTGAGTCCAATACCTAGGTTAGGTAGCTATTTACCTAAGTCTTAAGTCTTTATGTGTGTTATTGGGCCCAATTATATGGGCTAGGCCCAGGGGCGCCCCCTTCCCCTTGGTTTAGTGTTAGTAGTCCAAGAGTCAAAGACTTATATGTAAATGTGGGATTCCTATAAATAGGACCCCAATCCCTCATTTGGAGGCTAATGAAGTATTGACAAAAATTTGCCAAAAGCATTTGTACATCTCTCTCTCCCTCCCTCTCTAGCTCTCTCTCTCTCTTCTTCTCTCTCTCACTAAAAGGGGCGAACCCCTCTCTCTCTCCTCCCCCTCTCTCTCCCAATTTCGCCCCCTCTCTCTCCTCCCTCACTTGCCACATCATCCCCCCCATTGAATACAACCCTTCATCTCCCAAGACTCATAAACCCCCTTTACTCCCATCACTCCCCAAGCAACCCTTCCCCTTCCCCATACAATCCTTCACATTCCCAAGGGAGAATCCCTTCTCCTAGACACCCTTTCCCCTCCCCAAAGCAACCCTTCCCATCCCCTAGGCCCCCCATTAATCCTTCCATTAATCCACCACCCACACCCAAGAGACACCCCCATTCCCCTACGCCATTTGCGCCCCCACCATCCACCACCTCCCAGCCCATTCCCCACACCAGGTCCGCCCCCTGCCAACCTCCCCCTCTCCCCTCTCACACACCCAAACCTCCCTCCCACATTCACAACCAGCAACCTTCCATCCCTCTTTGCTACCCCTCCATCCCTTACCTTCCCATCTCGACCAACAACCCCCCCTTCTTTTAACACTGCCCAGTTCGCAGGTAGCAGATTGGGAGCAGACTTGCAGAACCTGCCCCGGAGTGATACGGAATCCCCTGAAGGCGTACCATACATCGCTGGAAAGATCGTCTAGATAGATTCGCAGCTGAGGTGGTTTCGCCGGCATCCGACATCCCTAATGTCCGTGGTGCCCATTCTCGTGTGGCTGCGCCAGATTTGAGCCAGAGCCTGAGGTCTGTTTGGCAGAGGTTGCACCGACGTCAACAGCGCGATTCAGCCTGAACTCTCTTCTGAGAGTTGCTTCCTCTCCAAGTCCTCTTCACGTGCGAGGTGGAATCGTCCCGTTCCGACTTCACTACAGATTGTGGTGCCAATCCTCTTGCGGCAGCGTCAGATTTGAGCCAGAACCTGAGGTCCGTTTGGCACAGGCTGCACCGACGTCAACCACGCGTATCAGCCTAAACTCTCTTCCGAGAGTTGTTTCGTCTCCAAGTCCTCTTCACGTGTGAGGTGGAATCGTCTCGTTCCGACTTCACTACAGATTGTGGTGCCCGTTCTCGTCCAACTGCGCAGCCAGTACCAGAACCTGAACCAGAGCTGCAGTTCAGAAGACTCCACGCCCTCACCTCTGATCTTCCGAGTGCGTCACTTGGCCGAGGCGAAGATCCCCCTGTCCTCCATCCAGCACAGCAAGCGGGGCCTCGTTCGGAGTTGGGAGGTCCCCGTTCTGATTTATTTCCCCTAGGTGCGCAGATCTGTCCTGCCAGGGACTGATCACACCCCCTCTCCTTGTTCGGACTCCTCCTCCCTGCTCCGACATCGCCTAGAGCCCATATTGGTTTCTGATCGAAGAGGACTTGACCACGCTCGCAACCGTCCTGATCCCGCCTCAATTGGATCACGGGAGCGATAGGAGTGAAGTCACCAACCTGCTGCTACAACCTGCACCCCATCTGAGGCACAGCGGAACAGCACCAGTCCACCATCTTCCCCAGCCAGTGTCGGCAACTTCTGGCGACAAAAAAAATCAGGGTCCATCCTGGTCCAGTCACCGACGTTTCAACGCTGATCCCGTCTCATTTCGAGTCCGGGAGCGAGTGCAGCGGAGTCGACATCCAGTACCTAGCCGCGGGCAGAACCGGCAAGCAGCACTCCAGAAGGGCGAACCGGTCCCGTTCATAGTTCCTTGGCTCTCCCCACCTGGCCGGCTTACCACCCCTCCCTGCGCAGAGGTAGTGTTTGATTGTAAATATAATCTCCCCACCCCAAGTTCCCCCTCTTGTGCGAGGCGTAGTGGATGTAATTAATTTCAACAGGTTGAAGCTTCATCGACGCAGCGTGCGGGTGGCCCACGCTTCCCCGCTCGCCCTTGTCTCCGGCCGGGATCGGTGTATTCACACCGATCAGGTGAGCTTCGGGTTGCCCTCTCTACTGGAATTGCTTTGCTTGTTTAGTAATGCTTCTTAGTGCCGTCGGTCGGTGAGTGAGTGCCCGATCTCAAAATATCATCAATTTGACTGCCACCACGGAGCGAGTTGTGAGAGAGCCACTACATCCCACGCCCTTGGCGTGCTGGCTGCCCACGGAATTGGGGCATCCCAGGCCCTTAGGGGTTCAGCCCAAGCTAGTCAAATCCCCGGAAAGGTGAGGTCCATCCTCGGACCCTCACCACTATCGCCAGTCCACCTACGGACCCGGGTGTGCGCGATGCGGGTGAATCCGCTTGAGTGGGTCTGCCGTTCGGATCGATTGCTTGCAAATTTAAGTCCGAGGGGTTGTGTCACATCATAATTCTTCTTCCTTACCTGAGTTCCACGCGTGCCAAAAGTAAGGGTCGCACAGGCCAAATCTGGGACCTATTTATAGAATTTGTTAGGGTTTGAAGATTAGAACGAACTTAGAGTCTCAATTAGACTTTCAAATCAATCTACAATCCTTCTAGACCTATCTAATTAGTTGGTAGAAGTGATCCAAGATGATTTGGACATGAAAAATCCAATCTTTTCACGTTTCCTTCCTGTTGGCACTCAAAATATGATCCTTCGGCAACCAAGCCGCGAAGACGAATGATACGGCCCATTGAATCACAGAAGCCGATGAAGACCACCTTATCAAAGACCCTTCAAGCTGACGGGGCCTCAAGTCGCCTTGAAATGAGCACTGAGGATTTTACCTCAGGAGAGTCGAAATGAACCCACAACCAACCGGCAGCGCATCAAGCCTGCCCAATGATCCGGCATCGACCTCGTCATGCCGCTACCCCACATCCGTCGCCCGACCAAGGACGACGGTCTACCCAATGGCTCTCCTAAGGAGGAAGAACGTCCTCGGCCGTCCACAACAAGGGGCCGAGGGCTCTGCCAGCAGAGGGTCCCGATTACCCGACATGGGTTCGGCTCCTGTCATAATGGGCCCTTTAGTGGCCAATTGATCGCCGTTCAAGGCGGAATTATCCAGGATGCAACACCATCCTGCAAAGAAGCTTCGAGCACGAATCCGTCTCAACCAGGAGCACAAATCGCAGTGCCGAAGGCCGTACCACTAGGACATCCGTGTGCTCGGACCAGACACACGCGGAAGTCTGATCAAGGCCGTTCGTCGTGTCGAGAGCTTCCTCGACTCCACGTCAAGGTTTTTCAAGGACCAGGGCGAGAGGAATAGTCAACGGGAGCTTCCGGAATCATCTCCGGACTCACCGGACCGGCACGCCGAGCAAACAAGTTAAAATGGCGCCATCAAACCGGTGCGCCAATTACAATAGGGGATGCGTTCCCCGGCGCCGTCAAACCGGCGCACAAAAACCGATATGGAAGTGTTCCCCGGCGCCGTCAAACCGGCGAGCAAAAAACCGATATGAAAGTGTTCCCAGCACCACCAAATCCGGCGTGCCCCCTTCCCGGGGCGCCGAATTAACAAAAGGGCTATATATATATAGCCTGCCTTATCCATCCAAAAAAAAAAGAAGAGGGCAGATCGGAGAGAAGAAAAAGAGAAGGAAAAGAGGCCATCCATATCCGAAGAGAAAAAAAAGAAGAGGAGAAGAAAGAAAAGGAAAGAAGATAGCCAATCGGAGGGGGTTCTATTCGTCCGAGAGAGGTGCTTGGGGGAGAAGTAGGGTTTTCTACGAGGGCCTTCGCCGCCGTCTTCCTCGTCTGCTACTCGGAATATCTCCGGAGCCGGAGAAGAGAAGCTAGGGATCCGATATTCCGTTCGGAAGAAAGAGTTTAGGTGGGTCTCCGCGTTTCTTCCGGTCAATCCCTCTGTTCTTCTTTTGGGTTTCTTCCTCTGGCACAATGTAAGTGAAGGAGGGGAGGGGCGATGATATGAGCATGGCCTCCCCTTCTCTCACCATTCTCCTTTGCCCTTTTCACTTTGGCTGTAATCGTTTCTTCATTAATGTAAACGGCGGCCGATCGACAACGACGGCGTCGAAATCTATATGCTCTGTATATATACCTGTTTTTTTTACGGGATGAATGAAATGCCGTTTGCGGCTAATGTCTTCTATCTCATGAATGCCTTCCCCAATCCCCCTTCGAATATATGTTCAATGATTTCCCAGTGTTTCTATTTCCCGTGCAATGTTTTTTTTCTCCGGCGCTGGATAGGCTCTCGGGCCATATGAAACCTTCTCCCCCCTCCCCGGGGTTTTTTTTCTTCTTCTGATTCTAACGCGACTGCAGGGCTCTGCATCGCATAGGCCACGGGTTCCGTGATTGGAGACGCACTTATGTGCGTATCTCCGTCTATCTCTGTCGAGGGAACCTATCCCTCGCCTCCTCCTGTGCCTCTCTTCATAGGTCGGGGGGGGGGGGGGGGAGGGAGGATCGCCTCTGTCGTCCCTCCCTATTCTTGTTGGCTTGCCCGAATGCGACATATGTATATCCTTTCCCCGGCACCTCTATGCCAATCGCACAGCATCGATCTATTTAGCTTATGGACTTTGCCGTTCTCGCACTATTCTTTCGTTTCGTGAGCATCTCAACGGGAATGTGCTCTGTAGCATCATTCCAGCATCCAGGGAGGGGGACATTCCCCCGATATTCCATGTTAGTCATTCGGCCGGCGGAAGGTTCGTCCATCAATGATGAATATCCCAGCAGGCTATTGAATGCACAGTAACAGGGCCATGTCCCGACAGATCCAAATCCACAGTCCTTAACGGGCCTCGTGGTGGCCTTGGGTCGCGTGCCCCTCGTAGGCTTGCCCTCGGGGTTTCCCTCCCATATCGGTCATCTCGATCCGAGTGTTGTGGTGACTCGGGTTGCGTGCCCCTCGTAGGCTAGCCCTCGGGGTCTTCGCTCCCTTATTGAGTTGCTTCATTCGCTCGCTGTTACCCACGGATTTGGTGCCCCTAGCAGGTTTGACCTCGGGGTTTTTCCTCTCCGTTCGGGTTTTTGCCGGCCGCCGTTGTGCCACCCAGCTCTTAGGGGTTGCTCCACTACGTGAGTACTCCCCGCATCTCCCCGATAAATCCTCCGGGATGGGGAGATGTTGCCGAAATTTCGGCTCGAAATGAGTACAACTCGGAATGATCGTCGCGCTCGAGTACGAACCTCGCGCGGGCCCGTGACTCGGCTCCCGGATGCCCCGGGGTCGACCCTGTGAAATAATAGCTCAAATAAATTCTCAAAGTTTTCCAAAGTATTTCAATAAGCCCAAGAAAAAAATGAACAAATTCCCGATTTTAAGTTAAACTGGCGCCATTCGTTTACGGCGCGGCCTAAGCGGCGTGCTCTAAAACGGCGCGCTTTCCCCGGCGAGCTCCTCCCAACGCGCTCCTCCCCGGCGCGCTCTCCCCTGCGCGCTCCTCCTGGCGCGCCTCTCCCCAGCGCGCCCCAATCAGGGCCGCGCCGTTTTAAACCCCTCTTTATTTACCTATGGTTTCGACGCCGTTTTAAGCCCTATACCTACGCTTTCAGGCGCTGTTTCTAATCGATGTACTCTTTAATCCCTGGCTCGCCCCGAGCGACCCCCGCCTCCCCGAGGGCGAAGTCAGTCAACTCTAATTAGGAATAAATTGAATAAGGAGAGGGCCTTTCGAGTCGAAACCTTCTTGCTATCATGTTTTCACCACTACGTCTGTCTTCGCTCTACCCTTATCATCATCATCATCATGCATTCATGTCATATTAAGGCATGCTCAAGCGGGTGCAGCCTTGGTATATCAAATAACATGGCCAGAAGGTCAGGTTACGCCTGATTGGAGGCCTTGTTACGCGTGAAGGTGGCCTTCGTGCCTAAGTCCTCCGCCATGTACCAGGGTCCACCCCAATAAATCGTTTGTAGTCAATCATAGTATCTTGCATAATCACTCGCACGCTCTGTATCCTTTATTCTGGCTTTGACAGCTCGCTATCTCGGCAATTAATCAAAGGTGTTCCCTCCTCGTGGCGGATGTAATTAACGCCATAGCCTTTATGGTATGGCGGACTGCTGGTCCCGACCGAACCTCACATTCGCCCGACACGGGTCAGAATGAGCGCACAATAAGATCGTCACTCATGTGACTGGCACGCCCGCGTCGTCAATCAGTCAGTTAATTACCGGTTAGTTAATTGGTTGATCGATACGCGAAATAAGACGCGTATATACGTACATACACACATGTATACGCTAAATAAGATAAGATAAAAAAAAAAGAGACAAGACGGTCGGATGAAAAAACCCGTCGCAAACAGTCTGGCACGCCCGGTGGGACCAGTGTCACCTTTCATCTCTTTGCCGAGATATTCGGGCTTCGAAGCCCTCTCAAAGGCTACTGATTATTTCCCTGTTTGTCTTTGCAGGCAGCTCAATGACGATCCACGGGATAACTGGCGTCGATTTCGATCATTCGATCGTTGTTGGACACGCGCAAGGGTACCTGGCGGTACTCATGGAATTCGGCAGCTTCCCTGCCGCTGTAGGCTTCCCCAACTTTTTGGGGTTAGTCTTCATCGATATCCTAGAGGTCGAAGCCCCAGAACCTGCCAAAGAAGTCGCAGAGAAGATGGAGTTTTTGAAGGTTCCCTGCTGCGAAGACTTGCCTGAAAGCCCGGCCCCGGCCGCTAGCTGCTTGGTGCACCACGTCATACGTGGGACCCACCCCAGTGTCATCAACGAACACCCTGGAGGACGCCAGCGTCGCCAAGTCCGCAAGAATGCTGCTGTAATCACCGGAACCCTACCGCTGTCCGAGAAATCTATGCTTGTTGGAGGCATGCGCGTCTTCCTCGACGGACGCACGGCCCGGGTGACCCCAGACCGAGTCATCCCCAACATCCCTGTCTGTAATACCTATCAAGCTCTCGTTGGAAGGAGGGCAGAAAGAGAAGAAACCGGCCCCTATGGCCAAGGAAGCTCGACACTCAGGCCGAAGAAGTTCAAGCAGGTGTGGGTTCCCAAGCGGACCCGACCTGCCCACCATCTAACACCCATCCGCCGTCGTCCTATGAACGACGAGGCGGAAGTGAGAAGAGAAAGGGGCTTGCCCTCGAAGAAAGAAGAAGAGGTGGTTGCGGATCCTCCGTGCCATAGGAGTTTCCGGGCTACTGCCCGCCAAGCCAACGTCCCAGTCACGGGATGAAGATTCCAACATCCGGCCGACAGAGCTCTGCTGGCCTATATCCCTCCTGCTAGAGGTCGACAACTATCCCTCGTACTCTATCAAGAGCGGGATCAGGAGGAGGTAACCTGTCTGATCAGGAACTACTTTCGAGGGCTGGGCAACCCCTCGCTGGGTCAGCAACGACTGATGCAGACGGTCGCCACTAACGAAGACTACTTCCCGTTAGTGGCGGTTGAAGAAGATATGGAAGATAGAATGATGGTGTCGTCAGTCGACGATAATGGGTATGATGACGGTTTCGAGATCGAAGGCGATGAAGCCTTCCCCGAGCGGGAAGAAAAAAGAAGAGTTTCTGTGTTCGAGAGAATGACCTTTCCGCAACAAGCCAGAAGGAGGGTCCATCGACAGAGAAGAAGGATGCAGGTCTTTACTTGCAACACGGCTGGCATATCCAGACGATATGGGGAGCTTCCTGAAGACCCCCAGGAACTGGCTCAATTGGCCGTACGGCCTGGGCCAACTACCCGCAGAACAGAAGCAGCAAGAGAGCTTCCGATGACCATGAGAGGGAAACAACCCCAGGTCTATCCCCGCTGGGATGATAAGGCCCCTGTCTTGGCCGCTAATGTGGTGACGACGGAAGAAGAAGATGACGTCCTCCTAGACATCCTGCCTGAGGGTACTTCCGGGAAAACGACAGAGGGTATCCCCACCACTATAGATCCATCAGTTCTGATGCTGCTGCAAAAATATCAACGGGAGATAGACTCTCTGAAGAAACAGCTGATGGAAAAGACTGAGCATTCATCGGCTTCTAAACCACCCGAAGTCCAGGGTGAATCATCCCGGGGAGCGGTTCGTCATGATGACCCTCCACCACTCTATACACTGTCCCAGCCATCAGAGCCAAGCATGGCGACAGCACAACAGCGGCCGCCACAGCCTCAGCCGATGCTACCTCCGGTGCTCCCCCAGGTGCATCCGACACCCCCGCTGCTGCATCCTCCACAAGCGACCACCCTGGTCACCCCATACCTTCAGCCAGCGCACTTCTATCAGGAGCCGGTCGACCCCACGGTCGTCAACCGGATGATGGTGGAAAGGATGATCGAGCTGAAGCTCGCAGAAAAAAGTGAAGGCGAATACGTCGCATTCGATGCCTATCGGGTGCCCTACCCACAACACCATGCGGCTAAACGACTCCCCCCAGGGGTCAACAAGCCCCCCAAATTCGACAAATTCAACGGGAAAGGGTCCCCTAAAGAGCATATTGCATATTATATGACCGTTATGGGTGATCTGGCCACTGACGAGTCATATCTGCTGAAGTTCTTCGGGTCCTCGTTGACGGGACTCGCATTTGAATGGTACTCTAGCCTCTCGGCCGGGTCAATCAGTGATTGGTCGGATATGTAGAGAAAATTCAGAGAAAGATTCCATGTCACAGAGAGGGAGGTCACAGTGGCCGAACTCTACTCAACAAAACAAAGGGCAGATGAGACAGCCCTTGATTACATCAAGAGGTGGAGGAACCTCGGAATGAGGTGCAAGCGGCCCCCGCATCAGGAGGACACTGTGCAAATATGCAAACAAAATCTCAGGAGGGAGGTCCTGGAAAAGATGATTGGTATGAAAATACGATCGTTCGACCGGCTGAATAATGTGGTGGCCGAGGTGGAGGCTTTTCTAGCCAAGCCTGTCCCGGCGTCAACTGCCAGCACAGCCCAGAAAGGCAAGGCTGCGGAACGGCGCCCCACACCTAAAGAAGCGAATGCGCTTAATATCAAGGCGTTCGAGCAACAGAAGGAGAAAGGCAAGAAAGCGGCTCCCCCGCAACCTGCAAAAGCTCTAGATGATAAAGAAGGTCCTTCGCTGAGGGACAAAATGAAGAAAGCTTATTCCTTTCCAAAAGACAAGACCTGAGTCCTGTTCGATTGGGTAATAGAATACAGCATGGTCACTCTGCCCGAGCCAAGGAGGCCGGAGGACCTGAAAAGAAAAGACAGTCCAAGATTCTGCCCCTACCACCAGATGTTGGGACATCCAATCGAAGACTGTTATGTTTTCAAAGACGTCATCGAAGGGATGGTGAAGAAGAATGAAATAGAGCTGGGAGAGTACAAAGTGGACCCTCCTCAGCCACATGATGCCCCTTTCAGGAAGGCAGCAGTCAACATGGTCTCCCTCTACCAGGCATTACCTGAGGAGATCTCTGAAGCAAGCACACGGAGCACCTACGAAATCCATTTCCTAGAGCTCGTGAAAGAACAGCAGGGGTGGCAGTAGATCCCTGTGAAGCACAAGAAGAAGAGGGCACCCCGCCTAAAAGAGGGGGCACATAGCCGTGGCATTACACCCCAGCCTGCTCCGCCAGTGGTAGCACCCGTATGGGTCACTCCACCTACAGCTGTCAGAATACATACACCTAGCAGGAGGAGACAAACTCCGCTGCCAGTAATCAAGGAAACCAGTCCTGGAGTCCTTCGACTGCAGCACCTGATTGAAGGGCTAGATGAATATGTGCAGCCCGAATTGAAACCTCTGCTGGTACGGGACCACGTCCCATGCAAGAACTGGAACAACTCTCACTCAAACAGGTGGAGGAAGCTGAAGCAGCATCCCCTGGAGAGGGCAGCCTGTTCTGGGGGCAGGCACCCGCAGAAACCAAAAAGAAGAAAAAGCAAAAGAAGAAGAAAAGAAAGGCCGCTGGGGCCAATAAAACACAGGTTGTCTCCTGCAATACCCTGTCAGCACTCTTCAACCTACCCGGAGAAGAGGAAGAGGAAGAAATTTGCTTCACACCCCATGCTGGGGGAGGCAAAGCCGAGGCCTCAACTGCTGCGCATGCCACTCAGTCGGGCCGAAAATGGGGGCGCCAGCCACCACCCAATCATAACATTATGTTCAGAGGGGAGCAACCCTACAAGACACCTCCGCCGGAGGTTAAGGGAGTCCAAATCCCTCCTCCGTCGGGCCTATACGACAAGAGTGGGGGCAAGGCAGTCCCTTCGTTCCTTGAATTTATGAAGATGTCAAAAGGGAAGCAGCCCTGCCAAGATGCTAACCCTACATCTGGGGCCATTCACCCGCAGCCAGCGCAATCTACTAAGGATGCAAATGCAGATGGAGCTTGCCCTACAACAGCTAATAAAGAAGACCCGACAGCCGGTGTCAGCCAAGAGGGTGCCGAGTCCGAGGAAGATGAAGCAGGTCCGTCTGGACCCACAAATCAAAACCTCCCCAAGCCCAGATGGGCTGAAGAGATGAAGCTCTCCAATGTCCGGGCTGGGAGCCGAATAATGAAGTTGCTCAAGAAGCTCCCCGCTCGATTTACGATCTGGGAAATTCTCTCTTTGAGTGAAGAAACTTGACATGCGATCATCACTGCTCTGCAGACGCCTGCTCATTTTGAAGCCTGCATAGCTGAGGCTATACCAGAAGCCAGTATGACCTTCTCTCCAGAAGACATGCTACTACCTACTGCCAGCCACAACATGCCGCTATATATGAAAGGGCATCTGAATGGAAGAGAGCTGAACCGGATCCTGGTCGATCCTGGTGCCGCAGTCAACATCCTGCCATACAGAATATATGAGAGGTACCACTTTATGTGCATCTCGAGAAAGTCGGGGATATGCGTATCGCTGGCTTCAACCAAAAATCTGAAGTATCTATGGGAGTGGCAGAGTTCACGCTGACCCTAGCAGATTTCACTACAACGGTGCAGTTTCATGTCATTGACTCTCGCACCTCCTACAAAGCACTGCTCGGCCGCCCATGGCTGCATGAAAATATGGTGGTGCCCTCCACGCTCCACCAATGCATCAAATACAGCCTCCAGGGGAAGGAGGAGAGGATATTTGCTGATATCCACCCATTCGAGGTGTTTGAATGTCACTTGGCGGACGCCAACCTATATACGGGGCCCCCCCGGAAGGTTTCTGAAGCTGAGGCCCCCGCAGGGGAGTCAAAGAATAGATCGCGTGACGGTTGGTATCCACCACCGCCGCACGAATATGTCAAGCCGAAGGTGGTCTCCCACATCACAGCTTCTGGAAATGTCGGCAGGGTGACACCCCCAACATTATACCCCAAAGCTAAGGAAGTGCAGGTCGATCGACAGCACGACCGCATCGGAGTCCCGGCCGGCCTCACCAAGCCAGTCTCCGGCCTCAACAACCCCACTGTCGAACCTTTCAAAGCTTGGGAGGTGACACAGGAAGATGGGCCCAGTAGCTTATTCTATACAGCTGAGGAGCATCCCACTCAGGAAGACACAGACTGCAGCCTCCCTGAAGATCTAGCCAACCCGCGGGTTCCTGTTCAGGGCCTGGCATTTACAACTGATCGAACGGCCAGGATGTTTCAAAAGCAACACATCCCTCCCGATCAGTCTCAAAAACACAAGGAAGCTTTCCAGAAGATGTGGTATCCTGTAAATCTGGATAAGGAAATGAGACGTGTCTCCCAACATCCAAGGTTGGGCTTCACCCTGGAACAATATTATTACAGTGGGCAGTACGAGGTGGATACTATCTCCGCCTTCTATCCCACTAAAGATAGCCCTCTGGGGGCAACCTTTGATGAGTATCCGGCGGAAGCCGAATATCTTGAACTGGCTCAGCCTGGAAATCAAGAAGTAGAAACCTCGGCCCCTTGCCGATGCTGGGAGCAAGTTCATCGTGAAGAAGCGGCCTTTCAAGCCAAATTTGATACGGCTAGCAGCAGCGAAGCCGAAGACATTCAAGAAGTAGGAGTCTCTCCCTCTACAGGGGTCCTACTAATGACAACTTCAACACCCTTTCTGCCAATCAGGGAGGCCTTGGTCAACTCCAATCAAGGGGAGCCAGCTACCAGGGAAGAAAAATCCACTTCTGCGGAAGATACAACTGTCCCAGAAGGCGAAACTTCCTCAACTTCTGCTGCAAAATCAACATGCCGTCTGGGCCTGGCAGTGAACGGTTACCAGCCCGTCATGGCTATAATCTCATCTGCAAACACCAAGGCTGCTCTCTCATACTTGGAAGCTGCAACGGCAATGGATCTGCTAATAGAACAATCCACTCAGCCGCTAGCACAAGAGATCAAGAAACCTCAGGAAGCTCTGGCGGTGTCTGACGAGGAAGTCGAAGTACTCGACCCTCAAGATGGTATTCCAGACTTCGTTGACCTCCAACCGGCACCTCCGAAGATAGAAGACGGAGGCCAAGCCACAGTCGATGAACTGATAGAAGTCAACCCGGGAGATGAGAAGGACCCTAGGCCTACCTTCCTCAGTGCCCAACTATCCCCAGAAGAACGGGAGCTGTACATTTAACTACTGCTAGAATACCAGGATTACTTTGCCTGGACTTATAAAGAGATGCCAGGTCTAAGCCCCGCTGTCTCACAACATGAGCTGGCAATCAACTCTGAAGCCGAGCCGGTGAAGCAACCACCGCGGCGCATGAGGCCAGAGCTCATCACCCAAATTTGTGCTGAAGTCGACAAGCTCATTGACGTGGGATTTGTTGAAGAAAACCAGTACACTACATGGCTGGCGAATATCGTCCCCGTGAAAAAGAAGAATGGACAGATCCGGATATGTGTCGACTTCCGGGATCTAAATAAAGCCTGCCCCAAAGATGACTTCCCGGTACCAATAACCGAGGTCATGATTGATGCCACAACCGGCCATGAAGCCCTGTCATTCATGGATGGGTCTTCCGGTTACAATCATATTTGGATTGCAGAGCATGACCTCCATACTGCTTTCCGAACTCCTAAAGGCATTTATCATTACAAGAGAATGCCGTTCGGATTAAAGAATGCTGGCGCAACCTATCAGCACACAATGACCAAAATCTTTGATGAGCTGCTCTACCACAAGGTCGAGTGCTACATAGATGACCTGGTGGTCAAAACCAGAAGAAAAGAAGATCATCTGCAAGACCTCCGGATTGTTTTTCAGAGGCTGAGGCAGCATGAGCTAAAAATGAACCCTATGAAATATGCGTTCGGAGTGTCGAGCGGAAAATTCTTGGGCTTCATCGTCCGATATCGTGGAATCGAGATAGACCCCGCAAAGATCAAGGCGATTTAGGAGTTACCTCCGCCAAGGAACATCTCCAAGCTGAGATCACTACAGGGCCGTTTGGCTTATATCCGGCGTTTCATTTCCAATTTGTCAGGGCGATGCCAGCCTTTTCACAAGTTGACGATGAAAGATGTCCCCTTTTATTGGGATGAAGATTGCCAGGCAGCCTTCGACAAGCTAAAAGACTACCTGAAAACTCCTCCAGTGTTGGGCGCACCAGTGAAAGGATAACCATTGATACTGTATATAGCAGCTACACATAATTCTCTGGGGGCAATGCTGGCCCAGAATAATGAAGAAGGGAAAGAACAAGCCCTCTATTACCTCAGTCGGAGGCTGGTCAGAACTGAAGAGAAATATACTTATATTGAGAAGATCTGTCTGGCGCTGGTCTTCGTAGTTAAAAAGCTCCGACACTATATGTTGTCGCATGAAATCAGCTTGGTATCTAAAGAGGATCCCCTAAAGTACATTATGTCTCAATCGGCCCTCAAAGGCCGCCTGGGCAAATGGGCAGTAATCCTTATGGAGTTTGATATCTCCTACGTGCCGCGCAAGGCCGTCAAGGGCCAAGCTATTGGAGACTTCTTCGCTGAGAACCCAGTGCCCGGGGATTGCCCGTTGGCGCCGGAGCTTCCTGAAGATGAAACTTTAGAAGCCGCGCAAGTACAGCCCTCCTTATGGCAATTATACTTTGATGGCGCTTCCAGAATTGACACCTCTGCCACCGGGTCAGCCAGGGTCAGAGCAGGAGCAGGCATAGTCCTGAAATCCCTAGAAGGAGAAGTGGTGCATACATCCTGTTCCATAAACAAGCAATGCACAAACAATGAAGCAGAATATGAAGCCCTGATAATCGGGTTGCAAATTGCTCTGTCCATGGGAATTCAGATGCTAGAAGCATTCGGAGACTCCATGCTAGTTATAAAATAGTTGGAAGGAGAGTTCGATGTGCGAAAGAAAGAGCTCCTCCCCTATCACCAGTTGGCAACTCGCCTGATGTCAAAATTTTACTTCATCAGCATTAAGCACATCAATCGAGGCCAGAATGCTCAGGCAGATGCCCTCGCTAAGCTAGCCAGTTCATTGGCGGTCCCGCCAGACACAAGCCTGAATATAACAGTGATCAACGGCCGACAGGTCCCCAGCGTGATAGAGGTCCTGACTGACGAACAAGAGATGGAAGTAGCAGTCATCGAAGGGGTTCAGCAGCCCGATTTGCGAGAGCATCTCCTACGTTGGTTTCAACACCAGCAACTTCCAAAAGAAAAGGAAAAGAGAATGAAGCTCCTAAGGATCAAAGATTCTTACGAGATGAGAAGCGGGACCTTGTTCCGAATTATGGCAGATGCCCAAAGGAAAGTCCTACTCCGTTGCTTGTCTTCAGCAGAAGCAGGACAGGTGATGCAGGAAGTCCATGCAGGATCAGCTGGAGCACACCAGGCTGGCCCGAAAATGAAAATTGAGATAAAGAAGCTGGGTTACTATTGGCCCACTATATTTGATGATTGCTGCAAGTTTGCCAAAGCTTATCAGAAATGTCAAGAACATGCTAATGTGGCAAGGAGACCTCCAGTGCCGCTGCATCCCACTCTACCAAGCTGGCCGTTTGCTCAGTGGGGCACGGACGTGGTAGGGCCGCTGCCAGCATCTTCATCAGGGTGCAGATACATCTTATCAGCTACAGACTACTTCTCCAGATGGGCGGAAGCAGTAGCACTAAGAGATGTGACGGGAGAGCTAGTTGCGAGATTCTTCCGGCAAAATGTAATATTCCGGTTCGGGATCTCCAGCCGAATCATCTCTGATAATGGCAGCCATTTTAGAAATCAGAAGATTTATCGGCTGGCCGACAAATACAAAATTGACTGGAGGACATCCTCCCCCTACAACCCTCAAGCCAATGGACTTGCAGAAGCCTTTAACAAGACTCTATGCACATTGTTGGCAAAGACTGTCAAGTCTAATAAAAAAGATTGGGAAGAAAGGATGTACGAAGCACTTTGGGCCTATCGTACTGTCTACAAGACCCCAACCGGCTGTTCCCCTTCTCCCTTGTCTACGGGTCAGAAGCTGTGGTGCCAATTGAACTTGAAGTTCCTTCATTGCGTGTTGCCATCCAGCACGGACTAGTTAATGGTGAGCAGACCAATGCATAAAGAAGATTGGAAGAGCTCATTGAGCTCGAAGGAAAACGCCTCCGGGCGCAGCAAAACATCCAGCTCTACCAAGCTCGCATGGCCCGTGCTTTTGACAAGCTAGTCAAGGATCGAGAATTCAAGAAAGGAGACCTGGTAATGGTCAAAAGAAAAGAAGTGATGGCCTCCAACCCCAAAGGGAAGCTGGTCGAAAACTGGGTCGGGTCGTATATCGTCCGCCGAGTATATGAAGGGGGTGCCTACGTCCTGGTAGACCACAAAGGGGTTATCCAGTTCTCTCCCCTCAACGGAAAGCATATTAAGCTGTATCATGCAGCACAGCAAGCATTCCCCGAGTGATCAGTCGGAATACATTTTTCTTGGTTTAGTGGCACTCCGCCCTAACCGAGCTACCTTCTCCTTGGTTTAGTGGCACTCCACCCTAATCGAGCTACTTTCTCCTCGGTCGGCGGCATTCCGCCCTAATGGAGCTACCTTTCCCTTGGTTTAATGGCATTCCGCCCTAACCGAGCTATCATTCCCTTGGTTTAGTGGCACTCCGCCCTAACCAAGCTACATTTCCCTTAGTTTAGTGGCACTCCGCCCTAACCGAGCTACCTTTTTCTTGGTTTAGTGGCACTCCGCCCTAACCGAGCTACATTTTTCTTGGTTTAGTGGCACTCCGCCCTAACCGAGCTACATTTCCCTTGGTTTAGTGGCACTCCGCCCTAACCGAGCTACATTTCCCTTGGTTTAGTGGCACTCCGCCCTAACCGAGCTACCTTTCCCTTGGTTTAGTGGCACTCCGCCCTAACCGAGCCACTTTCTTCTCGGTCAGCGGCATTCCTCCCTAATCGAGCTACCTTTCCCTTGGTTTAGTGGCACTCCGCCCTAACCGAGCTACCTTTTTCTTGATTTAGTGGCACTCCGCCCTAACCGAGCTACATTTTCCATGGTTTAGTGGCACTCCGTCCTAACCGAGCTACATTTCTCTTGGTTTAGTGGCACTCCGCCCTAACCAAGCTACATTTCCCTTAGTTTAGTGGCACTCCGCCCTAACCGAGCTACATTTCCCTTGGTTTAGTGGCACTCCGCCCTAACCGAGCTACATTTCCCTTGGTTTAGTGGCACTCTGCCCTAACCAAGCTACATTTCCCTTGGTTTAGTGGCACTCCGCCCTAACCGAGCTATATTTCCCTTGGTTTAGTGGCACTCCACCCTAACCGAGCTACTTTCTCCCGGTCAGCGGCATTCCGCCCTAATCGAGCTACCTTTCCCTTGGTTTACTGGCACTCCGCCCTAATCAAGCTACTTTCTCCTCGGTCAGCGGCATTCCGCCATAATCGAGCTACCTTTCCCTTGGTTTAGTGGCAGTCCGCCCTAATCGAGCTACTTTCTCCTCGGTCAGCGGCATTCCGCCCTAATCGAGCTACATTTCCCTTGGTTTAGTGGCACTCCGCCCTAACCGAGCTACCTTCTCCTCGGTCAGCGGCATTCCGCCCTAATCGAGCTACCTTTCCCTTGGTTTACTAGCACTCCACCCTAACCGAGCTACTTTTTCCTCGGTCAGCGGCATTCCGCCCTAATCGAGCTACCTTTCCCTTGGTTTAGTGGCACTCCGCCCTAACCGAGCTACCTTCTCCTCGGTCAGCGGCATTCCGCCCTAATCGAGCTACATTTCCCTTGGTTTAGTGGCACTCCGCCCTAATCAAGCTACTTTCTCCTCGGTCAGCGGCATTCTGCCCTAATCGAGCTATCTCTCCTTGGTTAACGGCATTCCGCCCTAATCAAGCTACCCTCTCCTTGGTTTAGTGGCACTCCGCCCTAACCAAGCTACCTTCTCCTTGGTTTAGTGGTATTTCACCCTAATCGAGCTACTTTCTCCTCGGTCAGCGGCATTCCGCCCTAATCAAGCTACCTTTCCCTTGGTTTAGTGGCACTCCGCCCTAACCGAGCTACCTTCTTCTTGGTTTAGTGGCACTCCGCCCTAATCGAGCTACTTTCTCCTCGGTCAGCGGCGTTCCGCCCTAATCGAGCTACCTTTCCCTTGGTGTAGTGGCACCCCGCCCTAACCGAGCTACCTTCTCCATTGGTTTAGTGGCACTCTGCCCTAACCAAGCTACCTTTTCTTGGTTTAGTGGCACTCCGCCCTAATCGAGCTACTTTCTCCTCGGTCAGCGGCATTCCGCCCTTATCGAGCTACCTTTCCCTTGGTTTAGTGGCACTCCGCCCTAACCGAGCTACCTACTCCCCGGTCAGCGGCACTCCACCCTAACCGAGCTACCTTTTTCTTGGTTAATGACACCTCGCCTTAACCGAACTACCCTTTCCTCGGTCTAGTGGCACTCCGCCCTGACCAAGCTCCCGAAAGAATACAGCACGCTGTTGCCATTACCGGCCTTACGCCCGAATCGGCGAGAGATCACTCTTTTGCGTTAGCATTCAGCCCTTGCTAACGAATGGACTGTTCTGCCCGGCGCAAGGTCTGATGCTCCGGCCGGCAGCCATCTACTGTCAAATAAGGGTCGAATGTCGCACTTTGACCTGCCACCCTATACATATCAAAAAAATGAAAGAAAAGAAAATGGGGTTAAAAATAGTGATATCCCGCCAGACTTGCTCTCATATCGGGACAAGTGTAAAAATGGCTATAACCTAGCTGTGGCGAAAACCCGGAAGGGCGTCACAAGAAAAATTGGGTATCCCGCCACGTGAAAACCCGAAAGGGCGCGTGGGCAAAAGCAAGAGGGGACTGTCTCTGGCGAAAACCCGAAAGGGCGCTTGAGTCAGTAAAATGGTAATTTCCAAATGCCTCTCCTATTCTCCACCCAATGAAATCCCAAAAGGGACAATCATCAAAGTCCCGCCGAAAATCCTTTAACACATCCTTTTCGACCCTCGTCATCATCGGTGAGATCGGTCGATCTCTACCCTCAACTTGGACCCTACGTCCCTGTTGACTACCCCATCCTTGTTTCGGCGGTAACATATGCCGACAAATGAACCCTTTTCGACCCTCGTCATCCTTGACGAGATCGGTCGATCTCTACCCTCAACTCGGGCCTTACGTCCCTGTTGACAATCCCGTCCTTGTTCCGGTAGTAGCCCATGCCGATGAATAAACCCACATTGCGATCCTCGCCATCGTTAGCGAGATCGTTCGATCTTTACCCCTAACTCGGATCCTACATCCTTGTTAATAGACCATACCCCTTTGCTTCGACATCTAACCAATGTCGACGAATCGAAACAGGATTCGGTCCTTGTCATCATTGACAAGGCCAGTCAATATTTCCACGGCTCAGTTTTTCCGCATCCCAAAAAAAAAAAGAAAGAAAAACGGAGTTAAAAAATAGAGATACCCCGCCAGACTTGCTCCTATGATCAGGACAAGTGCAAAAATAGCTATAACCCAGCTGTGGCGAAAACCCGAAAGGGCGTCGCGGGCAAAATCGGGTACCCCGCCGCGTGAAAACCCGAAAGGGCGCGCGGGCAAAAGTAAGAGGGGGCTGGCTTCGGCGAAAACCCGAAAGGGCACTTGGGCCAGTAATATGAATAAAAAAAATGATCATGAATGATGAATAGTGATGAACCATCCTTCGTCGAGAAGGCCATTTACGAGGTCAAGGCAGAGTCTTCATCCGATATCCCACTTACATACATCTACCCTATCCGATTTTCGTCATCATCGATAAGACCGTCTACCCTTTCGACCCTTGTCACCATCGGCAAGATCGGTCGCTACCCTTACCCAGTTTTTGTCACCATCGGCAAGACCGTCTAACTTTTCGACCCTTGTCACCATCGGCAAGATCGGTCGCTACCCTATCCGGTTTTTGTCACCATCGGCAAGACCGTCTACCCTTTTGACCCTTGTCACCATCGGCAAGATCGGTCGCTACCCTTACCCGATTTTTGTCACCATCGACAAGACCATCTACCTTTTCGACCCTTGTCACCATCGGCAAGATCGGTCGCTACCCTATCCAGTTTTTGTCACCATCGGCAAGACCGTCTACCTTTTCGACCCTTGTCACCATCGGCAAGATCGGTCGCTACCCTTACCCGGTTTTTGTCACCATCGGCAAGACCGTCTACCTTTTCGACCCTTGTCACCATCGGCAAGATCGGTCGCTACCCTATCCGGTTTTTGTCACCATCGGCAAGACCGTCTACCTTTTCGACCCTTGTCACCATCGGCAAGATCGGTCGCTACCCTATCCGGTTTTTATCACCATCGGCAAAACCGTCTACCTTTTCGACCCTTGTCACCATCGGCAAGATCGGTCGCTACCCTACCCGATTTTTGTCATCATCGGCAAGACCGTCTACCTTTTCGACCCTTGTCACCATCAGCAAGATCAGTCGCTACCCTATCCGATTTTTGTCACCATCGACAAGACCGTCTACCTTTTCGACCCTTGTCAGCATCGACAAGCCCGGTCGACTACCCTCTAACCGGGGCCTCCCACCCTCATTGATCAACAAAGCATAATTGCGTCTACAGTTGACCCACGTCAATGGTTACCACACGCCTCTCATCACCAGCGGCAAGGTTCGCTAGGTGCATCTGCCTACGCTACCTATGTCCCACATTGGCAAAGGCCCTGTTCCGGGAACGGCTACGTCGCGGTGGAGCGAACACCTCACCCCTTCCCTGAAGGCGTGAGCGCTCTCCTGCGCCATCGGCAAGTATCCCCGGGTTCAGGTGATCAGCTAGAAGAAAGAAAAGAAGGAAAAGAAAAGAAGTCGTGATCGAGGCGACAAACAGAGATATCTTCATTAATATGACTTGTCGGAATACATTTACGCCCGGAACATCCCCCGGGGGTACGTAAGCTCCAAAAAAGAAAAGCCCGATCAAGGAAGAAGGAAGAAAAAACAAGATGAAATCACAGCAAAGGACGCCAGAAAATATCTGCCAACTCCAAGAGACCCAGTGAGGAGTGTCGGGTCAATTCTTGCAACCGTGCCTCAGTAGCTGTCAGCTGCGATAACTTCTCGTCCAATGAGGCAAGTTGTCCTTCGGCCAGATCAGCTTCCTCTCTTGACTGGGTTTCGAGGCGCTCGCCTTCCTGCAGTTCGACTTTGACCTCGGCAAGTTCAGCGCGCAACTCTGCCTCTCGTGCCGTGAGGAGCAGCCGGCGTTCTGAGATGTTGCCAGCAGCATTTCTCAGCTGTTCCATGGTCACCCTCAAAGAAGAAGCAGCAGGGCGGCAATCTGCCCTCTCCAGCTTCACAGCCGTCAGCTGATCAGAAACCTCTCGGCTCAGGAACTCCCGCCTGTTGGCGTGCTTTAATAGCATTACAACCCGCGGAGTCCAATCACCCATGGGGCAGCCGAATGCTAATAACGACCGGGAGAGGTGGTCTACCAAGCTCCTCAGCTGCACATAGGTCAGGTCCAGAGAAGCTGACATAACCCGCTGGAGATTGTCCAAAGACTGCCATACCATGTCATCAGAGAATCGTAGGCCTAGTGGCGAAGTCTCGAGGAGCTGAAAATCCACCTTGCTATCTATGTCGGCCCAGATGTCATCGGCCACCCCGAGGGACGTCGATGGCAGGGTCTGTATGGCGCTGACTCCTAGCCCAACAGTTGCGGTTACGGCTGCCAAGGGGCCCTCTATGACGGCAATTTCCTTTCCTGCACTTTGGGGTGAAGTCATGACGGCCGTCTCAGCGGCTGGGGGTGCTTGCTCCTTCCGGGCAGTCTCACGGGTCGTCAACAGAGGGGAGCTGTCCATAACCGATAAGGCTTCGGCTTCTTCCGCAATAATTTCTCCCGCTTCTACTTCCGGGAGAGCACTTGGCCTCAGCGGTGGCTCTTCGCCGGCAACCAGGGCTTGAGTCCCCACAACCTCGATTAGGACGCCAACCTCAACAGTTGCACCGGGCTCCCTTGAGGTCACTGCAGCAGCATAGGTCCGTGGAAGCCGCAGGGCAATGGGCCGCACAACTGGTGGGAAGGCCGACTGACCCATATCCACATCTGGAAGGGGTATGCGGATCATTATAGCTGGCGGTACCACCTCAGCCTGCATTCCATATATGTACATCAGCCAGCTGGCTTGAAAATTAAAAGAAGTGCTGCAACCTGGAATCAGAATACTTCCTACCTCAACCGACACTTTATTTAGGCCTCCAAAAGTGGCCTCTGAAGATTCTGGCCCTTCCCCTGCAGTCGGGTACGATGGCCCGTACTCGGCTCCCAATAGCCTCGGAGGGCCGAACGTTGGCAGATCGCTCTCGTAAGCTGAAGAAGCCCCGGCGTCCTCAGCCTCGGTGTCGACCATGGGGAATCCCTCATCATCGCCAGAGCCGCCACCATAATCAACTTGTTCAGAGGAGGAGGATTCTTCTGCTTGCTCTCGGACCTCCGGCACCTGAGCAGGAACCGTGCCGCTGAGAGGAGGCCCTCTATCCAGAACCTCCTCGGCGATCTCCATCTCGGGAACATCCATCGATGGAATATCCAGAGGCTGGTCCCTCGGAAGCCCCTGCTCTCCGATGGCAACCCCTGCCGTAGCAGTGACCTCAGGGAGCAGTGTGGGCCGAACACCGACTGGAATGGAAAGACAATAAACAGTCAAGACCCGACTGAAACCACAACATGCCGCTAAGCTCTATAGGCATGCTACAAATTACCTTCCATGTCTTGATGGGGTGTCAGTAAAGGCAAGTCACCCTCAGCTGAGGCCGAGGGGGCTTCCTCCTCTCTCTCCTCAACAGCAGCTCCGGTTGCCGCCTCCAACCCAACAGCGGCGGAGGTAGTGCCAGCAGCCACTAAAAGGAAGGATGATCAGCCAGGGTGGCGGAAATAAACAAACAAGCCATGCAAGAATAAGAAGTCACCTTCACCCTCGGGCCCTTGCGTCCAGGGGGCCTCAAATTCGGAGAATGACGGAACCCGAGGAAGGGGAACCGTGGACTCCTCTTCAACAGCCTTCCTCCGACGTGCCCGAGTAGCACGGGACTCTGCCCTCTTGGCTTTCTTGGCCCTACTGATGGCCTCCCTGACCTGGGACCTGGTCCACTTTCACGAATCCCCAGGGGGTAATGGTGTCGTGGTCGGAGCTGGCTCTGGAATATTAAAATATGAAGGCTTCTGCGCCTTAGATATCAACTCCCTACAGTTTCGGGTCGCCTCCATAGAAAGGTGAGCTGCAAAAACACATAAGTGAGAAGATGCACACTGAATATAGAAGAAGAAGCTTCAGGGCTGAAGAAGAAGTCAAGCATTACCTGGCAGCCCGGTATATCGGGGACTAAGCGGCCAGTAAAGTAGTGATGGCGCCTTGTCCCGAGAAGCCGCCTCGCGGATGAGCCAGTACACATCACCAATTGTTTCACTTTTCTCCGTCAGTTGAGCCAAATCCTCATGGGCACGGGATGACAAGTGATGATATAAGCTCAAGTGGTCGAATCCCCAGCCGTCGACATACTTGAAAGATATGAGGAGCTGATGGTCCCGGATGACTTCTAGTGGACCAGAAATTGAAAGCCCATGAGAATGAAGCAGGGCGAATATCCAGGGGGTGTTGGAATATAAGTCAGCCCGCCTATCTTCCCTCCTGATGAAGGTCCGATAGGGATGAAAACGGTCGATTTCTGGGCGCCAGCTCGCCACACTAGGAAGAGGTTCTTCCACCGGAAGGGGGATTGTCTGAAGAGCAATCCGGTCACTGCTAACCCGGCACAGCCCCCAGAGAGTCTTGATATAATCATCCCTCTGGATCTCTGGCATCTTCGGGTCGACTCGGGACGACTTGCCCTTCGTAGCTTTCCTGCCTTCTACATATGCCATCACCTCGGTGTTGGACCAGGATTTCAGCTTCTTCAAGTAGGATGGATCAACATCCAAAATAGGCTCCCGCTGCGAATCTAGGAAACGACGCTCGGCGCTATGCCAGCAGTCTTTCCGGAAGTTCCGATAGAAGCCCGTTCGTGCATTCCACCACTTGATGAAGTCTGGAGTCACTCGGGGCAGACGGGCCGGGGTTGGCACTCTGAATGACACGTCCTCCCGATGATGGAAGTAGTCCCACCATCCACGGGCTTCATCCGTAGTCGTCTGACCAGCCCGATGTCTATTCGACAGATTGAATCGGGCTGAAGAAGAAGGAATTTGCTAGTCGTACCCAAAATTCCGGCCAAAATGAAAAGGATAATACGGCTCCAGCCACAGTAAGCCGCTCTTCCTGAAGACAAGAACACTGGGATGAATAGACAGCGCCCACTCAACCAGTTCCGACTCCAAGATGGGCCTTGTGCTTTTCGACCCAGTCAGCTGGTGAATAAATTCCTCTGTCTCAAATAATCGACATTGCCGCATCCTGTTGACAAGAGGGCTAGAGCTGGCAGCCAAGCTCCAAAAGTGCAGAACGCCAGGGGAATCTGTTGGAACTATAGTCAACTTCCCCCGAATGGCGAAAAGCTGATCCACCAGTGAAGACGGTTCGGCACTGGCAAATTCGATCATCCGCGGTAAAGGACGATCTGATTGCATTGACCGGGGAGCTGCTTCAGGAAATAGGGTGCAGACCCAGGCATTAAAAAAGTGGATGGGACCAACTGTCCGCGAATTTCTGGGAATGCGTGACTTGTGCAAATCCCCCAACATTTTATATATGAGGCACAGAGCCACAGGGCACAGGGACAACTTCGTCCCCCAGGCCATTAAGCAGGCAGGGTAAATAGCCTCTGGTCTGATTACTGTCTCGTCCCCTTGAGGGAGGGCAAACGAACAAAGCCAATAAGTCAGATACGCAGCACAATGTGTAACTGCGTCAACTCCTGTGGGATTCGGGCCGACCTGCCGCCCTCTCCCTGAGGCAGCGGGATATGTCACTTGGCGTCGAGCCCTTTTCTTCCGCGCCACCGCCGTCGGAACCACCGTGGGGAAGTCCTCGTACTGCTGCTCCCCACCGAAGAAATACTGGAGCCACGTGCCCATCCGCACGCGCCTCTTTTCGCCAGGCTTCCGCGCCTCTCGCCAGTCAAGCGTCAGGCGCAGCAGGGTGCGATATGCCTTCATCAGATAACGGTAGGCGAAGCCCGTGAAATATCTACCTTCCCCATCCGTCTGGTCCTTCAGCCAGTCTGGAAAACAAACCTCTTCATACGGCTCCCCGTCTATGGGCAAGCCGCTCAGCTGGGAAAGACTCCAGAGGTCCAGGGAAGTCTCGCCCTCTGTAGTGTAAAAAGTGTTGTATTCTGGGCAGAAGACTTCGATCATCCCGCAACACAGACCTCGGGAGATCGGGTACCTGTACCGTGAAGCATATACACTCTGGTATACACCCGCATGCACTAGGATGGGGGCGTACTGCCGCAACACAAAGTCTGTGAATTCAACTGCCCCCGGTCTGAAGGCATGAGCGTCGATGGCTTTGAGCTTTCCAAACCACCCCACTGAAATCTGATGTTTGAACCGGACCGCCAAACAGTCTAAAAGAAAAGGCTCGTCTCGGTATCCCCAATGAAGCGGGGCGAGGAATAAACCGTATACGGGCTTCTCCCTATCAACACGTCCGGCAGTTTCATTCCAGCGAGCTGGGGTATACTGCGGCGCTCTCGTCAGCATCCCAGCCTCGAGGGATAACTCCTGCACCCCGAGCACGGCTCCCCACTTTCTGGGCTCCCCCGGGATATATATAGGCATGCCCCGAGTGACTGACTCGGCCAAACTGTCTCTCTCCGCCAGTAGGGCTCCCTCGGCTCGACGGACGAGAATTAAATCGCGTTTCCCTCCAAGGTTGAAGCGCTCAAGGAACGCCATCAGATGCTTGTCCTTGGGATGGTCAAGTCTGACGCCATCCCTTCGATCATACTGGAAGTGGTTGCCGTCAAGAATCAATAAGCGGCCGGTGTCGACGGTGTCGGTCTCTGAGTCCGAAGACTCAGCAACCGCAGCTATCTGTCGAGGCCCCCGATCAAGGGAATGCACATTCCCCCAGGTCACAGCAACCTGGGATGCGGAAGAAGATGATCCAGATGCCATATTATCTACAAAAACAACGCCCAGAGGCGAACAAGCAAAGTCAGAAATCAGTTGACCGCAGCAATATTTTTGACAAAATTCCGGCAGCATCTCCCCAGCTCAGGGATTTGCCGAAAGAAAAGCTGGAGCTGTCCACAGAGGGAGCAGCCCCTAAAAGTAGCCATAAGCATTAAGCTAAGGCCGAATGGGACACCCGAGGGGTTTAGCTCCGAGGACAAGCCCTACGAGGAGCCTCCCGGGGCCCGAAGAGTGGGTTCAAAACCCAAAGCACATCACCGACTCAATTCACCGGCTCACTCAAACCCGGAACCCACTCGGCGCCGCGGAAGGGGAAAAGGGAGGAGAGAGAAGAAACTTTCACAAATGAACAGCTGTGAAGAAAAAAATGAAGAAGAAGCTAATATATAGGGGGGGCTCCACCCTTGTTAAAACGGCGCGCCCAGGGGCGCGCCGTTTTAAGACGTTTGCACGCCGTAAAGACGGCGCCGTTTTAACCTCAAAAGCCTAGGGCGCGCCGGATTTAGCCGCGCCGTTTTAACCAATGAAGTTAGGGGCGCGCCGTTTTAAGTGATGCCGTCAAGCTTCCTGCCTCGCCGGATTAACGTCCCAAACCGGAATCAAGTGCCATTCGAGCTTCTGTCAACCAAACGAAGCTCATCCGTAGGCCTTGCCGCATTCCTGCCTCACTTGCACCGCCTACGTCTGGGGGGCATTTGTTGGCACTCAAAATATGATCCTTCAGCAACCAAGCCGCAAAGACGAATGATACGGCCCATTGAATCACAGAAACCGATGAAGACCACCTTATCAAAGACCCTTCAAGATGACGGGGCCTCAAGTCGCCTTGAAATGAGCACCGGGGATTTTACCTCAGGAGAGTCGAAATGAACTCACAACCAATCGGTAGCGCGATCAAGCCTGCCCAATGATCCGGTATCGACCTCGTCATGCCGCTACCCCACATCTGTCACCCGACCAAGGACGACGGTCTACCCAATGGCTCTCCTAAGGAGGAAGAACATCCTCGGCCGTCCACAACAAGGGGCCGAGGGCTCTGTCAGCAGAGGGTCCCGATTACCCGACATGGGTTCGGCTCCCCGTCATAATGGGCCCTTTAGTGGCCAATTGATCGCCGTTCAAGGCGAAATTATCCAGGATGCAACACCATCATGCAAAGAAGCTTCGAGCACGAATCCGTCTCAACCAGGAGCACAAATCGTAGTGCCGAAGGCCGTACCACCAGGACATCCGTGTGCTCGGACCAGACACATGCGGAAGTCTGATCAAGGCCGTTCGTCGTGTCGAGAGCTTCCTCGACTCCACGTCAAGGTTTTTCCAGGACCAGGGCGAGAGGAATAGTCAACGGGAGCTTCGGAATCATCTCCGGACCCACCGGACCGGCACGCCGAGCAAACAAGTTAAAACGGCGCCGTCAAACCAGCACGCCAATTACAATAGGGGATGCGTTCCCCGGCGCCGTCAAACCGGCGCGCAAAAACCGATATGGAAGTGTTCCCCGGCGTCGTCAAACCGGCGCGCAAAAAACCGATATGGAAGTGTTCCCGGCGCCACCAAATCCGGAGCGCCCCCTTCCCGGGGCGCCGAATTAACAAAAGGGCTATATATATAGCCTGCCTTATCCATCTAAAAAAGAAGAAGAGGGCAGATCGGAGAGAAGAAAAAGAGAAGGAAAAGAGGCCATCCAGATCCGAAGAGAAAAAAAAAGAAGAGGAGAAGAAAGAAAAGGAAAGAAGAGAGCCAATCGTAGGGGGTTCTGTTCGTCCGAGAGAGGTGCTTGGGGGAGAAGTAGGGTTTTCTACGAGGGCCTTCGCCGCCGTCTTCCTCGTCTGCTACTCGGAATATCTCTGGAGCCGGAGAACAGAAGCTAGGGATCCGATATTCCGTTCGGAAGAAAGAGTTTAGGTGGGTCTCCGTGTTTCTTCCGGTCAATCCCTCTGTTCTTCTTTTGGGTTTCTTCCTCTGGCACAATGTAAGTGAAGGAGGGGAGGGGCGATGATATGAGCCTGGCCTCCCCTTCTCTCACCATTCTCCTTTGCCCTTTTCACTTTGGCTGTAATCATTTCTTCATTAATGTAAACGGCGGCCGATCGACAATGACGGCGCCAGAATCTATATGCTCTGTATATAAACCTATTTTTTTATGGGATGAATGAAATGTCATTTGTGGCTAATGTCTTCTATCTCATGAATGCCTTCCCCAATCCCCCTTTGAATATATGTTCAATGATTTCCCAGTGTTTCTATTTCCCGTGCAATATTTTTTTTCTCCGGCGCTGGATAGGCTCTCGGGCCATATGAAACCTTCTCCCCCCTCCCTGGGGTTTTTTTTCTTCTTCTGATTCTAACGCGACTGCGGGGCTCTGCATCGCATAGGCCACGGGTTCTGTGATTGGAGACGCACTTATGTGCATATCTCCGTCTATCTCTGTCGAGGGAACCTATCCCTCGCCTCCTCCTGTGCCTCTCTTCATAGGTCAGGGTGGGGGGAGGGAGGATCGCCTCTGTCGTCCCTCCCTATTCTTGCCGGCTTGCCCGAATGCGACATATGTATATCCTTTCCCCGGCACCTCTATGCCAATCGCACAGCATCGATCTATTTAGCTTATGGACTTTGCCGTTCTCGCACTATTCTTTCGTTTCGTGCACATCTCAACGGGAATGTGCTCTATAGCATCATTCCAGCATCCGGGGAGGGGGGCATTCCCCCGATATTCCATGTTAGTCATTCGGCCGGCGGAAGGTTCGTCCATCAATGATGAATATCCCCGCAGGCTATTGAATGCATAGCAATAGGGCCATGTCCCGACAGATCCAAATCCACGGTCCTTAATGGGCCTCGTGGTGGCCGTGGGTCGCGTGCCCCTCGTAGGCTTGCCCTCGGGGTTTCCCTCTCATATCGGTCGTCCCGATCCGAGTGTTGTGGTGACTCAGGTTGCGTGCCCCTCGTAGGCTAGCCCTCGGGGTCTTCGCTCCCTTATTGAGTTGCTTCGTTCGCTCGCTGTTACCCACGGATTTGGTGCCCCTAGCAGGTTTGACCTCGGGGTTTTTCCTCTCCGTTCGGGTTTTTGCCGGCCGCCGTTGTGCCACCTGGCTCTTAGGGGTTGCTCCACTACGTGAGTACTCCCCGCGTCTCCCCGATAAATCCTCCGGGATGGGGAGATGCTGCCGAAATTTTGGCTCGAAACGAGTACAACTCGGAATGATCGCCACGCTCGAGTACGAACCTCACGCGGGCCCGTGACTCGGCTCCCGGATGCCCCGGGGTCGACCCTGTGAAATAATAGCTCAAATAAATTCTCAAAGTTTTCCAAAGTATTTCAATAAGCCCAAGAAAAAAATGAACAAATTCTCGGTTTTAAGTTAAACTGGCGCCATTCGTTTACGGCGTGGCCTAAGCGGCGCGCTCTAAAATGGCGCGCTTTCCCCGGCGCACTCCTCCCGGCGTGCTCCTCCCCGGCGCGCTCTCCCCGGCGCGCTCCTTCCGGCGTGCCTCTCCCCGACGCGCCCCAATCAGGGCCGCGCCGTTTTAAACCCCTCTTTATTTACCTATGGTTTCGACGCCGTTTTAAGTCCTACACCTACGCTTTCAGGCGCTGTTTCTAATCGCTGTACTCTTTAATCCCTGGCTCGCCCCGAGCGACCCCCGCCTTCCCGAGGGTGAAGTCAATCAACCCTAATTAGGAATAAATTGAATAAGGAGAGGGCCTTTCGAGTCGAAACCTTCTTGCTATCATGTTTTCACCACTACGTCTGTCTTCGCTCTACCCTTATCATCATCATCATCATGCATTCATGTCACATTAAGGCATGCTCAAGCGGGTGCACCCTTGGTATATCAAATAACATGGCCAGAAGGTCAGGTTACGCCTGATTGGAGGCCTTGTTACGGGTGAAGGTGGCCTTCCAGCCTAAGTCCTCCGCCATGTACCAGGGTCCACCCCAATAAATCGTTTGTAGTCAATCATAGTATCTTGCATAATCACTCGCACGCTCTGTATCCTTTATTCTGGCTTTGACAGCTCGCTATCTCGGTAATTAATCAAAGGTGTTCCCTCCTCGTGGGGGATGTAATTAACGCCATAGCCTTTATGGTATGGCGGACTGCTGGTCCCGACCGAACCTCACATTCGCCCGACACGGGTCAGAATGAGCGCACAATAAGATCGTCACTCATGTGACTGGCACGCCCGCGTCGTCAATCAGTCAGTTAATTACCGGTTAGTTAATTGGTTGATCGATACTCGAAATAAGACGCGTATATACGTACATACACACATGTATACGCTAAATAAGATAAGATTAAAAAAAAAGAGACAAGGCGGTCGGATGAAAAAACCCGTCGCAAACACTTCCTCTCACGGAACTGACAGAAATTAGCGATCGAATACTGGACCGCCAACCATCCTCTAGCAGTCTCACGATAGACCGCTAGCCTTCGTGAGCGTCGAATTTAAAATACTTCAAACTCTTTTGGTATTATCCCACTTATTATTCATTTATTAATCTTTTTAAAGAGTAATTATCTTTAAATTCCATGATTTCTCCTATTTTGAGGTTCTAGAACATGGGCTAAAGTCCTAAATAATCTTTTTAGGCTTATTTGGGTTTATTATATGGGTCTAATCCTCTTGGATTAAATGTGGGGCCTAAATAATTATAATTCAATTAATAGCCTATTAAATGCTAAATAATTATCTTTTAAATCCGAAAGATCATTAGAAAATTCTTGGGCATTACAGGCATAGTCCTGAAGTCTCCTTAGGGTGAGGTCATATACACTTCTTGTTCAATAAACAAGCCCTGTACAAATAACGAGGTTGAGTATGAAGCCTTGATTATTGGTCTGCAAGTTGCACTATCCATTGAAATCCAGATGCTTGAGGCGTTCGGAGACTCCATGCTGGTCGTGAAACAAGTATGACAATTTAATGTGAGGAAACCGGAACTTTTTCCATACCACCAGTTGGTGCTGTGCCTGATGGCGAAGTTCTACTTCAATGAAGTAAAGCACATCAATTGAGGACGAAATGCTCAGGCAGATGCCCTCGCAAAACTGACTCGTTCCTTGGCAGTCCCACCAAACAAAAACCTAAACATAACTGTCATCAATAGGCGCCAAGTCCCCAGCGTGATGGAGATCCTAGGAAATGGGAAAAAAAGAAATAATGATAGTGGAGAAAATCCAACGACCCGACTGGCAAGAAACACTCCTGCAATGGTCCCGGCATCACCTGTTGTCGAAAGAAAAAGAACAAAGAATGAAGCTACTTAGAATTAAAGACTCCTACAAGATGAGAAACAGAACTTTGTTCCAAATAATGGCAGACGCCCAGAAGAAAATCCTACTTCGCTGCTTGTCTATTGAAGAAGCCTGGCAGGTGATGAAAGAGATTCATGCCGGATCAGCTGGGGCACACCAGGCGGGTCCGAAAATGAAGGTTGAAATAAAGAAGTTAGGCTACTATTGGCCATCTATATTTGATGACTGTTGCAAATTTGTCAAGTCATGCCAGAAATGCCAAGAGCACGCCGTCGTGCCAAGGTGTCCACTGGTGCCACTACACCCTACCGTCCCTAGCTGGCCCTTCGCCTGGTGGGGCACAGACGTGGTCGGCCCTCTACCAGCGTCGTCATTAGGGTGCAAATATATCCTGGCAGCCACAGATCACTTCTCTAGATGGGCAGAGGCTGTGGCGCTACGTGAAGTAACGGGAGAATTGGTCGCCATATTCCTCTGTCAGAAGATAATATTCCGGTTTGGTATACCCAGTCGAATTATTTCTGACAACGTCAGTCATTTTAGAAACTAGAAGGTGTACAGGCTAGCCGATAACTATAAGACTGATTGAAGGACATCCTCCCCCTACAATCCTCAAGCCAACGGGCTTGTAGAGGCGTGGGCGCTAGAAGATGAAAGTTGGCGGGGAAATGTGATGTGGGATGGTGACAGTGGAGGAATGTGGTGTCTTGAGTGACTTCCTCCCTCCCCCTTCATTCCTTCTTTCCGTTGAAAGTCCCTCACGACATCAGGTATGACAGAATGGCTGAAAGAAAAGCATAAAGAGTGTGATCGCCGGAGGTGTTTACCTGAACCTCACAGGATGCAAAGATTGCGTGAAGATGACTTCAAATGGGGAGAATGCGGGGTCCCATCTTCCCTATCCTCGGCTGGCCAAGGGCAGAGAGCCCTGTGAAGTCCTGCGATGCCAAAGTCCTGTAGATAATATGAAGTTCACGAAAAAAGAATACAGAAAGCCATTAGCATGGTGAGGCGTAGTATCTGTTCTAATGAAATATCACAGAGAATGATGGTGGCGTGATTACCTGGGGTGGTGGGAAGGGAGGATGGCCGAGACTTTCGACCACCCACCTTCCCGTTTGTTAAAAGGAAACCTCTAAATGGGGTGTAAAAGGGTTATACTATATGATGAATGCACAAGAAAATAGAGCCACGATGCAGAACAAAGAATCAAGGGGGGGGGGCTAGAAGTCCAAACCAGGATGGACAACTGAGCTTGGGGTTACCACAGGAGTGCTGCAGATCTCCCGAGCTCTCCTTTGTCAACCTTTTTCGACTCTGAGAGAGAGAGCGCGACTCCCATCATCCTCCCCCCTTCTCCTACTCCGCTCTGAACATCTCCCCCAAAAGGAACTTCCTCTCCGTCCTTCGACCCAAGAGTTTTGTGTTTCCTTGGGGGCTCCAGAAGCCTCGAAAGATGTGGAGAGATCGTACTGGACGAGGGAGTGATCGTGCCATTCATGGCTGGGGAACGACCCACGTTCTTTGACCGGGTACAAGCAGGAGGGCGGCCAACCCATTGACCTTCTACAAGGGCTGCTGGGCGGCCAGCAGCCTTGCCTCCTACAACACTGGACGGCCAAACATGTGGCCACCCAAAGGGGATGAGGGCAGCCATTGTCCTGGCCTTCCAGTTGCCAGGGCGGCCACTACTTTGGTCGCCCAGTCCATGGTGTTTGGGCCCCTCTAGACGATTGTGGTCCATTGACAATTGTGTTGCGGGCTGGACTTAAAGCACAAAACATCGAGAAACCAAATAAAATAATTGCGTCATTCATATGAAGGTCCAACTGGGGATCCGCGGGATGTTTGAAATTAGGCGTCTACAAATGCCCCTCCGGAACGCCCATTTTGCAAGGGAGCCCAGCGGACTGATAAATGGGTGTTTCGACAAAGAAACAAGCCTAATAAGGACAGCAGGATAACGGAGATTCTTGAGTAGAAAATGAGCTTCATGCAGGATCGCATGAGCATTTAAGCGATATGATAAGCCATTGGCAAAAGGGAAGAAGGATAATTAAACTAAGAGGGCTGTTATCTGCGGTCGCATGGGACTCCCTAGCATAACGCTGCGGGACTTGAGGGGATGAACACAATCCATGCTCAAATAGATACAAGACCTAAAAAACAAGGATAATAAAAAATCAAGATATGATAATCAATGACTCGTCGAATCTCAGAATACTCAAAACGGTCATACATAAAACGCATTCTCCGTTGGTCGAATCAGAGTGGAATCACATAAACTCATTCATAAAAATTCGTCAAAATCGCAGAACTCAGAAAATCGACGCGGGGGGCCAAAGGTCCACGGGCTGGTCAAAGCAATGTGGCCTTCCCTGCTCTGCATCGTAGCTCCTTAGATGAGATGTATGCCTCTCTATTTTTTTATCATATGTATATATTTTTTTTGATTTTTGAATTGATAGTGGGACTAAAAGGGCCTATATGATGCATCCTGGGTTTAAAAGAAGACACCTATCTAATGCAAAACCAGAGGATTTATTTGCTGCCTCCGAATTGATCGGTCAAGAGTCCGAGAAGTCTGTCACTCCATGCTCGATGACAGGCGTGGTCCGGAACCTGGTGGGGGATCCATCGTTCCACATTGTACTCAAGCATAGTCGAGAATTCGGGGAGTCCATCATTCCGCATTAGGTAGCAGGTGGCCGTCAAATAGCTTAAGAAGTATAAACTCTTCACGGTTTTTGTTAAAGAGGAACTCAGAGTTTATATGCCCGAAGCTATTAGCCTCCGGCATTGTACCTAGAATGCAACAGTTATAAGGTAACATTGCATCGTGCTTACATCACTATGGAGATCTGCAGCTGCATTAACACACATTTGTCAAGTTCATAAATGATAATAGTAAGGAAGAATAAGCATTACATTTAACAAACCATGAACCATACACAACCAAAGGCACATCGTTCACAAGTAGGAGAAGAGGGCGGCAGTATCGGTGGCCTTATCCATGAACTGGGCGGCCATAGTGGTGGCCGCTCAAGGAATGATGGACGACCAATAACTTGGCCGCCCATCTGCTCTTATCCCGAGTGGAGGGGGAGTCCAAGACAGATGGGACTCTTGTCTTTAAAACACCGATCGGGGTGCCTCTTCTCCGCCATCAATCAAGGGTTCGAAGCTGAGAGGAAGGTCCTAGGAAGAAAACCCAAGAATGGCATCTTCTTTCTCCACTCCGTTGGGAAGTCACGAGCTGAGTGTTCTCTCCGACGTGCCCGGCCATCTAAGTGGCCTTGGGAAGCGCGACAAGGTATGGTTTGTGTGTGTGAAATCTCTGATTAAGTTCAAAAAAGATTTGATTTGTTTATTTCTATTGTTTTTGTTTCCTCATCTCTTTTCTACATGGTACAACATGTTCCTACCTTTCCTGGGGCAAGGCATGCCCGCCGCTAAGGCTGGCTTCATGATCTATTGGCGGCAATCATGCCTGCCATGAGAGTGTTTATGCACTAGTGGCATCTCATCCGCCTGGTCATCATGGCGAAGCGTTTCAACAACTTGAAGTGGAATTGGGAATCCTTGGGTGCCTTGATTGAGCTGTGGCATCCGGACACCCATACCTTTGTTTTTCTTGAGTTCGAGGCCTCGGTGTTGGTGGAAGAACTCGACTTCCTCTTTCAGTGGGGTGACCTAGAGGTGGGCGAGCTGATCGACCTCCCTCCCTAGGAAGAAATCCTGGCTGAGATCGTGACAGACAAACGTGAGGTTTAACAGATGACAGATCAGCGGGGACTTCTAATCGACGGCCTAGCCGGCTGGCTCCTGTGCCAGATGAAAGATAGAGCAGTGGAGGCAGATCAAGTAATGCGTGGTGTGACATTGTGCTTATGCGGGGCGTTGCTCTTCCCTACGTCAGGAGACATGCTAAGGTGAGAGTATGTGGGACCACTTACTCTCCTATGGACCGGGCACTCCCTCTCTCGGGCAGTGCTAGCTCACTTGTACTATGGACTTACTCAGATGAGCTTGGGTGGTAGCACCATGGGGAGCCTCTACCTACTATAAATGTGGATGGAGATCTACTTGAGTTTTGACTTTGATCATGCGACGACCACTACTTCCCGAATCTTCGAGAAGAGCGTGCTCTACCCAGCGAGGGCCATCTTTGGTCCTAAGGATTAGGTGATGTGCAAGACGGCACTGCTGAAGACCCGAGATGACTGGAAATATTACTTGAACTTCCTACCTGAGGATCAGTTTGTGTTCATGCCAATGATGTATCGACGTGAGGATTTCAAAGTGCGAAGATCGGAGGAGCAAGAGTTATGGCTTGTGGGTGCTGAGGACTTGGTGTTGTACCAAGCCCACCGCTGCCATCGCCAGGTGGGATTGCCCCGACTGGTCCCATGGGCCGCTTTGAGTGGAGCTTTAATCACGAAGCGTCTTCTGGGAACCGATGCAGATAGACGACGGCTTCAGAAGATCAGGAAGACGTGGGGACGCCATGCCACCGTCGTAAAAGCTCGAATTGATATAGAAGAATACAAAGATGAATTGAAGCATTATGTAGGCTACTTGCGGGGTTTTAGGCCAACCGTGAATGAATTCTTTATGAGACGGTGTACTTGATTGTATTGGTGTCTGTTCAGCATTTTATCTTGATTTGGCTTGTGAAGGAAAGAAATGGATAGGAATAAAATGTTTTTGTTGGTTTCTTTGTTGTTTTTGATGGCGAATGCTTGATGAAGTGAATAATGCTTGAATGAACATGAATCATGGATATTTTTGTTTGTTTTTTATTTTCTTTTGTTTTTTTCTTTTTCTCTCTTCTCTCTCTCTTTTGGTTTTGTTTGCTGAACAAGGGGGAGGGCGGCCAGGGTGTTGGCCGCCTCCAATTTTAGTGGGCGGCCAATGACTTGGCCACCCTCCTCTTTGGAGGGTTTAAAAGAGTGGCCGGCCTCTCCATTTGGATGGCCATCGGGGTTGATGTTCCACCGAGCTCACAAGAGCCAGAGCTTGGAGAGAGTATTTCTCAAGGGATCCTCGCCGCCGTGAGTGAGGTTTGGGTTGCCCGAGCATCGAGATTCAAGAGATGGGGCCAGGGCGAGCTCGATTTGAAGTTGTTGATGAGCCTCCGTCTTAGAGCGAGGGTGAACAAATGGAGAATTCTGAAAGTCCACCTACCTTGGCCTACTCCTCTCATGGTGATGAAGAAGAAGAGAAAGATGGAGGAGATGAAGGCGCGGTTGCTCTAGGGGAGGGGCCGGCCGATCGAGGTGATGGTGAGGAGAATGTGGAGGTGGAAGAGGGTTCTGCCTCGATGGGGTTGAAGCTAATGAGGAAGAGGAAGCACCGCGTAAACAGGTAAGTTCCATGACCCTTGAATGTTTCTTTAGCTGATTTGGATGTGTATGAGATGGTTAATGTTTGGTGGGAGTGTTCTGTTGAATGGAGGAATGGAAAATATGGAATTGGCCTGTGAGCAGCCAAGGTTGTGGGCGTCCACGGCCCTGGCCAGCCAGGGTCCTAGCAGTCCAGACAGAACTAGGCGGCCAGTGACCTGGCTGCCCAGGGAGTCAGGAGACCACAACCTTGGCCGCCCTCCTCTCAGGGAAATGGATTTTCAGCTGGGTTTGTGGGGATTGATTGTGGGTTGATATGGCTTGAGAATTTGGAAATTTAATCAGCTATTGTTTTCTTTTCTGTTGTGTATGCAAGGCTAACGGAGAATTAGAGCCCGAGTGTCGTGGGATTTAGTATGGGCGTGGTACCATGCCTTGCCTCACGATCACCAGTGGAGAGTGGACCGAATGGGATTCGGTCCATTCTTCAGGATCCGACCCTTTCCTGTTGACGCGACCTTCCTGGCGGCACTACATGTGCGGTGGGTGGATGGATGCAGGGCTTTCGTGATGCCATGGGGACACATGATCCCCACGCTCGAAGACGTGGCCTATTTGACGGGATTGCCAATAGCCAGGATCCCAGTGTTGGGTTAGGAGCTCATAAATTATCAGCAGGAAGTTGAGAGCTTGCTCGGGCCACACCTGACCCAAACCAGGAGGCCAGTGACTACCCTCCCTCTTGGGAGGATCAGTGCCGCGATGGGGTTAGCCAGAGTGGTCCGAGGACCGCTAGAGGATCTAGATGCGTATCTAGAATGGGTAAATCAGAAGCTTCTGGTACGAGGGAGGAGTGATGCGTAGGAGGTACGTCTCTTTCCCCGCTACTTCTTTGGGAAGCTACTGTTCGCGACTGCTTCAAACAAGGTGAATCTGAAATACCTGTTGCTGATACGGGATCTCGAGCGGAGACCCCAATTTGCCTGGGGGAGAGTGATGCTGGCGCACCTCTTCGCCCACATGGATCTGATGCCACGTGAGAAATGTCGTTTAAAAATGCCATGCCACACATAATTTTAAAATTATTTACCACACTCACTCACTTAAAAGATTTGGAAATTCGAGTAAAATGGCGAGAACTAGTCGATCCCACGAGGAGGAAGAAACTTTTGTTAAGTTGGAAGACTTCTTGTATTTTTTTAGCAAATCACGGAGTGAGTAGGATAAAGTAAAAACTTAAAATTGTTTGAAATAAAATCTAACTAAAGAATGTTGGAGGGTTGTAGAAGAGAAAATTGGCAGAGAGAGAGACGAAGAGAAAGAAATAAAATTGCACAAAATGAAACTTGTATTACTATGAATTGAAAAGTACAATGTCTATGAAAATAGAGATGACAACCAATGTAAACTAAGAAAAAAGTGAAGAAACTATAGCCATGAAAGGATGATGAACGTTGTCCTCTCCTCCTCGCCGAGCCTTGGAGAGGATCGCTCCTCCTTGAAGGAGATCACCATGGAAAGAGGTGAATGAAGAAGCCGTCGTCGTCCACGTCACGAGCCTTGGAACGTCGCCCGCCTTGATGTGCATGCCGCAGTAAAAGGAGAGTTGTGGAGGATAAACTTTGCAGAGAAACATAGAGAGGAATGTGGAAGGGTTTGTGTGGAGATGAAGAAGGAAGAAGATGAGAAAGTAAAACAGAAATATTAAAAATAGAGTAAGAATGAAATTAAAATAACTTTGAAACCAAGACAAATTAGAGGATAATGAAGAATAAGAAATTGAATAGGAGGAAGAGAGGAAGAACTTTGATGAAGGGCGCAAAGAGAGAAAGTGTGATGAAGAGGGTGAAATCGGAGGAAGAAGGGGGTGTTGTCTACGCGGATGAACAGTAAAAATGAGAAGACATCATCTTGAAAAAGAGATTATAACTTGAAACCGGGAAGGAATTAGAGGAAGATAAATAAGATGAAAATTTAGATCTTTGAAAAACAAAAAAGTTTGATGAAGAGACTCAGATGAAAAGAAGAGTAGAAGGGGAAGAAAGCTTGAGAAGAACAAAGTGTAGAGCCGTAGATGAGCAGTAAAAATACAGGACAGAATCTTGAAAAACATGAAATAACATGAAAACGAGAGAGAATTAGAGGAAAAGTAAGAAGAGGGATTTGAAGAACTTTTAAAGATCTACCACTTTTCTGAAGAAAGAAGAGGGAGAAATAAATCACAAAGGGGAGAAAATAGGTGAAGAACAGTGGGACGCAGGTTCGGGTGAACATTAAAAGATGCAAGATAGAACCTTGAAAATTGGACGATAGCGTAAATACTAAGAAGAATTAGAAAATGACAAAGAAGACAAAGTTGGAGAGAATTTAAAGCTAAAGAACTTTTATGAAAAAAGCAAGAGGAGAAAATGAACAGAATTGGGAGAAATATGGAATAAAGTCATTCCTATGGTTAAAGTCCAATGGAAGAAATCATGGCCCTATGAAGCAACATGGGAGACCGAAGAAGCCATGCGTAAAAGATTTCTGGAATTACTTAACTGTAAGTACACTCTCCATATAATCCATATGTTGAATTTGGGGACCAATTTCTCTTAAGTGGGGGTAGGGTGTAATGCCCCAGAAATTTTATAAAGTATCTCTGAAATATTTAAGAATTTTCTGCGAATCAATAAGAATTTTCAAGACCCAAAAGGATTAATAAATAATTTTTTGGGTTAAATAAATTAGTATTGAGGCCCAAATATGATAACCAATTAACCTAGCCTAATTAAATAAAGCCCAAACGACTTAAGGATAAAGCCCATGAAGTTTGGCCCATATTCTAGAAGCTTAATTAGTCTATTTATGGAATATAGGGGATAAATACTCCATGTTTAGATAAATTAATGGATAACCGGGTTGAGGGTGGATGGTGAGGCTGTGAGTGGGGTTACCCTCAAAGACTATAGCGAGTTAGCCTTGAGGCTGCTATGAATAGAGACCATAACAGAGACGCCTATCGAGTGCAGGACCATCTACCGTACCGACCTGACCATAGCTATGGGGTTAGGAGATGCTAGGCAGAGATTGAAGGAGTCCCTGGAGTAGTTTTCACAGAGGTTGATAGGGAGAGCCCGGGCCGTCTACTGCCAGGACCTGGCTCAGAGGGAGCGAGTGGACCGAGATCTGAGGTGATTTCTATTTCTGATGCTGGGGAGACTATTGTTGGGCACGAAGGGCGACATCATCAACTGCCGATTTCTGGGGATTCTTGAGGACTTGGAGGGTGTCGACAGATATGCGTGGGGAGCCGCCCTGCTGGCGCACTTGATGGCCAACCTATCCATGGGGACAGGTCGAGAGACGACTGTCAGTGGCTTCTCACCTTTTCTTCAGGTATGCACTATCTCTCTTTTTTTTCTTTTTCTTATTTAAATGCTTATGCATATGAATGTTTACTAATGCAATTGATGAATGCATGTGTGGAGTCACTTGTACATGCCGATGGGACGTGCCGACCCTCGACCCGGAGATGAGGGGGCGTTCCCGTTGGCACGACGCTAGCTACCGCTCGTGACCGGAGCGTCAATTGCTTACGAGTTACGCGTTCTCCGGCGTGAGTTCTACGACTACCCCGCCTCACTGGTACGCATGTTAAATATGATGCAATTTCCTTTATTTCTTGCTTATGAAACATGATGATGATATGAATGTTTGTGAATGCAGGTGGTGTGGAGACCCTACGAGGGCATGACCGATGAGGCCCATCCCTAGGTCGTAGCGGGCCGACCTCATTTTGGGCATGAGCTTTGGGTTCATTGCTTGAACGAGATCGAGCCGCTACGGCTCAGACTGGTCATGAGGACCCTTGGCTTCCACCAAGAGTGGATCGAGGTTGGAGAGCCCCACGGGATCGGGAAAAAGACTCGCGGGCGCACGAAGGCGACCGACTGGATGATCCGGTTCCCTGATCAATACGCCGACTGGCAGCGCGGCGGGACACGGGTCACTTCGCAGGCGGAAGACAGCTCTGAGTACCTCCGACGCTACTGGGAGGTTTACGCCGACCGACCCCAGATGAGGGTCACAGGGGTATGTATGAAATGCACTTTCTTTTTATTTTCTATAAATGATATATGCCTATTATTATGCGACTGATATGTGTGATGAATGTAGGATGCACGGGACATAGCCCGATGGACATGCAGGTCCACCTCCATAGCCTGGAGGCCCAGCTGGCTGCTACACGGGCAGACCTATAGACCCTGGTGAGTGCTTAATTGTCTATATGCAAATGATTTTATGAATTATTAATGATTAGCCACTGACAATTTTAATGAATGCAGCGTGCCCAGCAGGGAGCGGCGGCGGGAGGCACAGGAGGGGCTTCTAGCTCGAGAGGGCCGAGTATAGAGACCTCTGCCTTAGCGGAGCAGCTCGCGGGAGCAGTTGCTCGGGCCGAGGCAACAGAGCGTGACCTTGCCACACGGGTAAGCTTAGAACCGAACTCATAAATGCATTGGATTATATATCATTATGTGGGTTCATAAAAACTTGTGTTTTGTAGACCGAGGAGCTCCGAGCCTCGCTTACCTGCGTGGAGGTAGGACAGCGTGACCTGGCTGCACTGGTTAGTTCATAAAAATAATATTCATGTGCATTTTTTTCTTACTTTCACAAATTTGATGATGTTAATATGATATGATGCATGCAGGTTACAGAGCTAGCAGAGAGGAGGCAGACAGCACTGGCGTACCTCGAGGTTTCCATCCGCGATCAGTGGGTTGCTGAGCTGGAGCAGGCACAGAGGCAGCACGGAGAGTTTCCGCGCGAGGTGTCAGAGATGAGGCTCCTCTTAGAGATGGAGAGGAGAGAGCGCACCTGCGAGAGGGACGAGCTTGCGGACTTGCGTACACAGCTGGGCGTCGTACAGGAGCGGCTCCGAGTGATAGAGGAGCACCTCCAGAGGGGTCGAGAGCGGGCGCAAGCTGTGGGACACTCCAGCGCATTTGCCAGCATGACTTACTTAGCCAGTTCCTCGACCCGACGGAGGAATGAGGCAAAGGAGCGGACTCGGTTGGGGTCGGATTAGAAGAGTATGGATTTGGCATAGGCCTCCTTAGGAATTGAGGAGCTAGAGGTTGTTGGGGCCTAGCAACGGAGTGACTTGCCGGTTGAGCCGGCGCAGTCGTAATGGGAGTTGGTGGGCGCGAAGGCACCCTATGTGCGACCGCCTGGTCATTGGGGGTGTTAAAAGAATGGCCACCCGCGGCCTGAGGAGGATTGGAGGATGATGGGACAAACTTCCATTTTAAAGTGGCCTGGACCGCCTAACGTTGAGAGGCATCCAGCTGAGACAAAGCTTTGAGGAAATCATTGAAATTGAAGGAAGGGGAGACGTCCCTAGAAGTGTTTTGTGTGGTAGGTTGAGCTTGGGAAGAAGGCTCAACCTCCTGAGAAGTGGTGTCCACGACATGGACTTGAGAGTAATAAGCATGAGAGGGAGCATAGTTTCCCTCATACTGGGTGGAATCTTGAGGGGGGACCTCATAGGATTGGTCAAATTGACCCTCCTCATAACCATCATAGGAGTACCCGTAGTTGGCCATGTTGATGATTTTACCTAAATGGAGTTTCATGTTTAAGGAGAGGGAAATATTTCCAATAAACAAGTATAATCAAGAGATAATCACCCAATCAAACAAGTTGTGCACAACAAGTTGTAATGAACCAAAGGTTTTAAGGTTTTTCTTGAGATTAAAATGGGTTTTAGAGTATAATCAATTCTCTCCGTTGAATGTGAGTCCTAGTTGAGAGTTTGAGTGTAATCTCAGGGTCAACTAAGTTCTTTCTCTCTCCTCACCAACGTATGGGTTAACTATACTCCGGGTGCTTCAAATGGTACAACTGGCCCGGCGTCCGTGAGAGAATCCACGGGTGCGGGGACTTACGGAGGCCTTGGAAGAAGAATTTTAAGTCCAAAGAGATGGAATGCTCAATGGAGGGTCGTTCCAATTCCAAGAAAAAGGTGTGGGATCCTACGAGTGTAGAGAGAGGAGGTCTCTTAACCAAATGCCCTAAAATGCACACTAATGCAGGCAGATCAAGCAGTAATAATCAGATAAGCAATATGTGCAACCAAAAGATGGAGGTAACAGCAGTAAGCACGGTTCTGTGAGAACCGAACAAAAATGACGACCTGACCGAAGTCGCGGCCTCAACAAACAGCGATTGGGTGTCAATCGCTAATCACTGTAAACAGTGTAACCAGAGAACAAACAAATTAAAATAGCGCCTTGGTGTGAGACGTGAATGTGCAAATAACGCCTCTGTGGAGGGGCGTCAGATATCAGTAAACAAATCCAGACAACAGCAATCAGGAAATGATGCCTTGATGTGAGGCGTTAAATGAAGAAATGACGCCTCTGTGAAGGAGCGTTAGAACCCAGTAAACAGTAATCGAGAATAATTAAAAGAATCAATAGCAATCACGAAACTGACGCCTTGGTGTGAGGCGTTGAATGCAGAATTGACGCCTCTGTGAAGGGGCGTTGATTATAAAAATAAGGAAAATACTGAAAAATAAATAGAAACAACGCCTTTGTTAGAGGTCGCTGAAAGTGGAAATGGCGGCTTCAGGGAAGTCGCTAATCAGTTCCGAAGAATAGAAATGGATAAAACTAACAGAAATCAGATTTATTTTCTTAAAAATGTTATGGACAACTCCAAAAATTGGCTAATCTAGTGGGAGGTGTGCACGTGGTGCACAAGGGGAGTGTGCTACATGGAGCACTAAGGAGGGGCACACGTGGGTGCTGAAGGAGGGGCACGTGAGGGTGCCAAGGGGAGGGGCACACGTGGGTGCCAATGGAGAGGTAATCAAAATAAAAATATCAAGGGTCCCACCGTGATCGCCAATTTGTGAACGTGTCACATAGACATTTTAAGAAGGAAAAGAGATTTAAATGCTAGGCATGAAATGTAAGAAAAAAAAGGGGAGCATGAGATGCTCTAAGGAGGGTGATCGCCAGAGGGGTTACCTCAAAAATATAAAGATGATCGCATGTACCTTGTAAGAAGCGGGTGAGATTGCAAGTCCTTCCTTCCTCCTTCTATCGGCCGGCCGATGAAGGGGGTTTTTATGTTGATTACCCTTGCAAGACAAAACAAACAAATAGATGGATTAGCCAAAAGATGTGTAGTATCAATACTCTAGTAAAATATAACCATGCAAAGTGGGCATGAACACAGCTTGTGTGTTTTGTTTAAACCCCTAAGAGGAGTGAAAGGGATGGAGAATATGGTATGAATATGCAGACAAGATGATAATATCTCTAGCAAAGATAGCTAGAAGAGATGCGTGATGATGATATTAAAAAAAAACTAAAGGAGGAGGGGCCCTGTTGCTGTGTGTGCAGCAGTAAAGGGGGGGGAGAGAAAGCAAGCAGCGGCTGCAGTAGATGAATCCGCTGGAAGAAGACGCCGCCGTGGAAGAAGGAACGCCCGTGGGAAAAAGAACTGCCGGCGTGGAAGTTCACCCGTGGAAGAAGAACTATCGGAGGGAGAAGACTCAGAAGAAGCACCTACAAAAAAGAAACTATCTTCTCTCTGTATCGCAAGGTCTCACGGTGTGCAGCTTAACTCTTCCTCTTTCTTGTTAATCTCGCGCGCGTGAGGAAATACCATTGGTATTTATAGGGCCAAAAGTCCTTATTTCAATAGGATTAAAACATGGAGATCAATCCTCCAGCAAGGATCCACCTTCCCAATCGAACACTGATGTTAAAATGAGGAAGGGATCACCACGGGAAGGTAGCAGGCGAAACGGAGATGGAACTCCAAATGACGACATGAAGGGGGTCATTATTTGAAAATGACGACATCGATGCAGTCGTTAATTCTTGGGTTTAATTATAGAAATAAATGACTTTCCATATTTAAAAATGAGAAATGATGCCTTCTTGAAATGGCGTCAAATAATCAACGTCTTATCAGTTGACGTCAATTCATTGAATTTTATTTTGATTAGGATTCGTAAAAACCAGGAAACAACGCCTACTTGAACAGCCATTGATTTTTGAAACCACGACAGCCCTCCAGTCGTCAGTTAAATGACGCCCGGCCTCTAGGCGCTAATTATGGAAAAATACTAAATAAATTAGAAAAACATCATATTAAGGCAATATTGAAGTCCACTTTGGGTCATCACGTGGTGACATGAAATTTACTCATCATAGCATCGGTTTTGGCGTGTCTACATAGGCGAGGAGGAAGTGACCAGGATTGGGCCTCCTGCCACCGTGTGGAAGCAGAAGCGTTGCAGAAGGGACCCTTTCTGGAGTAGGATAGGAGCTTAAGGAGCAGCGAGACTTACCTGGCAGACTACCAGGAGCAGTACGTCGGGTGACTCCGCCTCGACACCGGAGTGGTGAGTTACTCTCAGCTTTTAAAATGTGATGTTCCCATTAAGCGTTGCAGCTAAATGAGTTTGTGGATTTGATGTGCGGATGCCAGAGGCCGAGGCCGTGAGGGTTCTTCAGAATCGGATCGCGATCCTTAATCAGACAATCGTGAACCCGAGGCACGAGATTCGAGAGATGATAAGCCAAAATTGACTTGATTGATTTGAAACTTTAAGAACTCTTGAATCATGATTGACCATTTGCCCCTGACTCACCAGCGAGGTGAGTTGGCGTACGTCCGTATGAGGGCGGGAATGGTCGGAGAAGCCGGACCCTCGTCCTAGGTAGCTACTAGAGAGGAGTTGGAGGATCGCCTGGTGGGAGCCCTCGAATGAGTTGAGGAGCGGGAGGCTGAGCTAGCTGAGACGATGAGAGCCAAGCACCTGGATTAAGAGCGATTCCCTTTTCATTCATCTTTGCCTGACTCACATGATGGTTCATATCCTGCAGAAGAAGGAGCTAGAGGCCACCTTGGTCACTCAACGAGAGCAGGATGCGCACATTGAGGAGCTGACGCGCCTGTTGACACCCATTTTAGCCTACAAGTTGCGTCGTTTCTCTTATTCATCATTTTTGATGCCCCGAATTAGCCATTATTTCGGAGCTTCCTCGGATGGATTTCAAGCCCTTTTTTACCATTTCATATCCTTTGAGTCTTGGAGATCATGATTTCTTAGAGCCCTGGAGCTTATCTTATCAAATTCCCACTTCCAAGTCGACTTTCGGCCCATTTAGGCCGGCTTCCCCCAAGTAATCGGCTCTCTCTCACTGCGCAGTCCTGAAAGTGGTTCTTTTTCACCCTCTTCCATTCCCTCTTTCAAAACATTGTCTTCATCAAAGTTGTTCCTCTTTCAAAGATCTACAATTTCTTCTTCTACACCGTTGGCCGGTTCTGCCCCGATTGTGAGCTATTTGCATTTTTCTGGCATGCTGTGCTGTTCACCTACATTCCAGAATTTTCCTCTCTCTTCCAGCCCCATTTTCACCATTTTCCAATCATTTTCTCATATTTCTTTCTTCATAAAAGTTGTTCCTCTCTCAGTTATCTAAAACTTCTATGTTTATCACTTTGTCTAATTCTCCACCGTTTGAGAGATACGCTTTGATTTCTAAAGTCGCGCGCAGTCTGCCCAGAATCTGCCTTCATCGATGTGAAGGTCATTTGCAGGTGCGTTACTTCATTGAAGTGACGGCCCAGTGAAGACCGTTACTTCAGTGTGACGGTCCTACGATAGACCGTCACACCAAAACTTGCCCAAAACAGCCCGGTTCAACCCCTAGAGTGTGGCGGTCTTATCCTTGACCGTTAGACCAAGTGACGGCCCTGTTTAGGTGCGTTACATCCAATCTCATCCGAAAACGTCTCGTTCGACCTCCAGAGTGTGACGGACCTACCCTAGTCCATTACATCACTCTGACGGTCCTACGATAGACCGTTACATGCACCAGAGAGTCCAATTCGTGCTGGACTCTGCTCCGTTTTTGTGCGCCGTGGCCCTCTTGAAGAGTCCATAACTTCTTGACTTCTTATCCAAATTGATCCCCATTTTTTCCTACTTCTAGCCCTTGGTATTATCTTGAATTTGGTTCATAGGAATCAAATTTTCATTGGCTATATCTCTTGGGATCTAGGTCGTAAGATCAGGATTTATGTTTCCTAGTTCAACTCAAACTCTGCAGATAAGGCTTCGGGGCTACCTTCCAATAACCATATCTTCTAGAATCCTCCTCTGAATTGATCCTCGTTTGTTCCTATCTCTTGTCCTTAGTATTATCTCGAGTTTGATCCAGAGAACTCGATTTATGTTGGACTCTATCTCCGGGAGTCGTGATAAGAAGATGAGGCTTTCTTGTAAAACTCTATAAAAACTGCCCAGCTCGCAGTCGCGACGGGGGGCTCTTTCCTGACGTGGGGCGAAGCCATGCTGCAACGTCGACTCACAACTTCGACCTCATCTTGAAGAGGGAAGTATTAACTTTCTATTCTATCCTTCTGGGCTTGATTTCATGATCTTCACTCTTAGTTCTAATCTCCTCAAAATCACAAATCATCACAGTTTTCTGCACTTTTCTGCTATACATGCGTTTTTCTCCGTTTTGCATCATTGATTTCTCTCAATTCTCTCAATCAAATCTCGTGATTTCAAATCCCATGCATGCACAACACACCCACCTATTATTTCCACCCTTCCACAGGGGTTAAAAAACCTCCCCCCGGTGCGTTCTTCCTCAATTTCTAACACTATTTTATCATTGCGAGATTGATACTACACATGCATGTTCTAATGGGTTTTTGCCTTTGTGTTTCATCTTTGTTTCGCAGGAGAGCATGAATACAACGTGAGGCCCTCTTCCTCTAGCTAGCTGGAAGGAGAGGAGGTTTGAATCCACAAGTTCCCCGCACCCCGTTTCAAGCGCGATCAAGTTTTCTTTCCAAGGTATACGACGCCGTTGCACTCCTTTCTTCATCCTTGCGGCGTTGTTAATCCTTGGTGGCGATCACGGTTAGTATTTCCATCCTTCATCCCCTTGTCTTTGATTCACATGTTTATGCATGTATGTATTTAAAGGGGGCGGGATAGGAAGCTAATCTAATTAAAAAAAGGAATCAACAGCGCCCCCTAGGAGAGACGAGTACTGTGGAGACACTCGAGGGTCACCTTGCCGAGGTGAAGGAGAGAGAGGCCGAGTCACGTGCTCGAGAGATGGAGATGGCGATACGGGAGTAGCGAGCTCTCGACCAGCTGGAGACTCTAAGGCGGCGAGTACTGCGGTGGTATGAGGGCAGAGGTGCCCCAGGAGACGGAGCGAGACGCGTGACCCCTTCGAAGTCACTACAGTCCACTGGGGGAATTGATTTTACAGTGGAGGAGCTCATGGGTATGACGCAGTCTCCCGCAGAGCAGAGAGCGGCCCAGCCAGTGACGTCGTGCTCGAGAGCTTCACGACCATCGAGGTCACGAGATAGGAGGAGTAGGGACGGGGATGAGGCTAATAGTCGGCATAGCCAACCTCGCATTGATGGAGGTTAGAGAGAGAGCTGGATAGCAGCTGCTTTTGTACACTGGGGGTATGCCCCTAGAATGCTGAAGCAATGGGATGTAATGGACATGTTTTGAAAAATGAGGTGTGCTTTCTTCAGTGTACTTGGCTTGGTTTGGTTGACGCCGTCTTCCCTTTTCACCTGTTTCAACTACACTTAAAAAGGGAAAAAGGTTAGTGTAGTATGATTTTAGCCCCCTGCCTGAGATAGATAGTACCTTCCTTGATGTAGGGTCAGAGGGCTAAATCTTATTAACAGGATTGAAAAAGAAAGTAAACGTGAGATGCATATGCATGCAAGCAGAATGCAAACAGAAAGGAAACATGATCATGCGGATGCAAAACATATTTTTTGGGGTTTTTTTTTGGGGGGGGGGGGTTTATCATATATATACATACATATATATATATATACATGTATTTCTTTTTTAGTTGTTTTATACTTTTTTTTGGAGTTTTCTTTTATATGATTTTTTTATTTTTAAACATTTCTGATGATATTTTCTATTTTTTGATTTTTTAGAGTTGTTATATTTTTGTTGTCAACGCCTAGTGACCACCCATATGGCACCTGAGCTACATGAAGACGGGGTTTTCTTATTGACCTCCCAAGTATCCTAAGCGCACATCTAGGTTGATTTGGGCCTCTAGACTCCTCGAATGATAGTCCCGCCGGTTAAGTCTTACCCTGATGATAATACCATCATACCACGCTTAGGCTCCCAATTGCTTCCGACCACAGGGATACACCCAAAAAGTCTTCAAGGTAAATGATTTACCCAACCCGGGTCTATTTCCTCACAACTCTAGATAGTATATGATGAAACATCTTGGAACCCTAACGGCCAACCACACGACGCTGACCCGGAATCAGACGCCGTCGCACCTATAGGTGATGCGCTTGCATTTGCCTAAGCCCGAGGTAATATAAGAAGACACCAAGGTAGTAAATAGAGGTCTTGACCGGCCAGAAACACAGAGACCCCTTCGCAGTGATAGCTTTTGCTTTTCAAAGTAGACAACCATATGTGTGTTTTTACTAAATAGGGTTGCGGCCTTGACAGGGCTCACCCTTCGGGACCTCCATTGAGTTTTCATCTTTTGAGGGAGAAGGAAGAATGTAGGGGATAAACCTCTTGACAGGACCGGAAAAATCGTTCACCCGGCGAGCTGGTTGAGGACCTACTTGACTTTCCCCTTTCGGGTAATTTCGGACCAATCCTCGAGTTTTTGACGTTTCGATGCCCCTTTTGTAGAATTTTGACTTTTGATTTTGAGGTCAGGCACGGTTACGACCAGGCCCTTTTATGTGGCTTTGCCACACATATGTATTCATTCTTTTTTTTTCCAAGGGGATATAGTCGTTTGACATTTTTGGGAATCCCTCATGTATGCCTGCGGGGACACTGCCCTCTTCTCGTGCTCTGACCCGGGCTTAAGGGGATGGATCCTACTCTTACGTTGAGGGTATTGTACTTCGGCTCCCACATGCTCAACATTTTAAGGGCGCCGACTGTCTCATTTGGTCAAAAAGGGAAAGAACAAAGACTACGACTTCCTTGGAGACCTTCGGGGTGAGGCCCTGTCATAGGCGATGCCACCCATTTTGGTAAAACATGTGTGTGCATGTTGCTTTTCTTCTAATAGGCACAGGCCGACGTGGCCGGACATGGATCTCCATGGCTCTGGCAGGCTAAGACCCGAAACTTACCACACCTTGATGGTCCCTATCCTAACATGAAGGGTAAATGCAAAGAATTGACTTCATGGTGATCACCAGGCATTTAGCATTTTAGAGTTTTCTAAATTTTTGTTTGGTTTGTGAGTTTGCATCATTTTACATCATTTTCTTTTTTCTTATTTTTATCTTTTTTGTAATAGCTATGTACAAGGTCTCATGAATAAAATTTCTTTAGATAAACCCCGTTCCATGGATGTGTGAGTTCTACTCCGTTGGAGTCCACTAATTTGTAGGCATTACCTGAGTAGGCTTCTTTGACGACAAACGGACCTTCCCAATTTTCCTGTAGCTTTGCTTTAAGACTGGTGGCTTTAGTGAGTTTCCTCTTTAGAACCAGTTCACCTACTTCAAATTTTCTCTCATGAACCTTTTTTGCATAGTAATGTGCAATTCCTTGGCGATAAACTTGGGCATGATCAGCCGCGATCATTTGCCTCCCATCTAATAATTCCAGCTCGACCAAAAGATTTTCTCGGCGTTGCTCGAGATCGAGCTCGGGATCCAATTGCACTCTTAGCAAGGGAACGAATATTTCATAGGGTAGTACCGCTTCTGTCCGAAAAGTGAGTGCATACGGGGTTTGACCCATGGGAGTTCGGACAGAAGTGCGGTAAGCCCAAAGGGCCTCTACGAGGCGATCTGGCCAATCTGAATAATGATGAGACTTGCAAGTTTTCTTGATAATTCTGATGAGAGTTTTATTTGTAGCTTCAGCTTGTCAGTTCCCTTGTGGGTAATAAGGAGAATAATGATGCAAGTTAATGCCATATTTACGACATATGTCACGGAGCTCCTACGATGTGAACTGTGGTCCATTGTCGATGATGATGTCACGAGGGACGCCGAACCTGGCGAGGATGTTGTGCTTGATGAACTTCACCACCGTGGTTGCTTTGACTTCCGTGAATGCCTCAGCTTCCGCCCACTTTGTGAAGTACTCTGTAGCGGTGAGTATGAAGGAATTTCTTCAGACTTTGCCAGTTGTATCCTCCAGGGGACCGACCACATCTGTTGAACCCCGTGCATAACCATGTATAAAGGATTTTTGATGATGAACTAAATACCATGTGATTGTGTTCCATGTTAACATCTTGCATATGTAGCTTATGGATCTGAAATGAACTGAGCAAATTCTATTTGATTGAATGGCTAGTGTATGACACGGTCAACTGATTTGATGAAGTTAACTAACATATGCTTTGGTATGTTTACAGGAGTTAGTGAGAAAGGAAAGTCTCCGAACAATTCGGGTGAAATTCTCCTAACTCTTCCTTAGTTGATTTGGATAGGATTGAAGCTATTGTGATAGCTAACATGTGGTTTGAAGAAACTTAGTCTAGATATTGAGTGATTGATGAGAGTTAGAGACTAATCTTAATGAAAGCAAATGAGAACTGAAGGCTGACCTTAAGTGTGTAACTTTGACAGGGACTTTCAATGGAGACCAAATGTCAAGATCAAGTGGCTATCATTCAACTGAAACATTAAAATAGTAAGTTGCTTTGATTGAATGGTTGAAGGAGGATTCTTGTGTAGTTTGGATGAACAAACCCCAAGGTAATTCCCTATATATAACTACTTGGCTTATCTGTGATTTTTGGGGTAGAGTTGCTTTTTTCTTCCATACATGTAGATGTTTTTAATATCTCATGTCTTTAGGATCACCCCTTTGTGTGTTTTGTTATTGTTTGCTTATGTCAGGAAAAGTGTCGGCCCCATGGGTCGACACTTAGTCCAAGGGTCTGGTGTTTTAAGTCGGCCCTCTTATGTCTTCGAACTTGGGGATAAAAAGTCGACCCACAGGGTCGACCTTTTTATTGCGAGGTTCTGTCTGGGTTCATGTTTCAAAACCCTGGACATAAGTGTCGACCCACAAGGTCGACACTTATTCTGGGACTTTCTGCCGTGGCCTTTTATTATTGCCACAGGTGAAAAGTGTCGACCCCATGGGTCGACACTTTCTACGTTGGGTTCTGTTTGGGCTTTGTTGTGTCTTTCCCGAACGCGAGTGTCGACCCATGGGGTCGACACTTTCCGGCAACCGGAAAACATGCCGGTTCGCGTGGCTGCCAGAGCCCTAGCTCGATCCCCTCTTTTTATGCCCTATTGCGATTGGTCCTTGGGGGATAATATCCTCCACGTGGCCGCCCATTCCTCTTGGGTATAAATCGGACGAGATAGGGTTTATTGGAGAGATGAGAGAGGATCTAATGCATATACAATTTGGGGTTTTTTGCAGGGTGTGCAGCCGCAAGAGAAAGAAGCTTCCTCCCATGACATTCTGAGTTCGATTGAAGGGAAGAGAAGCTTATAATCAACCTTCATGCAGTAAGTTTGCTGAAGTACCATGGGGATATCATCTCTCCATTACCCATGGTCTTGATCGTGAGTCAAGAGAAGTGAAAGGGGCTTGAACAATCTACGTCCATTCTTCCGATCCGAACCAGAGAAGCTTTGTGAAGACATCTTCTCCAATCTATTCATCCCCAGAAGCCATCAAGGAGCCAAGTTTCACCATTTACGATCAAGAGTTTGCTCAACTCAATATTCATCCATGTTTAGAGTTATTCATGCTTGTTTATGTCTAGTGAGCTTACAAATGAATGTCTGTGTTCATCTTTTAAACTGAAGAATATTGTGTGTGTGTTCGGAGCGGCGACTCCGAGTGTGGAATCATTGTTGGGGTGCGTCCCTGTCTTGGTGTGTGTGTGTGGTGCTGAGCACTGTGTTGAGGGTTCACCCTCGTGTGTGTGCTGCACTGCAGCGTGTTTAGTGTCGAGCTCGTGTGTGTGTGGTTTGCTGCCGTCGTGCAGCATGTGGTGTATCGGGGTTCGTCCCCGTGTGCTACCTTGAGTAGCGTTCTAGTGAAGCCTCACCGAGGTGGTGAGGGGTGGACGTAGGGTACCCGTTGTGGTCCCGAACCACCTAAAAAATCTTTGTGCATGTGTGATTGGTTGTGTGTTTGTTCCTTATCCTCTACCACCATTCACAGGATGGATTATTGACTATCTTGCACATTGATGCTAAATTTGTTAACGTATACTGCTAGTTCAAATTGCCATCTCTCCGTGTGTGATCTTGTCACTTGCACGTTTGGTGAGGTTTGATTGAGAAGCTTTCAAGTTATTTTAATTGGACTTAATTTTTAGAGAGAGATCTATTCACCCCCCTCTAGATCCGTGCCACTACACTGTGGGACCCAACAATTGGTATCAGAGCTCGGCCATGTTATATTAGATCAAACGATCTTCAGAGGGATCCTAGTGTAGTTTTGAATGATGAATGCTTCTTCAGATATTGCTTCTTTGACTTCCTTACCCTTTTATAATGGTGATGACTTTAACTCATGGCTGGGAAGAATGTGTTGGGTCCCTCGATCAATGACACCCAAGAGGGAGGTGAATTGGGTGACTACAATTTTAAATAAAACTCTTGACCTTTTATCAAAGGCAATGAGACAACAATTAAAACACCCAAAACTGTTGATCTGGCAAGGTTGATAACAACAAACATTATGAGACAAGACGAGTGCACACGGTGGAGTTAATGACATATAACAGAATTAAGGAAGTTGATTAAGCCATTAAACCGATTCTCTCAAGTTCACCGATCCCACACGATCATATAGATGGATACACAAAATAAACCAAACCAGTGCGCAAAGCAAACCACAATACACAGGGATTTTAAGGTGGTTCGGGACCACGACGGGCTCCCTACGTCCACCCCTCACCAAACTAGGTGAGGCTTCACTCGGGAATAAATTCCCAACCGGAGACGACGCTCCAAATACACACGCAGGATGACGCCTGCACACACACACGGGGACACGCCCCAAAACACAGACACACACACAGAGACGTAGTCTCCCACACCGTCCAACGACCGGAATAACAACACATACACGATCCGATGGCCGGATCACCAACACGAACACACACTGCCACAAGTGCAGCAAACCACACACAAGATACAGAACTGATCTAACTAGACACCCACACACACAAATTTAGATCTAGGAAGACCTACATACACACACGAATAAATCACGACACACACACGACCACGGATCCAACAATGATCCACACACACACAAATATCTGAGATAAAGATTACAACATATGTTGAAGTTTAAACTCAAAGAATCAGAATGAAAGGTGTGAAGAGAGAATGATTTATCCTTGTAGAAGCTCCCCCTTTCTCTTCTCGGAATTTAATCGAACACTTGTGCAGCAGGAAGACGTTCTTGACAATCTTGAATCGGATGAGCTTGAATCTTGTTTTCACTCGTAGCCAGCAGTAGAGGGTTGATTGGAACTTCGAATCCTCCTTCTTCCCTTCACATTCACGCACAAACACAAGAGGAACAAGGGCTGGAGGTGGGTGCTGTGACCTGCACAAAGAAGGGTTAGAAAGAAACCTGAAAATAGTGTATACGAAAATCCCTTAGGGTTTACACCCTTAACAAGATGATTTATACTCCTAGACAGGTCAAGGGACGTTCAGGGGACCAGATCCATATATTATGGAGTGATTCCCGGAGACCCTAACAGCTGTATAAGCCCATGTGGCTCGAAACCAACAAGTCAACAAAACTGACGCCGCCCAGAACAGAAGGGTCGACCCTTGGGGTCGACCCTCGTGCTGTGCTAGAGGTCCAGAAGTTCATGAGTCGACCCCAGGGGTCGACCCTCTCAGAACCAGGTTCTGGTTCAACAAAAATAGCAAGAGGACCTGTAGGGGTCGACCCTTGGGGTCGACCCTCGGGGCATGGGTCGACCCTTGGGGTCGACCCTTGGGCATACAGAAGTCAAACAGAATGGATTTTGTGTTCTGTTTTACATGGGTCGACCCTTGGGGTCGACCCTCGGGTTTCCAGAATTCAAGGGGTCGACCCCAAGGGTCGACCCTTGGGTTTCCAGAACCCAAACAGAACAAATTTTGGTTCTGGTTTACAGGGGTCGACCCTTAGGGTTGACTCTTTCTTGAGGGGTCGACCCTAAGGGTCGACCCTTTCAGGCAGCTTCATAAAAACAGCTCTGCACGCTTTGGTGGCAGAATTAATTCTCCTAGCTCCGAACTCCGATCGAAGCGAGACTGGAAGCGTTGGAAAGAGGACTCCCAAAGCTATAACATAAAATTTTTAGAATGGAGATCCAATGGTTGGATTGAAAATGGTGAAGACTGTAAGGCAGTTTGAGTTTAAAAATAACTAAAACCTCATCAACTAAAGGGAAACAATTGATTAAATATTATCATAATCCCATGAAGATCAACAATGATTTTGCATCCTGAAAAACATGATAAACCAAGAGGTTAGATCAAGATCAAAATATATGGGTCATGCATTAACATATGAAGCTAGTTTTGAGACCAAGACCCAAATGACATGAAATATGATTACGAAAGCATTATCACGAGGCATATAAGAATCCACATGAAAGATCTGTATGAAAGCACTTGAGAACCCATTTTTCAACTCAAGATTAGAAGAGTGTCACCATGGATTCCAATATAAATTCTTACCTTGAATCCATCATAATGTGGGAAATGTTAACCTGCACTTTCGGGAATTTAGAAGCAAGTTAATATTCAACCAACGAATCTGAAGATCCCAACTTCAACCCAGTTCTCCCTTAAACTATTTCAAAGCATTTAAGCCATATGATCAGAATGACTAGGAGCCATCACTCATGCATTCATGATATGCAAGAACCAGAGGAAATCCTCAACAGAGCATGTAATGAAATGGCTATGCATTTACACAACACAAGGCCATGCAATCAATTTCATATCCATAAGGACTCAACCATTTCATTGAGAAGCATAGTCTTCACATGAAACCTCCAAAGACTAATGTGTAGCATGCATGATTCAATCATCAACCTACTTAGTAAAGCAACCTGCAAGATAAGATAGCCACATGTGAGTTCATTTATCATGAAGATGTTTTAGTAAAGCAACCTGTAAGATAATATAGCCACATGTGAGTTCATTTATCATGAAGATGTTTTCCACTAATCAAGCACACAATATGTTGTGATTATCAAAACCACTATCATCACACATGAGGTTTAGTTATCATCAAAGTCATAGCTCAACAATCTTCATCACACATGAAGTTTAGTTATCATCAAAATCATTGCTCAACAAAATGTGTAAGACCATAAATTCAATTGATCCAAACTTGTGGAAGTTAGTTAATGATGGTCCTCATAAGCTGCCTCGGGATGAGACCAAGTGGTCCAACCAAGACATACTAAAGAGTCATGAAAATTCTACAATTTTGAGATTGCTAAAAAATTCTGTCAATACTAATAGGTTCACATTTGTCTCCTCTTGCAGAACCGCCAAAGAACTTATGGACAAGTTAATGCTAGCTCAAGAGAAGCAAGGACTGAGGGGATTAATGGCTGATATATTTATCAGACTTGTGATGAAAGTGCTGAGGAGGTAAGCTCTAAATCAGATGAAGATGAATTATCTTTTGAAGATTTAGTAGATGACTATGAAGAACTGTCAAAAAAATATCAAAAGATGAAACATGAAAACAAAGCACTGAAGAAAAGGTCTAATGAAAATATCCATGATAATTTTTCTTGTGTGAAATGCATTGATCGAATTTCAAAAATTGAAGAACTGGAAAAAGAATATGAACTTCTGACATGCCAAGTTTCATTGCTTAAGGAAACTAAAGAGAGTCTAAAAAGCAAGTTAGATTCTTTATCAGATGATGATAAACTCTTTGATAAACTTCTTGATTCTGAGATAGATGCCAAGTCCCTTCTGGATAAAAATGAAAAACTAAAAGGGGACAACGATGTTTTGCTCATTCAAATCTCCTTGCTAGAGGGAAAACAGAAGTACCTCGAGAAATCTGATAAAGAAAATGATCTGTTGAAATCTGAACTTGAAAATCTGAAACAATTAAATTCGACCATGTGTGAAAGACTTTTGACATTTGAAAAAGGCAAGTCCATGGTCGCTCAAGAAAGTGAGAATGTAAGTATTCTAGAACAGGAAATAGAATCTTACAAGACGATAAATGCCACTCTAAATGAAAAGGTCACTTCTTGTGAAAATGAAATTCTGTCTTGTGAACTTGTAATTGCTTCACTTCAAAGTGAAATCGTTGACCTAAACAAATCATTGGGCAAGTTTGTGAGTGGTGAAGAGAATCTAAACAAACTCTTGGGAACTAAGGTGAACTTCCAACGGGAAGGTCCAGGATGCAATCCTAGTAAAAAGGAAGCACTTAATCCGAAAACAAAACTTCGTTTGTGCATGCTTCTAGTTCCTCAAGTACACCAAATACCTCTTCATCTGTCAAACAAAAGTCCATTATGCATGCAAAGAAACTTGATGTGAAATCCCAAGCTCCAAAACACAACAATACTTCATGTCACTATTGTGGTGAGCTTGGACATCTAATGCATGATTGTAGTTTAATGAAAGAGGATGACTTGAATGTTTGTAAGATGCATGACAATAGATTTCAAGCTGATCAGAAAAGAAAAGTTGAATGTTTTCATTGTGGGAAAATGGGCCATACTATGAAAAATTATTGGTTGTTAAATGTGAAACCCAGATTTCATAATCAAAATCAAAGACCCCCTAGATATTCACAAAAGTCCAATGCTTATGTTCAACCAAAGAAATTGAAACCACATGTGTATTGTCATTACTGTGGTTATGTGGGACATGCCATGAATGATTGCTCGTTATTACACCTTGACGATCTGAATGCAAGGAAAATGTGGAAAGCTACAAGTCGTGGTGCAGCTAACCCCCAGGGACCCAAGATGACTTGGGTTCCCAAAACCTCAAAGTGAAAATCTTGTTTTGCAGGAATGCCTTGTGATGGAAGAAGCTGTCAATAGAATAAAACTCCTCCAAGGCAAGAAACTGATGAGCCTATGTGGTAATGCATTCCACTTTTACTTTCACGTGTGAATAACAATCTTTTGCAATTATTCATATAGTTTATCGGCTTTCACTCATGTTTTCTTGTGTGAATAACTATAATTTTGCAATTGTTCACAAAGCATTCTCTAGCTACACTCGTCTCTTTTTGTGAATAAGAGTTGAATTTTACACATAGTTGAATTTTACACATAAAGCACACACATCTTACATCCATACACAATACATCTTTTTGCATACTTGTGAATACAAATAAAACTTTAATCATATGTCATCATGTTGCACTGACTCGCATACATTTCATATTCGTGTGCATGAATGCCATGATTAATCGGTATATAAAATAGTGTCAGTGGAAAGGTAGATTAAGTCCACCTGGAAGCTTTCATCATGCGTGAGTGTGGTCTTCGGACCTACGTACTCCGCCACGTACCGGCAATCAAATTGCTTGAATACATCATCTTGATTTACCTGAATGTATATAATATACACCCGGTTCTTTTTGAACTCTTCTACGACTGAACAACCTTGTTAAATAAATTTGCATTAATTCAGGCATGAATGACTCATGACACATGTTAACAAGGTCTTTTTGGTTTTCAACCGTGCATACACTTAGGGGGAGACAAAACCTTGAAAAGGCTAATTCATGTTCTACTATCTGTTCAATCACTCACTTCATATGGAACCTTGATACAACTGACTTCATTCAATAAGGATCTCTGTTATTCCACTAAACACTTTTAAGGATTCTTAAATCCCTACGTTAATGTCTAATGACTCGTGAGGAAAAAGCTGTCAGTCCCTCAAAAAATTGAATAAGTGTGATTTGACATCGAGTACATCGGGAATCCCCCCTGAAATAAAGGAGGAAACTCGCATCGGAAAGTGTCTTATCCACATTATCATAAATGATGATACCGAGTAACCGGGAATTGCCCCTGAGACAAAGGGCATGCCTCGTGTCAAAAGGTTAGTCATGTTGCTATTTAATAAATACAAATTTGTATGGGACTGTGCGAAGCTACCAACAGCCGAGCATTTTGTATTGAAATGTAGGGAGGAGAGATTCTTGTTAGTGTTACTTAGAACATATGATTATCCATATTGTTTTGAAAGTCATTCTTCATCGTTCACATGTTGAATCTGAGCTTGATTGTTTGAATGTATTTCCTGAATTAGTTGATCATCAATGGTTAAGCAGTACGTCTACTTGTAAGCACAACCATGTTAATATGGTTCATGGACATAATTGCTTAAATCCATTGCATTCTTCTTATACCCGTCCTTAAGGGACCTTCATGCTTGATCTTATACCTAAATATGCTTGCTTGTTTGCCTGCATGCTAGGAATGCACAATAAGAACTTGATTGTTAAACCCCCTAATTGGAGCATGCAACTCACTTTGAATCTACTATCTCACTCATATTCTCAGAATTTCCTCTAAAAATAGATTTTGCTGAAGAGAAAACCATGTATGTTTGATTGTTGAACTGAGTTGGTTAGAATCACTCTCTTGTGACCAACTAAAAATTGTGATGGCTGAAAGGAATACAAATTCTGATTGAACTATTTTGTGCGTTGAGTTACTGCTCTGAGATTGTGTCCATTCCTCGGACTTTGTCTCATATTTCACTGACCATGAGTTCTGATGCACAGAGTCAATAGGTTGCAATTGGTCACTCTAACATGCTTTAATCTTAAGTTCTTTGAAGTGCTCAGAATGAAGGAGATAAGGTAAGCAACTTGGCTTCAATGCTATTCATGGGAATGAAATGTATTCAACTCAAATCTGGTATGATTCCTTGCAACATTTCAATCTCAATGATTTGTGATGGATAATAGAAATGAATGCTTGAATGCTTAATTAAATTGATCATCCAAGTGTGGCTATTTGATTTCACTTGTCCAAGATCAACTTTTCCCATTTGAACTACCCACACATTTCCCAATTTGTGTTTATCATTTCGTGGATACCAAGTTTGATTCATTTGGCCTTCAATTCACTGCATTCCACTTGATTCTTCAAAGTGCAGAAGAAGTGTCGACCCCTAAGGTCGACCTTTTACCCGTGCTTCTTCTTTTTCTCGCGAGACAGAATTGTCACCAAAATGTGTCGACCCACAAGGTCGACACTTTTGTTTCGGAACCCGGTTTGTGAACCGGACCGCAGGGTTCACTCCTCACACCTGTTGCTCTCTAGCTCGAACCCAAGGTGACCTGGGTGTCTTCCTTTGGCCAAATCTGATCGAACCATCTTCCTTAAACCCTCTGCTCTACATCGTAAACCCATTCTCTCCTGCCCTAACCTTCCTCCGTGACCTTCCACGGGCGACCGTCCGCACCTCCAACGGACGATCCTCCTCTTCCCAAGCCTCCGCAGCTCCTCCTCTCCACTCCCCCTCCAGCCCTCTGCGGCTCCTCCACGCCACCTCTTCCAGAGGCACCCTCCGGCGAGCGGCGGCGTTCGCCCCTTCTTCTTCCTCTTGAAGCCATCACGTCGCCCTCGTACGAAGCACATATGTTTGGAAGAAGTTGCTGTTCGTGGCGTGAAGTCAAGACAGTCAGAGGAAGCCCTCCATCTGCTCGAGGGTCTCACTACCGCGTCTCCGTCCTCCATCTGCTTGCCAAGCTGCACAAATGGCACCCAAGAAAAGATCGGTGTTAGAGAGGGAGGAAGCCCGCATCCTAACAGAGCTACGGCCCAAGGACAAAGAAGCCCAGGCTCAGACAAGGAAAAGGGCTGCTGAAACAAAAATGATGGTTGAGAGAAAAGTGTTACGACCTCATGCCGTTGATTTTAGAAGCATCGAAATTGCTCTGCCAAGGTTAGTAGAATTGTTGAGGAAGCAGCCAAATTTGATTCCATTCATGACTGAGCACAGAAGAGTCTATCATTCACTAGTTCATCAGTTCTATGGAAATATGGCTGTAAAAAATGATGAGATGCACACAAAATTAGATGGGCATTCTATTCCTTTAACTGCTCAATTGATAGGAAAAGCTCTAAATTTGCCTTGGGATAGTGGGGTGATTTATGAAGAAGCCATTTATTCTGAAGAACTTGCATATGAACTAATGATGGATAAGGTAGCAACACCAGGGTGTGTACCGAAGCTCAATGCAAATGAATTCCCATCCCTTCAGAGAATTCTGCATCACATGATGACCACTATTCTATTGCCAAGATCAGGGTCTAGGGAACAAGTAACTGACATGCACAAATTCCTATTTGTACAAATCATGAGTGGAGAACCGGTTAACTTCCCAAAAGTGATGATGGAGTACATAACCAGCTGCAGGAAGTCCAAGAACCGGAATTTACCTTATAAAGCTGCTTTAACACCAATTTTCAGTCCTTGCATATTGACTTGAGTCAGCAGGTCAGTCATCCAATTAAGGATGCCGACATCTATACTATCCCATCCATCTGCACCAACATGGGATATGAATTGATAAATGGTGTTCTTGTTCGTACTCTTCCGTCACAGAAAGGTAAAGCCCCGACAGCAGGGCCTGAGCAGAATGAAGGTGAAGATCATGAAGAACCCATCAGCAGAACTGCCAGAACCAGAGTGTCACAGGCTACATCTTCAGCAGATACATCAATGAACACCAAATTTGACGAGTTTGCAATGTCAAAGAATCAGTGGATGCCCTCACACGGGAAGTCAAAGAACTCAAGCTTCATCATGATACTTATCATCAGAAGTTCGCTGCCATGGCCAACTCCATTGACTCACTCCATACTGCCATTGGCATTCAAAACTCCAAGTTTGATGATCTCTCTGATTTTCTCAGGCATCTCGGATACCTCCTGCCTCTCCTTGAGGCTTTGATCTCTAGCACCCTACTTCTGATAACCAAGCTAATTAACTTTCCCCCCCTTACTACTCCTTTTTGTTGATGACAAAGGGGGAGATGAAATGTGCTATATGTGTGGATGTTATGGTTGCGTGTCTTGTTATGTGGACATTTTGTAGTTGTGGTTATTTTGTGAATGTCATAGTTTGTGGACTTGTGTTCATTTTATGGGATGATCACTGATGCTTAAAGAACATGTCTTGTTGGTGGATGTTATGTTTGATGGATGATTCATCATTGATGCAGAATGGTATCTTAATTCATGGTTAGAATGCATTATATTCTTGATTGTGTTATCAAATGGTCTACAGGATGCCTAGTGTGTTCAAAGAGTGTGAACTGTATTTTGACTGCATTTTGAGAATGAGTGTGATTGGATTGATAAGCATGGTTTCATGTCTAGAATGCTAGATGTGACTTGAATTTCCTTGAAACCTTTTTATCTGTCAACACCTTTTTGTCTAATTGCACATAGTATTTGTCATCATCAAAAAGGGGGAGATTTTTGAACCCCGTGCATAACCATGTATAAAGGATTTTTGATGATGAACTAAATACCATGTGATTGTGTTCCATGTTAACATCTTGCATATGTAGTTTATGGATCTGAAATGAACTGAGCAAATTCTATTTGATTGAATGGCTAGTGTATGACACGGTCAACTGATTTGATGAACTTAACTAACATGTGCTTTGATATGTTTACAGGAGTTAGTGAGAAAGGAAAGTCTCCGGACAATTCGGGTGAAATTCTTCTAACTCTTCCTTAGTTGATTTGGATAGGATTCAAGCTATTGTGATAGCTAACATGTGGTTTGAAGAAACTTAGTCTAGATATTGAGTGATTGATGAGAGTTAGAGACTAATCTTAATGAAAGCAAATGAGAACTGAAGACTGACCTTAAGTGTGTAACTTTGACAGGGACTTTCAATGGAGACCAAATGTCAAGATCAAGTGGCTGTCATTCAACTGAAACATTAAAATAGTAAGTTGCTTTGATTGAATGGTTGAAGGAGGATTCTTGTGTAGTTTGGATGAACAAACCCCAAGGTAATTCTCTATCTATAACTACTTGGCTTATCTGTGATTTTTGGGGTAGAGTTGCTTTTTTCTTCCATACATGTAGATGTTTTTAATATCTCATGTATTTAGGATCACTCCTTTGTGTGTTTTGTTATTGTTTGCTTATGTCAGGAAAAGTGTCGACCCCATGGGTCGACACTTTGTCCAAGGGTCTGGTGTTTTAAGCCGGCCCGCTTATGTCTTCGAACTTGGGGATAAAAAGTCGACCCACAGGGTCGACCTTTTTATCGCGAGGTTCTGTCTGGGTTCATGTTTCAGAACCCTAGACACAAGTGTCGACCCACAAGGTCGACACTTATTCCGGGGCTTTCTGCCGTGGCCTTTTATTATTGCCATAGGTGGAAAGTGTCGACCCCATGGGTCGACACTTTCTACGTTGGGTTCTGTTTGGGCTTTGTTCTATCTTGCCCGAACGCGAGTGTCGACCCATGGGGTTGACACTTTCCGGCAACCGGGAAAAATGCCGGTTCGCGCGGCGGCCGGAGCCCTAGCTCGATCCCCTCTTTTTATGCCCTATTGTGATTGGTCCTTGGGGGATAATATCCTCCACGTGGCCACCCATTCCTCTTGGGTATAAATCGGATGAGATAGGGTTTATTGGAGAGATGAGAGAGGATCTAATGCATATACGATTTGGGGTTTTTTGCAGGTGTGTGCAGCCGCAAGGGAAAGAAGCTTCCTCACATGACATTCTGAGTTCGATTGAAGGAAAGAGAAGCTTGCAATCAACCTTCATGCAGTAAGTTTGCTGAAGTACCATGGGGATATCATCTCTCCATCACCCATGGTCTTGATCGTGAGTCAAGAGAAGTGAAAGGGGCTTGAACAATCTGCGTCCATTCTTCCGATCCGAACCAGAGAAGCTTTGTGAAGACATCTTCTTTAATCTGTTCATCCCCGTAAGTCATCAAGGAGCCAAGTTTCACCATTTACGATCAGGAGTTTGCTCAACTCAATATTCATCCCTATTTAGAGTTATTCATGCTTGTTTATGTCTAGTGAGCTTACAAATGAATATCTGTGTTCATCTTTTAAACTGAAGAATAGTGTGTGTGTGTTCGGAGCGGCGACTCCGAGTGTGGAATCATTGTTGTGGTGTGTCCCTGTCTTGGTGTGTGTGTGTGGTGTTGAGCACCGTGTTGAGGGTTCACCCTGGTGTGTGTGCTGCACTGCAGCGTGTTGAGCGTCGATCTCGTGTGTGTGTGATTTGCTGCCATCGTGCAACGTGTGGTGTATTGGGGTTCATCCCCGTGTGCTACCTTGAGTAGTGTTCTAGTGAAGCCTCACCGAAGTGGTGAGGGGTGGACGTAGGGTACCCGTCGTGGTCCCGAACCACCTAAAAAATCTTTGTGCATGTGTGATTGGTTGTGTTCTTGCTCCTTATCCTCTACCACCATTCACAGGATGGATTATTGATTATCTTGCACATTGATGCTAACTTTGTTAATGTATACTGCTAGTTCAAATTGCCATCTCTCCATGTGTGATCTTGTCACTTGCACGTTTGGTGAGGTTTGATTGAGAAGCTTTCAAGTTTTTTTAATTGGACTTAATTTTTAGAGAGGGATCTATTCACCCCCCTCTAGATCTGTGCCACTACACTGTGGGACCCAACAACATCGAATGGCCACATGGCGAAAGGCCAAGGAGCTATGATAAGGTGAAGTGAGGATGAAGGAGCGTGAACCTTGTTCGCATGGAGTTGACATTTGGTGCAATGGCAGACATAACGGGCATAGTCCTCGTTCATGGTAGGCCAGTAGTATTACTGAAGGAGTTTCTGAGCGCTCATGCGACCATTCACGTGGCCACCACATTCACTAGAATGTGCAGCTTCGACAACTGCAAGAGATTCAGTCTCATCAACACAGCGGAGGTATACTCCACTGAGAGATTTACGATGCAAGAGATCGCCTATGATGACAAAGCGTTTCGCGGCTCGACGAATGGTTCATCAATCGGGGGCAGTAGCATAATCAGGGAAGGAGCTATCCCGGAGATAGTTCTCGATGTCGAAGAACAAGGGATTGCCGTCCTCGAGGTCAACCTCAGGCTCATGAGAGATGGCATGGACTTGATGATGCGGGACAGGATGCGACTCGATGCCAATTCGGATGTAAACCTTGGACTCTAGGCAAACTCGAGACTCGTCCCTAGCGAGGGAAGTGTGCGGATGTGCGCGGTTGAGAAATTGGCAATGAGCTAGGGTGGTCAACTCTCTTTTGTGCTCGGATCGAGTCACGAGACGGGTTCGACTCACTCATTCTCGCAGCGGTGATAAAATTATAACGAGCTAAGTTCCTATCACTCATGCAGTGGCATATGAAAATATACAAGATAAGCAAAATGCCAAAGTATGGAGTGAACATGATACCTCTACGCTGCGGGCGTGGGAAGACGACCTCGGCCAAGACTCATACTCCCGGTGTACAGTAAATAAATAATTACAGCAATGAATTTAATTGCCCACATCACGCAGGGAGGTAAAGGGCTACACGTGGGACCCGGGAGTAGCGAACTCGGGTTGACGGGCAGCAAGCCGGAAGGCTCTCGGGCCGGAGACGGGCTATTGGTCCGGCTCGTTTCTGCGGGGCCCGGACAATAGGTGGGTCCGGCTGCTGGGACGGCGGTGCACATGTGTCTCCTTGCTGTGGCGGCTGGCTGGGACGCTGCTGGGGGGTTGCCGATCGATCTCCGGGATCGGCAGTCGCCGCATGTGAGCCGGCGTATTTTACCGGAATTAGCCGGCGGGCCGCTCTGCTGGCCTGTTCTCATGACAGAATTACGCGCCTCCACGAAAACAATAGTTTCCCCCAGATCTGGTGTCAGATCAAGGCGAAATAGGTACTGTTAGAAACTAGACTCGAAGGGCTACAACATATATCAATTTCAGATCCATCCAACAAACAGATTTGAAATAAAAATGTCTGTAACATAGTAACTACCTCTGGCTCGGAACCCAGAACACACAGGACAGAAAAGGATCTGTCTGAAGATGAACTTTGACCAAAATAAAAACGATGGATCTAGACTCTAAGAAAATTATGGGTGGAAAGGGGGGATGTGAGGATCACGTATGAATTTTTTGGGATTTTTTGGAGATGACTAAGGGGGCGGGAAAATACAACAACAGACTACTATCCCGTAGATCTACAAACTGGGAGATTGCTGGGGGAACTAAATTACTGGTAAAAATAGTAAATGAAGAAGGAATGACACGAAATTTAAACTGGAGATGAAGGATGACAGGAAGAACAAACCCTAAAAATTTGAGGTCCAATAGATCTACGAGTTGGAAGATAAAATTCCGGCCTCAGCTTGCTATCTAGCAGAGAACAGACTGGAGACGCTTGGCGGTGGTGGTGCGATGGCGACTCGATGGCGGCGGCGGTGCTGAGCTTCTCTCTCAGAGAGGGGTTGATAGGGAGGCTTCACACCTCTAAAGATCTGAGCTTTTACAGCTGCAAGGGGGAGAGAGGAGAGAGAGGGGCTGCACCCTTGGGTGCTTGGAGCAAAATGCTGATTTTTCCTTCATTAATTCTATGAAATATAGAAAATACAAGTGTTTTATAGGAAATGTAAATGACCTAAACTAACCTCAGATCTAGGGTTAGGGAGGGGCAAAAGGGGTATGGGGGATTATTTTCCCATGGGGTCAAATGGCCAAAAATAAAAAAATTACAACATGAATAAAAAACTATTAAAGGGGGGCGCCCCTTTGAAAAGGGGGCAAGAATTTTGAATTTTCTTCTTTTTTGTCCCCTTGGTCCAAGTCCTCCCATGGACCAAAGACCAGCCCATAGGGCCCATGATCCTAGGAGGACCAATTGGAAAGAGGGTGGGGGACCCTGCTGGACCTACTGGCTTTTTGCAAAGAAACCCAATGATTCCTAAGGACTAACATATTGGCTTATAATTGCCATACAATTGCAAACCCAATTAGCCAAGCATATAAATGCAAACAAATGGGTACAAATGCAAAAATAAAATGTTAGTGCCCGATGTTGATTCCATCAATTCTCCCCGGGTGGGAAGAGCTCGACCCCATCGAGTAAGGGGTGCGGTAGCTCATGTGGCTCCTGCGGATCTGTCTCCGTACCAGGTAGCGAGGAGTACGCTCCACTCCAAGTAATCGTCACTTGCTCATCCCGTATATATTCGATATGCACATGCTACTGTAGGAATAAGGCTAGTGGGGGACACTCCGGGGTGGGGTCACTCTCAAAGGAAGGAGACGGCTCAATGACTCACTAGGAATCACTGCGGAGTCCCTATATGTGACTAGATCCGAGATATTGAGGTAGAGCCGATCCCAAATTCTGAAAAGTCTACAACGTACGCAGTAGACTTGACTTGCCTCACACTCGAAAGGGACTGACATCGCGAGCTGACATTAGACTGGCTATGCGACTCCTAATATGCTCGACACATGCATGTATAGACTCTGACCAAATAAAGAAAAACACAGACTCACACAAGACCCTAAACAAACCTACTGTTAGACCAACCCATACATATGTAATGGTGGACCAGGACATCCGAATGTGTGCCTTGCATACACAAGACGCAGTCAGAGGTTGGTAGAATGGGGGACTCCTAGGCAGCCTAGTATGTCCCTAGCATGCGGCTGTCTTTTGGGTTTGGGAGGTTTGGGTGGGCCAGGAGAGATGAATGCACATTCCTCATTACCACTATATGTATGTATATCTCGCCAGTGAACGGGCTTGGTCGGTGTAGATGGTCCGGCCCGTGGGGAAGGGGTGTGATAGTGGACTCCCTCGAAGAAGTGGAGTAGATGTGGTGGGTCAAGGGGTTCACTAGGGAACGGGTCGAAGGGATCAAAGAAACTGTGACCCCTTGAGATGGTTTCCCTCATGACACGATCCCATGTTTGGAATTCATGAAGGTGTAGATGGTCACCTTCATGCATCGTGGTCATTGGGACGGTGATCTCATGTAGAAAATATGGGTCCTCCCTCGGGATAAGTGTAATGAAATTAGGCTCATCAGGAATGGGGAAAAGCAAAAGGATCTCTGTGGTGACATGACCCATGGTGCACATGGAGGTAATGGACCCCAATATCGGATGTGTGAAGATACGACTTTAGAGTTGGTCGAAGCCTGGGGCCAACATGTTTGTCAACTTCCATTGCCAGTCTAATCCCTTAATAAGGTCATCCAATGTATCAACATTGTGACAAGACCGAATGTGGTGTGGAACGAGTTGATGGGCACTAAGTGTAGTGCGGGGTCCATGGATGGGCAGTAAGGTGGTCTAGGGACCAAGCCTAACTTAAGCCAACTAAGTAGTGGCTCGGCGATGAATAGCTTTCCCGTTAGAAACATGAGTGGTTCTGGATGAAGTGGCTCCGAATAAAGATCGGAAGGTGAGGGTGGTGGCAATGGAGCTCTCATGGGTGGGGAAGGAATGTCCTCCCTGAGGGGAAGAGGTCCTTGGGGTGAGCCTTCTCGGTGTGAAACACCTCCATCGGATGGGGAGAGGACTTGGGGACTCCGTAGATGGCACCGGGTTCAGACTACCGGCTACGACCTCCTTTGGCTCGGGCAGGAGTTGCGCCTACATCCTATCCCTCCTATCCATCTGGTCCATAAACTTTTGCAAGAAATCGTCTAAGGTGCGGTTTGGACTAGGGGCATCATGGTGGGCTTGCTCATGTTCAATTGGCCTAGTCTTGGGTCTAGGTTCATCTACGTACGGGGCTCTTGGCCTCTGACTATGACCCACTTGGGTGGAGATGATTAGGTGGGGTCGGTTGGAGGTGATTGGGCAGGGTCGGTTGGAGGTGACTGGGCCGGGTAGGTAGACCCTTCTAAGCTCTCCCTTCATCTCACACCACAACTCTATAGGCCATTGCCTCCTAATGTCCCTCCATTTTTTGGCGGCTTCGTAAAAAAGCCGTCTTGTGGCAAAGTCGACTTGCATGGCATCGGACATAATGTAACACTCAAAGTATTTGTCCATAGCGGCTTCCCACTCTAGGTAGTCGCTCAGGACTTTGGAGCCATAGAAGTCCGGGGCTTCGGGCCTACGGAGGTGGTGGGGTAGGATTCCCCATCTCTAGGTGTGTCGCCACCATTCATATGACGTGGGCTTTTGGGGATCCATGGGACACGGGGAGCTATAGGATGGCCATGTAGAAACTTGGTGACAAGACAAACTGACTCCCTAATGGACTAGACACGACCCTACAACAACAATGCAAAGTTGGGATCCAGACTCGACTACAAACTTAGACTCAACCAGTATCCGGTACGTAGCGGAGGTTTGATCCGAAGATCGCACTCACGCAAGTGTGCTACCTTCCCGATAGGAGTAACCTATCATTCTGGGAACACCTTTTGATATACCGGGTAATGAAAATGCAACCTAAGATAAAACTACCCTAGACTCAACCTCGCTCTGATACAAATTTGATGCGGGACGGGATGCGACTCGATGCCAATTCAGATGCAAACCTTGGACTCTAGGTAAACTCGCGACTCGTCCCTAGCGAGGGAAGCGTGCGGGTGTGCGCGGTTGAGAAATCGGCAATGAGCTAGGGTGGTCAGCTCTCTTTCGTGCCCGGATCGAGTCACGGGATGGGTTCCACTCACTCACTCTCGCAGCGGTGATAAAATTATAATGAGCTAAGTTCCAATCACTCATGTAGCGGCATATGAAAATATACAAGATAAGTAAAATTCTAAAGTAGGGAGCGGACACGATACCTCCACACTGCGGGCGTGGGAAGATGACCCCGGCCGAAACTCGTACTCCCGGTGTACAGTAAATAAATAATTATAGCAGTGAATTTAATTACCCACTCTACGCAAGGAGGTAAAGAGATACACGTGGGACCCGGGAGTAGCGAACTCGGGTTGACGGGCAGCAAGCCGGAAGGCTCTCGTGCCGGAGATTGGCTGTTGGTCCGGCTCAGTTCTGCGGGGCCCGCGGGATAGCAGGTGAGTCCGGCTACTGGGACGGCGGTGCCCGAGCGTCTCCTTGCTGTGGCGGCTGGCTGGGACGCTGCTGGCGAGTTGCTGATCGATCTTCGTGAGCGGAGGTTGCCGAATGTGAGCCGGCGTATTTTACATGAATTAGCCGGCAAACCGCTCTGCTGGCCTGTTCTCGGGACAGAATTGCGCGCCTCCACGAAAACAATCGTTGCGCCCAGATCCGGTGTCAGATCGAGGCGAAATTGGTACCGTTGGAAACTAGACTGGTAGGGCTACAACATATATTAATTTCAGATCCATCCAACAAACGGATTTGAATTAAAAATGACTGTAACACTGTAACTACCTCTGGCTTGGAACCCAGAACACACAGGATAGAAAAGGATCTGTCTGAAGATGAACTTTGACCAAAATAAAAATGATGGATCTAGACTCTGAAAAAATTATGGGTGGAAAGGGGGGATGTGAGGATCACGTATGAAGTTTTTGGAATTTTTTGGAGATGATTAAGGGGGCGGGAAAAATACAACAACAGACTACTATCCCGCAGATCTGCAAACTGGCAGATTGCTGGGGGAGGGAACTAAATTACTGGGAAAAATAGTAAATGAAGGAGGAATGAAACGAAATTTAAACTGGAGATGTGGGATGACAGGAAGAACAAACTCCCAAATTTGAGGTCCAATAGATCTACGAGTTGGAAGATAAAATTCCAACCTCAGCTTGCTGTCTAGCAGAGAACAGACCGGAGACGGTTGGCAGTGGTGGTGCGATGGTGGCTCGATGGCGGCGGCAACGGTGCTGGGCTTCTCACTCAGAGAGGGGTTGATAGGGAGGCTTCACACCTCTGAAGATCTGAGCTTTCACAGCTCCAAGGGGGAGAGAGGAGAGAGAGGGGATGCGCCCTTGGGTGCTTGGAGCAAAATGCTGATTTTTCCTTCATTAATTCTATGAAATATGGAAAATACAAGTGTTTTATAGGAAATGTAAATGACCTAAATTAACCTTTGATCTAGGGTTATGGAGGGGAAAAAGGGGTATGGGGGATTATTCTTCCATGTGGTCAAATGGCCAAAAATAAAAAAAATACGACATGAATAAAAAACTATTAAAGGGGGGCGCCCCTTTGAAAAGGGGGCAAGAATTTTGAATTTTCTTCTTTTTTGTCCCCTTGGTCCAAGTCCTCCCATGGACCAAAGACCAGCCCATAGGGCCCATGATCCTAGGTGGACCAATGGGAAAGAGGGTGGGGGACCCTGCTGGACCTACTGGCTTTTTGCAAAGAAACCCAAAGATTCCTAAAGACTAACATATTGGCTTATAATTGCCATACAATTGCAAACCCAATTAGACAAGGATATAAATGCAAACAAATGGATACAAATGCAAAAATAAAATGTTAGTGCCCGGTGTTGATTCCCATCACTTGAAGGGAGGACTCTGAGAATTGTTGGAACCAAGGATCTGAGTGTGAAGGAGTGTGCATCCTTTGCACTATAATAGTAGCTGACGGCTTTTCGTCGGGAATTGGAAGAGAGGATGCTAGAGAAGCCAGAGCATCAGCTATAATGTTTTGAGCCCTAGGGTTGTGCACTAGGGTTAGCTTCCTAAACCGTCGGACCACCCTGCTGACTAAGTCCTGGTAGGGTTTTAGCTTCGGGTCCCGGGTTTGATACTTGCTGAGGGATTGCCAGAGTATAAGCTGGGAGTCTCCGATGATCCGGGGCTGCTTAACTCCAAGTGTCAATGCCATTTTTAAGCCTGTGAGGAGCGCCTCATACTCTGCCATGTTATTTGTGGCAGGGAAGGTTAACTGACAAGCACGTGGGATGATAACACCTTTCGGAGATTGGAGAACGGCTCCGACTCCACAACCCTTGGAATTGAGTGCACCGTCGAAGTAAAGAATCCACGAAGGTTCACTATCTATGATGGCTCCTAACTCTTCGTCCGGGAAACTCTCGTCGGTAGGGGAAAATGTAGGGAGTGGATGATGGGCAAGGTGCTTAGTGATGGCATGCCCCTTGACCACCTTCTGACTGACGTAGGTGATGTCAAACTGGTTGAGGAAACTTTGCCATCTCACTAGACGATCAGTCAAGGCAGGCTTTTCCAACAAGTATTTAATTGGGTCCATCCGCGCCAAGAGCTTTACCTCATGTGCCAAAAAATAGTGTTTTAGCTTTTAGGTGTCCCAGACGACAGCCGCACAAGTCTTTTCCATGGTAGTGTACTTATGCTCAACTTCATTAAATAATATGGACAGATAATAGACCGCGCGTTCCCTCTTGGAATCGTCATATTGGGCCAACACTGCTCCGACAAATTCCTCCGTGGTGGATACATAGCGCAGCAGAGGCCGACCCAGGACCGGGGGTGCCAGAACATGAGGATTTAGAAGATAACTCTTCAAGTCATCAAAGGCCTTTTGACACTTATCATTCCAATCAAACTTAGCCTCTCCCTTTAACATGTCATAAAAGGGCTTGCATTGCTGAGAGTGGTGAGATATGAATCTCCTAATAAATTACAAACGCCCGACTAGACCACGGACTTCTTTGATGTTCTTGGGAGGAGGCATTTCGGCGATGGCTTTAACTTTGTTAGTGTCGATCTCAATCCCTCTCTTGCTGACTATGAACCCGATAAGCGTATCTGAAGATACCCCGAATACACATTTCTTGGGGTTCATCTTGAGTTGGTGCTCCTGAGACCATTGGAGAACTACCCGGAGGATCTCTGCATGGCCACTCCTGGACTTGGATTTAACTAGAATGTCATCCATATATACTTCCATATGAACGTGTATCATGTCATAGAAGATAGCCATCATCGCCCTTTGATACGTTACCCCTGCATTCTTGAGTCTGAAGGGCATGATGACATAGCAGTAAGTCCCCCACTGAGTGGTAAAAGAAGTCTTCTTCTAGTCTTCCTCCACAAGGCGGATCTGGTTGTACCCCGAGAAATCGTCCATGAAGGATAGCATCTCATAGCTGGCGGTGTTATCTACCAGGACATCTATGTGCGACAGAGGAAAATGGTCCTTTGGTCAAGCACGATTGAGGCCGCAGAAATCTATGCAGATACGGACCCTACCATCCTTTTTCATAACGGGGATGATGTTAGCTACCCATTGTGGATACAAGACTACCCTGATGAATTTGGCCTTATGGAGCTTGTCAACTTCCTCTTTCACCTTAAGTGCGAGCTTGGGGTGAAGTCGCCTTAACTTCTATTTGACAACTCAATCGTCGGGCTTTAGAACCAAACGATGTTCTACCAATGATGGGTCTAAACCTGGCATATCCTCGTAGGACCAAGCGAAGGCATCGGGGAATTCCCTGAGAATTGCCACAAGAGAAGCTTCCTCTTCACTATTCAAATTAGCACTTATCAATATGATCTTGGGGTCATCCTTAGTGCCGATATTAATCTCCTTGGTGGACTCATCAACGGAAACGCTGGGTTCATCGAATCTCTTGGTTCCGTCGACGAAGGAAGATATGGGATCACCATCCTCTAACGGCTCTTCTTTTTCTTCAGCATCATCATCTTCTTCTAACACATATACCCCTAGGCCATTGTCTGTTGAAAACCATTCTAGTTCAACTGCCCCTAGGGGAATGGGAGTGGATGTGAATTCAGAGACCTGACAAAGTTGCACGCACTTATCGGCCAGCTGGCTGATGTAACGTGCGGGGACCTGACGGACCCTAGATTGCTTAGAAGGAAAGGGCGCTATGTACAGACCCTGACTTGATCTAGACTGTATCTTACTATGTACAAGGGAAGCTTGTGGAAGGGAGTTCAAGGTGTAAAGCGTCGGCCCTTGGCCGAGGGATCCTAGCTCCCAGGATGCCGTTTCTTTAATAGTGAGCTCGCAGGCCCATGTTTGAGAATTGGCATTTTTTTTTGGTGGCCATGAGTGAATTTGCAGATCACATGAGTTGATTGTCCCATGACCGGATAAGTGAGGAGCGGAGGAAATGTTGGATGAAAGAGGAAGGGAATGAAATTGACAGGAGCAGGCCTGTCTAGAGCGAGAAAGACACCCGAGGAGAAAGCCTCATCGGGGGGTTTATCAAGATGAAATAGGGGAAAGAGCCTAAAATCTTCCTCGAGCGAAGAATTGGGATGGGCTTCCTTTTCTTGGGGAATTTCAAAATTTTCTCCCGTCACCGGTCGAGTTCCTGGTTGTATTTGTCCTATGACGAAGCGTTCATACACTAGACCCTTAGTTTGAGTGGTCTTGGATGGCTCCTTCGCGGAGTAACCTAGAACAGCGCGGCCTTTAGCAACCTTAGGTCTCACCCGATGCATAGGACCTTGCTCATGCTGACCTAATTCTCTACCCATGGTAAAGCCCATCCTGGCCATGATCTCCCATCCTTTACCGAATGGGATGTTGGAATGTGTGATCGGCCGAGGAAGAGAAGGAAAATTACGTAGATTTAGGGCGGAGGGCCCTACAACACCTTCTATGGAGAGAATGGGTTTCTTGCCCTTATCTGGAATGGTCATGAAGGGGATCTATTCGGAAGTGAAGGTGTTGAGAGTTTCCACCAGTGGGATACTCTTAATTTTGATCACCCTACCATTGTAAAGAAATTTGAAGCATTGATGGGCTGTTGACGGGATCCCTAGAGTTTGCTCAATACATGGCCATCCTAAGATGGCCTTGTATGCAGGGTCGACATCGAGGACAAAGAAATCTGATGACATGACCACTAGACCTAAGCCAAGCTTTAGGGTCACTTTACCTTTTGTGAACCGCTTTGAATTATCGTATGCCGAGATTATGGTGCACACTTTTTCTAAGTTCTCTTTTCGGAGAACAATCTTGTGAATGGTCTTCATGGGACACACATTGATTGAAGCTCCCGTATCAATGAGGGCGGAGTCGACCTTGACTCCATTGAGGGTGACAGTAAGGCACAATGGGAGTGATCTACTCTCGGGTAGAGCGAGGTCCTTATCTGAAAATGAGATAGACGGTCCACATGTGAGGGCCATGATGGCATCGGTCACACAACTTGCCGGGAGATCCTCGTTGACCATGATCTTTTGGAGGAATTGAAGCAGGGTGGATTGATGTGAAGGAGAGTTTTTGATGAGTTCCAGAATGGAAACTTTAGCTGGAGTCCCGTCCAGGTGTTGGAGAATGTCATACTCCGCAGGGGGACCTTGGGAATTGACCCCTTCCTCGGGCTGAGATTGCCTTTGGGATGGGGGAATGATGCAATTGCGGAGACTGACGTTCACCGAGGCTTCTTTTGGGTTATTCGACTCCGATGGTTTTGGGTAGATTAATTGCAAAGGAGCTGGGGCTCCGAAGATGTATGAAAGGGAAGTTGATTCCTCTCCAAGGATGATAGGAGCAGGAGGAGAGACTGGTTTTGGCTGGGGAGGCTTAAGAAGAACCAAAGGGCACTCTTGCCCTGACTAATTCTTTGAAGGAACATGGGATCCTTGATAAGGTGCTTGAGAAGAACTGATCAAGGTAAGAGGATTCTGAGTGGTAACTGAAGATTGTTTAGGAGTTGGAATCAGATTCCAAGATCAAGGTGAAGTCCCGAGTTTAAATGGCACCCAAGAGGGGGGTGAATTGGGTGTTAAAAAATTAATGAAGATTATTTTCTTTTTGTATAAAATATGTGATAGAATGTTATATGAGAGACAAGGTTAACAGAGACTAAAAAACAAGGCAAGATCTAAAAGGTGATAAATGGATTATTCAGGATAAACGAGAATAAAAATGAACTGGAAATCACACATGCAATTAGCACAGAATGGGGATAGAAGAAAAGGAACAAACCACACGGCGGCAACGATTTTTAGGTGGTTCGGATGCCACAAAGGCAACCTACGTCCACCCCTCACGGACTGTGAGGATCCACACACTATCTTGTAAAAAGTTACAAGATCAACCACACACAACACTTACACACTGGGAAGAGGAGTTCCCGCGAAGATGTAAGAACACCTTAATACACACACAGCTACACGGGAGGACACACAAACACACACACACGGATCTAGGAAGATCCACACACACCGAAATATTTTCACAACTACAAGATCCACATATGAAGCTTAAGAAGGCAAAAAGAATTTAGAACACAATAGAAGAATCTTGATTTGCTCCCCCTTAATGGATGGTTGGATGCTTTGGATGCAGCTTGAATCCTTGGGCTGATCTTCACTTGACTTGATGAAGAAGGATGAAGAACTTCTCTCGGAGCACTGTTCACGTCTACAGTGCCAAATCCCTTCTCTTCCTCTTGGCAGCCTCCCTTTGATCTTCTTGAGCATTAGGGTTTTCCAAACCCTCTTGTATAAGTTATATAGGTTCTTGAATGGTCCAAGGCCTCCCCCAGACCAGATCCACAATATCTGGAGAGTTTGGTAGCTTAGGGATTAAACAATTCCCATGAGAGTGGCTTATCTCGAAAGGTGAAAAAGTCAACAATTGTTGGCAGCTCGGGGCTGGCGGTCGACCTGCAGGGGCTGGCGGTCGACCGCCACTGAGAAACCTGCAAGTGGCCGGTCCCTGGGAAATCCGGTCGACCGGGATTTGAGGGGCGGTCGACCGCCACTGTGACAGACTGTAGAGAATTGCATTCTGTTATTTCAGGTCGACCGGGGTCATGCTGGAGGTCGACCGGACTATCAAAAAACCTGAAAAATAAGAGTTTAGCCCAGAGAACCATATCCACAAGATCGAGACATGAATTGGATGCATGTTTATGGGAAATGTCAAGTTCATTTGAGATCTGAGAAAGCCCATTCGGAAGGCTAAAACCTTAAGCAAAAGCATGAAAAAATCCGGCCTTGAAAACGTGTGAAAAACACTTGGGTCAAGGATTCCAAACAGGAGAGCCACCAAAGGTCCTTGGTTTTGTTATCATCAAAAACACTGAGATAGATATACAACAATCTCCCCCTTTTTGATGATGACAAAACGCTAGGCTTACACACCAAGGTTTATGTTGTAAAAATTCAGATTGAACGTTGTGCTAGAAATGTCATTCACCAAAACAAACCAATCAACACGATGTAGCACAGATCACTAGATAGGCAATAAGAATATGAAATGAGACACCAAAGCCAACAAATGAATTCAAACACCAGTGCTTTCAATTCATCATAGTTTCATTACAAGATACATTAGTGCGAGTGGATGCACGACTCTAAAACCAAAGTCTAAGCAAAAGACTAACACTACAGACAGCCCTCACATGACATGCAAGAAAGCAACCCAACCACACAACGACATACATAAGTAAATAATAAGCCTGCCCTACTACTTCTCCCCCTTTGTCAACAGCAAAAAGGGATGGGATAGACGAAGGAGGGACTCAAGCTGCACTGGATCAAAAGAGAACATGCTAGAGGTGAAAGCAAAACAAAGCCTCATGGAGCATCTGCAGGAGGGGGCTGATCGGCGGGAGGTGTAGGTGGAAGGCCAAGGTGCTGACGAATGGCGCTAAGTTGGTGGCCATGACTGTGAAGAAGATCAAGAACATGACCAATGGATACATCACGAGCCGCATCCTGGCGCCGCATGCCAATAAGGGAGAGCTGCAAGAGGGTAAAGGATCGGCCAGACTCAGCGAAATCTGCGCGGAGAGAAGTCATGTGGGTGGTGAGAGTGGCCATCTGAGTAGAGAGAGTCTCAAAAGCAGTAGAGAAGGTGTCCAAACGCCCTGATAGGGTGTCAAACGCAGTGCCCATATTGTCTCCAAGGGTAGAGAGACGATCCCCAAGGTTATCCACACGAGTCTCCAAGCCGGTAAGCCGCCCGTCAAGAGCCTCGTAGTCCACCGAAGGGCGCTGTCCGGCCCCCTGAGTGGAAGATTCCCCATGGTGAAACTGGGGTGGAGGAGGCATCTCAAGATCCGGGTGAAACGGGGACGAGGGAGGAGGCTGCTCCTCAGCGGGAACTGGAGGGGGGACATCCCCGTCGCCTTGCTGCTGCGCTGGCGCATCATCTTCCTCACGGAGCTCATCTTCCCCATAAACTGGAATGTCCCGCACAAGCTCGCCGTCGGGACCAAAGTAGTAGCCAAAATCTGTGAAAATTTTATGCTTATTGTACACATCATCCGGCCGAACATAGATGAACTGCTCATTTGCCACATTAATCCCGGCATGAATAAAGACTCCGGTCAACTGCGAAGCATAGGGAAGAGACCGCCGGAGGTAGGTACGACAGGTTCCAATCAGATCAGTCATGAGCCGACCCATATTGATTTGAATACCGTTCATAACATGATAGAATAGAAAACGCTGAACCTCTGTAACCTCATCCCGACCGCCCACTTTGGGATAAATCAATGATGTAAACATGTGGTGCAGGACTCGCTGTAGTGAAGGAAAATGATTGGCATTTAGCTTGATCAAATTGCTCACACCGTGTACATACTCACAACTGGTCATAGCAGTAAATGTTGCTGGAACTTCACCAAAACCATATGCCCTATCTGCACCCATGGCGGATACTCCTAGGGCCTGCTGAAATAACTCCGGAGTGATATGAAGCTCCACACCCTCAACCGTGGTGTATAACTGGTCATTTCTCACAGCTAAAAAGCCATAGAACTGCTGCACCAACCGAGGATAATATCGATTGTACCGGGTAACAAAATCCATCCAACCGTCCTGAACCTCAAAAAGAGCGCACAAATTCGGGAAGAGCTCATTCACCTCATCAAAGTCAACCAAGCGAGGGTCGATAATAGGACGTGGAGGTAAGGGTGCTCGAGGCAGAGGAGGAGCTTGCTGAGATGGAGGAGCCGGGGCCGCTTGCCATTGACGGCTAGCTTCACCTTGGGTAGAACGCCGAGAACTCCGTCTTGGTGGCATTCCGAACTTGAAAAACCCACCGGGAAACTCTTGAGGAATCGATCTCAACCCCGGGAACGTGGATGAAGCACAAGGGACACTTCTACGGCTTGGAGGAACTTTTCCACAGAGAAGAAGTTGAGAGAGATCTCCACGAATGCACACCCGACAATATGGGAGAGGTCCCGAAGTGATGCCGGGACGACCGAATCAATGTGCGGATGGAGGAAGAAGGGTTGTGGAGGCTTGGATGGTGGAGATGAGGAGTGTTGGGGTTAGGGTTTGGTGGTAGAGAGTGAGTGGAAGTGAAGGAGAGAGAGAAAGGAAGAAAAAAGACCCATATATGAAGGGTCGGTGGACCCCTAAGTCGGGCCCGTCCGCCGTCGGCGGTCGACCGGCGCGGGCCTGGCGGTCGACCGCCAGGACCAAAATCCCAAAAACTAGATATTTCCTCTTTTTTTTGTTTCTTTCTTTTTCCTTTTTCCTTTTTTTTCTTTTTCTTTTTCTTTCTCTATTGGGGGATAGGCAACGGACTGCCTGAGAGGGGCCACTAATCAGGATAAGGGAAGTGAAAGGAGCAAGATGCATAACTGAGAAGAGGTTCTGATTTTCCCTAGTAAGTACCTTTAGTACCAGCACACTGAGTCCACAGATGTTTGAGCAAGGAATATTAAGCCATAGAAGAATTATTCAAGAAGGGTTGGATATAAGTAGTAACAAACAGGCATGCAAGGTGAGTAACAACGTGAGAAACAACACATAAGAAAGAGAAGAGGCAAAATGCATGGTTTCTACCCTCGGTGCACATGATTTTTCTACAAATGCAACCCTATACCTTAGATGCAAACCTATGCATGTATGCTCTCACCCTTGCACATCCCAAGTTCTCTTCTTATCTTATTAAACTGATCCTGGTTTAGAGGTTTGGTGAAAATGTCAGCTAGCTGATTGTGTGTGTCAATGAAGTTCAATTCAAAGACCCCTTTTCCTACATGATCCCTCAGAAAATGATGACGAATATCTATATGTTTGGTCCTGGAGTGCTGAACATGGTTTTTAGACAAATTTATCGCACTGGTATTGTCACACAGAATTGGAACAGTTTTCATTTCAACATCTAAATCAAGCAGTTGATTTTTGATCCAAAGTACTTGGGCTCCACAACTTCCGGCGGCTACATATTCAGCCTCGGCCGTTGAGAGAGCTACTGAATGTTGTTTCTTAGAGGCCCATGAGACTAGGCAACCACCAAGAAACTGACAGTATCCACTTGTACTTTTACAATCTACAATGCACCCAGCATAATCCGCATCGGTATAAGCAATTAAATCAAAGGAACCACCGATAGGAAACCACAAGCCAAGATTTAAGGATCCAATGAGATATCTAAAAATGCGTTTCATGGCTGATAAATGAGATTCCTTGGGGCATGACTGAAAATGGGCACAGAGACATACACTGAATTGAATGTCAGGGCGACATGCTGTAAGGTACAGTAGCGATCCGATCATACCTCGAAACAGTGTAGGATCTACTGTTTTACCATTTTCATCTTTATCCAGCTTTGTGGTGATAGCCATGGGAGTTGATATGGGTTTTGCTTCCGCCATCCCATATTTCTTCAACAGTTCAATAGTATATTTGGTTTGATTGATGAAGATTCCTTCTAAAGTTTGTTTCACCTGTAATCCAAGAAAGAAGGTTAGCTCCCCCATTAAACTCATCTCGAATTCTCCCTACATGATTTTTGCAAATTCATTGCATAAGACATTGTTAGTGGCCCCAAAGATGATGTCATCTACATACACTTGAACCACCAAAATGTCTTTACCTGATATCTTGGTGAAAAGTGTTTGGTCAACCTTACCTCTCTTGAAACCATTTTCAACCAAAAATGAGGTAAGCCGTTCATACCACGCCCTTGGTGCTTCCTTTAGTCCATATAGGGCCTTTTGGAGTTTGTACACATGTTGTGGATGTTTGGAATCTTCAAAACCTGGAGGCTGTTCTACAAAGACATCCTCCTTGATATAGCCGTTAAGAAATGCAGATTTAACATCCATTTGGAATAACTTAAAGTTCAAAGAACAAGCATAGGACAATAAGATTCGAACAGCTTCAAGTCTGGCAACTGGTGCAAAAGACTCATCAAAATCAATGCCCATCTCCTGGCTATACCCCTTGGCCACAAGCCGGGCCTTATTCCTAACCACCAATCCCGCATCATTTAACTTGTTTCTGAAGACCCAACGAGTTCCAATAGTGGGATGGTTCTTAGGACGCGGCATGAGAGTCCACACCTCGTTTCTTTCAAACTGGTGCAGTTCTTCATGCATAGCCTGAATCCAGGATTCATTTTGAAGAGCTTCACGAAAGTCCTTGGGTTCTTCTTGTGATAGCAAGGCTATCAAGTCTTCCTCTTCAACATGCCTTAGAGAGGACCTAGTTCTTACCCCATCCTCCAAATTGCCTATGATGTTCACAGCTGGATGATCCTTTAGACGGGTGAAGGAGCTGGGTAGATCAGGATGCTGCACTTGTGGTTCTTGTAGTGTCTCGAGTATAAGATCTTCATCTTTTTCACTATTGCTTGAGGTTGCTTCCAACGATTCATCCTTAGCCTTGACACTTATTGAGTTCTTAGGATCTTCATCTGCATCTAAGGTAGAAGAAGTTTGGTCTATCAGTTTTGATTCGGATTCATCAAAGATGACATGAGGACTTTCTTCAACAACCAAAGTCCTTTTATTAAATAGACGGTAAGCTCTAGAATTGAGTGCATAACCTAGGAAGATTCCTTTATCACTCTTTTCATCAAACTTACCCAGGTTGGACTTACCATTGTTCAAAATATAGCAGGAGCATCCAAAAGGTTTAAGATAAGAGATGTTGGGTTTCTTACCCTTGTAGAGCTCATAAGCAGTTTTCATCAGAATGGGCCTTACCATTGCCCTGTTGATGATGTAGCAAGCTGTACTCACCGCCTCAGCCCAAAAATACTTAGGCAGGGAATTCTCACTTAGCATGGTCCGGGCCATGTCTATTAATGTTCTGTTCTTCCTTTCCACTACTCCATTTTGCTGGGGCGTCCTTGGTGATGAAAAATTGTGTGTATATCCCTGCTCTTCACAGAAGATGCTGAAATCATGATTTTCAAATTCACCACCATGATCACTCTGGATGGTGGTGATGAGGTAACCTTTTTCATTTTGAATTTTTCTGCAAAACACTTGAAACTCCATCAGAGCATCACTTTTATTAGCTAAAAATAACACCCATGTGAATCTGGAGAAGTCATCAACAATCACAAAGCCGTAGGATTTTCCTCCTAGGCTAGATGTTCTAGTGGGACCAAAAAGATCAAGATGCAACAGTTCCAAAGGCCTAGCAGATGAAACAATGTTTTTATTTTTGAAAGAGGTTCGTGTTTGCTTGCCTTTAGTACAAGCTTCACATATCCTATCACTTTCAAATTTTAATTTTGGCAGTCCATTCACCAAGTCATGTCTAGACAGCTTGGAGATTACTCCAAAACTAGCATGACCTAATCCTCGGTGCCATAACCATGCATTTTCATGATTGTTCGCAACCAAGCAGAAGTTATCGCATGAAACATTATCAATATCAACAGTGTAGACATTGTTATTCCTTTTTCCAAGAAATTTGATCTCATTTGAACTTTTGTTTAAGACAATGCAGTGAGTTTCATCAAAAATAACTTTAAAACCCTTATCGCACAATTGGCTAATGCTTAGCAAGTTATGATTTAAACCTTTCACCAAAAGCACATCTTCAATAAGGATTTCAGAATTCTTGCCAATGTTGCCAATTCCAATGATTTTTCCTTTATCTTGACCTCCAAAGACAACTGACCCTCCATCCTTATCTTGCAGTGTAGAGAACAATTCCTTGTCCCCTGTCATATGCCTTGAACAGCTGCTATCCAAGTACCATTTGCTCCCCCTGGCTTCAAGACATATCTGCAAGAAAAAAACTTCTCATGCAATTGTTTTTGGTACCCAAACAAGTTTGGGTCCATAGGAGTTAGTCCAACTTCTTGTGGATGTTTTCTTGGTCCATGGAACATGATATTTAGGTGTGCTTTGTCTGAACCAGCAGTTGGACATCACGTGACCAAATCTACCACAATGAAAGCAATTTGCATGTGAGAAGGTTCTTTGATTTTTGTGTGGTTTAGGCTGAACATGTTGGGATTGAGAATCAGAACATGAAGCATGATTATAGTCCTTTTCATGAATGAAGGATGTGGTGATCTTATGCTCAAAAGATTTTTTGTTTTGAGGTGTGTACCCACAGCCTTCCTTTTGGAAGTTGACTTTAACTCCCTGTAGGTTATCCAAGTTTTGTTTCCCCTTAACAAACCTAGTCAAGGTGAGCTGAAGTTCAGCAACTTTTTCAGTCAGAGACCCATTTCTCCTTTCGAGTTCTGAATTGGTGGATTTCAAAATTTGTTCTTGAATTTTGATCCTTTCACATGCTTCCTCCATTTCAGTTATCTTGCATGATAGTTCCTTTTTGGTCTTATCACATTCTATAATTGTTTGCAGTAGATTTTCCTTTTCTTCCGTAGCCTCAAACCATTCATGTTCCAATTTCTCATATTTAGCAAAGATATCTTCGTGTGACAAGTCATCAAGTTTCTTTTTGAGAGTTTTATTTTCAGATCTAGTTTTCTTGTACTTAGTGTACAACTTTTCATATTCAGATTCCCATTGTTCATTGGAAATGAATTCATGTCAGAATTTACCTCCGTGGATTCATCTTCATGTGCCATGAGGCACAAGCTTTCCACAAGTTCTTGAATCTCTTCATCAGATGGTTCATCTTCTTCGTCGCTCCAAGTGGCGACCATGGCTTTGAGTTTCTTGATATTATCCTTCTTGAATTTCCTTTTTAGATCTGGACATTCACCTCTCATATGCCCAGGCTTCTTGCATTCGTAGCATATGATGCTACTTGGCTTGCTCGATTCACCTTTGGCTTGCATGGGCCTTCTTGGCCCCTTTCTAAAGCTTCCCTGAAAGTTTCTCTTCTTCCTTAGAAATTTCCTCACTTGGCGAGTTATCATCGCCAATTCTTCCTCTTCATTGCTTCCGTCACTTGATTCACCTTCTTGAGATTCGTCATCGGATTGGTGAGCTTTCAGTCCAATGACCTTTTTCTTTTTGATGTCTTCGTCAGCTGTTCTCTTTATATTTATCTCATAGGTCATGAGTGATCCTATGAGTTCATCCAAGGTGAGAGTTGACAAGTTCTTTGAGTCTTCAATTACCGTGGCCTTTGTGTGCCAAGCTGACGGTAGGGACCTTAACACCTTCCTCACAAGCTCAGAATTTGAGTATTCCTTCCCGAGACCTTTGAGACCATTTGTGATCTCTGTTAACCTTGCAAACATCTCAGAGATGGTTTCTTCAGGTTTCATTTTGAATAGCTCATAGTCAGTGACTAGGAGATTTGCCTTGGTTTCTTTGACCTCTGAAGTTCCCTCGTATATGAGTCGCAGCTTGTCCCACATTTCTTTGGCTGAACTGCATATAGAGACACGAGAGAATTCACTAGGGTGTATTGCACATTGCATAATATTCATGGCATTAAAATTAGCAGTGCATTTCTTAATTTCCTCGGGCGTCCATTTTTCTTCATCAGCCCCGAGTTTATGAGGACCCTTGTCCACAACTCTCCAAACTTCGTACTCTTGCGCCCTCAGAAAAACATGCATTCTATTTTTCCAGTAAGAGTACTTTGAGCCGTCAAAAAATGGAGGACGGTTGATGGAGTGACCCTCGGGTATCATACCCTTGTTTGCCATTTAATCGGATCTTGCTCTAGATCGTTAGATCTGTGAAGGAAAGAGCCCTTGCTCTGATACCAATTGAAGTCCCGAGTTTAAATGGCACCCAAGAGGGGGGTGAATTGGGTGTTAAAAAATTAATGAAGATTATTTTCTTTTTGTATAAAATATGTGATAGAATGCTATATGAGAGACAAGGTTAACAGAGACCAAAAAACAAGGCAAGATCTAAAAGGTGATAAATGGATTATTCAGGATAAACGAGAATAAAAATGAACTGGAAATCACACATGCAATTAGCACAGAATGGGGATAGAAGAAAAGGAACAAACCACACGTCGACAACGATTTTTAGGTGGTTCGGATGCCACAAAGGCAACCTACGTCCACCCCTCACGGACTGTGAGGATCCACACACTATCTTGTAAAAAGTTACAAGATCAACCACACACAACACTTACACACTGGGAAGAGGAGTTCCCGCGAAGATGTAAGAACACCTTAATACACACACAGCTACACGGGAGGACACACACAAACACACACACACGGATCTAGGAAGATCCACACACACCGAAATATTTTAACAACTACAAGATCCACAAATGAAGCTTAAGAAGGCAAAAAGAATTTAGCACACAATAGAAGAATCTTGATTTGCTCCCCCTTAATGGATGGTTGGATGCTTTGGATGCAGCTTGAATCCTTGGGCTGATCTTCACTTGACTTGATGAAGAAGGATGAAGAACTTCTCTCGGAGCACTGTTCACGTCTACAGTGCCAAATCCCTTCTCTTCCTCTTGGCAGCCTCCCTTTGATCTTTCTTGAGCATTAGGGTTTTCCAAACCCTCTTGTATAAGTTATATAGGTTCTTGAATGGTCCAAGGCCTCCCCCAGACCAGATCCACAATATCTGGAGAGTTTGGTAGCTTAGGGATTAAACAATTCCCATGAGAGTGGCTTATCTCGAAAGGTGAAAAAGTAAACAATTGTTGGCAGCTCGGGGCTGGCGGTCGACCTGCAGGGGCTGGCGATCGACCGCCACTGAGAAACCTGCAAGTGGCCGGTCCCTGGGAAATCCGGTCGACCGGGATTTGAGGGGCGATCGACCGCCACTGTGACAGACTGTAGAGAATTGCATTTTGTTATTTCAGGTTGACCGGGGTCATGCTGGAGGTCGACCGGACTATCAAAAAACTTGAAAAATAAGAGTTTAGCCCAGAGAACCTTATCCACAAGATCGAGACATGAATTGGATGCATGTTTATGGGAAATGTCAAGTTCATTTGAGATCTGAGAAAGCCCATTCGGAAGGCTAAAACCTTAAGCAAAAGCATGAAAAAATCCGGCCTTGAAAATGTGTGAAAAACACTTGGGTCAAGGATTCCAAACAGGAGAGCCACCAAAGGTCCTTGGTTTTGTTATCATCAAAAACACTGAGATAGATATACAACACAAGGTTCCTGGGTGAACATGTTGAGATCCGTCCATGGCTCATTGGCCACTACTTCAGATTTCCCATACCACCTAGGAAAGCCCTCGACGCTCCATGTAACGACCCGAAGATCCAGATACCGGTAAACCGATACCAAGACTCAGCGACGCCACCCAAGAGGCTGATGAGGCCCCGTAAGGGTTGGGAGGATTGGTTGAGGAGGTGTATAATGAACTGGAATTACACGCGCAATTATTAAATGGTAATTTTAAGCATAAGCGGAAGCAATTTACAATATCAGAGTGATATATTTATAAAAAATAGTCCAGATCCATACATAACAAGTCCAATATTGAACAGAAGTCCAAATAAACAACTACACGGGACATACCCCGGCCAAAAGGAAAAGAATGACAGACAAACGGACCACTGCTGGCACCTAAGATTTTCCACCAAAAGCACGAGAAAAGCCTGCAGTCTGCTGCTCCATCTCACCTGAAAAGGAAGGGTAAGTCTCACAACAAAGACTCAGTAGGGTTCACGTGGACCCCTACCTCGCAACTAAACATATGAAAGCTATTAAAAATGCAATGGCATATGAATAACAACAAAAATTAAAGCTGTAATGTTATTTGAACAATTAAAGATAGCAAATCAAAATGCCATTTGATATTCAACTAAATAACTAAACATGAGATTCATAATCTACCTAAAAGAATAAAAAGTAATGTTTCCATCATTTCCAAGTGAAAGGAGAGAGAGAGGACCACCTGAAAGAAGACCAGACGTGTCCACTGATGACTTACACTGCGCCTCAAGTATCTGCACGAGCCTGGAACACAGCAAGTGAGACACGTAACAGTAACCAAAGTCAAGAACTAGTCAGGGTCACACTTCTCAGTGTCTGTCCAAGCCCCTGACCACGTGTGCACAAACAGGCTCAATGCCTTGAGCCACGCCTCTAGCTAGTTTTCTCTCCCAGCAGGACGCTACTGCCAAGCAAGGGGGCCCACAGAAACCATCTAAAACCGTACACCGAGACTACCCCGCCACCTCTCCCAGGTGGGCCGACACTAAAGGTCGTCGGGCTACGACTAGTGGTTCCATCATAGGGAAAGAGAAAACAATTCTATTGGAATATAGAAATGTGCCACAGTTTGTAAAAATATCTAAACATGGAAAGCATATATCATTAAATGCATAATGAAATGAACATGATATAATTGATATGTTGTAGGACCAAACAGTCTAATATAGGCCCGCCAGGAGCTGGGAAACGGTCATGCGACTGACCGCCAAACGGACCCATGCGGTCCTATCCGTGACCGCCAGGCCACGAACATTTCTTATATTGAATAAAATAAAACCCTGAACAAGAAAACGGTCATTCCATTCACCGCCAAGTGACCGAAAATGGTCAGGTCAACACCCACTAGGCTCCCACCACTTTACTTTGTTAAAGGGGCTTAGCGGTCATCTGCTAGCCCGCCAAGGCTCCCAAACGGTCAGTCGCAAGACTGCCAGAAATAGCAAACGGTCAGGGGTGAGACCGCCAAGGTCCACCGCCTTACACCGTTATGAAAATGGTCCCTGGAGTGACCGCTAGCCGTCTAGAGGACCCGATCCGTGGGTAATGTATATGAAACCCCTCTAAATTGATCCAAATCGATGGGAAAACTTGTTTAACCTGCCTTACACCAATCTTACACCCATTCCATAACAGTTATATGCCCAAAAACATAAAAACAAATGCCATAGATGGATTGAAAACATAAATAGCGAAGTTCATGCTATCAAAACATAAACGATGATTTCCATTCATATAATCATCCTATTAACATGCCGATGGAGAGGAAGCGATCCTAACGAGGCAAGGAAGCCATCCCCCTACTTGGTTTAGGCCAAAAACGTCGTTTCCTCGCCATTCTACGTGAAGGAAGCCATGCCTCACCACGTGGGTTCCCGCCTCCACGCTGCAAGGCTCGCCTCCTTAGCTACACTGGCACACCTCTCACGCCCCTGGCTCGCCAACGCCGCCTCCTGCTATCCCTGCAAGACCCCGGGGTGGTCACACCGCCGAGAATGAGAGAGAGGGGGAGACGTGCGTGCGGGAGAGAAAGAGAGGGTGAGGGGAGAGAGGGAGCTCCCACGTAAAACACAAAAAATGATTTTTATTATATTTATTTTTTTGTTATAAAACTTTAAATTATAATAAGGCCTTAAAATAAGTAAAATTGCATATATGCCTTATATGATTTCTAAAAGCTCATAGAAATGGGCTAGTCAATTGTATTTGGCCCACTAAGCCCATTAAAAATAGCCTAAATTCATGAATCATTCATCACTTCAATACCGATAAAGATCCGCTGAGAATCCATTAACTACCGGGTCTTACGGTCCCTCCCTCCTAATAGAAATTTCATCCTAGAAATTTAAAAGGAAGCACAAGGGGAGAACTGAAAGAGATTATACCTTACTTGAATAAAAAGGGAAACTGCTGACGTGTATCATCCTCACGTTCCCAAGTAGCTTCATTACCCGAGTGACGCTGCCACACTACCTTTACTAGAGGGATTACCTTATTCCTCAGTCGTTGTTCACGACAATCATCAATCCGTATCGGAAACTCTGGCATGGATAGATCCGCTGTCACTTCAGGCCACATCGAATCATCTAACACGTAAGATGCATCATGAATATATTTCCTTAATTGAGAAACATGAAACACATCGTGGATTGCTTGCATCGTCGATGGCAATTGAAGTTGATGAGCCACTTGGCCCACACGTTCCAAGATAAGAAATGGACCAATATATCGGGGACTAAGCTTTCCACGCTTCCCAAATCTCATCACGCCTTTCATCAGAGATACCTTCACAAAAATAGAATCTCCAGGCTCAAACTTCAATGGTCTTCTACGCCGATCTGCATAGCTTTTCTGTCGACTCTGAGCTATCAACATCTTCTGTCTGATTAGACGTACTACATCAATACATTACTGAATCATATCTTGTCCTATCAACAGTCGGTCACCAGTCTCAAACCAGTCCAACGGTGTACGACAAGGATGCCCATACAAAGCTTCATACGGTGCCATATCAATACTGGAATGATAACTATTATTATAAGAGAATTCCACCAGTGGCAAGTGTTTACTCCATGAACCCTGCCAATCCAAACAACATGATCACATCATATCTTCTAATGTCTGAATAGTCCTCTCAGACTGACCATCAAATTGTGGATGATACGCTGAACTAAATGCCAATTCTTTGCCCAACGCCTTTTGAAAGCTCTACAAGAAGCCAGAAGTAAAACGCGGGTCACGATTTGACACAATAGATATTGAAATTCCATGCAATGGCACAATCTTCTCAACATAAAGTTTTGCCAATCTCTGAACATTCCACATCACCTTGATTGGCAACATTCTCGTTGTCTTGGTTAGATGATCAACTAACAGCCAAATTCCATCATAGCCTTGAGAAGTGCAGGGTAAACCCATAATAAAATTAGTAGTGACATGATCCCACTTCCACATCGGAATCTCCAAGGGTTGAAGCATTCCTCCAGGCCTTTGATGCTCAGCTTTGACCTGTTGACATGTCAAACATTTAGACACAAAATCAGCTACATCCCTTTTCATACCTGGCCACCAAAACTGCCTTTTCACATTATGATACATTTTCGTGGTGCCGGGATGAATAGCATAACGGGATCCATGCGCTTCACGCAAAATAACATTCCTCAGTGATTCATCAGCTGGAACATAAAGTCTATCTCTGAATCTAACCACTGAATCATCACGAAACTCAACATCTGGCATTAACACAACACGAGACAACTCAGAATCTACCCGCTGTGCCTCCCTGATCTGCTGGTAAATCGCTGGAGTCATCACTAGACTAGCAAACACGGCTACCATCGGATCACAGGGAATTTCCAATCTGAATGTCTCACAAGGAAATTGTTCCCACAACTTCCATTCTCATATCAGCAAATGATTGATCTGCACTTTCCTGCTCAATGCATCAGCCACCACATTCATCCTGCCAGGTTGATAAGATAGAGTAAAATCATAGTCTTTCATATACTCCATCCACCTACGCTGACGAAGATTCAAATCCTTTTGAGAAAACACATATTTTAGGCTTTGATGATCTGTGAAGATCTCAAATTTCTCGCCATATAAGTAGTGTCTCCATATCTTCAATGCAAAAATCACCGCCGCCAACTCTAAATCATGAGTGGGATAATTTTCTTTCTGTTGCTTTAATTGCCGAGACGCATATGCCACAACCTTGCCATGTTGCATAAGCACTGCACCCAAACCTACTCGAGAAGCATATGTACACACAACGAATCCACCCGAGCCAGAAGGCAAAACAAGCACTGGGGAAGTGGTGAGCAGCCTTTTCAATTCATTGAAGCTCTGTTCACACTTATCTGACCACACAAACGCCACATCTTTGCGAGTCAACTTGGTCATTGGCGCGGCAATCCGTGCAAATATTGAATGAATCTTCTGTAATAGCCCGCAAGACCCAGAAAGCTCTTGATCTCCGCCACAGTCTTAGTGTCACGCCCCGAGCCTTTATTACAGCGGAAGACTAGCTCGAGGAACGTGAACAGCTGGCATGGTAAGCCTCTTGCAAGCAAGAACGATCAGAGCGCAAGATAATCACACACATAAATGCAATTGTACAATATTTACTCAAACTTCAACTTATTTCATTAATAATCAAATCAAATATCAAATACAATCACTAATCTTCATCATACTAGACTCAAGAAATAAGAAAATTACATAGACTCAATCTAAACAATGTAGACTTCCTAAGTCTTCACTCATTCTTCATTCACTCTCGGACCCGCTATTTGAACATTCCGAATCCGATCCTGACTCACTTCCATCTCCTGAAAAGATTGGAAATAGATAATGAGCACACTTGCCTAGTAGGTATCTTCGCATCAACATGAAAGAACTATTAAAGTAATTAACATTTTTGCTCTAGAGGAATACGGTAAAATCATGCGAATGCGATAAATCACAAGTAACCAAAGTAGCAAGATGATCATGTAAGATAGAATGAACTAGTATGAACTAGCAAGAATGTAACAAAAATGGCCTTTCATGAACAAGAATGTACTAGCAAGTCACATACTCATCACCCAAACATCTTTTGCTTATGAGCAAGTATTTGGTGAATTTCTGTGGAATATCATGTAACAAGCAAGAAAGTCATGTACGTGTATCGTGGATTTCACTTATTTATAGAGAAAGTACTACCAGCGCAATGCGACGCCAGTAGCATCATACCCCATGGTTTATAGTATGTTTCTGACAATCAGCCGAGGGGACTAGCATAGAGCCCTTGAACACAATCAGTGCTCGATCGCATCTTCAAGTATAAATCAAGCTACTTCCACGTTTCAAGCAATAAAATATGGCCAAGAATGCAAATAAGTTCTTGATAACAATAATCAATAATGAACGCTTCAACTTAGGACATGAGATATCAAGAATGATTTAAGACGATGTCATGCTCATGGAAATACTTCGGCAGCATAATGGTACATTTATTATCAATCATAATTTAAATTAAGTATCTTTAGACAATATGCCGAGTCCTAGACCATCAATACTCCATCTAGGAACTTAGAATATCAACCCTTTGGTCAAACCTCGGGTTAAAGATTTTAGAACTGTGACGGTCTAATACTGGGCCGTTACATGAACATAACGGTCGAGTGTTGGGCCGTTAGAAAGGTTGAATTCAGAAGAAAATAGATATGGACTCAAACAACGTGACGGTAATATATTGGACCATTATATGTTCCTGACGGTTGAATATGGATCTGTTACATATCCAGAATCTGAAAACATCGATAGTGCTTTCTAACAATTGGGCTTTCACGGTACAACCAACTCAGCATCCTAGTGGCAATCCCAGACTCGCAGAGAATCACGGAGACCTTAAAATAAGATTTCCTAGTCCATTGGAAGGAATATCAATAAAGAGGTCCTCATGTTCAAGAATGTGTTTCTATAGTGCAAAGTGTGAACTAATGGCCATATATCGGAATATATGTCATGTACTTAGAGAATTGACTCTATAGACCGAAGGAATGTGTAATGATATAAAATCATGATAAAACTCGTCAATATCTTTTCTAAATCAAAGTTTAAATACAAAACTATAGTGCTTTCGACTTGAAATTATCATCTACTTGAAAATAACTCTAAAGTACCATAAATCATGCAATTTCTAACATGAATCAACACCTGAACTTAAAAATCATGAAAACAGGTTAAGATCTATTTAACTAGGCATATATATAAGCTATTTGAGCCAATCTTAATTCTGCCTTAAGTTGACAAAACATAGTGCTGTGTAACGGACTTGTCTGGGCACGTCACAATATGGTAACGGTCCACTGTAGGTCCGTCAGAGTTCTCAGAACCCTGCAATCGTTTACAGAGGTGTGACGAACCAAGGTAGGTCCGTTACACGTCCCTGACGGTCTTACGATAGAGCGTTAGGTCCTCTATTGACAGGAAATAGAAACTATAGAAATTTATGATTAATTCATGGCATGCTAACTACTTTAATCATGTCAAAACAATAAAAAATCTATCTAGATGCAAAGGTAGTAATGAAATAATGAGAGATAGCTTTTTATCTTCAATTAGGGTTGAAGGCATGCATGAATGTATAGACTAATCCTAAAACATAAAATTCATGAAGTATAACGCATGAAATCCAAATAAACTAGAGGGCTTTTATCCCTAACAATGTGTTTTTATCGTTCATGAGATAACCTACCTCTTAACTGGGCTTTAATCTTCTAATTTGAGTCTTCAAGTGTCGCTCAAGTTCTTCTCTTCCTGTGATTTTTCTGTAACTTCACGTTGCCCTAACTCTCCAATCTCTTGACCTAAAGATGTGAAATTTGGAGGTTAGGAAGATGAAACTAAGAGGAACAACAATTTCTAAAGTATCTAACTCTAATTACCTCGTTTAGGCTCTCTAATTTCCTGATCTTCAGCACCCTGTTGCATAGTTTCTTCGGTTGGCATGATGAAACCAGCAACTTTGGGAGATTCTAACTCCTTGGATACTCGACCTCTTGACATGAAATTTTGAGAGTTGTCAGACCTTAGTATTGGAAACAAAAAGTTCTAAAGGACTTATCCGAGATTCTATCTCCTTACCTTGTTTCTTCACGAGCCAAAAGTAAGAGTCGCTTAGTTCAGAACTGGGTTCTATTTATAGGGTTTTGGCTAGGGTTTGAGGATTAGATTGATTCTAGAGTCCTTAGTAGGCCAGAACCTAATCCCTAAGAGTCCTTAGTAACCTTACACATTCTCCTAATTAGGTCTCTTGCAGATAGGATCCCAAAGATCCAATCTTTTTGCAAGTTCTTCCTCTCACGGAATCGACTGAGTGTAACGGACCAGTACTGGTGTGTTACGTGACTATAGCGGTCGCCCGATAGACCATTACATCAATTAGGCATGGACATTCATCTTAATTCAAATGCTTTGGTTAATTATCTACTAAATTATCTAATAAAATGATATTTTTCATTAAAATTCATGAATAGGATAAATAACATTCTAGAATATGGGTCAAACTTAATGGGCTTGGTCCATAAACCTATTGGGTTTTAACTATTAAAGCTAGATTAGTTATTTAACATAATTGGGCCTTATAATCCCAACATTAATTCATTTGTTAATCTATTTTGCCCTTTATAAATTTTAGAAAATTTTAGAAATTACTTATAAATTTTGGGGCACTACACCCTCCCCCACTTAGAAGAATTTGGTCCCCAAATTCGATACATGGATTTTATGGAGAGTGTACTTACAATCGAATAATTCTGGGAATCTTCTACGCATAGATTCTTCCATTTCCCATGTTGCTTCATGTTGCCATTGCTTCATCCATTGGACTTGGACCATAGGAATAGTTTTATTTCTTAATTGACGCACTTCTCGTTCTCGAATCCTGACTGGTTTCTGCTCGTATGTCAGGTCCTTTTGGATCTCATAATTATCATAAGTAATGACATGATAAGGATCATATACATATTTCTTCAACATAGAGACGTGAAATACGTCGTGAACTCCTACTAACTGTGGAGGTAAAGCTAGTCCATAAGCCACTTCACAGACCCTTTCGAGAATTTCAAATGGGCCAATGAATCTTGGAGTTAGTTTTCCTTTAATGCCAAATCTTCGAATACCACGGCCTGGAGAAACTTTCAGATATACATGATCTCCCACCTGAAACTCCAAGTCGCGTCTTTGATTGTTAGCATAAGATTTCTACCTATCTTGCGCTATCTTCATTCTTTCTTGAATGAGCTTAATTTTCTCTGTAGAATCCCTGATAAGGTCGGAGCCTAGGAATTACTTTTCCCTTATTTCGTTCCAACATATTGGTGATCTACAACTTTTTCCATATAAAGATTCAAAGGGTGCCATCTGTATGTTGGCTTGATAACTGTAGTTGTATGCAAATTCTACCAGAGGCAAGTGATCATGCCAACTTCCTCCAAAATCAATAGCACAAGCCCTGAGTATATCTTCTACTACTTGATTTGTTCTTTCAGTCTGACCATCAGTTTGTGGGTGAAATGCTGTGCTAAAATTCAATCTAGTCCCTAGTGAATGTTGTAGGCCCTTCTAGAATTGTGATGTGAATCGAGGATCTCTATCAGATACAATAGTGATAGGGACGCCATGTAATTTGATAATTTCTTTCATGTATAATGCTGCTAGAATATCCACAGACCATCGACTTTTTATTGGTATGAAGTGTGCGGATTTAGTCAATCGGTCTATGATCACCCATATTTCATCGTGTCCTCCTCTGGTCTTAGGTAAACCCATGATGAAATCCATCCCTATACTCTCTCATTTCCATTCGGGAATATTCAAAGGATGTAATTTACCTGCGGGTCTAAAATGTTCTGCTTTTACTTGTTGGCAGGTGAGACAACGGGACACGAAATCAACTATTTCTCTCTTCATATTGGGCCACCAGAAGTTTCTTTTGAGATCTTGATACATCTTCGTGCCCCCTGGATGAATGGTGTACTTGGAATTATGTGCTTCTTCTAGGATCAGTTTCTTCGTATCATCATGATCTGGTACATACACTCGACCCTTAAATAGCAATCTTCCGTCATTGGAAACAGAGAAATCCGGCCTTTGTTCAATATTGGCTTTAATTTCTAGTAACATGGGATCATCATTTTGTAGCTTAACCAGATCCTCTATTAATGTAGGTTGAGCTCGGATATTAGCTATGAAACAATCATCTTCCTTTATGTCAATATCTAAGTTCATCTGAGCAAATTGAGAAATAAGATTACTCATACTAATCATAAGACTTGATAGCATACCCATTGGTTTTCTGCTGAGTGCATCTGCTACCGCATTAGCCTTACAAGGATGATATTGAATAGCAAAATTAAAGTCCTTGAGATATTATAACCATCTCCTCTGCCTCATATTAAGCTCTTTTTGAGAGAATAAGTATTTCAAACTTTTGTGGTCCGAGTAGACCGTGAACTTTTCTCCATAGAGATAATGATGCCAAATTTTTAAGGTGAAAATAACTGTTGCCAATTCTAAATCATGCACGAGATAATTTTCCTCGTGACGTTTCAATTGTCTTGAGAAATAACAGATTACCTTTCCATCTTGCATGAGAATGCATCCCAAGCCAATGCTAGATGCATCCGTATATACTTCAAATCTACCACATTCCACCGGTAGTGATAAAATAGGAGCCGTAGTAAGATGGTTCTTAAGAGTTTGAAAACTCTTCTCACATTCCTTTGACCAGACAAAAGGATTTTTCTTTTCTTGTGAGTCTAGTTAAAGGAACAACAATCTTTGAGAAGTCTTTAATGAACCTCCTATAATAACCAGCTAGACCCAGAAACCTTCTTACTTCTGATACAGTCATTGGCCGGCTCCAATTTCTGACAGCTTCGACTTTCGAAGGATCCACATCGATACCTTCCTTTGAAATAATGTGGCCTAGGAATGAAACTTCCTTGAGCCAGAATTCACATTTGCTAAGCTTGGCATAAAGTTTATGTTCATTAAGTGTTTACAAGGCTATCCTCAAATGTTCTTCATGTTCTTCTTTTGTCTTGGAATATATCAAGATATCATCAATGAAGATGACGATGAACTGGTCCAGATATGGTTGAAAAATACTGTTCATAAGTTGCATAAATGTAGCTGGGGCATTTGTTAACCCAAACGGCATTACCACAAATTCATAGTGGCCATAACGACTTCGAAAAGCTGATTTATAAATGTCTTCTTCTTTAATTCTAAGCTGATGATAACCTGATCTGAGGTCTATTTTGGAAAAATACACTACTCCCGAAAGCTGATCGAATAGCTCATCAATACGCGGCAACGGATACTTGTTTTTTATTGTAAGTTGATTTAGTCGCCGGTAGTCTATGCATAGCCTGAGAGAGCCATCCTTCTTCTTGACAAATAGCACCGGCGCACCCCAAGGGGATGTGCTAGGTCTAATGAAGCCCTTATCTAGTAGTTCCTGCAACTGCCTCTCTAGTTCCTTAAGTTCCATGGGGGACATCTTGTAAGGGGCTATAAAAACAGGTGCTGCTCCTGGAATGAGTTCAATAGTGAAGTTTACCTCCCTCTCGGGTGGTAAATTGGGTAATTCGGATGGGAATACATCTGGGAACTCATTTACAATAGGAATGCTTGCTAGGATGATTTCCTTGGATTCAGTAACAATGACAGAAGCAAGAAAAGCTTCACATCCTTGCGAGATGAGTTTACAAGCATGAAGAGAAGATATGATAGTGAGATGTTTCCTATACTTGATGCCAAGGAAAGAGAATCTTGGAAGATCTGATTTTTGGAAGGATATAATCCTATTTCTACAGTTAATATCAACATCATGATCTACAAGCCAATCTACCCCTGAAATGGCATCATAACCTTTCATGTCAAGGCATACTAGGTTTGTGGGGAGATTGTGACCTCTACTATCACCTCACTATCAGGGTAATATCTAGTGAGTTTTGCTCCAGAACCTAGGGGTGTGGTTATAGCAAGATCTGAAGGTAGAGGAACTGATGCAATTGGTAATGTTTTGGGAAACATAGTGGAGACAAAAGAATGAGAGGCACCAGTATCAAATAGCACAAATGCAGGACGAGAACAAATTTGAAGAGTACCTTCCATAAGCCCACCATCCCTGGGCGCTTCCTTTTCTTCTAGAACGGCATTAAGGAGAGCATGCCTCCTACGTCCACCACCAGATGACTGGTCCTTCATAAGGGGGCAATCCGACATGCGATGCTCCCTGCTTCCACAGCGTAAACAAGCACCAAGGTGCTTCCAGCACTCTTCAGCCGAGTGGCCGAACTTTTCACAAAAAGTGCAAGCCGTGGCGACTTGCTCCTCCTCCTTAATCTTCTTGTTCTTATGGGAACTTCCACCATTCCCGCTCTTGGACCGTTTCTTACTATCACAGCTTTTGTGAGGCTCCGTGATGCTGAATTTTTCCTTCTTATAACTCTGATCAGATCGTCGGCAAGACTCTTCTCCTTTTCCTTTCAATTTCTCGACCTTTTCTAAGGTCCTTTTTTTTTAAAACCGACCAACAGTTCACTCACTGGTCGAGTGCACCCCGCCCTCAAAGAGGGGGAATGTTCTCACTCCCCCAGGATGTGACTGTGGCTTTTTATTTTATTGATTTTGGGGGAAAATTTATATGGACCACGGGGCACACCCCAGAGAATCAAGAGGGTTGGACTAAACCCTTAAGAGAGACAGTAGAACAGTACAGAACAAAAGAAGCAAAGCAAAATTACAGTATACAGATGGCTGGCATTCCAGCTCTATCAACTCTTAAGGCGCCCTTAGCCAGCCGAGGGAGATCTCTTGCTTGGATGAATATCTGATTTTCAACAACATTGCAAGCATAAGTCGCCAGGGAATCATCAACTTTATTGCCATCTCTAAAAGTATGTTGTAATTGGCATCCACTTTCTTGAATAAGGTCCATGATTTTCCTCCACTAAGGAAGAATCATCCAGATGGGAGTAGTATTGTTTCTAACAGCTTCAACTAGGAGGGCACAGTCTGAGTATATACCCGCCAAGCTTAAACCACTTAGCTTAGCAATATTGAGCCCATCATGCAGGGCCCTCGCCTCTGCCAGTAGGCTATTTCCATATCCATAATAAAATGCAAAGCCAACAATCCATCTACCAGTAGAATCCCTTATACAACCACCACCTCCACTCCTGCCCAGGTTTCCTTTTGAGGCACCATCAACATGCAAGGTGAATAGTCTGGGTGCCAGTCTGCAGTAAACCAGAATTGGCTGCTTAAGTTTAAACCTGGGGAACAAATGAAAAGAAGCAAGGCTGCTGGACTGACTAGCGGACAGAGGCTTGTTAAAATATAGCTTGTCCAGAGCCAAGGCAATTGAAAAAATTATACTCCTCTTTACTTGGTCTATTCTCAGATACTTATTCTCAAATCTGATGGCACACCTTGATTTCCATATCTCCCATAACATTAATACTACTGCATACATTCTAGCAAAGCTAAATGCTGAGTATTTATCAGTTGCATTCAACATATTCCAGCACCGAACAGTAATTTGGTCACTAAGATGAATCTTGTGGCTGATTAAGGGGTGCACCCAGCCCCACAGATCTGATGCCAGATTACTTGTAATGAAAAGGTGATTAAGGTCTTCATTGGCAGGGGAAGAACAACAGCTACACTTAGAAGCAATTTGAATCCCACAATCTGCCACCCTACTATCCACAGGGACAGCCCGATGGATCAGTTTCCAGACAAAGGTAGCTGCCCTTGGGTTTACAACAGAGTGCCATAGTTTAGCCCAGACAGGCCTTGAAGGACCTTTAGTTCGGATTAGATTGCATACTGACTTAACAGAAAAGGATCCCTTCAAAGTCTCTGTCCAGACACATAGGTCAGGCTCATTGTTAAATTGGAGATTAGGAATGGGAAATTCATTATTAAGGTTTCCTCTTGCTGGATGCTAGGTATCACTTAATATCTCTCTAACAGAAGCCAAAGGGATGCCATTTAGTCTATTTCTAGCACTAGCCTGTGCAACATTGAGAATTGGACCATTCCCTGTCTAATTATCTCTTAAGAAGTCAACATTTGCCCCATTCCCAATTATCCCTTTTCTAACGTCCTTTCACATAAGTATGCCCGCTGTACCATCTCCGCATAAGTACGGGTGTTTTGGGTCCCGAGCTGCTGAATGAAACCGGGTCGTAACCCGTCCATAAACCGATTAGCCTTCAATAGATCAGTATTGATTAAATGTGGTGCATAAGGTGCTAGTCTGGAGAATTGAAGTTCATATTCCGCAACTGTCATCATTCCTTGTCAAAGAGAGGTGAACTACATAGCCTTTCTTTATTTCACGTGCTCGGAAAAGTACTTAGCACGGAACAAAGTGAGAAAACCATCCCATGTATGAGGTGCATCGGCCGGAGGTGCCGGAACCAACCTCCACCATGTATGGGCATCCTTGTTGAGTTAGAAAGTTACAAGATGCACCTTCTCTTGATCGGTGCATTGGATGACGTCAAATATACGGTTCATCTCGTCAATCCAGTTCTCTGCTTTGTCCGGATTAGAAGAACCATAGAAACGTGGAGGGTTTAAACTCTGAAAATTGCTATGTAAGTCACCAGCCCTTGCCCCTGCGCCTGCTTGGGCCATAGTTTGCAATGCCTGAGTAAGGCCGGCAACAGTTTGTTGCATGCCATTCCAATCTACGCGATGAGCCATTTGTAAAATAAGGTACCTGAGAGAAATATAACAACTTGTTATTTCTCGTGGAATTGGAAGAAAATTTATCTTAAAGCTAATTAATTATCTTATCCCAGGCTCTACCCAATTCTCACATGGGTATGGAAATTTCTTCCTTAGTTCACAGGTAGGGGTCCTTAAACCTTGGACTTATCCTATGACATGATTCTTCTCCCTAAGTCCTGAGACTTAGGCTCTGATACCACCTTAACTGTCACGCCTCGAGCCTTTATTACAGCGGAAGACTAGCTCGAGGAACGTGAACAGCCAGCATGGTAAGCCTCTTACAAGCAAGAACAATCGGAGCGCAAGACATTCACACACATAAATGCAATTGCACAATATTTACTCAAACTTCAACTTATTTCATTAATAATCAAATCAAATATCAAATACAATCACTAATCTTCATCATACTAGACTCAAGAAATAAGGAAATTACATAGACTCAATCTAAACAATGTAGACATCCTAAGTCTTCACTCATTCTTCATTCACTCTCGGACCCGCTATTTGAACATTCCGAATCCGATCCTGACTCACTTCCATCTCCTAAAAAGATTGGAAATAGGTAATGAGCACACTTGCCCAGTAGGTATCTTCGCATCAACATGAAGGCACTATTAAAGTAATTAACATTTTTGCTCTAGAGGAATACGGTAAAATCATGCGAATGCGATAAATCACAAGAAACCAAAGTAACAAGATGATCATGTAAGATAGAATGAACAAGTATGAACTAGCAAGAATGTAACAAGAATGGCCTCTCATGAACAAGAATGTACTAGCAAGTCACATACTCATCGCCCAAACATCTTTTGCTTATGAGCAAGTATTTGGTGAATTTCTGTGGAATATCATGTAACAAGCAAGAAAGTCATGTACGTGTATCGTGGATTTCACTTATTTATAGAGAAAGTACTCCCAGTGCAATGCGACGCCAGTAGCATCATACCCCATGGTTTATAGTATATTTCCGACAATTAGCCGAGGGGACTAGCATAGAGCCCTTGAACACAATCAGTGCTCGATCGCATCTTCAAGTATAAATCAAGCTACTTCCATGTTTCAAGCAATAAAATATGACCAAGAATGTAAATAAGTTCTTGATAACAATAATCAACAATGAACGCTTCAACTTAGGACATGAGATATCAAGGATGATTTAAGCTGATGTCATGCTCATGAAAATACTTCGGCAGCATAACGGTACATTTATTATCATTCATAATTTAAATTAAGTATCTTTAGACAATATGTCGAGTCCTAGACCATCAATAGTCCATCCAGGAACTTTGAATATCAACCCTTTGGTCAAACCTCGGGTTAAAGAATTTATAACTGTGACGGTCTAATACTGGGCCGTTACATGAACATAACGGTCGAGTGTTGGGCCGTTAGAAAGGTTGAATTCAGAAGAAAATAGATATGGACTCAAACAACGTGGCGGTAATATATTGGACCGTTATATGTTCTTGACAATCGAATATAGATCCGTTACATATCCAGAATCCAAAAACATCGATATTGCTTTCTAACAATTGGGCTTTCACGGCACAACCAACTCGGCGTCCTAGTGGGAATCCCAGGCTCGCAGAGAATTACGGAGGCCTTGAAATAATATTTCCTAGTCCATTGGAAGGAATATCTAATAGAGAGGTCCTCATGTTCAAGAATGTGTTTCTATAGTGCAAAGTGTGAACTAATGACCATATACCGGAATATATGCCATGTACTTAGAGAATTGACTCTATAGACAGAAGGAATGTGTAACGATATAAAATCATGATAAAACTCGTCAATATCTTTTCTAAATAAAAGTTTAAATACAAAATTATAGTGCTTTCGGCTTTAAATTATCATCTACTTGAAAATACTCTAAAGTACCATAAATCATGCAATTTTTAACATGAATCAACACCTGAACTTAAAAATCATGAAAACAGGTTAAGATCTATTTAACTAGGCATATATATAAGCTATTTGAGTCAATCTTAATTCTGCCTTAAGTTGACAGAACACAGTGCTATGTAACGGACTTGTCTGGGCACGTCACAATATGGTAACGGTCCACTGTAGGTCCGTCAGAGTTCTCAGAACCCTGCAATCATTTACAAAGGTGTGACGGATCAAGGTAGGTCCGTTACACGTCCCTGGCGGTCTTACGATAGACCGTTAGGTCCTCTGCTGACAAGAAATAGAAACTATAGAAATTTATGATTAATTCATGGCATGCTAACTACTTTAATCATGTCAAAACGAGAAAAAAGCTATCTAGATGCGTAGGTAGTACTGAAATAACAAGAGATAGCTTTTTATCTTCAATTAGGGTTGAAGGCATGCATGAATGTATAGACTAATCATAAAATATGAAATTCATGAAGTGTAACGCATGAAATATAAATAAACTAGAGGGATTTTATCCCTAACAATGTGTTTTTGTCGTTCACGAGATAACCTACCTCTTAACTAGGCCTTAAACTTCTAATTTGAGTCTTCAAGGGTCGCCCTAGTTCTTCTCTTCTTGTGATTTTTCAGCAACTTCACGTTGCCTTAACTCTCCAATCTCTTGACCTAAAGATGTGAAATTTAGAGGTTAGGAAGATGAAACTAAGAGGAACATAAAGTTCTAAAGCATCTTACTCTAATTACCTCATTTAGGCTCTCTAATTTCCTGATCTTCAAGACCCTGTTGCACAGCTGGGTTGGCGTGATGAAACTAGCAACTTTGGAAGATCCTAACTCCTTGGATACTCGACCTCCTAACATGAAATTTTGAGAGTTGTCAGACCTTAGTATTAGAAACAAAAAGTTTCAAAGGACTTACTCGAGATTCTATCTCCTTACCTTATTTCTTCACGAGCCAAAAGTAAGGGTCGCTTAGTTCAGAACTGGGTTCTATTTATAGGGTTTTGGCTAGGGTTTGTGGATTAGATCGATTCTAGAGTCCTTAGTTGGCCAGAACCTGATCCCTAAGAGTCCTTAGTAACCTTACACATTCTCCTAATTAGGTCTCTTGCAGATAGGATCCCAAAGATCTAATCTTTTTGCAAGTTCTTCCTCTCACGGAATCAGCTGAGTGTAACAAACCAGGACTAGTGCGTTACGTGACTGTAGCGGTCGCCCGATAGACCGTTACATCAACTGGGCATGGACATTCATCTTAATTCAAACTCTTTGGTTAATTATCTAATAAAATGGTACTTATCCTTAAAATTCATGAATAGGCTAAATAACCTTCTAGAATATGGGTCAAACTTAATGGGCTTGGTCCATAAACCTATTGGGTTTTAACTATTAAAGCTAGATTAGTTATTTAACATAATTGGGCCTTATAATCCCAACATTAATTCATTTGTTAATCTATTTTGCCCTTTATAAATTTTAGAAAATTCTAGAAATTACTTAAAAATTTTGGGGCACTACACTTAGGACTCTGCCATTATAGAACAACTTCAATTTTAGCAGGATCAACTGCAACTCTATCATCAGAAATCACGTGGCCTAGAAAGTGAACTTCCCGAAGCCAAAACTCACATTTGCTAAATTTTGCATAGAGCATGTGATCTCGCAGAGTCTGCAATACTACCCGAAGATGCTGAACATGTTCTTCCTCAGAGGCAGAATAGACCAAAATGTCATCTACAAAGATGACCACAAATTGGTCCAAATAGGGACGAAACACACGATGCATTAAGTCCATAAAAGCTGCTAGAGCATTGGTTAGCCCAAATGGCATAACCAAAAATTCATAATGACCATACCTCGTACCAAAAGCAGTCTTCTCCACATTAGATTCCCGAATCCTTAATTGGAAATAACCAGATCGAAGATCAATCCGTGAAAAGACACTAGCCGACTGAAGTTGGTCAAACAAATCATCAATCCTAGGCAAAGGATACTTATTCTTGACAGTCACCTGATTTAATTGTCTGTAATCAATACATAGCCTCAGGCTTCCATCTTTCTTCTTCACAAATAACACAGGAGCACCTCATGGAGAAAAGCTAGAACGGATATAGCATTTTTCCAGCAATTCTAGCAACTGTGCTCTCAATTCTTTCAATTCGACAGGAGCCATATGTTGTGACTCCTATGTGTTGATGGTGTTGACATGTAACTTTACTTCATATGGCAACACATTGTTTTGATGAATTGGCAACATTGTTTATGTTTTGATGAAATCACTTTATCATATTGTCTGTGTGTTATATGCATTTTATCTTGTCTTCACACTAAACACACACTCAAAGTCTCAAAGTCTGCACCTTAGCATCAGGTACATCGCTGTTGGGCATTAAAGTCTGCACATGAGCATCAAGCAGTAAGTGTGTACAACGCCCTGTGTAGGCACGACAAGTCCATACACTGGTTGTACATTGCACAAACATGCGAAGTCACCAAGTGTGTACATTGCATAGCATGCAGGCGTCAAAGTCCATACATCCACAGTGCATTGGCAAAGTCTATACACTGTCCGTCTCATTTAGAGTCTAAGGTGAAGTCTGTACATTGAGCATCTCAATGAGCGTCTCACGCAAGTCCACACATTGGCCTTCAGGCTTGAAAGTCTGTACATCAGACTGTTACAGAAAGTCTGTACATTGGACGGTGTCAGGCAAAGTCTGTACAATGACCGTCTTCCTTAGCGCTTGATCTTCCAAGTCTATACAGGCTTCTGTTTTCCAAAGTCTATACATCCTTCAGTGACTGCTAATGCTTCCCTAACTTTGAGGATGCTCCCCTGGAGCAGTGATTGCTCCCCAGAGACAGCATGTGCTCCACATGCTCTTCTGACGCTGGTGATGCTGTCCAGAGGCCATAGATGCTCCCCTGAGACTTCATATGCTCCCGTGCGAGAACGCACTTTACATTACAAGTCTATACATCATGATCGTCTTTACAAGTTTATACAGAGCTCTTCACTTAACCTGATATTCCGATACTCTGTCTGATAGGTGCTCTACTCGTGGAGGCTAATGAAGGGTATGTGATCCGAGGCTGGAAGGCCTGACCAGATGATGACACATGGACTGACAGCCTGCTGGATGCTGCCACGTAGTCCGAATACTTAGGGCTGAAAATGTGGAGGTCACACGCCGGGGCAGCTGCTACTGCTGCTGCTATATATATGAGTCTTCGTCTTCAGGTGAAGAGTGATCGAAGTTGGCGAAGTCTATACATCCAGTCTGAAACAGCAGCCACCGAGATCCACTATGAGAGAAGAAAAGCAGAGAAGAAGAAAAGGAGAGAAGAAGAAAGAGAGAGAAGATGAGTTGAGAGAGTTATCGTGAGAGTTTGTGAATCAGTCTCTTGGTCCAGTTACCAGAGCTGATATTGCTCAACTTTGAGCTACAATCGTTTTGGTTTTTATTCCATTCGATTGTGTGTGTTTTTTATTTGCAGTCTTGCTATTTTCTCTTTGATTACTCTTGTTCTATCAAGCTGTTAGTCAGCGGTTTCAAGTTGTGAGGCAGCGGGTTACAGAGGTGTTCCTCTGGTCGGCTAAGCTGTAGTGCCCAACAGAGCAAGCTGTGATGCTCAGCTGTTGCAGAGGATGCTCCTCTGGTCGGGATAAGCTGTAAGCCCCAGCCGTTGTTGGCAAGCTGTAAAGCCCAGCAGATTGAAGCTGTGTATCAGCAGTAATCCACATTCGAGTTGAATGTGGGGTGGACGTAGGTCGGATTGACCGAACCACCTAAAAGCCTTGTGCCTCTCGTGTGTTTGATTGCTTGTTTAGCAGATCTTGTGTGTTTCATTCGGTGCATTGGCTGTGTTCGTCTAGTGTTCTTCTAATTTCGCATTTGATTCTAGGCCTAATTTTTAAATAGCCAGTTGATCTATTCACCCCCCCCCCTCTAGATCCACATCCTGTGGTGATAGAGCCTTCCATCTAACTTCAACACTTGGTATCGGAGCTAGACTCTTCTACAGGGACTTACCGCCCGAAGAGGATAAGCACAGGTGGACGGAAGAGGGATGATAGCTGAAGGACACTCCACATCCAAGCCCCCATACTTCGATGGAACCAACTACGCATACTGGAGGGTGCGTATGCAGGAATTCTTGAGGGCTAAAGATTATGAAATTTGGAAGGTGGTTAGCAAGGGACCTTTCGAGCTGTCCCCAAATGAAGATGTATGGACCAAGGAAGAAATTAGAAGGTCCACACTCAACTGGAGTGCAATCAATGCAATCCAGTGCTCTCTGTATCCCACCGAGTTTTCACGAATATCTGCCTACTCCTCAGCGAAGGAAATGTGGGATTGTGGAACGCGCTTTCTCGTTCTCTTCTTTTATATATATATATCTATATGTGTGTGTGTGTGTGTGTGTGTGTGTGGATTATTTATTGATTTATTGGCGTGCCAGTCACCGGGGTGACAATTTTATTATGCGCTCGATCTGACTTTTAATCAGTCGATTGTGAAGTTCGAGTCGGGACCCGAAGTCCGTCATACCATAAAGGCTATGACGTTAATTACGCCCTTCCTAAGAAGGACAACCCTTGATTAAACGCCAAAAATAGGAGGAAGGTAGTGGCAAAAATAAGACTCAAACGAGAGAGACGGTTGGTTCATCAGCAGGGCGTTAAATGGCCTGAGTGAAGCAAGGATACATCAAATGCGGAGCAAATCCAGCGGCATGTCCCCATTACCTTGGACTATGCCAGATGGGGATAGGAAACCACCCATGCAGCGGCAGGGTGGGATCCATAAAAGATCGGGTATATCTAACTCGGAATCCGGCTAAGGACCGGTGCGACATGGCACACCCTGTGCATGCGTGATGTCTTATTGATATCCCCCTTCGGAAGACCATCGGAGAACATGCAAGGGCAGAACTCCGTGGGCCAGTGGGGTTAGGTGAGAATACCATGATCACTCAAGGTGATACGAATGAATTTTGGCAGCATATCCCCTTTATCTTGGATTATGCCAAGAGGAGATAAGCCATCATCCACGAGATGCCGGGATGAAAGCCGGAAAAGAAGGGGGCACCAGGCCCGAAGCCATCACCCACATCCATAGCACCGATTTATGTTCCTTCGGAACCCGTCGGAGCACATGGAGTGACATAGCCCGTTAGGTCCATAAGGTTATAAAGAAATCTGGATCGGAACAGAACAATGTAGGGGAGGTCCTCCCCATTGATTTATTTCCTGAGGGATGCCAAGTGTTCTCCATATATCCCTGGGATGGGTACAATATGGGGATCAAGGTTTAGGCCAAGAAGAAAGAGGTTCTCGGCGTAAGGATCAGGAGTATGGCCCGGCTTCTCGGCGTGGGCTGAAGGGAGCTCCCGGCGCTCCATGAAGGGGGTTATCGGCCTAGGCCAAAGGGAGGAAGAAGAGGATCTCGGCGCGGGAGTTCTCGGCGCGCGCCGCGCCGGGAACTATTCACACCGAGAAGGTGCTGGGCTTGTGCGCCGTGAGGGCTCATGGGGTTTTACGGTACCCTATTTTGGGGGTTTTTCACGGGATTCAGACATGACCTGGGGAATGGATTCAGGAGGCAAGTGAGGAAAGAGCTAGGGGCCTACCATGTTGACAGCAGAGGGTCACAGATGAAAGGGGTTCGAGGGATCAGAGTCACCGGGCCTTCGAGCTCTCAGGAACAGGCTTCACGCCATCAGTATTGCCGACCATCCAGGAGATCGAGAGACGACAAACTCTGATCCCTGCAATGGCCCTAGTGGCTTGAGAAATTTGAGAAGAAAATCACGGACTCCGCGATGTTTAAATCATCGATGACATCGAGGGAGAGAGGGGGGAAACAAGGCCCATAAATCCACAGTGAGGATTGGGGCTTTGTTGGCTCTGTCCCATCCTAAACAGGCATGCATATAAAGGGGAGCCGGCAGACGATTAACGTGTCGAGCTTGGATGAATTGAATTGGGCGGCATATCCCCCGGGCTTATAGACATGCCAAATAGGGATAGGAAGCCATCCACGTAGCGACGGGATGGAATCCAGATAAACAGCGGGGGATCTTCCCCTTTGAACTCCCTGCTCGGTTGGAGGGTCTATGATATTCATTTTCCCGATGGATAGAGTCAAGCGGGGTGCGTATCGATCACACTCCCTTGGCCTTCCGGGGTTCACCCTATCGGATAGAATTTCGATAGCGTTTCCCCTTCTTTCGGGTCATGCTAAAGGAAATAGGCCGTCATCCACGGGTACGGGATGATAACCGAAAAGAAGGCTTGGGCTCCCTGATGATGCAGGTGCCCATGGCAATGCTTGCTATCCCCTCAAGAACCGTCGGGGCTTATACAGTGGTATGGCCCCTTAGGTTATAGGGTTATGAATGGATTTGATCTAAGATGATGTAGGGGGGGTTTCCTCCCGTTAATCTCATCCCTAAGGTACATATGGCGACCATGAATATCCCCTTCAGCCGATATAACAGGTTGGACAAGGGTTGAAAGGTAGATGAACAGACAGGCTCCTGGTATGAGTGTATTGGCCTGAAAGGAGGATCTAGACGCGGATTGATTAGCCAAAGAGGGGCTCTCGGCATTGGAAGATGAACAGGCAAGGGGGTTCTTGGCACGCTGGTTCCCGGCGTGCTCACCATTGCGCCGAGGGCTGTTGCTGCCGAGAAGCTCCGACAGCCCTGTTTTGGAATTCAGATTTGATTGGGACCGTATCTGGGGATCAAATCAGTCTGGCACTATGGACTTCGATGCCATGGCATTAGGGTTTTGCTGAGGGACCGAAGGGTTGAGGTCATCACTTATCAGAACCTCCTGGGATCGCATTCGTCTACAGACAGGACACATCTTCTGTAGCCAGCAATTCAGGAAATCAAGAGATTGATGTCTCCGATTCCTAAACGGCTTGGGGGCCTCGCAAGAAACTCAGATGCCTGCGAAGAATCTGCCATCAAGATAGGAGGGGAGAGGGAAACAGGACCCAATAACCCATTAGATAAGGATTGGGGCCCTGACTTCCTTCCTCTTTGAAGCACAGACTCGCGGGGATGACTCTGAAAACCAAAACGTCTAGAATATTGGACGTTCAGACGAAAGATACATTCATAGAAAGACAGAGGGCAAAACTTTGATTGCCTAATATCGAGCACGACAACCACTAAATTTTATTTCATCTCATTATCACCACTTACATCGACTGCAAGGCTAAAGCCGAGAAACGGGTAAGGGGAGGAACAGAGGCAGGGAAGAAAAGAACTCTCGACCTCATCTGAATAGCTAAAGCATGAAGGCATATACCATTACATACAAAGGAAATCAAAATAAAAGCAAACATGGGGGGGAGGGTGGAGCATTGACTCCTCTCCCTCCCCCGAGCAGCCCACCTGGAGCTTCTTCTTCTTCTCTTCTTTTTAGTAGGGTCTCTTCACTCTTTTCTATCTATTTTCTGGATGAGGTTTTTTTCTTCTCTCGTCCGTCTTCTTGTTCGTCTCGAGAGAAAGGGGGTTTTATAGGCATAGCACCCCCTCCCTATCGGCATGATCATCTCGGCGCCCGGTTGATGAGCTCCCGGCACGCCTTATTCGGAGGCAGTAGGCTTCCCGGCGCCCCTTCCTCATATGGGTATTGTTGGGCTCTCGGCGCCACACGACTGGGCCCATTTAGATCTTTTAGTCTTTTATGCTTCCTCATCAGTAAGCTTGAGCTGTTAAGGTCGCTTAATCTGTCCCTTCATTTGTCGGTCCCTCGAGTCCATCAGGCTGGGCGAAGGCCCATCAATTGGCGAGTTAGCATAGATTCATCAGAATATTTCTGAGGATTTTCATCAGTCAGTGGACTGCAGTTCTTCATCAGTACTGCCGTCTGAGCGACGACAATACCGGACATCAGCTTGGCCGAGGAGGGCTTCAGCCGGGTGGTAGCTTCAGTGATAAATCTTCCGTAATCCTGGTCTTGCAGGGACTTCCGGGATCTTCATCTTTCACTCAATCTTCCATTATGTCTCGTTTCTATTGTCTGTTATATTTCAGGTGTCAACAAATGCCCCCCACTTGCAGGTAGCGAGAGTGAAGAATAAATGACACGGTGCATGCAGGTGCATAATTCAGCATCTGAACCCATTTCTCAGTTTGGGACTGCTAATCATCTTTCATTTTACAGCTTGGAAGCTTCTTTGCATTGACTTTTCTTGTAATTTCTTTCAATTACTTTTGATCTCTTTGTTTTGAATACTCTCGTCACGGCTCTCTCGGCCTGTAGCTTCTCGGCGCAATCACCGGTAGGGACTCTCGGCGGAGAGCTTCTCGGTGCGCCCGGCAAGGGGGCTCTCGGCAGCACTTCTCGCCGTGCCTTTTGGCCGAATGGGGATCTCGGCCTGGGGTTCTCGGCGGCCGTTTCTCGGCGCGTCTTTCGGCCTGGGCTTCTATTTAAGGCGCCGAAAGCCTCCTTCCTTCTCATTTGATACGGCTTCTTCTCTCTCTTCAGTTTCTTTTCCTTCTTGGTGGTGGCGGTGAGTTCCTCCCCTCCGGCCGTCCAGCTTTCTTCCCGTCTCATTAGACTTCGCCCGGGTAGGACGTTCTTTGGGGATTTAATCCCTTTTGCTTCCGGGATCGCCCCCTCTTGGTTGGCGACTCCCTATTCTCCTTGGGCAGACCCCGAATAAGGGTAGATGCTGCTGAAATTTTCAAGGGCTTCATATAATAATCCTTACGAAACTGCCTCTTATCTTAGGTATTTTACTTAACATTTCTTTTTCCTGACTGCAGATATTGCAATGGCTTCCGGCTCTGCTGCTGCATCCTCTGGAGCTGTCAGGGCCAGTTCGTTAGCCCAGCCAGATATATCACGGGCCACAGTAAACTGGCTGAATGTGCACAGTCTAGACTTCGGATATGACAAAATCGCTTCCGTTGATGAATCGTCTGATTCTGAAACCGACACGGTGTCAACATCCCGGGTATACTCCACTGTCATGGAAACATGCTTAAGACGGGGCACTAATTATCGTCCAGATTTCTCGAAGGACAAGCACTTGATGCCATTTATCCGGACTTTCACCGTGGGTGGAATGCGGGACTATCGAATAGCTCGTGCAGTTGAAGCCGCAATTCTGGTCGAGAGAGACAGCCTGAAAGATTCAGTGTATCGTGGGAAGGCTATATATCTTCCCGGGGAGAAGCGTGACTGGGATGCAGTCCTTGGCATATCAGAGCTGGAGCCGGAAAAGAAAATGCTGACCCGGGCCCCGGAGTTCACACCTGCTCGGTGGGATACTGCCAGTGGCCGAGTTCATAGGGAGAAGCCCGGCTATGGTCTCTTCCTGGCACCAGTAAAGTGGGGGTACCGCGAAGAGCCTTTTGTGCTGAATTGTTCGGCCGTTCAGTTCAAGTATCACTTGGCCGCTAGTTGGTTTGGAGATACCAAGATCACTGACGCCCACCTATTTTGAGTAGGAGCAGTGGAGTTTACTGAGTTTGTTCTGAAGGAATATGCCCCTCTGCTGATCAGAGCCGGGGTATATCATAGTGTCTTTGCTTCCAGATTTCGATATCCCATATCCCGAGGGTTATGCTGTGGAATGTTTGAAGTGTTCTGCCCTTTATTCAACATATTTTATACAGTAGAGGGTGAGACATCTCTTGACCTCTGGAGTCTATCACAGCTTTCCGGACTGTCTATTTATGGCGAGCCGTATGAAGAAGTATGCTTGGCAGATTCTGAGAAGGATAGTTTCGATGGTGAAGGCAAGTATTCCCTTGGCTTCTCATACTGGTATCTAATGAAGGAATATCGCTCCATCTGTCTGGCGTACAGTAGAGGGTCCTCCTAAGGCTATCATCCCCGAGAGAAAGGCAGCAAGCTGAGGGTCCGGATAGGGCAGTGGATTCAGTATTTCTTTGACGGCCCCTTGAAATATGCAGACTTCCCTTCCATGGGTCCGACGGCCAGCAAGCAGATAAGGACTCCTCGCTATAAGTCAGAGCTGCCATCTTCATTGCGCCGTGCAGGCAGAGGTGGTCCCAACCCAGCAGGTGTAGACCCCATCACACATTGCGCGGCTTACTTCACATTCTGGTTGTGCACTTTCGCTCTCCCTCAAGGGGACGAGACAATCATCCGGCCAAAAGCTATATACCCGGCCTGTCAAATGGCCTGGGGAATGAGGCTGTCGCTCTGCCCGGTGGCCTTGTGTTTAATCTACAAATCTTTGGGAGATTTGTACAAGCATCGGACTCCCCGTTCTTTGAGGACTGTGGGTCCTTTTCATTTTTTCAATGCCTGGGTCTGTAGTTTATTTCCTGAATTGGCTCCCAGAACTTTGCAGGCAGATGCGGTATTGCCCAGAATGATTGAGTTTGCCAGTGCTGAACCTGGTCCTTTCTATGATTAGCTGTTCCAAATAAGGGGCCGACTGATAAAGGTGCCGGTGGATGCCCCTGGCAGCATTCATTTCTGGAGCTTGGCAGTAGGTTCAGCTCCTTTGATTCATTCTCAGAGAGAGTGCAAGCTGGAAGAGGTAGAGACCTATGTCCATCCTGTCTCAGGGCTTAACACTCCTCGGTCTATTCTGGAGCCGGAGCTGGTCAGATGGGCCATGGCCATTCGGCCTAGTGTCTTAGTTTTCAGAAAGGGTGGTCTACTTCTTCTGGAACCATACTATCCATTCCGCTTTGGGCGGAACTTTGGTTATGACCAGCATATCCCTACATCAGTCGCTCAATTTCCCCTGGATAGCCGGGCTAAGCATGGGTCTGCCATTGTCGGTGATGGCTGGTTGTGGTGGGATTTCTATCATCGCCAGGATGGCGCAATTTTCAGAGTTCCCACCGTTTCCAACCGTGTACCCCGGGTAACATCAGAATGCATCAAATGGTGGAACATTCGAACCAGCTTTTACAGGGATAGTAGAGGTGCATTCTGGGACGTGGCCGAGCATTCCTTTTTGAAACAATAGCCCGGACCAGTGTTTGACATCCCCGAGGCCCACCTGAAGAGGCTTTATTCACAGCACCAGAGGGAGGCGGAGAAATATCTGGCCCAGCGTCGGGCTTTGAAGGAAAAAGATTCCGACCCGCCTGCTCCTGTCTTTGCTGCTATCAACGAGGACACTTTCATGCAGAGCTTGAACATCTGTGCCGTGTGGGGGGCGCTCGTTTGGAGGCGCAACAATACTCATTTCCTGTCGAAGAGCCGCTCCCGGCAGTAGTTTCTTGGAGGGGTCCGACAGATAGATTTCATCCATATAGGACGTTTGTGCGTAGGGAGGACAGGACTCAGACGTACCACAAGCAAACGTCTTGGCTGTTCATTCTGCTGAACATACATGGGTTGTTTGCGGAAAGCCCGCTAGCCGGCATCTTGAATAAGCCACTATTCATCTCCTTTCATTATGTCGACGGTTGGGGCATGGACCACCTCGACTTATTTCGATGCCTTGACTCACGTGGTCATAGTGATCTAGCAGCTTTAGTGGAGAAATGCCAGATATTTGGTGATGTCTGCTGGCTTATCAAGGAGGCTGCTTCCCGCTCCAAGGAGGTAGCTTATCTGTACTGGCCGCTCTCTGTCTTTTATGATGGCCCAGCAGGTATGATCTTTTCTTTTCTGACTGTAATGCTTTCTGATAAGTATTTAAGCTCTGCATTCACTGACCTCATTGCTTCTCTGCCGTCCTCAACAGACAGGCCGGATATAAAGCGCCAGGGGCTATACAGAAAGATCATTGCGCAGGCTGAGAAGCCTACTTATTTTGAAGTCCCTGCAGCAGCACCGACTACCACTCCCCTGCCTCCTGGCAAGAAGAGAAAGGTTTCTGCGGTCAAGGTTGCAGTCGGGAAGGCCAGGAAGGCCAAGAAGGCTCATGCTCAGCAGTCGGCTTCGGTAGCGATGGACACTGGGACCCCTCTCCCTGATATTCCCTCATTTGATGAGTTCGAATCTCAAAGGGAGGCTGCTCAGACATCGGTTCAGGGTAACATCAATAGCCTGCAGTTGCATTCTTCATCCTCTTTTGCTGGATTTCAAAGAAGTCCTTGAATCTGACCCCTCCCTTTTGCACAGCCCAAGAGCCAATTGTGGCATCTTCTGTGGTGGATACCAGGCTACCTTCTCCCACGCCGGCTAGTGAGGCGGAGGGTAAGCATGCCTTTTTCATTTTTTTCCTGCATATTTCAATTACTTTTCATTGTCCCTCTCACAAGCTTTTCCCTATAGTGACGGTCGGGGATGTTAGCGCAGCAAGAGTGATATAGAAGGGGGGGTGAATAGATCACTCCCAATTTGCAAAACTTAGGCAAGAAAATAAATCTACCGCTTATGCCCCTTCTAAAATAGCACACAAAGAATTGCAAATGCAGATACCACTCAAGATCGAATAAGAGAATGATGATGAAGAGCTGAGCAAACAAATAGTCGAAGTGACAAACAGATAGAGAGCGCTGATAAAGACCGCAAACCACAGAGAAGACAACCGATTTTTAGGTGGTTCGACTGCAGTCAGCAATCTACATCCACCCCTCACTCCAACTAGAGTGAGGATTCCACTAGCCACTGCTAGAGCACAGCAGACTCAGTCTGCGAACAACTTGCTGCCAAACAGCTTGAAAACCCAAGGGAGACAAATCCCTCAACCAAGTTCTGCCACCCACAGAGCTTGAAACCTGTTCTAGCACCCAGCACGAACAGAACCGGAGAGTGCCTCTCCCTTCCTCCACACACCGAAGGGAACCTGCTAATGACAACCCGTCACTAGCAACACCAGAGATCAGCGATCTCTCTTCCTCTGCAACCCAGAGGGAAACCGGAGTTAGACTCCCTTCCTCCACATACCGGAGGGGAACAGATCAGAATTAGACGAAGAACACATAAAGAAAATCAGAAAAGAAACTAAAGACTGATCGAGAAAACATTCGATACTGAGAGTTAATACAAATGTGGCTTCCTGGGAAGCAATTTCAAAAACCAGATACTGCAAACTCTCTTTCTCTCTTCACTGCTATCTCTCTTTTTCTTTCTCTTCACTGCTATCTCTCTTTTTCTTTCTCTTCACTGCTGGATCGAGCTCTCTATAATTCTCCCTTTTCTTTCTTGGCTTTGATCTACCTTCATCGGTGGGCGAAGGTTTCTATTTATAGCGGCAGCAGGTGGATAGGGCACAACATGCGTGTGCTTCCCACGCTCGATCCAGAACCTTCCTGCCACGTGTCCTCATTGGGTTGGTTCCTCTTGTCTTGGATCACGTGCAGCCCATTTATTTGGGAATATTCTTCCTCGTACCTGTAAGGAGATAAAAACCATTAACACGCTGTATGGCCACTAAAACTAAAGCTGCATGAGGTATATGATAACAACACGACGTGACAACTACACGAGATAAGAAAAGAACGACACGAGATACAATGGACAAGATTGACACAATCAAGGAAGGTGACACGAGGTCAGATCAGGATAGCACGAGGTGAGAAGAAAATATCACGGAGTGAAACAATAGAAGAACACGTGATTTAGAAGAAACCTGGACGAGGTTAGAACGAAACAACACGAACTAACAAACGGCAACAAAAGACGACACGAAGTGAAACAACACTTGAAAACATAAGAAAAACAACTCGAGCACAAAATAGCTCGAATGAACGACTCGAAGACGAGGCGACATGGGCTGACCACGACACGAAGACAAATAACAGAAACCGTCACGAGTTGAAGACAACACGAAGATGAAAACAGAAACCGACATGAGTTGAAAACAACACGAAGATGAAACATAGGAATTGACACGGAGTGTGGTCAAGGCGAGAAGGACACGAAGTCTAAAGAGAAAAATAGCACGAAGATAGAAGAGTGACACGGCTATCACGACACGTGATGAAGCAGTGACACTAAGAAAAAGAATGACTCGAGGAACAATAGTAAGTGACACGAAATTAAACAAGTAGACATAAAAGATGACACGAGATGAGCAACTAAAGGACAGAGAGAAACGATACGAGCTTCACAGAGAAGCGACTCGGAGTTCGTCAGAACTATTCGAGCTGCTTCAGTAACACGACACGAAGACAGAGGGAGACACGACACGAAGTTAAACAACCGAGACTAGGACTCAAAGACATAGATGACAAGGATAGAACAACACGAAGTATTACCTCATACAAGTTTTCCTGTCAAGCATGGAAATCAACACGAAGTGTTGTAAGCTCAGACGACACGAAATCTTTTCGTGTTAGTGAGGGGAAACAACACGAAGTGTGGCTCAAGTGGCACGAAAACAACTCCCAAAATTAACTGAAGTGGCTCGAGGATTTACATTAACACAGAGAAACATTTTTTTTCACAAAGGTTCATAGTGTTCAAACCATCAAGACATTATGACTCAGGCAACACTAAAATTCATTTGGTCAAATTGTTCAATTGAACAGGACATTCCCTTACTGTGTAATCCATTCACTTACATGATGAAACATGAGATTATCTTGAGATAAAGAAATGATTTATAGTGTGAGACATCATCAAAATCATAGGGACACAACAGGGGAGGAGACTGAAATTATGGGAGAGGCTGGCGATATCACTCAGCCACAGGAGGGTCATAAGACCCAGATGAAACGGGGCCTCGTCCCTGTGAGGCGTATAGTTACCTGGTCTTCTTCCAGGCAGACGTTAGAAATGGTGGTCCCGCACGTGGATAGTGTAGAAATCTCTTCTAGTAGCTCCGCGACCGCTTCTGAGGCAGATGGAGAAGAAGCAGGTTTCAGCGAGAGCGAGACGGAGGGTGTTTTCAAATCAGAGGCCCCATCCGTATGCACCGCCATTGTTCCATTATTCACCCCCTCGAAGTTGCTGGTGCTATCTCCTGAGGAGGAATTACAAGAAGAGTTCGCCGGCTTAGATACCGAGGCAGATATAATTCCTCCTTTTGTTGCTTCAGCAGTGGGACTTTCTTATCCTCTGCACTCCTTTGAGGACATTGACATTACATTAGAAGTGAGTCTCTTTTCTTCTCCTCATTGTTTTCCCCTTTTTATCTGCTGCTTGACGCTGTATTGATCTGTTCACAGGAATCCCATGTTGCTAGCCCGGTGATGACTGCAGCCTTTGAAGCCACTCTGTCTGACGCCTTGGCCATTGTTCCTGCTTCGATAGTAGCCTGGGCAGGCGTTCCTGAGATAATCCACCCTGTGCCGGTGAGGGTGCAGTCCTCTACGGACTTAGCATTGTTGCACTTGAGGACTTCGGGGGAAAGTCCGGCTCTCATCAAGGTCCTGGATTTCAGAGCTGAGATGGACCCAATTAGGGGTTCCGCCTTCATACCGGCTGCAGTGCTGACCATTGCGCCTGAATCGGCAATTCCCATAACATCAATCATGGAGAGTGAACCCTTGCCTCTCCGGGCTGTGACCCCTGCAGCCTTGACATTGAAGGAACTGGCTATTGCAGCGGGGGTGGAAGAAGGAGAGGTAGCCGTTACAGAAATTGGAGTATTGTCTATAACTGCCCCGGAATCTATCTCCATACTTTCGGAATCTGAGGAGGAGGTACCCTGCGAAGAGGATGTTGAAGGTGCGGGTATTGCATTAGAGACCCAGGAAGCAACCATTCCGACACTTACTGGAGTTACCCCCGCGAGCATCCAAACGGTGACCCTCGAGGAGATGGAGGTGGAAGGTCCATCGGCTTCGTCAAAGGTTGTGGAGAGAGCTCAGTTGGCGCCTTCGGCAGACCTCCCGTCTACTTCTTCTCAGCCAGATATCACCCTATGGGCAGACATTGATAGTGAAGTAACCTTTGAAGTGGCTCCACTTCCCTTTCCTGGCTTTGCTTCACCTGAGAGTTTTGTCTAGCAACATCTGGACATGTTGCGCCAGCTAGTGGAATCCCAGCCCGGACTAACTTATCCGTAGTTGAAGGAGATAGCCGAGCATTTCACCGCCGGTTTACAGGCAATGGGTTGTCCTCTAGAGATATGGACCCAGCGGGTTCTGTTGCTGTTAAAATTTGTACATCGCCGGGATTTCTTGGCGCACATTATGTCTGACAGACTGGCGGCTTTGAAGTTGCAAAAGATGGAGTGCAAATCTGAGCTAGAAAAAATGAACTTTATTCTTCAAGAGCGACAGTGCCAACTGCAGTCTCTGGCGCAGCGGGAGCAGTTCGTGCGCGGCCGAATAGCCATTCTGGAGGCTGAACTGTCTGGTCTCCGAGCTGAGCTGTCGCAGATAACAACTTCCCAGCCGCAGCTCGAGGAAGAAGCAGCTCTATTGGAGGGGCAGGTGGCATCCTTTCGGGACGAGTCTGTTCGACTGCAGGAGGAGGAAGCTCGACTTCATGAACTAGGGGCCGCCCCCTATGTGGGTCTTCTGGCCTTCGAAGACATCTTTCGGCGGCCATGAATCATTTCTTTTCTTTTTTCTTTTGTCTTCTATTGTGATACAATGTCTCTTCGGGGACCCTCTATGTACTCCCTTTTTCAATGAAAAGGACTCTTTGGCTCTATATGTATCCATCCCTTTTTTTTTCTTTTGCATGTGGTTTTATCACTGTGGGAAGTGGGGTAGTGGTTTTAGCAGTCCTTCATGCGAATGACTCGTACTAGGCAGGAGAGCGTCCACCCCTTCATAGAAAGGATGGGGGACTCGCTCCACCGCGTGACGGCATCCGAGGAGGTGCTTAAACCGAATTCTGTTGGTAGCAGCAAACGTCCTTCTTGGCCATATGTGCTGCGGGGGAGACAACTTGCAGGAATATGAATAAAGAAGTTCCATCAGAGTAGACGTAAGGTCTAGACTGGGCAGAGGTTATAGCAGGCGGGACATTAAAGGGTGTATAGTTTTCATCAGGACAGACGTAGGGTCTGAACTAGATAGGATTACATCATTTATCGGGCGAGGTGCCAGTCGATCAATAGCTGGTTCCATCATCGATATTGGGATCATATCGATGCAAGGGAGCTTCATAGGTTTCATCAGAATAGACGAAAGGTCCAAACTGGCAGGATTTCATCATTGATCGGGCGAGGTGCCGATCGATCAATAGTTGGTTTCATCATCGATATTGGGTTTATATCAACGCAAAGAAAGTGTTATAAGTTTCATCGGAATAGACGATAGGTCTAAATTGGCAGGGTTTCATCATTGATTGGGCGAGGTGCCGGTCGATCAACAGTTGGTTTCATCATCGATATTGGGTTTATATCGATGCAAAGAGTCTCATAGGTTTCATCAGTATAGACGTAAGGTCTAAACCGGACAGAGGATTTCATCATTGATTGGGCGAGGTGCCGATCGATCAACGGTGGGACGTATGTAAAGGTGTAGGTCTCGTCAGGACAGACGTAAGGTCTATTCCAGCAGGTTTTATGGCGGGTGGGACTTTGCCAAGAAATACGTAGGTTTCATCAGGACAGACGTGAGGTCTGAGCTGGACAGGCTTTATCAGAATGGTGATGGGTTTCATTATCGGTGGGACATTTGAAAGAGGGTATGTAGATTTCATCAGAGTGAACGTAAGGTCTACCCTGGAAAGGCTTTATCATCGGTGGGGTATAGAGCCAAATGACCGATGGAAGGCTTCATCAGTGAAGGGGAGGTGAAGGCAGCGTGCCGATCGGCATGGGACTTTTGAATTACCACATTACTGACCCAAGTGCCCTTTCGAGTTTTCACCAGAGCCAGCCCCCTCTTGCTTTTGCCCACGCGCCCTTTCGGGTTTTCACGTGGCGGGGTACCCGATTTTGCCTGTAGTGCCCTTTCGAGTTTTCACCACAGCTGGATTTTGGGCCATTTTTGCACTTGTCCAGAATGCCTGAACAAGTCTGACGGGGTATCTCTATTTTCAACCCCATTTTTATATATATACTTTTTTTGTCGTTTTCTTTCTCTTTTCCTTTTTCATTGTCTTTTCTGGGACCAGAACTTTCATCCTATCCAGACGAAAGGTCCGAATCGATTTAGAGGATATAAGTAGCAGCTCGGGCACGAGGCCGCTTTGTGAGAACATGAGTTTCATCGTTAATGTGGGGTTTAACATTAACGCAAGGGAATAGAGTTTCATGATCTATCCAAACGGAGGGTCTGAATAGATTCAAAGAGCAGTGTTGTGCTATGTCAGAGCGGACGGAAGGTCCACCCTGGATGGACTTTAGCGTCGATCAGGCAGCGCGCCAGCCGATCGATAGCAGGTTTCATCATTGGTGTTGGGTTCATATCAATGCAAGGATTTCATAGGTTTCAACGGGATAGACGTAGGGTCTAGCCTGGACAGGTTTCATCGCTGATCGGGCAGTGTGCCAGTCGATCGGCAGCGAGTTTCATCATCGGTATTGGGTTTATACCAATGCAAGGATTTCATAGGTTTCATCGGGATAGACGTAGGGTCTAGCTCGGACAGGTTTCATCGCTGATCGGGCAGTGTGCCAATCGATCGACAGTAAGTTTCATCATCGGTATTGGGTTTATACCAATGCAAGGATTTCATAGGTTCCATCGGGGTAGACGTAGGGTCTAGCCCGGACAGGTTTCATCGCTGATCGGGCAGTGTGCCGGTCGATCAGCAGCGAGTTTCATCACGGCGGGACGTAGAGAAATATGAAGATCTAGTCGGAACAGACGTAAGGTCTAAACCGGACCGGTTTCTTTGCCGATCGAGCAGCGAGCCCATCGACCAAAGGTAGGTTTCATCATCGGTATTGGGTTTATACCAATGCAAAGGAATTCATAGGTTTCATCAAGATAGACGTAAGGTCTAAACTGGATATGTCTTATCATTGATCGGGCGGGGTGCCGGTCAATCAACGGTGAGTTTCACCATGGCGGGACTTTGGATAGGGTGAATAAGGGTCTCATCAGGATAGACGTAGGGTCTATACTGTGTGGGTTCAATCGTTGATCGGACAAGGTGCCGGCCGATCGACGAGGAGTTTATGGTGGGAGATGAGGCTTTCTTTTGGGCTACCACATTACTGACCCAAGTGCCCTTTCGGGTTTTCACCGGAGCCAGCCCCCTCTTGCTTTTGCCCACACGCCCTTTCGGGTTTTCACGTGGCGGGGTACCCGATTTTGCCTGCAGTGCCCTTTCGGGTTTTCACCACAGCTGGGTTTTGGCCATTTTTGCCCTTGTCCAGAATGCCTGAACAAGCCCGGCGGGGTATCTCTATTTTTAACCCCATTTTTTTTACTTTTACTTTTTTTTTTGTTCTTTCTTCTTCCTTCCTTTGTAGAGGGTGACAAGTGGGACTGTCACCAGCTTAAGATGAGGGTAGTCTGGTTAGGGCGGAGTGCCACTAGACCAAGAAAAGGGTAGCTCGGCTAGGGCGGAGTGCCGTTAAACCAAGAAAAAGGGTAGCTTGGCCAGGGCGGTGTGCCGCTAGATCAAGGAAAGAGGGTAGCTCGGCTAGGGCGGAGTGCCGCTAAACCAAGAAAAGTGAGTAGCTCGGTTAGGGCGGAGTGCCGCTAAACCAAGAAAAAGGTAGCCTTTGTCCGATTACTCGGGGAATGTTGGTTGTGCAGCATGATATAGCTTTAGGTGTCTACCGTTGAGTGGCGAGGATCGGATTTCCCCTCGATGGTTAACAACCATGTAGGCCCCTCCTTCGTAGACCCTCTGTATCACATAAGGGCCCTCCCAATTAGCATTTAGCTTTCCTTTTGGGTTGGACGCCATGACTTCTTTTTTCTTGACCATGACGAGGTCACCTTTCTTAAATTCTCGTCCTTTTACGAGTTTGTTGAAAGCAGTGGCCATGCGGGCCTGATACATTTGGATATTCTTCTGAGCTTGGAGGCGCTTCCCTTCCAATTCAGCCAATTCTTCTAACATTCTTTCAACATTGGTTTGTTCGCCACGGGCCAGGTCATATTGGACTGCCACTCTGAGTGACGAGACTTCCAGCTCTAGCGGAACCACTGCCTCTGAGCCGTATACCAATGAGTATGGTGAGCACCCTGTAGGTGTCTTGAAGACGGTGCGGTATGCCCACAGAGCTTCATACATTTTCTCTTCCCAGTCGTTTTTATTAGAACCAACGACCTTGGCCAGCAAGGTGCAGAGAGTCTTGTTAAAAGCTTCTGCCAATCCGTTTGCCTGCGGATTGTAAGGAGTGGAAGTCCTCCATTCGATCTTATACTTTTCGGTAAGCCGATAGACTTTCTGATTTCTGAAATGACTTCCATTGTCAGATATTATTCGGCTGGGGATCCCGAACCGGAAGATGATGTTCTGCTTGATGAATCTGGCGACCAGTTCACCAGTCACTTCTCTTAATGCTATAGCCTCCGCCCATCTGGAGAAGTAATCTGTTATGGCTAGTATGTACTTATGTCCGGTCGAGGAAGTCGGCAGTGGACCGACTACATCAGTTCCCCATTGCGCAAACGGCCAACTGGGAACTGTAGGATGCAGAGTCGTAGGAGGCCTTCGAGGCACAGTAGCATGCTCCTGGCATTTCTGGCATGATTTTGCAAATTTACAGCAGTCTTCGAACATGGTGGGCCAATAGTAGCCCAGCTTCTTGATTTCTATCTTCATCTTGGGACCAGCCTGGTGGGCACCTACTGTCCCAGCATGTACTTCTTTCATCGCTTGCCAAGCTTCCTCAGTGGACAGGCAGCGGAGTAGAATCTTCTTGCGTGCATCTGCCATTATTCGGAACAGAGTCCCCTTTTTGAATTCATAAGAATCTTTGATTCTCAGAAGTTTCATCTTCTCTTCTCTTTTCTGCGGTAGCTTTTGGTGCAGGAACCACTGTAGCAAGTGCTGTCTCCAGTCAGATGCATGTTCTGTGCTAACAGTAGCGACTTCTTCTTCTTCGGGGCACCCTTCTAGCATACTGGGGACTTGCCGCCGGTTCATAACAACAATGTTCAGTGTCTCATTTGGCGGGACTGCTAGTGAGCTGGCTAGCTTTGCCAGTGCATCAGCCTGGGCATTATGTCCACAGCCCACATGCCTGAGCTCAATATGATAGAATTTCGCCATGAGGCTCACAGCCTTTTGGTGATAGGGATTCAGTTCTGGCTTTCACACTTCGAACTCCCCTTGGATTTGCTTTATCACCAACATCGAATCCCCGAATACCTGAAGCATTTGGATACCCATGTTGAGGCTGATATGGAGTCCGATTATTAGAGCTTCATATTCGGCTTCATTATTGGTGCAGGGCTTGTTTATAGAACAGGAAGTATGCACAACCTCCCCTTCCGGTGATCTCAGCACAATACTGACTCCGGCCCGAATTCTGGTCTTTCCATCAGAGTCCGCCCCTGTTCCGGATGCTCCATCAAAGAATAACTGCCACATAGCTGACTGAGCCTGGCAGGCTTCGAGCGTCTCATCATCGGGTAATTCAGTCCCTAGCATATCATTTTCTGGCACAGGATGTTCTGCGAAGAAATCAGCCACGGCCTGTCCTTTTATAGCCCTCTGGGGTGTATAGGTAATATCTAATTCCATCAGAATTACTGCCCATTTGCCCAACCGGCCCTTCAGTACTGGCTGAGTCAATATATATTTGAGCGGCTCTGCTGTAGATATCAATCTGACTTCATGTGACAACATATAGTGTCGGAGCTTTTTGACAGCAAAGACCAGTGCCAAGCAGGTCTTTTCTATGTAGCTATAACTTTCTTCAGTTCTAATCAGCCTCCTACTTAGGTAGTACAAGGCATGTTCTCTGCCTTCTTCATTTATCTGTGCCAGCATTGCCCCCAGGGAACAGTGTGTGGCTGCAATGTACAGTATTAAAGGTCTGCCTTTAATAGGTGCCCCCAGCACTGGAGGGGTCTTGAGATATTCTTTTAGCTTCTCAAAATCTTCCTGACAGCCATCGTCCCATAGGAACGGTACATCTTTCATCATGAGCTTGTGAAAGGGGTGGCATCTTCCCGATAGATTAGATATAAATCGTCGGATGTAGGCCAGACGCCCTTGCAGGGATCTCAACTCGTGCAGATTCCTTGGTGGAGGGAGCTCTTGGATAGCTTTAATCTTGGACGGGTCTATTTCAATGCCCCTATGACGGACAATAAACCCGAGGAATTTTCCACTGGACACGCCGAAGGCGCATTTCATAGGGTTCATTTTGAGCTCATATTTGCGCAACCTCTGGAACACCATCTTCAGGTCTTGCAAATGGTCTTCTCTTCTGCTGGTTTTCACCACCAGATCGTCAATGTAGCACTCTACTTTCTTGAAGAGCAAATCATCAAAGATCTTTGTCATGGCTCTTTGGTAGGTAGTGCCGGCATTCGTGAGGCCGAACGGCATCCTTTTATAGTGGAATATCCCCTTCGGGGTGCGGAATGCATTGTGCACTCTGTCTTCTTCAGCAATCCAGATCTGGTTGTATCTGGATGACCCATCCATAAATGATAGGGTCTCATGGCCAGTAGTTGCATCGATCATCACCTCAGTGATTGGCACCGGGAAATCATCTTTCGGGCAAGCCTTATTAAGTTCCCAGAAATCAACACATATTCTGATCTGCTCATTCTTCTTCTTTACGGGCACTATATTGGCCAGCCATGTAGTATACTGGTTTTCTTCGACAAAGCCTACATCAATCAGCTTGTCAACCTCTTTGTTAATCTGATTTATCAGTTCAGGACGCATTCTCCTGGAAGGCTGCTTTACAGGGTTAGCCTCTGGGTTTATTGCCAATCGATGCTACGCCACATCAGAACTCAGTCCCGGCATTTCATCATATGTCCATGCAAAGCAGTCTTGGAATTCCTTCAAAAACTGTATATACTGTTCCCTGGTAGCTGGCTCTAGCAGTGCACTGAGGAATGTCGACCTTGGCTCATTTGCGGTTCCCAGATTTATTTCCACAAGCTCATCGACGGTGGCCTGACCTCCGTCTTCGACCTCGGGCGGGGCTTCTTGCAAGTCAGTGAAGCCTCCCGGGATATAATCTTCTTCAGTTTCATGATTCTCTATTTCATCATACTGGTCATCAGCGGGTGCTGGCTCATCATATACGGCCAAAATTGTTGTATTCTGTTCAGTGTGCCCCGAGGACGTAAATGGATCAGCAGGAAACTCAAAGACGGAGTCTTCCGCCCTTAGATGCTCTTCTGATGCAGACTCCCTTGAGAGATCATCATTCTATAGAGCCCAGACTTCTTCCAGGATGCGCTCAAACTCCAAGCGTTCCTTCAGCTCTTTGGCTGCTTGGTCTTCATCCGGGGTTCCCGTGTCAAACTTTGCTTCAGCATGGAACAGATCTTCTTTGGAAGGTAGGTCTTCCCAGCACCAATCTTTCTTTGTTTCATCAGACGTTCCCGTCCCTGGTTGATTATCTGGGGCTTCATTGTCTGTCATGGACTGATAAATGATTTCTTCATCTTCCGAAGGGTACGGGTCGTAGCCCACCCCAGGGGAATCTTCATGCTGGTAGAAGGTAGAGATGACATCCACCTCGGCCTCATAGTATTCTTGTAAAGTATAGCCCAGTCCCGGGTGCTGTGTGATCTTCCTCAATTCTTTATTATCTCGAGGCGGATCCCATAACTCCTTGAATGCTTTCTTCTGGGCGGCAGATTGTAGTGATGGCATTTTCATCTTAGAGAACATCTGCGAAACCCGCTGGGTAGTACAATCCAAGCCTGTAATCGGCACCATCCGATTCGCAGCTTCTTCAGGGACCATGCAGTCTTGATCATCTTCCTCGACTGACTCCCCGATGTAGAATATAATGGGAGGCTCGCAGAAGCGAGGGACTTCCATAGTCCTCAGTGGTAGCACCGTCTGGTACTCAAGGCTGACGATGGGTTTAAATAAACCCTGTGGAACCTTCACATGTATGTACCTATCTTTCATTTCTTCATCGGTGTCCTCTGGACGGATGCTGGGAGGGGTGATCCGAGCAAAGTCACCAGCGTAAGAGATGTGAGATACTTCATGCTTTTTAATATAGCCCTTTGGTGGCGGTGGAGACCAATCTCTTGCCTTCGTCGCCGGCTTCTTCTGGCTGGCCACAGCCTCTTTCTTTTCACCCTTCTGTGACACCTCGGTGTAGTAGGATGCATCGAGCATATGACACTCGAATACTTCGAAGGGATGCAGATCTGCAAACACCCTTTCTTCTTTTCCTTCATGGCAGTATTTGATGCACTGATGTAGCGTGGATGGCACTATCTGATATTCATGTAGCCATGGTCTCCCCAGCAGGGCCTTATATGTGGTGTTGGAGTCGATTACATAGAATCGTACCACGGTAGTGAGATCGCCCAATGTGAGGTTGAAATCAGCCACCCCAAGAGGTGTTTCACATTTCTGGTTGAACCCTGCAATTTTCATATCTCTGACCTTGGTAAGTTACAGATCAAAGTAATATTTCTGATAGATGCGGTATGGGAGGAAGTTCACAGAAGCCCCGGGATCTATCAGTATCCTGCTCAGCGGCTGACAGTTCAGGGAACCCTTCATATACAGCGGCCTATTATGACCGGAATTCGGGATTAGCATATCATCTTCTGTGAATGTGATCGATGGCCCAGAATTCACTTCTGTTAAGAGTGCTTCATATTGTGCCGGCGACTGCAAGGCATCCACAATTGCTTGGCGGGCTTCTTCACTCAAAGAGAGGATTTCTCAGATGGAGAATCTGGTAGGGAGCTTCTTTAGCATCTTCATGATTCGACTGCCTACCCGGACATTAGACAGTCTCATTTCTTCTGCCCATCGGGGTCTTGGAGGTTCATGTGGTGCCTGTGGCCTTTGCTGCCCAGTCCCAATTTCATTTTCTTCCCCTGTTTCCCGGGAGGCTTCTTCTGTAGCAACAGCCCCTGACTTTGCTAGAGGGTCACTTCCTTCATTTTCTTCATGTTGCTTCTGCTTCCTAATCGCAGTCTGCTAGCATTTATTGCTTTTAGCTAGAGCAGTGTGAGCCAATTGCTCATTCTCCAAACTGGACAAGAATTCCAGGAATGAAGGAGCTTCTTCTTTCTCTTGGTACAAGCTGGCAGGGGGAGGAACCTGGACACCTCGTACCTCTGGTTCTAGGATCTGGTAGGGTTGCTCCCCTCTGAATATAATATTATGATTAGCTGGTGGTGGGCGCCCCCATCTTTTCCCAGAACGTGTTGCATGGGCTGAGGTAGAGGCCTCAGCATGGTTGGCTTCTAGTGGGGCATTTGATGCTTCAGCCTCATCATCCTCCCCGGGCAAGGAAAAGAGCACTGATAGGGTGTTACATTGTACTGTCGTGACTTTCTTTCCCTTTTTAGGCTTGGGCCGTCTCTTCTTCTTCTGGGAATTTGGCTTTGCCAGCTCCTGCCCCCAGAAGGGCTCAGTCTCATCTTTTCTTTGTTCTGCCTCTGGCTGCTCTTCAATTTTCAATTCTTCGAGCTGCTCCCAGAATATACAGTCTTTTACCAGCAGGTGTTTAGGCTTTTTCTGCTCATATTCATCGAGCTCATTGATATACTACTGTAGACGCCTGGCTGCAGGACTTACTTCCTTATGTGTAGGTAGGGGGACTTGTCTTCTCCGGTTATGAGTGGGGATCCGGATGACTGGCCCTGTCTCAGCTGTGCGCCATACTGGCTTTACTGGAGGCGGTTCAGGTCTTGGTGTGACACCGTGGATAATTGCTCCCTTGGTATTGGCTGCGGGAATCTTCTTTCTGTTCTTCATGGGTTGCATCTGCCATCCTTCCTGATCCTTCAGTGGGGTGAGGAAGCAAGCTTCATAAGTATGCTTAGTACATTCTTCAACGGCCTCCTTAGGCATCTGCTGGTAGATTGAAATCATATTGGCGGCCATTTTTAATGCCGGAGGCTCATGCGGACGAGGTGGCTCTACCTGGTAATCTCCCAGCTGCAGGTCGCCCTTTTTGACCATGCCTTCCATGATATCTTTGAAGGCGTAGCAGTCTTCAATTGCGTGCCCCAGTGCACGGTGATATGGACAGAACAGTGGATCACCTTTCTTTGCCGCGTCATCGGGTCTCTTTGGTTCAAGCAATGTTACCTTGTTGAACTTGTATGCCCAGTTGAATAGTGCGGCTGTCTTATCTTTCGGGAAAGAATATAACTTTCTCATTTTGTTTCTCAGAGAGACCTTATCTTTTCTTTCTGTCGTGTCTGCTGGCGGGGGAGCTTCATCTGCCCCCTTCTTCCCCTTCTGCTGCTCGAAGGTTTTGAAATCGACGGTGTTAGCCTCAAAATGTGATGGTCGTCGATCATTAGATTTACCTTTCAGCACATTGGGAACATTGGTGGTTGGACGTTTGGACAAGAACGTCTCAACCTCCACCACTATATTGTTTAATCGGTCAAATGTTCTGACATCTGCACCGATCATCTTTTCTAGCACCTCTCTCCTGAGGCTCTATTTGCATATCTGCACTGCATCTTCTTGATGAGGGGGTCTTCTGCATCTCATGGCTAAGTTCCTCCATCTTTTGATGTAGTCCAGTGCAGTTTCATCTTGCTTCTGCCTGGTTGCATATAGCTCTGCTATTGTGATTTCTCTTTCAGTGACATGAAATCTATCGCGGAATTTTCTCTGCATATCAGGCCAATCAACCACCGATCCAGCTGGCAGGCTTGAATACCATTCAAAGGCTAACCCAGTAAGGGATGAGCCAAAGAACTTAAGCAGATAAGCTTCGTCGACTGCCAGGTCGCCCATGATTGTGGTGTAGTAAGCTATGTGCTCTCTGGGGGAGCCCTGGCCATTAAATTTTTCGAACTTAGGCGGCTTACTGACGCCTGGAGGTAGTCTCTTAGCAGCATATTGGGGAGGATATGGCACCTTGTACACATCATAGGTACTAACATCATCGCCAGTCTTCTCAGACAGCTTCATCTCCACAATTCTTTCAATCATCAGCTTGTGGGCTATGGCTGGATCTATGTCTTCTGGGAAGAAGTGAGCTTGTTGCTGACTATGAGGAGTTGTCATCACAGTGGCGCGCAAGGTGGGCGCGGTAGGTTGTGTCTGAGATGCAGAGGGCTGAGCTACTGTTTGCTGTGGAACAGGTTGGCTCGGTGCTTTGCCCTTATCAGCCAGAAGAGGATTAGCTGGGATAGCCGTCTCTGTTGAGCTGGAAGTATGACCCACAGGCTCGGCTTGCTTGGAGACCGGTGTAGCTTCATGTCTCTCATTGAGCTATTTTCTGAGAGCATTGATCTCCTGCTGGTATCTTCTGAACATCATCTGGATCATGGGATCCAGGGTGGACGGGATCTGTACATCTTCTGAAGTCCCTTCAGCATCATCAATGAAGGGATTATCTTCTTCTTCCGTTGTCACCACATTAACTGTCATAGTGGTGATCTTGCAGGCTTCACCATTAGTCTTCATTTTATCTTTTGCCGCCTGGCCTCTTCTTGTGACAGGCCCGGGTCTGGTTGCCAGCCTGAGTAGCTCGTCCGGTTGAGTTGGTAGCATGTCTTGCCCCCTGACAAGTCCAGCCATGTTACAGGTGAAGATCTGCATCTTTCCCTTCCGCCTGTAGACTTTTCTTTCTACCTGGTCGGGGTAGTTGAGTCGGTCAAAGACTGATATTCTTTCTTCAGGTTTTTCCCCACACAGGTCTTCTTTCCCATATCCGGCCCCGCGGCCTTCCCCATAATCATTGGAATCGGAGGAGGAGACTCCGAGCATCACTTCCTGAAGGGTTTCTTCTTCTTCTTCATCCATGGTGCCCAAGGCACGGGATAATCTTTGCTGACCGAGGGCAGAGTTCCCCAGGTAGTGGAAGTAGTCTTGGACTACTTGTTTCATCTCCTCTGGGTTGTGCCTTTGTGGCTCTGGTTGGAGCATCAATCTTTCCTGGCCTCTTGGCTGATGAGCCAGTCTTGCCACCTGAGCATTCAGATGCTCAGCTTTGGAATATCTAAATATATCAGCCTGTCTGGCACAGGCTCTTGCTCTTCTTGGAATGGCAGCAGCGACTGGTTCGCTTGTTCTCATTCTTTCTTCTTTCTCAAATCTTCTGTCGCCATCCTGGCAGCAGTTGGCAGCAGCATCACAGTTCTTCCTTTGCCATCTTCTGCCCCCAGCCCTGGGATGGGGGACCGAGAGGTCTTGCTTCTGCTCATATTTTCTGCCCCTCATCCTGGGGTGAACAGTGGTCAAATTTTTTTCTTCATTTTCTTTCTCATCTTTCTTACCCCAAGCCCTGGGGTAAACAGCAGCATCATCTCTTATGTCTTTTCCTTCTCTTCTTCTGCTTCCTGCCCTGAAGCGGGCAACAGCATCCTCGGTAGCTTTCCCCTCATCTTGAGTTGGGGCCCAGCTCTGAATCTTCTTTGGTCGCCAGACCTATTTATATCTTGCTGGCTTGGGCGCCAGCGGCTTCCTCTCATCAGTTTCCCTATTGGCCCTCCTGGTGGCCAGAACTTGGAACTTGTTGTCGATCTGGACGGTCGGGACAATCCTGTCCGGCCGGACTTCTCTCGGGCGACCGTTGAGGTTCACCCTAACGTCACCCATCATCATTGTCCTCCCAGAATTTGAAAGACGACGGTCGGCAGCAGCATACCGGCTCCTCCGGTTAGTTCTTTTCTTCATCTGGGCAGCAGCGGGGACCGTGTCCCTCCTTTGAACATGATGAACATAGCAGGCGACGGCTGTCGAGGTCGTCCTCTCTGGTAAGCCACCCTTGTTATCAGCAGTCTTCATCGAGGCACTTGCAGCAGTGCCTTGCTCGTTGTTGTCGACCTGCAGAAGGTCGGTGAAGACGAGGCCCAGGCAGTTGGGCAGCCCGACAGCAGGGGGCATCGACCCGAATGACAGCGGTACCGCCAGGTAACCCTCTCGGACATGCACATCGATCGATTGTTGGCCGAAGCACACGGACATGACTCCAATAGTCATTGTAGCTTCCTGGAAATAAGGAAAGCGCACAGAATCAGAAATTTGAGGGGGGCCCGCTGGGCCTCCTATTTTTGGCGTAGAGATGAAGGGAAACTCGGTCCCACCGGGCGTGCCAGACTTGTGGAACGCGCTTTCTCGTTCTCTTCTTTTATATATATATATATGTGGATTATTTATTGATTTATTGGCGTGCCAGTCACCGGGGTGACAATTTTATTATGCGCTCGATCTGACTTTTAATCAGTCGATTGTGAAGTTCGAGTCGGGACCCGAAGTCCGTCATACCATAAAGGCTATGACGTTAATTACGCCCTTCCTAAGAAGGACAACCCTTGATTAAACGCCAAAAATAGGAGGAAGGTAGCGGCAAAAATAAGACTCAAACGAGAGAGACTGTTGGTTCATCAGCAGGGCGTTAAATGGCCTGAGTGAAGCAAGGATACATCAAATGCGGAGCAAATCCAGCGGCATGTCCCCATTACCTTGGACTATGCCAGATGGGGATAGGAAACCACCCATGCAGCGGCAGGGTGGGATCCATAAAAGATCGGGTATATCTAACCCGGAATCCGGCTAAGGACCGGTGCGACATGGCACACCCTGTGCAGGCGTGATGTCTTATTGATATCCCCCTTCGGAAGACCATTGGAGAACATGCAAGGGCAGAACTCCGTGGGCCAGCGGGGTTAGGAGAGAATACCATGATCACTCAAGGTGATACGAATGAATTTTGGCAGCATATCCCCTTTATCCTGGATTATGCCAAGAGGAGATAAGCCATCATCCACGAGATGCCGGGATGAAAGCCGGAAAAGAAGGGGGCACCAGGCCTGGGGCCATCACCCACATCCATAGCACCGATTTATGTTCCTTCGGAACCCGTCGGAGCACATGTAGTGACATAGCCCGTTAGGTCCATAAGGTTATAAAGAAATCCGGATCGGAACAGAACAATGTAGGGGAGGTCCTCCCCATTGATTTATTTCCTGAGGGATGACAAGTGTTCTCCGTATATCCCTGGGATGGGTACAATATGGGGATCAAGGTTTAGGCCAAGAAGAAAGAGGTTCTCGGCGTAAGGATCAGGAGTATGGCCCGGCTTCTCGGCGTGGGCTGAAGGGAGCTCCCGGCGCGCCATGAAGGGGGTTATCGGCCTAGGCCAAAGGGAGGAAGAAGAGGATCTCGGCGCGGGAGTTCCCAGCACGCGCCGCGCCGGGAACTATTCACGCCGAGAAGGTGCTGGGCTTGAGCGCCGTGAGGGCTCATGGGGTTTTACGGTACCCTGTTTTGGGGGTTTTTCACGGGATTCAGATATGACCTGGAGAATGGATTCAGGAGGCAAGTGAGGAAAGAGCCAGGGGCCTACCAGGTTGACAGCAGAGGGTCACAGATGAAAGGGGTTCGAGGGATCAGAGTCACCGGGCCTTCGAGCTCTCAGGAACAGACTTCACGCCATCAGTATTGCCGACCATCCAGGAGATCGAGAGACGACAAACTCTGATCCCTGCAATGGCCCTAGTGGCTTGAGAAATTTGAGAAGAAAATCACGGACTCCGCGACGTTTAAATCATCGATAACATCGAGGGAGAGAGGGGGGAAACAAGGCCCAGAAATCCACAGTGAGGATTGGGGCTTTGTTGGCTCTGTCCCATCCTAAACAGGCATGCATATAAAGGGGAGCCGGCAGACGATTAACGTGTCGAGCTTGGATGAATTGAATTGGGCGGCATACCCCCGGGCTTATAGACATGCCAAATAGGGATAGGAAGCCATCCACGTAGCGACGGGATGGAATCCAGATAAACAGCGGGGGATCTTACCCTTTGAACTCCTTGCTCGGTTGGAGGGTCTATGATACTCATTTTCCCGATGGATAGAGTCAAGCGGGGTGCGTATCGATCACACTCCCTTGGCCTTCCGGGGTTCACCCTATCGGATAGAATTTCGGCAGTGTTTCCCCTTCTTTCGGGTAATGCCAAAGGAAATAGGCCGTCATCCATAGGTACGGGATGATAACCGAAAAGAAGGCTTGGGCTCCCTGATGATGCAGGTGCCCATGGCAATGCTTGCTATCCCCTCAAGAACCGTCGGGGCTTATACAGTGGTATGGCCCCTTAGGTTATAGGGTTATGAATGGATTTGATCTAAGATGATGTAGGGGGGGTTTCCTCCCATTAATCTCATCCCTGAGGTACATATGGCGACCATGAATATCCCCTTCAGCCGAAATAACAAGTTGGACAAGGGTTGAAAGGCAGATGAAGAGACAGGCTCCTGGTATGAGTGTATTGGCCTGAAAGGAGGATCTCGGCGCGGATTGATTAGCCAAAGAGGGGCTCTCAGCATAGGAAGATGAACAGGAAAGGGGGTTCTCGGCGCGCTGGTTCCCGGCGTGCTCACCATTGCGCCGAGGGCTGTTGCTGCCGAGAAGCTCCGACAGCCCTGTTTTGGAATTCAGATTTGATTGGGACCGTATCTGGGGATCAAATCAGTCTGGCATTGTGGACTTCGATGCCATGGCATTAGGGTTTTGCTGAGGGACCGAAGGATCGAGGTCATCACTTATCAGAACCTCCTGGGATCGCATTCGTCTACAGACGGGACACATCTTCTGTAGCCAGCAATTCAGGAAATCAAGAGATTGATGTCTCCGATTCCTAAACGGCTTGGGGGCCTCGCAAGAAACTCAGATGCCTGCGAAGAATCTGCCATCGAGACAGGAGGGGAGAGGGAAACAGGACCCAATAACCCATTAGATAAGGATTGGGGCCCTGACTTCCTTCCTCTTTGAAGCACAGACTCACGGGGATGACTCTGAAAACCGAAACGTCTAGAATATTGGACGTTCAGACGAAAGATACATTCCTAGAAAGACAGAGGGCAAAACTTTGATTGCCTAATATCGAGCACGGCAACCACTAAATTTTATTTCATCTCATTATCACCACTTACATCGACTGCAAGGCTAAAGCCGAGAAACGGGTAAGGGGAGGAACAGAGGCAGGGAAGAAAATAACTCTCGACCTCATCTGAATAGCTAAATCATGAAGGCATATACCATTACATACAGAGGAAATCAAAATAAAAGCAAACATGGGGGGGGGGGAGCATTGACTCCTCTCCCTCCCCTGAGCAGCCCACCTGGAGCTTCTTCTTCTTCTCTTCTTTTCAGTAGGGTCTCTTCTCTCTTTTCTATCTATTTTCTGGATGAGGTTTTTTTCTTCTCTCGTCCGTCTTCTTGTTCGTCTCGAGAGAAAGGGGGTTTTATAGGCATAGCACCCCCTCCCTATCGGCATGATCATCTCGGCGCCCAGTTGATGAGCTCCCGACGCGCCTTATTCGGAGGCAGTAGGCTTCCCGGCGCCCCTTCCTCATATGGGTATTGTTGGGCTCTCGGCGCCACATGGCTGGGCCCGTTTAGATCTTTTAGTCTTTTATGCTTCCTCATCAGTAAGCTTGAGCTGTTAAGGCCGCTTAATCTGTCCCTTCATTAGTCGGTCCCTCGAGTCTGTCAGGCTGGGCGAAGGTCCATCAATTGGTGAGTTAGCATAGCTTCATCAGAATATTTCTGGGGATTTTCATCAGTCAGTGGACTGCAGTTTTTCATTAGTACTGCCGTCTGAGCGACGACAATACCGGACATCAGGGCTTCAGCCGGGTGATAGCTTTAGTGATAAATCTTCCGTAATCCTGGTCTTGCAGGGACTTCCGGGATCTTCATCTTTCACTCAATCTTCCATTATGTCTCGTTTCTATTGTCTGTTATATTTCAGGTGTCAACAGGGATGCACTTGAAGTCATCTATGAGGGGACTTCACAAGTCAGAGAGACTAAGACTAATCTACTGGTTTCAGAATACGAAGCTTTCAAGATGAAGCCTAATGAGACGATCAAGGAAATGTATGCTCGGCTGACTATTATCACAAATGGTCTCAGAGGCTTCGGGAAAAAATATTCTGAGTATGATGTAGTCAGGAAGATCTTGCGATCCTTGACTCCAATTTGGCACACCAAGGCCACAGTTATGGAAGAGTCAAGAGATCTGCACAATACTAAGGCAGATGAGCTGATCGGATCTCTAATAACTTATGAGATGAATATGCCGAAGATAGAGGAGGCTGACAGAAAGAGGAAGCCTATAGCTCTGAAGGCTAGTGCTAGCAGATCCAGTCGATCCAGCCCCAACGGATCATCAACTGAAGAGAGCTTGTCTGAAGAAGAAGTGGCAAATGCTGATATTGCCATGATTACTAGGGAATTCCGGAGATTTCTCAAGAAGGAAGGAAGAAGATTCAGCCGAAGAAATCCCAACAGTGGCCGCCGAGACACAAGGTATAAATCAAACCCTGTAAAGAAAGCTGAAACTAATGTTTGCTATCAATGCAGGAAGGCGGGTCACTTTAAAGCTGAATGTCCGACAAATCAGAACCTCAAGGACAAGTCCAAGAAGAAGAACACAAAAGGAAAAGCTATGGTGAGTGCCTGGAGTGATGAGGACGAGGGATCCTTGAGCGTCACTTCGGACAATGAAGTTGAAGCTGAGAAGCCAATCTGTCTCATGGCAACCAGCTCAGAAGATAGAGAGGAAGAATCTGATGAGGTATCCTCTCGCTATGAAAATTTTACTATTACTGATTGGATGGTTGCTTATGATGAACTTACTGATAGAGCAGATGAGGTCAGAAAAGAAAACAGGCATCTACGAAGAAAAATTAAAATCATGCAAAATGATACTTCATTGTCTGATAAAATTACCTGCTTAGAAACTGAGAACAGTAATCTGAAACTCACATGTTCTGAATTTGAAGAAATCAATAAAGAACTGAAAATTTCTAAGGAAGAAAATGTGAGATTAGACAATGAAATTGATGCATGGAAACTGAAAATTCAGAATTATGAAAATGAGATAAAGATTGTTTCTGAAAAATATGAAGCTGTCCTCAATGTGAATAATGAGTTAAAAAAATCTATTGATGAAGTTCAGAAAGATAATGAGGATAAGCTAAAAACAATTGAGAAAATGACCCAAGGATTTGAAATTTTAGATGCATTATTGGGGTCAAGGGTAAATTTCAGAAGAGAGGGCCTAGGATTCAACTCTAGTGCAACTAAAAGCTTTGGAATGAAAACTATTTCCTTTGTTGCACAAAAGGAGAAAGGACCTCTGATCAACATGAATTCTAATAATGCTGTACAGACAAATTTGAATCTGAAAAAGCTAAATGCAGAGGAGAAGGGCAAACAGAAAGTAGGTGAGCCTAGTAGAATTGGGACTTCCAAACCTAGCTCTAGTGCTCAACCCAATGTTAGGGGTCAGCCTGTTCAGGTAAACAAACCCCATGTCAATGCCAAAAAGTCTTCACCACCATCATCACAGAAAAGGACCCAACCAAAACCTATGAATAGGTCAGCAGGGTCAAGGGTGTAGGGAAGACAAAATATTTTCAAAAGTCAGCCCAACAAATTCAATCCACCTAGAGTTCAGTCCTACTACCCCACACAGCCAATCTATCCTAATGGGCGTGGGTGGACTAGAACTCAAGGGATGTATACAGGGTATGTTCATCAACCTACACACTTTTACAGACCCTATGTCAGAAATTGGGAAAATGGGTATGGTAGTCGGATGCCTAGGAATTACCAACATTTCCACAGCCAGCCCAAGAACTACCATGGCCAAAACTTTATGAATGCAACCTGGTCGAAGCATTGGCACAATAACAAAAATTCTGTGAATAACTCTGTTGGTGCATATAAGAAGAAAGTCAACAAGAAAAAGCAAAACAAAAAGAAATCTGTAAAATCCACTGAACAGAACTGCTTCAAACAAATGTGGATTCCTAAAACCATGCTTTCTTTCTTTACTTGCACTTCATCTGCATTGGAGCCCAATCAGACTTGGGTTCCAAACTCTTTGCCCTAATTATGTGTGCAGGTATGCCTGGCAGCCAAGAGCAACTTGTGGTACTTGGACAGTGGTTGCTCCAGGCATATGACAGGAGATAAGGCCAAGTTTTACATGCTAACTGAAAAGCTGGGAGGCCTTGTCACCTTTGGAAGCAACACAAAGGGTAGGATCATTGGATCAGGTAAGGTAGGTAAGTGTTCTACCTACTACATTGATGATGTTATGCTGGTTGAAGGGTTAGCTTACAATTTACTTAGTATCAGCCAGTTGTGTGATAAGGGTCATAAGGTTTTATTTGATTCTCAATGCTGCAAGGTTTTTGAACCTGATTCAGAAATTATAAAATTCTCTGGAAAAAGAATAAATAACACATACATGATAGATCTAGATGATATTCAGCATTCTAACCTATGTCTTACTGCCAATAGAGAAGATTTAGCATTTTTATGGCATCGTAGGTTAGGCCATGCTAGTTATACCATTTTACATAAACTAAACAAGCATAGCATGGTTAGAGGACTTCCTGAAGTTTCCTTCAAGAAAGAAAATAAAATCTGTGATGCATGCACTCAATCAAAGATAACTAGAAAGTCATTTAAGTCTAGAACTGAAAATCTGTCTTCCAAACCCTATGAGCTGATACACATGGATCTTTTTGGGCCAACCAGATCTGTCAGCTTATCAGGGAGGAGGTTTGGGTTTGTCATGGTAGATGACTTTTCTAGGTATACTTGGGTTTATTTCTTATCTAATAAGAGTGATGCCTTCTCAGAATTTCAGGAGTTCTATGTTAAAATAAATCATAAAATTAAAAACATTTTGACTGATCATGGAGGTGAGTTTGAAAACTCACAGTTTGATGAACTCTGCAGGTCAAATGGAATCAACCATAGGTACTCCTCACCAAGGACACCTGAGTAGAATGGGGTTGTGGAGAGAAGGAACAGAACCCTAGTGGAGATGGGTCGTACACTTCTTGTTGAAGGTGGTTTACCAAGGAAATTTTGGGCTGAAGCAGTGAACACTGTCTGTTATGTAATTAACAGAGTCATGGTAAGACCTTCTACCCAGCAAACACCATATGAGATCTTAAAGGGTAAGAAACCTTCTATTGCTCATTTCAAGGTTTTTGGTTGCAAATGTTTTATTCATATAAATGATAAAAGAGACCTTGATAAATTTGAACTTAAAGGTGAACCAGGAATCTTTCTTGGTTATTCTGAAAACACCCGAGCATATAGAGTGTACAATCTGAACTCTAAAACTGTTGAAGAATCTCCACACATAGTTTTTGATGAATCCTTGGTAAATTCTAACGTTGGTCAATGCAGGAATGAAGACAATGGTGAAATCTTGAAGGAAGGAGATCCTGCAGACAAATCCGAGGATGAAGAAGGACATATAGAACTTAATGAAGAGGAGCCTACAGTTCAGGGGGAGGTAAATCAAACACATGACAATTCAATTGTTAACATTAGATATCTTAAAGATCATCCTGTAGATAATGTAATTGGAAATCTGTATGACCCCCCTAGGACTAGAGGCCACCTGAGAATTCAACATGAATTAAATGCATATGCTCTTGTCTCTCAAATTGAACCCAAGTCCATTGACTGTGCCCTCAAGGATATGCATTGGATTAATGCCATGCATGAGGAGCTTAATCAGTTCGACAGGAACAAGGTGTGGCACTTAGTCCCACCTCTTGATCATGGAACAGTCATAGGGACTAGGTGGGTCTTCAAGAATAAATCTGATGAATTAGGGAATATTGTTAAAAATAAAGCCAGACTTGTTGCTCAGGGGTACAACCAGGAGTTTGGTATTGACTTTGAAGAGTCATTTTCCCCTGTAGCCAGATTAGAAGCGGTTAGAATTTTATTAGCTTATGCATGTTCCCTAGGTATAATCCTCCAGCAGATTGATGTAAAATCTGCATTCTTGAATGGGGAAATTAATGAGGATATCTATGTTAGACAGCCCCCTGGATTTGAATGTCTAGATTTCCCTAATCATGTTTACAAATTAAATAAAGCTCTCTATGGTCTTAAGCAAGCTCCCAGAGCTTGGTACGACAGGTTGAGCAAGTTTCTCACTGATCAAAATTTCACTAGAGGAGTAGTTGATCAGACCTTGTTTACAAAGGTGAGTCATTCTGAAATTCTTATTGTACAGATTTATGTGGATGATATCATTTTTGGGTCAACTAACCCCAAATTGTGTGAGGAATTTTCTGAAACAATGACTAATGAGTTTGAAATGAGCTCAATGGGTGAGCTCAAATTGTTTCTTGGACTACAAGTTACACAAACAAAGGAAGGAATGTTTATCACTCAGTCCAAGTACACAAGGGATCTACTCAAGAAATACAAGATGGATAACCTTAAAGAGATAGCTTCTCCAATGGGTACTTCTACAAGCTTGGATGAAGACACTAAAGGTAACCCATTTGACCAGAAATTATACAGAGGTATGATCGGATCCCTTCTCTACTTAACAGCATCTAGGCCTGATATTCAATTCGCTGTAGGATTATGTGCCAGGTTTCAGGCCGGTCCTAAAGAAAATCATTTTAAAGCTGTGAAAAGGATTTTTAGATATCTGCTAGGCACCTAAGAGCTAGGATTATGGTATCCTGCTAGGTGTGAGTTAGAGCTTCTAGCTTACACTGATGCTGATTATGCTGGGTGTCGAGTAGATAGAAAAAGTACTAGTGGCTACTGTCAATTCCTTGGTGGCTGTCTAGTATCTTGGGCATCTAAGAAGCAACACACTGTAGCCTTGTCTACAGGTGAAGCTGAATATGTTGCAGCAGGTAATTGTGCTGCCCAAGTACTTTGGATTAAGCACCAACTAGATGATTATCAGATAAAATTGGAATGTATTCCAATTCTATGTGATAATACTAGTGCCATATGCCTTGCTAAAAATCCTGTTCATCATTCTAGGACTAAGCACATAGAAATAAAACATCATTTTCTAAGAGATGCTGTGAACAAAAAGGAAATTGAACTGGACTTCATTGAAACAGACAAACAAGTTACTGATATCTTTACTAAGCCACTTGGAAATGAAAATTTTAAATTTTTTAGAAGAGAACTTTGCTTGTGTAAATTTCAGCATAATGAATGAACTCTTTGTTGACTTGAATAAAACTTTTGAGCTGCTTTGAATAAACTTCTGATTTGGACTTGCTGTTGATAGATTGAATAAACATTGTGCAACAGACTTATGATAATGCATGACTCTCATATTTTTTTATTGCACTCATGATCATCATTGCATATATATGTCTAGATGCATGATATGTCTATATTTCTTCATGGGTCATACTGCACGATAAGATAGTCTGATTAAGCATGAACTTCGAAAATCATCTGATATGTCATCTTTTGCAAAAATTGCATGCATATAGACAGGGGGAGTCTTGTCAGAATTTCAAGGTGAATTGTTGCGTCGACGCTGCTATAATGTGGCGTTGACGCAGTGAACGAGATCTGTGAATATCTCTGTCTCATTATTCTGAAGAGTTGACGCTGAAATAGCATGGAGTCGACGCACTGACACTATCTCAATGTCTTATACTCTTGTCTCTTCAACTGATGCGTAGACGCATTGACCTCCCAGCGTCGACGCTGTCTATTCAATCCTTGACTCTGAATGATTGAGTCTAACAGTATGGCAATCTTTTAGTCGGTTCTAATATTAAGCAATAGAAAATAGATTTCTTCTTTCATACGAACTTTAATTGCTTAAAGACTGACTTAATGGTTTAAAGTTTATAATCTTTAGAGTTGAAAGACTACAATCAGTAAAAAAGGATGCTAAAAATTGATAAAGCTCTCAACCGTAACTTATTTCATGTAAGACAAAGCTAATTATATCTGAAATCTGAAAACTCATCTGAAATCATGTTAGAGAAGCTAAGTTTGTGTATTGTCCTTAAACAAGTCATTCTAAAACAAATAAAGGGCAGCTAAGAAAGATATTGAAAAACATTGAAAATCATTTGAGAAATAGCATTGACAGAGCAATGACGGGTAAATCACTGAGAAACTGAGTGATCCATCAAAGAAGTGGACACCACTCATGTCATGAGGTGTATCAGCTATCTCTGTATAAAATGATCAAAACAGTAGGTTATTTTCACTGAGTACCTGGGGGTAACTGGTGTCTAATAAACGTGTACCCTCATACAAAAAGGTGTCAATCAATTCTATTGAATTTGATCACAGGCAAGATGGTCCATCATGTTGAGTATCTAGGGGTATTGGCATCTGATAAACGTATACCCTTACGCAAAAAGACTTTTGGTACCTGAATGCCCTAAATGAAACAATATTGAAAATGATGTTCCTTAAAAGAAATTTCATGGATGTCAATTGTTTAATTTCAATACATGACCTGGTTTCTCTTAACATATTTTACTGAGTCTATTAAAGTAAGATATTCTGAAACTGAATCTCTCATGTAAATATGACTCTGGTTTATTGTTTTTTCATGTACATCTACCTTATCCAATGAATGTAGTGCATGAACTCTTTTCTTTTTATAACCTTTAAACCAGAATTTCAATTTCTAAGCCGTTTCTCAGTTCATATGACTGCAGGTTCTGTGCTTTAGTTGCTTAAATTCTGAACTACTTGCCAAGAATGCCAGTCAGCTGAACTTTCTTTCTCTTCGCTTGCATTCACTTTTCCTCCTATTTGTTGATGGCAAAGGGGGAGAATATTGTCTGAATTCATTCCTTCAGTTTAGGGGGAGTGTATGCATAGAATTCTGATTCAGGGGGAGTGTATGCATCTACATCATGGTATGGCAAAGGGGGGAAATTTTGGTAGCATGTCATTCATAGCATCTACATGCATCTGCATAACAATCTGAATAACAAATCATATTTTTCATCAAAAAATGCATCTGTATGACAGGATGTTGCTACTCTACATGATAGGGGGTTGCCATCATCAAAAAGGGGGAGATTGTTGTGACTCCTATGTGTTGATGGTGTTGACATGTAACTTTACTTCATATGGCAACACATTGTTTTGATGAATTGGCAACACTGTTTATGTTTTGATGAAATCACTTTATCAGATTGTCTATGTGTTATATGCATTTTATCTTGTCTTCACACTGAACACACACTCAAAGTCTCAAAGTCTACACCTTAGCATCAGGTACATCGCTGTTGGGCATCAAAGTCTGCACATGAGCATCAGGCAGCAAGTGTGTACAATGCCCCGTGTAGGCATGACAAGTCCATACACTGGTTGTACATTGCACAAACATGCGAAGTCACCAAGTGTGTACATTGCATAGCATGCAGGCGTCAAAGTCCATACATCCAGAATGCATTGGCCAAGTCTATACACTGTCTGTCTCATTTAGAGTCTAAGGTGAAGTCTGTACATTGAGCGTCTCAATGAGCGTCTCACGCAAGTCCACACATTGGCCTTCAGGCTTGAAAGTCTGTACATTGGACGATGTCAGGCGAAGTCTGTACAATGACCATCTTCCTTAGCGTCTTGATCTTCCAAGTCTATACAGGCTTCTGTTTTTCAAAGTCTATACATCCTCCAGTGACTGCTAATGCTTTCCTAACTTTGAGGATGCTCCCCTGGAGCAGCGATTACTCCCCAGAGACAGCATGTGCTCCACATGCTCTCCTGATGCTGGTGATGCTGTCCAGAGGCCATAGATGCTCCCCTGAGACTTCATATGCTCCCGTGCGAGAACGCACTTTACATTACAAGTCTATACATCATGATCGTCTTTACAAGTTTATACAGAGCTCTTCACTTAACCTGATATTCCGATACTCTGTCTGACAGGTGCTCTGCTCGTGAGGCTAATGGACTGACACATGGACTAACAGCCTGCTGGATGCTGCCACGTAGTTCGAATACTTAGGGTTGGAAATGTGGAGGTCACACGCCGGGGCAGCTGCTACTACTGCTGCTATATATATGAGTCTTCGTCTTCAGATGAAGAGTGATCAAAGTTGGCGAAGTTTATACATCCAGTCTGAAACAGCAGCCACCGAGATCCACTGTGAGAGAAGAAAAGCAGAGAAGAAGAGAAGGAGAGAAGAAGAAAGAGAGAGAAGATGAGTTGAGAGAGTTATCGTGAGAGTTTGTGAATCAGTCTCTTGGTCCAGTTACCAGAGCTGATATTGCTCAACTTTGAGCTACAGTCGTTTTGGTTTTTATTCCATTCGATTGTGTGTTTTGTTTATTTTCAGTCTTGCTATTTTCTCTTTGATTACTCTTGTTCTATCAAGCTGTTAGTCAGCGGTTTCAAGCTGTGAGGCAGCGGGTTGTAGAGGTGTTCCTCTGGTCGGCTAAGCTGTAGTGCCCAGCAGAGCAAGTTGTGATGCTCAGTTGTTGCAGAGGATGCTCCTCTGGTCGGGATAAGCTGTAAGCCCCAGCCGTTGTTGGCAAGCTGTAAAGCCCAGCAGATTGAAGCTGTGTATCAGCAGTAATCCACATTCGAGTTGAATGTGGAGTGGACGTAGGTCGGATTGACCGAACCACCTAAAAGCCTTGTGCCTCTCGTGTGTTTGATTGCTTGTTCAGCAGATCTTGTGTGTTTCAATCGGTGCATTGACTGTGTTCGTCTAGTGTTCTTCTAATTCCGTATTTGATTCTAGGCCTAATTTTTAAATAGCCAGTTGATCTATTCACCCCCCCCCTCTAGATCAACATCTTGTGGTGATAGAGCCTTCCATCTAACTTCAACACCATACGGTAAGGTGCCTTTGCTAAAGGTGTCGTACCTGGAATTAATTCAATTACCATCTCAATCTCTCGCTGTGGAGGTAAGACTGGCAACACATCAGGAAATTCACAAACCACTGGAATATCACCGATCTCCTGCTGTGGTGCCTCAACAGCAACCACGGAAGTAAAAAATCCCTGACAACCTGCATTAAGTAATCTACAGGCTCGAATAGCAGAAATAAGCAAACGAGAAGAATGAGATCGAATACCTTAAAAATAGAATGATGCTTTCCCAGATGGCTGAAAATAAACTTTCTTCGATTTACAATCAACCACGGCCCCATAACTCTCTAACTAATCCATTCCCAAAATAACATCGTAGTCTACCAGCTTCAACGCATATACCCTAGCTGGCAACTGCTGATTCCCAATCACTATTGGAGTCTCATCAAGATAGAAAGGTGTAAACATGAACTCCCCAGAAGGTAATTCAACAAGTAACTCACAAGACATTTCTGAAGTCGGCTCCTCAATACAAGCAACAAAATCTTCAGACATAAATGAATGAGAAGCACCTAAGTCAAATAAAACACAAGCTGCATGACCATAAATCATAATGGTACCTTCCACAAGATGAGATGCCACTGCTTCTGAACGAGTCATATGCGTGACTCTCCCTTTCTGCTTCTTTCCGCCTGCCGTTGACTACTACGACGACGACACTTATGCCTGTGAATACAGCTGTGACTGTGTAGGTGGTGAAGGAGGTCGAAACTGTTGTGGCTGTGAAAATGTAACAGGCTGCTTCGGCCTTAACAGACAATCATGAACCACGTGACCCACCTGATCACATCGAAAACATACCACGGGCATCGAACATGGTCTCCCCAAATGGCTATCGCCACACATCGGACATGGCCTTGGCTGACTAGCCACCGATCCCTATCGTTGAAAAGAAGAGGGTGTTGATTGTTGCATGGTACCAGAGGAAGCTTGCCTGTCATACTACTTCTTGAATTTCCTGAACATCTACTTGAATTTGGACTTCATGGAGGAAGTACCACTGGCAGAAGGAACAGAAGATGGTACCCCCTTTACACTAGGCAAACTACTAGCTTGTTGATGCTGTACACTCTGCTGCACTGGCTCAACTTGGGTTCGCCCCCGAGATCTTGCCATATCCAGCTCTAACGTTGCTGCCGCTTGATAAGCCACATCTAACTCTGCCACTCGAGTTGCAATTAGAGGCTGCCTCAGCTCCAGCTTCAAACCACGCAAAAATTGCTCAGTCTTCAGCCCTTCATCAGCAAGAATATGAGGAGCATACCGACCCAATTCCATAAAATTGTTTCGATACTGCAAGACTATCATCTCGCCCTGAGCCAACTCCATAAACTGGTGCATTTTGTCCATCCTGAGATAAGCTGGACTGTATATACGCTCGAACGAAGTGACAAATTCCTTCCATGTGATCAGTCGAAGAGGACGGGACTTGAAAGTCACCTCCCACTCCGTGGTCCACCACACGAGCGCTGCCCCCTGTAACTAAAACGTAGCTAGCATCACCTTCTCATCTTTAGTGCATTCCATAGAACGGAACACACGCTCGATTGCATCTAGCCAAACCCAAGCCGCATCTGGATCAGCTTGTCCTTCATATGTCGATGGGTGGAAAAGAAGAAATTCTTTCAAAACTCGACCACGACCGCCTGGAGGCAACAATTCTTCATCAGCAGTAGGGTCAAAACGGCCTTGCCCTTGAACATTCACTGGATGAGGCGAAGTACCACACTCTTCCCTTGGAACATCTCAGGGCACATTAGCTTGGACATGACCTCAGCCTCTCCGTCTAGGCGACATTGTAATCTAAGCTTAAGAGAAAACACATAACAAAAATCCATAAGCAATCACAGAAAAACAACCTAAGCCAGCATTAGTGGTACACATGGACTTGCTCTGGACTATTGCAATTTCAATTCCTTATACATCACCACAACACCGCTCTGATACCAGCTGTAACGACCCGAAGATCCGGATACCGATAAACCGATACCAAGACTCGGAGACGCCACCCAAGAGGCTGATGAGGCCCTGTAAGGGTTGGGAGGATTGGTTGAGGAGGTGTATAATGAACTGGAATTACACGTGCAATTATAAAATGGTAATTTTATGCATAAGCGGAAGCAATTTACAATATCAGAGTGATATATTTACATAAAATAGTCCAGACATAACAAGTCCAACATTGAACATAAGTCAAAATAAACAACTACGCGAGGCATACCTCGGCCAAAAGGAAAAGAACGACAAACAGACGGACCACTGCTGGCACCTAAGATTTCCCGCCAAAAGCACGAGAAAAGCCTGCGGTCTGCTACTCCGTCTCACCTGAAAAGGAAGGGTGAGTCTCACAACAAAGACTCAGTAGGGTTCATGTGGACCCCTACCTCGCAACTAAATATATGAAACCAATTAAAAATGCAATGGCATATGAATAACAACAGAAATTAAAGTTGTACTATTATTTGAACAATTAAAGACTTCTAATCTAATTGCCATTTGATATTCAACTGAATAACTAAACATGAGATTCATAATCTACCTAACAGAATAAAAAGTAATGTTTCCATCATTTCCAAGTGAAAGGAGAGAGAGAGGGCCACCAGAAAGAAGACCAGACGCGTCCACTGACGACTTACACTGCGCCTCAAGTATCTGCACGAGCCTGGAATGCGGCAAGTGAGACACATAACAGTAACCAAAGTCAAGAACTAGTCAGGGTCACACTCATCAGTGTCAGTCCAAGCCCGTGACCACGTGTGCACACACAGGCTCAATGCCTTCAGCCAGGCCTCTAGCTAGTTTCCCCCCCAGTAGGACCCTACTGCCAAGCAAGGGGGCCCACGAAAACCAGCTTAAAAATCGTACATCGGGACTACCCCGCCACCTCTCCCAGGTGGGCCGACACTAAAGGTCGTTGGGCTACGACTAGTGGTTCCATCACAGGGAAAGAGAAAACAATTCTATTGGAATATAGAAATGTGCCACGGTTTGTAAAAATATCTAAACATGGCAAACATATATCATTAAATGCATAATGAAATGAACAGGATATAATTGATAAACTGCAGGACCAAACGGTCTAATACAGGTCCGCCAGGAGCTGGGAAACGGTCATGCGACTGACCACCAAATGGACCCATGCGGTCTTATCCGTGACTGCCAGGCCACGAACATTTCTTATATTGAATAAAATAAAACCCTGAACAAGAAAACAATCGTTCGATTGACTGTCAGGTGACCGAAAATGGTCAGGTCAACGCCCGCTAGGCTCCCACCGCCTTACTTTGTCAAAGGGGCTTAGCGATCATCTGCTAGCCCGCCAAGGCTCCCAAATGGTCAGTCGCAAGACCGCCAGAAATAGCAAACAGTCAGGGGTGAGATCGCCAAGGTCCACCGCCTTACACCGTTATGAAAACGGTCCCTGGAGCGACCGCTAGCCGTCCAGAGGACCCAATCCATGGGTAATGTATACGAAACCCCTCCCAATCGATCCAAATCGATGGGAAAACCTATTTAACCTGCCTTACACCAATCTGACACCCATTCCATAACAGTTATATGCCCAAAAACATAAAAATAATGGCCATGGATGGATTGAAAACATAAATAGCGTAGTTCATGCTATCAAAACATACACGATGATTTCCATGCATATAATCATCCTATTAACATGCTGATGGATAGGAAGCGATCCTAACGAGGCAAAGAAGCCATCCCCCTACTTGGTTTAGGCCAAAAATGCCGTTTCCTCGCCGTTCCACGTGAAGGAAGCTACGCCTCACCACGTTGGTTCCCGCCTCCACGCTCTACGGCTCGCCTCCTATGCTACATCGACACACCTCTCATGCCCCTAACTCGCCAACGCCGCCTCCTGCTATCCCTGCAAGACCCCGCGGTGGTCACACCGCCAAGAACGAGAGAGAGGGGGAGACGTGCATGCGAGAGAGAAAGAGAGGGTGAGGGGAGAGAGAGAACTCCCACGTAAAACACAAAAAATGATTTTTAGTATATTTATTTTTTTATAAAACTTTAAATTACAATAAGGCCTTAAAATAAGCAAAATTGCATATATGCCTTATATGATTTCTAAAAGCTCATACAAATGGGCTAGTGAATTGGATTTGGCCCACTAAGCCCATTAAAAATAGCCTAAATTCATGAATCATTCCTCACTTCAATACCGATAAGGATCCGTTGAGAATCCATTAACTACCGGGTCTTACAGTCCACATCTGCGTCCTCTTGAGCACACGCGGTTCCATCCCGATCACCGTATTCACTTGCTCATTCTGCCTCAAACTTGAGGGGTCCTGGTTTGGTTGATGAGTGGGCAATGGATTATGCATAATGCCAAGGTCCCGGTGGGGTTTCTTAAGGTTAGCAATGGCTAGCTTAACATCGGACCAATTAATTCTCCCCTCGTCAATCATGTCGTATACCCAATCCCGGAATTGGAAATAATTGAAAATGTCATGCCCGTGAGCTCGATGATACAGACAGTACCTGGAGGTATCGGCATTGGGATGAACCCAATCCCTTTGAGTGAGAAGTTGGATGGCCTGGGAAGACATAAGGGCAAAGAATATGTCGCCCAAAGTTTCAGGCAACGAAGGATAAGAAGCCCTTTTCGGCCCAGCGTGATTGTAATTCTGAGGTGGAGGGACATTGGGGTATGGCTTTGGGTTGCCTTGTCCCTGATTCGAACCAGCCTGATTTGGGTGTGAAGCCTGACGGTTGTTGGGCCTAAAGGATGGGCCAACCGTGTTGACTTGTTCGTTCACCGTGACACCTTCGGTTGTAGGGACGGATGGGGCCTTCCGACCTTTCGGGTGAGGCTCAAAGCAAGGAGGTAAGGTGGAGTCCTTTACTTGAGCTTGGACAATTCGAACTCGATTGTAGAGTCGAGGAAAAGTATGGAGCTCGCTGAGCATTAGAATGGCCCTAAGCTAAGAAGTGGCGTTGTTTACTAGCATGGTGACGGCCTGAGACTCGAGGATAAGAACTTCCATCCTAGAAGCCATGATCCTCCAGCGATTGGCAAAATTAATGAAGTCCTCGTCGGGCTTCATCTTCTCCATGACCAGGTCAAACAAGGTAGGAGCGATGGAAGACATGTGACCAAAGTGATAGAGGAATCGCTCGGAGACTATATCAAAGTTGATGAGATCAATAACTGGTAGCGAGGAGAACCAACATAGGGCTTCGCCCTCAAGGAACGTTTGAAATAAATGGACCAACAGGACCCAATCGTATAACCATTGATGGGAATCGATAAGGAAACCTGAAAGATGATGATGAGGATCGATGGTACCAGCATATCTCCTATACTTAGGAGCCTTGAAACCAGGCGGAAAGTAAGCATTAGGAAGTTTGCAATATTGGGCTAGCGAGTGGGGATGTGAATTTGGCATACTTTCGGCCACCGCTTATCGAACGTAGCTTTGGATTTTCTGCCTGAATGTGGGGTCTATCCCCTTCGATGGGGTGACTGTAGTTTGTGGAATCGGGGGTGGAGAGACCCCTTGTGGAGCCATCGGAGAGCTAGATTGGAATGGGATTTCCCGGGAGGGCCGGCTTGTGGACCCTTGAAAGGGAGTTTTGACCCGGGGAGGTGTGAAATGGGAGGACATGTGTGGGATAGCGGGAGCCTTCCCTCGGGTGGCCATTGTGACCAAGTCCTCGGGAGCGTAGCGAGATAGCACATTGATCAACTCTTGATCTTCGTGTCGAGATAAGGTAGGAGCTCTAGGACTACCATGATCATGTTCACTTGGGGAAGATGCCGAATCGGCGCGGACGGCCTCGTTCGACGTAGCCGATAATATGCCTATGAAAGCGGTAGGGTGGCTATCCTCCATTTGAAATAGAGGGTTGCCCCTAATCCCAGACTCATATTGGGTAGCGGACTCCTCCTCATAATCCGGGTTAGTGAAAATCCTCTCCATTCCTAACCAAACTCACTTGGTATAGAAAGGAGAAGCAGGAGATTGTGGGAGAGTATGGCAAGCGAACACAACAAGTTATATGCAAGCAACGACCCAAAAGATATTTTCTTTTAATATTTTTTTTTGTTCACTCGGAGGAGAGGAGGAAGCTAGTGGTGTAATGGTATTCTCCAAGGACCTAAAGAGAAAGCTCACTAAATGCCCAAGGTCAACTACACAAGTCTTCAAATGGTACAACCTGCCTGGCAACCGTGTGGGAATCTGCGGTTCGTGAGGACTTATAGAGGTTCCTGAATGAACTGAACTGGTTGCACCCGAGTGGGAATCCTCAGGTGAAGGGTTCAAATCCAATGGGAGGGTGTTCCTATCAAGTATGATGTCAGCTCTTCCCAAGCCCACCCACGCGCAAACCTGTAGAGAATGTGACGCACACAACACACAATACTAGACAGAAGAGAGAATAACAAGCTACGTACTAATCACAAAAAATGTGCAGGAGAGGCTAGGTCACTGGCCGTTCAAAGACCTGGGCGGCAAGGTCGACAGCCGTTTAGATGAGAGGGCGGCCAACCTACTGGCCATTTGGAAGTGGGGGATGGCAGCCAGACCAAAGGCTGGCCAAGCTGGTAGGCGACCAGCCTACTGGACGTTCAACAAAGGGCCTAGGCGGCCACTGGGTAGGACGCCCAGGGAGCTAGGCGGCCACCAAGTTGGCCTTCTTCTGTAATTTTCTAAAAATAGAGCCTAAACAAATACTGAACTAATGCATTAAATAAAGGACATAGGATTCAAGAAAACTTGGACTTCTGGCATTAGGAACTCACAGTAGGCAGTAGTAGGTCCCACCGTGATCGCCACTTTGTCTGTGGGCACTGGAGGATGAAAGTTGGGGGGGAAATGTGATGTGGGTTGATGACAGTGGAGGAATGTGGTGTCTTGAGTGACTTCCTCCCTCCCCCTTCATTCCTTCTTTCCATTGAAAGTCCCTCACGACATCGAGTATGACAGAATGGTGGAAAGAAAAGCATAAAGAGTGTGATCGCCAGAGGTGTTTACTTGAACCTCACAAGATGCAATGATCGCGTGAAGATGACTTCAAATGGGGAGAATGCGGGGTCCCATCTTCCTTGTCCTCGGCCGGCCAAGGGCAGAGAGCCCTGTGAAGTCCTGCGATGCCAAAGTCCTGTAGACAATATGAGGCTCACGAAAAAAGAATACAGAAAGCCATTAGCATGGTGAGGCGTAGTATCTGTTGTAATGAAATATCACGGAGAATGATGGTGGCGTGATTACCTCGGGTGGTGGGAAGGGAGGATGGCCGAGTCTTTTGACCACCCACCTTCCTGTTTGTTAAAAGGAAACCTCTAAACGGAGTGTAAAGGGGTTATAGTATATGATGAATGCACATGAAAATAGAGCCACGATGCTGAACAGAGAATCAAGGGGGGCTAGAAGTCCAAACCAGGATGGACAACCGAGCTTGGGGTTACCACAGGAGTGTTGCAGATCTCCTGAGCTCTCCTTTGTCAACCTTCTTCGACTCTGAGAGAGAGAGCGTGACTCCCGTCATCCTCCCCCCTTTTCCAGCTCCTCTCCGAACCTCTCCCCCAAAAGGAACTTCCTCTTCGTCCTTCAACCCCGGAGTTTTGTGTTTCCTGGGGGGCTCCAGAATCCTCGAAAGACGTGGATAGATCGTGCTGGACGAGGGAGTGATCGTGCGATTCATGGCTGGAGAATGACCCATGTTCTGTGACCGAGTATAAGCAGGAGGGTGGCCAACCCATTGGCCTTCTACAAGGGCTGCTAGGCGGCCAGCAACCTTGCCTCCTAGAAGACTGGATGGCCAAACATGTGGCCACCCAAAGGGGATGAGGGCGGCCATCGCCCTGGCCTTCCAGTGGCCAGGGCGGCCACTACTATGGCTGCCCAGCCCATGGTGTTTGGGCCCCTCCCGACGAGTGTGGTCCATTAACAATTGTGTTGTAGGGTGGACTAAAAGCATAAAACATCAAGAAACCGAATAAAAGAATTGCGTCATTCATATGAAGGTCCAACTGGGGATCCGCAGGATGTTCGAAATTAGTCGCCTACAAGAGGCATTCAATAAAACCCTCTGTACCCTGCTAGCAAAGACCGTCAATGCCAATAAGAAGGAATGGGAAGAGAGAATGTACGAGGCATTATGGGCATATCGTACCGTCTACAAGACCCCAACCGGCTGTTCACCATTCTCCCTGGTGTATGGTTCAGAGGCTGTGGTACCAATAGAGCTAGAGGTTCCATCCTTGCAAATTGCTATTGAGCATCGGTTGCCCAATGGCGAACAAGCAAACGTGGAAAGAAGACTGTAGGAGCTCACTGAACTCGAGGGGAGACGACTCCGAGAACAACAGAATATCCAACTATACAAAGCTTGCATGGCCCGTGCTTTCGATAAGCTAGTCAAAGAGCGAGAATTCAAGAAAGGTGACCCAGTAATGGTCAAAAGAAGGGAAGTAATGGTGGCCAACCCCAAGGGAAAGTTGACTGAAAATTGGGTAGGTCCGTATGTTGTTCATCGGGTCTACGAGGGTGGTGCTTATGTCCTTGTAGATCATAAGGGTGTAGTTCAGTTCTCCCCTCTCAATGGGAAACACCTGAAGCTATATCATGCAGCCTTATCGGCGTTTGAAGAATGATCAAAATTTAACCTGGTCCAGTGGCGCTCCGCCCTGGCCGAGCTCTATGAAACACATACCTAGCTCAAACTGGCCCTAGCCTATTGGTCCGCGTCGCGATTGATATCCAAATACACAAAATTGTGAGGGTCCCAAGAACCCCTACATGGTTCCACTGGACTGCTATTTCATCGCCAACTTGGACCATACGTCCGCATCAGTGCATAAAACTTTTTTCTTTTGCGCTGGCATTATCCCCACGCCCGCGAGTAACCCTCCTTTGGCGAAAGGCTTCTTGCCCAAGCTGAAATTTATTACAACTCTCATCGTCGACTTGGACCTTACGACTGCATTGGTGCATAAAACCTTTTCCGTTGCGCAGGCATTATCCCCTCGCCCGCGAATATACATCCTTCGGCAAAAGGCTTCGGGCCCTAGCCGACATTTGCATACTCACCACCATGCTAGACCTTATGTCCGCATCGGTGCGCAAACCATCTCCTTTGCACTGGCGTTATCCCCGCACCGACTGTAGATTATGGAAAAATCCACTTAGGAAAATTAATTAGCAAAAATGGATGAATAAGGAGAAAAGAAGGGGAAAGAGATAGAAAAGGGGGAGCAAAAGGGCATGCGTGGATGCTAATGGAGTGTGTTCGCCAGAGGGGTTACCTCAAAAGATATTAACAATGAAAACAAAGGAGGGATTGCGAATAATACCTTTAAGTGTGGGGGAGATTATGAATGAACCTTCTCTTCCAATCGGTCGGTCGACGAAGAGAGTTTCTCTTGACTTGATTAACCTTACAAAAATAACAAACCAACAAGAAAAAGATATTGACTAGAGATCAAGTGTGTAGTATCAAATCCCACATATGAATAAGCAATGAAAATCATTGAAAAGAACACACCTTGTTTGTGTTTTGGTTTTAAACCCCTATGGAAAAGGGTATGAAAATATGATGTGATGAAAATAGGAGGGAGATGTGCAAGTGTTGAACAAGAGGAGGTCTCAACATGGTTGAGATAATGGAAAGAATAAAAAGAGAATATGATGCATGAACATGAACATGAGCTAAATGCAAAAAATAAGAGAATAAGGGGAAGAGATAGGCTTATTTATTTTTCTACATGGCTTTAGATCTTCAATAGGGAAGAAGCCTCTAAAGGATGTAGCTTTGGCATGGGGAGACTTCCTCCTTGAGCCTTGAAACCGGCAGCACCTCCCCTTCAATTGATTGAGTAGCCTTAAACACAAGGGAGAGAGGGGTCCTATTTATAGGGCCAAAATTCAGAGTTTAATCCAAGGGAAATTAGGAAATCAAGTTTTAATCAGATTTGAAAAGAGATATATATTGGGTAAGAGTCCCTTCAACCTTGGAAAGCCTTAGGACCCCTTTCCCAAGTGGAAATGGAGCTCAAAACGGAGAAAGAAGGAGGTTTTGCTCGAGTTCGGAATTCTACAAGAAATGGCGACTGACATAGTGGTCACGCATTAAATGAATGTTAGTTCAAAGAGTCACCCATTCTGAGACATTTTAAGACGAATGAGGACTTTCCAAAATTAGAAAAGAATTGGCATCCACGGGCCAGTCACCAATTTGGAATTAATATGAATTTTGGAAGGAGTTAAATGCTCCAACTAAGGCAAGGATGAACGCGTCTGGACTCCTGGACGCGTTCAAGAATGGGGGACAGAACGAACGGACGCCGTTTCTTGAATATTCTAGAAATTAGAAAGATACCAAAAATTAGAAAAGGAAATCACGTCCGACTGGACAGACGCGTTCATGAATTTTGTAAATTTTGGTAATTATTTAAAGATAAAATGGGAATTAACTTCAACAAGATAGTCGCCCATTAAAGAATAAGCGGCTGTAAAGAAAGGCGTTAATTCTTCAAGAAGGTGAAGGAAAGGAATATGCGACGAAGGGGCTACCACAATTTCAAGAACACGTTCGTTCTGTCAGACACGCTTAATAAAAATAGCGCCCTTTTAAGAGGTGTTAATTATATAATAAAAATAGATGATAGAAGACGCGTCTGGTCTATAGGACACATTAACGAAAAGGTGCCCACCCAGACGGACGTCCATTCATGATTTATTTACAAGCTAAAAATAAGGGAAAATAAGAACATGTCCAGTCTCTCGGACGCAATTTTAACAAGGTCGACACCCCCGGATTGATGCGTCGACTCAGAAGAATTGACGATAATTCAAGCAAGCGCTCATTCTTTCAAAAAGGAATTGGTGACCAAAGGACTGTCACTAATTCAGAAAAGTTTCAAAAAATTGGCGAAAATCCTAGGAAAAATGGGAAAATTAGGGAAAAGCTTAGGAAAGCTGAATATTCAAGAAAAAAGAGAAAAAAAATTGCTCAAATAAGTCGATTTAAGGGTCAAATCGGGGCATCGCAATGCGATAAGAGATATGCTCAAAATGATGTCAATTTAACGTTTCTACAACTACCCCGCCTTGGCATCTACTTTGCAAGGGAGTAACACGGAAGGGAGTGAAATGAAATGGAGCGGAACAAACTGAAAAGTAGATGCCAAGGTGTGATGAGACACACAATTAACATCACTTGATGAGAATTGAGTCAAAAGCTCGAGATGATGCAATCTTGAGGAGATTCAATGAAAGTAACGATTGTTTGGATAAAGGAAGAAGTGTGCACGCGCGCAGAAAGGAGAGAATAAAAGAAGGCGATCAACTTCCAGCGCGGTGGAAGTACCCCAAGTCACAAACCTGTAGGTTTCACCTTTGGAGAGCGGTTACCAGCCAATGTGGACGTGTTGCAACCAAGGTGGATCAAAGGAAAATGATTGAAATAAAAGGATAGAAATCCAAACAAGGGAGTTTTTGAGGAAACAGCCCAAAACGGCAACAAGGCGAACTGGGGGTAAAATTCGACATGGAATATCTCTTATCTTGAAATTAATGATCAATTGACCTTCAGAATTGAGTTTATTAGAATGATTTTCCAAAGTTAATTCAAAGTCCTACATGACTGCATGCTAGGTTTAAAAGGAGAAATTAAAATAAATTAAAAATAGAAAGTAATCAAGGATAATATTGTTAAGCTACCTATACTGAGTCAAGAAATCAATTTTGTGAGCTGATACTAAGCCGAAGCCCGTTTATCCGCGCACCAACTCGCAAAAAGGGAATCATCGTCCCTTGTCTTGGACTGCTCAACGGTCTATCCGTATTACTAAAATTCCTCTGAAATCATCATTATTTTTGATGAAGGGGAACTCAAATTCTAGATTTGCCAAAGTCACAAGGTCCTTGATATAATCTAATAGCGTAGATAACATATAGTAAAAATGCATACAAGGGAGATGGTGAAGGCAATCAGCATGAGGGAACTGGGAAATGCAATGCGATGCAGTCAACATGGGACAAGAATGATGCCCAGGCGGTGGGACCAAAGCTTCTTCCTACACTCAAAAGTTGATTAGCCAAGATATAATGAAGCATAACAAGCAATGAATAGTAATAAAGTATAGCAGCCACAACATGAATAATGTTAAACAAGTGAAGCATAGCACTGCATTGAATATCATAGCAGAGATTGCATTGAAACGTGAAACAAGCAAAGCATCATTGTTTGTTGTTTGTCATGAGGATGACAACTTGGCTAACCGTGAGTTGAGGTTGGATGATCAAGATCAAGTAATGCCCAGAGCGGCAGGAGTGATCAAGTTAAAAGAGTAAGAGTCATTTAGAAAGATTTGGAAGTGATAGATTGATGATGCCCAGAGTGGTCAAAACATAGGGAATAATCAAAAGATTGATAACAATGAATGGAGAGGACTCATCCCGTGTCTTTAGTCCTTGCAAAAGTTGTCCCTGTAGACACAACACCATCAGAAAATATAATGCATTTTTTTTGAAATATGCAAATTTTTATGAGTTTTGAAAAGGTATTCAAATTTTTATGGATTTTTGAAATATTTGATTTTTTTGGATTTTGAAAATATTCAACTTTTTTTAGATTTTTGTAATATTCAACTTTTTTTGGATTTTGGAAATATTCAACTTTTGTTTGGGATTTTTTTGGTTTAGACGTTGCTAATGAAGCATCAAAGGAGGACTTAAATCACTGGCTAGGGGTCCCTGTTCCTTCCCATTTCGCTAAGAATTGCCCGAAGCAAGGCGTGCATTGAGGGGGACGCCCTATAACCGGCTGCGCTTGGCTAACGGTGCCCCTACCATGGCCATACCCGAGAAACACTCGGTCTTAGAGGGAGAAGAGAAGAAAAATTGGGGACAAGCTTGGTATGAGTTAAGAAGACATCAGGTTTAACTTCCGTCCATAGCACGACCCCTAGAGATTCGGTCTGTTGCACTGGGGCTTTGTGTCATATCATCGAACCTTAAATTCTCTTATAGGCACGCATACGACTGGGCTCATAACATCCCGCGGGAAAACTGTATTGCCATCTCGCCATGCCAAAAATTTTAGATTTTTCCTTTTGATTTTGCTCATTTTTTCATTTGATCTTCATTTTGCTCTTTTGTGTCCCTTAGACTTGAGAGATATTACAATTGAGACTTGAAAATTTGAGAATGAGGTCATAATAGACTACCCCTATTTGAGACTTCCTCTTGTCGGGGTGTGCTTAGGTTGGTTGCTTGGCCCAGACTATCTCTATCACCATATTTCAGCCGAGTGGAGAAGAGAAAAAGACATTGTGCCCTCGAGCATGGCCCAAGTAGCAACGATGTTTTATCGAAGGAGATGGCTAAGGACGCCGTGAAGTGTGTACGGTGCCCAGCTAAGGGTTGCCCTTAATGAGAGGGGAGAGAATACCGAACTCCCAGCACGGGATTCTTATAGCCAAAGAGTGCTGCAAAAGCAAGCCTAAAGACTATTTTTGACTTTAAATTAAGCAAAGAGCTAGGATAAAGGCCTAAAACAACCACTCTTAATCAAGTTTAAGAAGCACTTCATTTTGAAAACCATGCATGGAGAATGAATGAGATAATGAAATCATAATAATGCATACTTACGCACATACGTTACCTTGCGACCTTTGTAGAAGGGGCTGTCGGAGGTGATCTTGATGAACATGGGATTTGTGTCCACATGACAGATAGAAAGAAGGAAGCAAAGTTTTCGAAAATGGCTTAACAAGAAGGAACGGTGTCTAGACCAGACTCAGACGAAATAAGGAGAAAAGGAAAAGTGGTGAGGGCTAGTGCTCCCTTACTAAGGCGCAAAAACCATGATCACATAAAAGGTCTACAGAAGGAAAAGGGAGTTAAGATAAAGAGGAGTGAGGACTAAAGCCTCAAAAATAGTGTGAGAAAGGGTAGATGCCCAAAGCAATTGAGGTGGAAGAAGTCGGGTTAGACCTGGGATCGGGAGAAATTAAGAGAAGAAATTGGTAAATGGAGAGAGGCAGATCCGGAGGGTCTGGAGGCAAAGGGGGAGAATCATGCGGGAGAGGATCCGGAGGTTCCGGAGGAATAGAGTACTGAGGGAGGCGATGCCCTAGGAAAAGGTATGGAAAGAGATGATTTAAAAGGAGAAAAATAACTAAGGACGGGATGTCCTAGAGGAGTAGGAAGATAAATCGGAAGAAAAGATCCAGAGGTTCCGGAGGGAGAAGATAGAAAGGGGTGCGATGCCCTGGGAGGAGAAAGGAATCCAGAGGTTCCAGAGATGGAGGTGAATTAAGAGAGATAGAATGGGAAAGATCTGGAGGTTTCGGAGGAGGAAGACACCATGGGCCGCATTGCCCAAGGAGAATCGGCGAGAAATCTGGAGGTTCCGGAGGAGAAAAATTGGAGAGGGCACGATGCCCTAGGGAAAGAGATAAATCCATAGGTTCCGAAAGGAGAGAATAGGAGGGAGCAAAATACCCGAAAAGAAGAGATAGAAAATCCGAAGATTCCAGATGAAGGAAATCGGAGGGGGCGCAATGCCAAAAGGAGCTAATGGGGAGAGACAAAACGTCCAAAGGCTCCGGAGGAATAGAGTGAGAAGGGACGCGATGCCCTAGGGAGAGAGAATAATTCGGAGGTGCCGGAAGACGGGGAAGATACAGGTTTGGAAACCCGGGAAAGAAGGAATGCAGGTGCATGAAATGCATTGAATATGATGGATGCATGGAATGCACAGAACATAAGAGGTGAGAGGATGAGGACCCCCTCCTTACCCAACGGGCGGCCCATAATGAGAAATTGGTGGTTGATAAAAATGTGGGTGAAATAGAATACGGGGTGAATGAATTAGTGGAAGGCCCTTAAGAAAGCCTGCTCCTCCATGGCATAGAAAGTGCTCGGCCCAACAGCTCAGTGAATGGCAATAATGCGCGATTGCCCACATTGGTAGCAAAATCTATTATGGTAATGCAAGAAAAGAACCCCTTATTAAGAATTTGTATAATGATGGAATAAGGGGTAATGAGAACAACAAAAATATCCCGGCCAACAAGTAAAGTGACGTGAATAATGTTGGCCTTGGGCCGACATGGCATCAATTCTTGAGAACTTTTTATGGTGAGCTTTAATGGAGAGGTGGCATTCTCGAAGATGCCCAGCACAATGACACGGATCAACATCCGGCAAATGAAATCTTGATTCTTGAACAGCATAGACAAGGTCAAATCCTTCTTGCCCGGCTCTTGAACATCACCCTCAGCACATGTGCTTGTAGACACACACCCACTCCGAGTGGAAGGAGGCGGGATGGAAGCGGTAGGCTTAGTGAGTGATGGAGGTTTAATGGAATGTGTTATTGAAAGGGTAGGTAAAAGCAAGGGTTCAAAAATAACAAGCTTCTCTCCTTGCTCGGAAGCGGATGGGGTTGGCTCGAGTGCAAAAGGAGGCGGACCCTACTCAGGATTTGCCATGGGTTTAGGAAAAAGTTTTAAGTGGTGGGTTAGGCAAAGTGGGGTTAGGAGTAATTGGCTTTGGGGTTATAAGGATAGTGGAGGGACGAGGTAGTGGCAATGGAGAGTTGATTGGTTTGGAAATAGGAGAAGCAGCAAGCTCTGTGGGCTTGGTGGAAGGCTCAATCGAGGCCGGTGGTGAAGTTGTTGATGGAGGCAAAATGGTTGGAGGGGAATCGTTGGAGGGCTCGGAGATCTTGGTGGAAGTTAAAGGTGTGGTATTTGGAGGTGTAAAAGGAGGGGGTTTGGTGCATAGGAAACGTCATATTTTGGTAGGGCGTGAAGGATTGAAGGTAAGGGAGGGGTCATGGTGCACCGGTGCGGGCGATTGAAGTATCAACCCATCATCATAGCACCAATTGGTTTCATAAATAGGATTGGGGACGGTGGCATTATCCTGAGTAGGGGGTTCATCGACTGGAAATGGAAGGAGAGGAAAACGAAAGAAACTCGAAGTAGGTATCACTTGAAAGTCTTCAACATCTTGTGCCATCTTCAACTTTTCATAAAGAACTTCCAACTCTTCATCATCATTTAATTCAAGTGGACGCCATGGTGGAGGCGTAATAATGGGTGGTGGAGGTGTATATTGTGAAGGATTTGGTGAATGCGAATGCAGAGGCGTGGGGCTATATGAATGAATGGTGTGGATGGGTGGAGGGTGGATGACGTCTACTTGATCATTAACACTTGTCAAAATATCTTGCTCACTTAGATCGTTGATGTCATTATCTCTCCTCTCCTTCCAATCTTTACCATCTTGGTGATGTTATTCATAAAAGCATGAAGAGTATTGACTTGAGGAGGAGGAGGAGGAGCGGGCCACGGGCTTGTGACCCTCTTCAATTGTTCCTCCATTGAAGTAATTTTATTAAGAAGAGTTTGTTGGAGGGGCGTGACTTGAAAAACAGAGGGTTGGCACGATGGCCTTGGAGGGGCAACTTGACATGAAGGCCGTAGAGAATAAAGGGATTGACCGCCAAAAGGACCCGGTCGGGCTGGGGTGCAAGGAATATGTGGGCCTTGGGGCCCTGAAGGAGGAGGAATAGAAGGAGGCGGATGCTGTATTACCCGAGGAGGAGTATGCGTAGAAGAAGGCGGATGAGAAAAGAGAGGCAAGTGATGGGCCACCCGAGCGGGAGTGTGAATAGAAGAGGGAGGCGGGTGATGGGCCACCCGAGTGTGGATAGAAGGAGGATGAGAAGGAGAAGATGCACCCTCAACATTGGCCTTAAGGGCTTGGATTTGTTGAGGGGTGAGATGATCTAATGCCTGTAAGACTTGGAAAACCATCTCATCATGTGGAGGAGATGGTTCCCGGGTAGTAGTGGCTTACAATAGATGCAAGGGGCCATGAGATTGGAAATTGCCCATGGATCGGGCAAGACCATAGGAGTGAGGACGTGGTCCCTTAGAAAAATTATGGTGAGAACCATGAAATTGAGGAGTGTAGGAGGTGCTAGATTGTTCATCCTCATGAATGTGATTATGATTAATCATGGTTTGATTATCAAAGCGAAACATCATGCAAACAAGCAATATACAATCAAGGCAATTGCAAAGATGTCAAACAATTTGGATGTTTACGCTTGATTTTTTTTAGTTGAACCTTGGTGAATTAAATGATTTTTGACAAAGTATGTGATTCACTCAAGGTAGGAACCTAGTTTCAATGTGGGTTTGCTTCAATGCCAACTAGGTACACTCTCTCACCACGTATAGGCCAACAAACCTGGGGAACTTCAAAGGTACATCCGGCCTAGCTTCCGTGAGGGAATTCACAGGTGCGAGGACTTATGGAGGCCTTGGTTTAGGAATTTTCAGTCCAATGAGACGGAGTGCTCAATGGCGGGTCCTTCTTTAACCAAGAGGGGGGTAAAGTCTCCTAAAAGTGTAGGGAGAGGTCTCCCAAGCCAAATGCCCTACAATGGAGTGTATGAACAGAAATATATGAAGATAATACAAATAAATCACAGAATAAAGGAATTCTTTGAAAACACAAGGAATGGGCGACTGTCACAGTGGGCGCTAATTCATGAATTAGCGTCCACTTTCTAGCCGCTCTCCCCCCCCCTTTTTTTACAAAGATATGAACGCGTCCCCTCCCCCAGATGCCTTAAAAAAAAAATTTAGGGAACAACGCCTGTCACAGTGGGCGTTAATTCAGGAAGTAGCGCCCACTGTGTAGATGCAAATTCTCTGCTCACAGAAACTATCACTAGCCAGAACGTTAGAAAAATGAGGAAAAACCAATGGAAAAGAGGAAAACACTCACAAACTCATCACATGACTCATGGCAATCAAATAGGAACATGAAAGAAGCATGGCAGGTTCATTTTTTTAATAGAAAGATGGATAGGTAAAAAGGAAATTTCCAACAATCAAGCAAACTAACAATCACATGTGGGAGGGGGTGTAAAAATAAAAAGAGTGCTACGTGGAGCACAAAAGGAGGTGCACCGTGGGTGCAAAAGGGAAAGGATAATCAATGAAAAACAAGAGATGGTCCCACCGTGATCGTCAATTTATAGATTATGGAAAAATCCACTTAGGAAAATTAATTAGCAAAAATGGATGAATAAGGAGAAAAGAAGGGGAAAGAGATAGAAAAGGGGGAGCAAAAGGGCATGCGTGGATGCTAATGGAGTGTGTTCGCCAGAGGGGTTACCTCAAAAGATATTAACAATGAAAACAAAGGAGGGATTGCGAATAATACCTTTAAGTGTGGGGGAGATTATGAATGAACCTTCTCTTCCAATCGGCCGGTCGACGAAGAGAGTTTCTCTTGACTTGATTAACCTTACAAAAATAACAAACCAACAAGAAAAAGATATTGACTAGAGATCAAGTGTGTAGTATCAAATCCCACATATGAATAAGCAATGAAAATCATTGAAAAGAACACACCTTGTTTGTGTTTTGGTTTTAAACCCCTATGGAAAAGGGTATGAAAATATGATGTGATGAAAATAGGAGGGAGATGTGCAAGTGTTGAACAAGAGGAGGTCTCAACATGGTTGAGATAATGGAAAGAATAAAAAGAGAATATGATGCATGAACATGAACATGAGCTAAATGCAAAAAAGAAGAGAATAAGGGGAAGAGATAGGCTTATTTATTTTTCTACACGGCTTTAGATCTTCAATAGGGAAGAAGCCTCTAAAGGATGTAGCTTTGGCATGGGGAGACTTCCTCCTTGAGCCTTGAAACCGGCAGCACCTCCCCTTCAATTGATTGAGTAGCCTTAAACACAAGGGAGAGAGGGGTCCTATTTATAGGGCCAAAATTCAGAGTTTAATCCAAGGGAAATTAGGAAATCAAGTTTTAATCAGATTTGAAAAGAGATATATATTGGGTAAGAGTCCCTTCAACCTTGGAAAGCCTTAGGACCCCTTTCTCAAGTGGAAATGGAGCTCAAAACGGAGAAAGAAGGAGGTTTTGCTCGAGTTCGGAATTCTACAAGAAATGGCGACTGACATAGTGGTCACCCATTAAATGAATGTTAGTTCAAAGAGTCACCCATTCTGAGACATTTTAAGACGAATGAGGACTTTCCAAAATTAGAAAAGAATTGGCATCCAGGGGCCAGTCACCAATTTGGAATTAATACGAATTTTGGATGGAGTTAAATGCTCCAACTAAGGCAAGGATGAACGCGTCTGGACTCCTGGACACGTTCAAGAATGGGGGACAGAACGAACGGATGGCGTTTCTTGAATATTCTGGAAATTAGAAAATTACCAAAAATTAGAAAAGGAAATCACGTCCGACTGGACAGACGCGTTCATGAATTTTGTAAATTTTGGTAATTATTTAAAGATAAAATGGGAATTAACTTCAACAAGATAGTCGCCCATTAAAGAATAAGTGGCTGTGAAGAAAGGCTTTAATTCTTCAAGAAGGCGAAGGAAAGGAATAGGTGATGAAGGGGCTGCCGCAGTTTCAAGAACGCGTCCGATCTTTCAGACGCGTTTAATAAAAACAGCACTTTTTTAAGAGGCGTTAATTATATAATAAAATTAGATAATAAAAGATGCGTCTGATCTGTAGGACGCGTTAAAGAAAAGGCGGCCACCCAGACGCAAGTCCATTCATGATTTATTTTCAAGCCAAAATTAGAGGAAAATAAGAACGCGTCCGGTCTCTCGGATGCAATTTTAACAAGGTCGACACCCCCGGATTGATGAGTTGACTCAGAAGAATTGGCGACAATTCAAGCAGGCGCTCATTCATTCAAAAAGGAATTGGCGACCAAAGGACTGTCGCTAATTCAGACAAGTTTTGAAAAACTGGAGAAGAACCCAGGAAAAATCAAAAAAAAATTGAGAAAATGGGGAAAAGCTTAGGACAGCTGAATATTAAAGAAAAATGAGGGAAAAATCACTCAAATAAGTCGACTTGAGGGTCAAATCGGGACATTGTAATACGATAGGAGATATGCTTAAAATGATGTCAATTTTAACGTGTCTACACCGGTGAATATACATCCATCGGCAAAAGGCTTCGGGCCCTAGCCGACATTTGCATACCCACCACCGTGCTGAACCGTACGACCGCATCGGTGCACAAACCATTTCTTTCACGCTGGCGTTATCCCCACGCCTACGAATATACATCCTTTGGCGAAAGGCTTCATGCCCTAAGCCGACATTTACATAACTACCACGCACTGAGCCTTACGCCCACGTCGGTGCATAGACCACTTCCTTTGCATTGGCCTTATCATCGCACCCGTGAATACACCTTGTCCGGCGCAAGGCTTCGTGCCCTAGCTGACGCCTACACATTATTGCCGTTACATACCTTACGTTCGAATCGGCGCATAAAGTCTTTTCCTTGCGTTGGCATTATCTTCTTACCAACGAATATACCTTGTCCAATGCAAGGCTTCGTGCCCTAGCCAATGTCTACACATTATCGCCGTTACGGACCTTACGTTCGAATCGACGCATAAACTCTTTTCCTTGCGTTGGCATTATCTTCTTACCAACGAATGTACCTCGCTCGGCGCAAGGCTTCGTGCCCTAGCCGATATCCACACATTATCACCGTGCAAACAAATGAACCAGTCAGGATCTAGCATCATACGTCGACCCGTCATCACAATCTTAGCTTCCAGACTCATCAAAAAAAATGGGACATAAAATAAAGGTGCCCCGCCGGACTTGCTCAAATATCCTGGGCAAGGGAAAAAATGGCTATAACCCGGCTGTGGCGAAAACCCGAATGGGCACTGTAGGCAAACTTGGGTACCCCGCCACGGGAAAACTCAGAAGAGCTTGTGGGCAAAACAAAGAGGGGGCTGGCTCCGACGAAAACCCTGAAGGGCGCTTGGGTCAGTAATGTGGTAATCAGAATTTCCTTTTCACATTCATCCTTATGAAATTCCAAATCGGACACTTATCATAGGTCCCACCGAAAATCTGCATTTCTTGTATGGTTGACCTGGACCTTTCGTCCTCGTTGATGATTAAACCTACCTTTGCTTCGGCATTTAGCCAATGCTGATGAACAAACCAACATCGGTCTTCGTAATCATCGATGAGATTGGTGAATATACCGTTAACCTGGACCTTCCGTCCTCATTGACAATTAAACCTACCTTTGCTTCGGCATTTAGCCAATGCTGGTGAACAAACCAACATGGGTCTTCGTTATCATTGATAAGATCGGTGAATATACCATTGACCCAGACCTTCTGTCCTCGTTGATGATTAAACCTACCATTGCTTTGGCATTTAGCCAATGTCGATGATTAAACCAACATCGGTCTTCGTCATCATCGACGAGATCGGTGAATATACCATTGACCTAAAACTTTCGTCCTCATTGACGATTAAACCCACCATTGCTTCGGCATTTAGCCAATGCTGATGAACAAACCAACATCGGTCTTCGTCATCATCGGCGAGATCGACGAATATACCATGGACCCTGACCTTCCGCCCTCGTTGATGATTAAACCTACCTTTGCTTCGGCATTTAGCCAATGCTGATGAACAAACCAACATCGATCTTTGTCATCATCGATGAGATCGGTAAATATACCATTGACCCGGACCTTCCATCATCATTGACGATTAAACCTACCTTTGCTTCGACATTTAGCTAATGTCGATGAACAAACCAACATCGATCTTCGTCATCATCAGCGAGATCTACGAATATACCGTTGACCCAGACCTTTTGTCCTCGTTGACTATTAAACCTACCTTTGCTTCGGCAGTTAGCCAATGCCAATGAACAAACCAACATCGGTCTTCATCATCATCGGTGAGATCGGTGAATATACCGCTGACCCGGACCTTCCGTCCTCATTGACGATTAAACCTACCTTTGCTCCGGCATTTAGCCAATGCTGATGAACAAACCAACATCGGTCTTCGTTATCATCGACAAGATCGGTGAATATACCGTTGACCCAGACCTTCCGTCCTCGTTGACGATTAAGCCTACCTTTGCTTTGGCATTTAGCCAATGGCGATGATTAAACCAACATCGGTCTTCGTCATCATTAGCGAGATCAGCGAATATACCATTGACCCGGACCTTTCGTCCTCATTGATGATTAAACCCACCATTGCTTCGGCATTTAGCCAATGCTGATGAACAAACCAACATCGGTCTTTGTCATCATCGGCGAGATCGGCGAATATACCATTGACCCGGACCTTCCATACTCGTTGACGATTAAACCGACCTTTGATTCAGCATTTAGCCAATGCTGATGAACAAACCAACATCGGTCTTCATCATCATCGGCGAGATCGGCAAATATACCGTTGACCCAGACCTTCCGTCCTCGTTAACGATTAAACCTACCTTTGCTTCGACATTTAGCCAATGTCGATGAACAAACCAGCATCGGTCTTCGTCATCATCAGCGAGATCGATGAATATACCATTGACCCAGACCTTTCATCCTCGTTGACGATTATACCTACCTTTGCTTCAGCATTTAGCCAATGCCGATGAACAAACCAACATCGATCTTCGTCATCATTGGTGAGATCGGTAAATATACCATTGACCCAGACCTTCCGTCCTCGTTGACGATTAAACCTACCTTTGCTTCGGCATTTAGCCAATACCGATGAACAAACCAACATCGGTCTTCGTTATCATCGATGAGATCGATGAATATACTGTTGACCCATACCTTCCATCCTCGTTGACGATTAAACCTACCTTTGCTTTGGCATTTAGTCAATGCCGATGATTAAACCAACATCGATCTTCATCATCATCGGCGAGATCGGTGAATATACCATTGACCCGGACCTTCCATCCTCATTGACGATTAAACCCACCATTGCTTCGGCATTTAGCCAATGCTGATGAACAAACCAACATCGGTCTTCGTCATCATCGGTGAGATCAGCGAATATACCGTTGACCCGGACCTCCCGTCCTCGTTGACGATTAAACCTACCTTTGCTTCGGCATTTAGCCAATGCTGATGAACAAACCAACATCGGTCTTTATCATCATCGGTGAGATCGGTAAATATACAGTTGACCCAGACCTTCCGTCCTCATTGACGATTAAACCTAACTTTGCTTCGACATTTAGCCAATGTCGATGAACAAACCAACATCAGTCTTCATCATCATCAGCGAGATCGATGAATATACCATTGACCCAGACCTTTCATCCTCGTTGACAATTAAACCTACCTTTGCTTTGGCATTTAGCCAATGCCGATGAACAAACCAACATCGGTCTTCGTCATCATCGACGAGATCGGTGAATATACCATTGACCCGGACCTTTCATCCTTGCTGACGATTAAACCTACCTTTGCTTCGGCATTTAGCCAATGCCGATGATTAAACCAACATCGGTCTTCGTTATCATCAATGAGATCGGTGAATATACCGTTGACCCAGACCTTCCATCCTCGTTGATGATTAAATCTACCTTTGCTTCGGCATTTAGACAATGCCGATGATTAAACCAACATCAGTCTCCATCATCATCGGCGAGATCGGTGAATATACTATTGACCTAGACCTTTCATCCTCGTTGATGATTAAACCCACCATTGCTTTGGGATTTAACCCGTGTCGATGATTAAACCAACATCGGTCTTCGTCATCATCGGCGAGATCGACGAATATACCGTTGACCCAGACCTTCCGTCCTTGTTGATGATTAAACCCATCTTTGCTTCGGCGCCAGTCCAACGACAGTAATCAAACCAAACCATCTCCAGATACCTCGTTAGGGAATGGCAAATATGTCTACTCATCAAAACAAATGGGACTTAAAATAGAAGTGTCCCGCCAGACTTGTCCAGATATTCTGGGCAAGGGCAAAAATGGCTGCAACCCGGCTATGGCAAAAACCTGAAAGGGCGCTGTAGGCAAAATTGGGTACCTCGCCACGTGAACACCTGAAAGGGCAAGTGGGCAAAAGCAAGAGGGGGATGGCGACCGGAGAAAACCCAGAAGGGCACCTGTACTGGTAATGTGGTAACTAAAAGATAACAATACACTACCTTTCAGATGAGAAACATCTCCCACGGTCGAATTCCCAGCTCCCTCGTAGGGATTCCCGCATAAGAATATTCTTATATGTCCCACCGGCATGAGCCTTACGCATATGCTTATACAAACCTTTCTTTGCTTCAGCGTTTAATCCACGCCGATAAATATGCTACCTTCGATCATCATCATCATCGTTGAGATCAACGAACAAACCATCAACTCGGACCCTTCATCCCCGTCGATAAATAAACCTTTCTTTGCTTCAGTGTTTAACCCACACCGATGAATATGCTACCTTCGATCCTCGTCATCATCGGCGAGATCGATGAACAAAACATTGACTCAAACCCTTCATCCCCATTAAGAAACAAACCCCTTTTTCTTGCCTCGGCATTGAAACACGCTGGCGAGTATGTCATTTGCAAGTCTCGTCACCATCGGCGAGATCTATGGACAAACTATTGACTCAGCCCCTCGGCCTTGCTAGCAAATAAACTCCCTTTATCCTTTGGCGTTCGGCCGATAAACATTTCCTACTCATGCTAATAAAATCTTGTCCTCGGGAGAGTTTGCACCGCAGTGGAGTGAACCCCTCATACCTTCCCTGAAGGCGTGAGCACTCTCCTGCCCTAGCAACTAATATGCCCCGGGCTTGATGGATTAGCAACACACCTCCATCTAAAGTTGCAAAGAAGAAGAAGGAAGAGTTGTGACTCGTCAGCAAATATGCAAGGCAGAAATTGAAGAAACTTCATCGCATAAAAAGAAGAATACATGGTATCGCGGGGCATCCCCATGTATACATGAAGTACGCAAAATAAAAGGGAAAAGGGAAACAAAGGAACAGAAGAACTAATCAACTACTGAGTCGGACGGTGAAAAATGGCATCGAACTCCAAGATCCCCAAAGATAGGTAGCGGACTAGCTCCTGAAAGTGAGACTCCTCAGCTTGCAGTCTCGTCAACTCCTCTCGGAAGGAAGCAGCTTGCCCCTCCGCCAGTGTGGCTTCGTTTATGCTCTGCACTCAAAACTACTCAGAACTCTTCAGCTCGTCCTCAATACTGACAAGTTTAGCTCGAAACTATGTCGCCCGTTTCTGCAAGGAATCAATGTGGCAAGTAGCACCCTTGGCATTCTCCCTTTTTCACTGCTCAACTTCTTCGGATGACTGGAGGGCAGCCTGACATTCAACCCGTTGAAGCTTTAAAGCCGTCATCTGGTCCGCTAACATGTGGTCAAGGTATTCCCTTCGATTTACATACTTCAGTAGCAAGGCCACACGTTGCGTCCACTCCTCTAAGGGACACCAAAAGCCTTGGAGTACGGCAGAGATGCGCTCTTCTATTGCCCGCAGCTGCATATAAGTTAAACTTGGGCCGGTCAGCACATTTTTCCGCAGCTCGTCAAGATAATGCCACACCATCTCATCCGAGGATTGTAGGCCCGGGGGTGCTACTTCAGGGAGATGAAACTCCACCATGCTATCAACTTCGGCCCAAATTGCATCAGAAGGCCCTAATGAGAAAGATGGCAGTGTCATTGATGGGCCTGAAGCTATTACCATTTCCTCTCCACCCTCCTCGACAGACGCATACGGGGTAGGAATAATGGTTGTAGGCTCATCCCTAGCTTCGGGTACAGAGATGGAAATTTCAAGCATGGGACTAGGAGTTCACTCTATGCTTGCAGGAGAGGGGTCCTCACGCTCTTCGACCTGAGCAGTCTCTTCAAGCTATGCACTGGCAGTGACTGCCAAAATAGTTTTCCCGTCAGCTACTTTCTCTTGAAGCTCTGCCTGCTTTGGCTCTGCACCAGCTACCTCGCCAGTTGGCCCTTGTTCGATGGCTAGAGGCTGAGGTTGTAGTTGCTCCACGATATGATCAAGCCCAGGAATTCCTACAGGCTCATCAAGGTTCGCTGTATTGAGGTACCTGCTCGGAAGCCGCAACACAAGAGGCCTCCACACATGCATTGCAACTTCACCAGGGGAGAACGTAAAGAACTCCAGCTGAAGAGCAGGAAGCGATGTTGCTACACTCACCGACGATAGAGCTGACCTCATGGGGACAATGGGATCCTTCATAGAGTGAACAAGCTAAAGAAAGAAAGTACATGTCAAAGTCCACATTACAGGACGCAGGCAGTAATAAAGAAACCAGATGAAATATGGGGCTTACCTCAACTGGTACAAGGCCTAGCTCGGCCACTTTAGGGGCCTCCATTGACGGGTGTGTCAAGCCTGAAGTAACCTCACCTTCCTCCAAAGAAAGACTCGGGGCATTAAGAAAGCCTGGCATGAGGTGTGCTGGGCTGAAAGTTGGGAGATCACTCCCGTAAGAGGCTGAGGGAGTGGCTCCTCCCGACTCCACCTCCAAGGGCTCCTCGTCACTAGAGGTCTCGTAATATACTTGTTCCTCGGAAGATGAACTCTCTGATGAGCCTGTCGCCTCTGTAACTGACCTCTGTAAACGTGCTGAGCTGTCCGGGGCCACTTCTGACGAACTTCTCTTCGCTGTAAGAGCAGCCAACCGCTCCGAGGAGTGTCGGCTCGGCAACGCTCCCTGAGCAGGAGTGCTAGAGGGAGGGTCCCAAACAAGAATGGAAGGGCCAACACCAGCTCGACAGAATAGACCGGTGGAGATAGATAATCCATCAGGGATCTGAAAGAATAATGATGAAGTACCTTGACCCTCGTGGCTAGGGGTCAGCGAAGGCAAATCTTCTTCCGCTGGGAGGGCAATCGCTGTAACACCTCCCCCCTCTTCGGCTCCGCCAGTGACTGCGACCTCCTCCGTGGCCGGAGTACATTCGGGCGTAGAAACTAAGATGGAGAAGTGAAGGTTAACCCAGGGCTAGAACAAGATGGCAAAACGAAAGCGCCATACCTATAGCGAGACGTTCTTGTGGCCCCGCAGCCTCAAACTCCTCAAACGTCAGTATCCTCGGAAGCGGCACCGCAGGTTCTGCTGCTGCGGTCTCCTTCTACTTTATAGCCTATGTTCGAGCCTTCTTAGCTTGAGTCACAGCCTCTTTGAGGTGAGGCCTTTCTCATTTCCTCGAGCCACTAGCCGGCAGAGAGGTGGTCGTTAGTGCAGCGGTCGGGGCCTTGAAGTAGCTCGATTTTTGGGCTTTCGAGATTAACTTCTGATATTCCCTAGTTCTCTGGAGTCAGAATGATCTGCATAAGTAGCACAGTTGCAAGATGATTGCAAATGCAAAGGTGATATGCCTCAAAGGGAAATAGACATAGATGAATGAATAAGTCAAAGGATGTGTACCTGATGGTCCTGAATATGAAGGTGACAACAGCCAATAGAACAATGAAGGCTCCTTGTTGCGGGATGTTGCTTTGCGGACTAGCCAACGGACATCCCCAATTGCCACACACTGTTCTGATAGCAAGGCAAGGTCTTCATGGCCACGCGCCGACAAACAATAGTACAAGCCAAGGTGGTCCATACCCCACCCATCGGCGTACTTGAAAGTAATGAATAGTGTCCAACTTAAAATTACCTCGGCTTATCACTTATTGAGAGACTGTGCAGCCACAGCAATACAAACAACCATGAGGTTTAACTATAGAATGTCGGCCACCTGTCACCCTTTGTAATAAAAGCCCTATAGGGACAATGTCTACCCACTTCTGGACGCCATGGGATGGGAGAGGAGATAGGCTCTCCTACAGGCAAAGGGAACTGCTGAACTGCAATCCTCTCACTCCCAATCCGGCACAAGCCCGCTAAAGTCTTCAAAAACTCATCCTTATTAATGGGCGGCAACTCGAGCTGAGGCCTTGGCTAGCTGCCCTTGGCAGCCTTCCAGGCCTCCAGATACGCTTGCACTTCTATGTCCTTCTTGAATTTCAACCTCCTTAGGTGCGCCGGATCGATCTCAAGCACCGGAGATGACTGGGCATTCAAGAATTTATGCTCTGCTGTGTCCCAACAATCATTCCAAGAGGTCCGAAAGAAGCTCGTTCGTGAATTCCACCACATGATATATTCCGGCGTCACGCGAGAAAAATGCGTAGGGGTGGGCACCTTGAATGTAGTAGTTTCCCTGCGATGGAAATAGTTCCACCAAGTGCGAGCTTCCTCCACTACTGCTGACCCCGACCGTACTCGATTCTCCACCGGGAATTGTGCCGAGGATGGAGGAATGTGTTGGTCGTAGCCAAAATTCCTGCCAAAATGAAAGGGATAATAGGGCTCGAGATAAGTGGTCCCTCCCTTTCGGAAATCCAAAGCACTGGGCCTGATAGATAAAACCCAATCCACCAGTTCTAGCTCTAAAGAAGGTCGTGTGCAGATCACACCAGAAATAGGGTGGGTATAGTCCTCGACTGCTCCAAATCTACATTCTCGCAGCCAATTCACCAGCGGACTGGAGTGCGTAGCTAAGCTCCAAAAGTGTAAAGCACCCGGGGCGCTCATGTGGACCTTCGTCAGTTGTCCCCTGATGGAGAATAGCTGGTCCGTGGGCTGATTCGGCTCCACGCTGGCAAACTCCAACATTCTCGAGAATAAGCTGGATGCTTGCAATGTTCGGGGAGTGAACTCAGGAAATAAAATGCACACCCAGGCGTTAAAGAAATACAGAGGACCCATGGTCCACAAATTTCTCGGGAGACATGAATGATGAAGGTCTCCTAACATCTTGTAAATGAGGCACAAAGGTGCCGGGTAGAGGGACAACTTTACTCCCCACGCCATAAGACACACCGGATATATAGCCTCGGCGTGAATTACACTTTCATCACCTTGGGGAAGAGCAAATTCGCACATCCAATATGTTAGGTACGTGGCACAGTGCGTAATGGGGTCTACTCCAGCTGGATTCGAGCAGCCCTACTGCCCCTTCCGCAATGAGGACGAGAGATGGGCTTTCCGGCGAGCCCGCTTCCTTAACTTGCTCGGAGCCGATGCAACGGAAGGAAAGTCTTTGTACATCTGGTCACCCCTGAGGAAATATTGCAGCCATACGCCCATCCTCACTTGTTTCTTCTCTCTTCGAGAGTGAGTGTGAGAGGAAGTGGCTTCAGAAGTGTCACGATGCGACAAACATAAGGTCCTGTAGACCTTCATTAGATACCGGTAAGCATATCTGGTCAAATATTGTCCTTCTCCATTGGTCTGGTCCTTCAGCCAATCGGGCCAGCACACCTCTTCATAAGACTCTCCATTAATTGGGAGGCCGCTTAATTGGGACAGACTCCATCACTACAAGAAAAAGCGGTTTTAGCAACGGGAATTTGTGACGGATTAATATCTATCGCAAATTCCACTTGTGTTTCAGACATACTATACTCGGCTGGATATACGTCTCAATTTATGACGGATATTCAAATGGAAATATTCCATCCCTAATTATTGACAGAATATATTTTGTCCGTATTATCGTCGCAAAATTGAGACGCATATTCAGACGGAAAATAATCCGTCTGAAATTTCCATCGCAAAATTTCACTTCCACCCGCCCACATTTCACCCCCCCACTCTCCCTCTCACTCTCTCTTTCTCCCCACGATCGAACCCTTCCTCCCACCCCTTCCACCCGCCCCCATTTCACCCCCCACTCTCTCTCTCACTCTCTCTTTCTCCTCTGCTCGCCGTCGTCGCCGCCAGTGCTGCCGTCCTCGCCGTTGCCGGAGGCCCCCACTCTCCCTGTCCCTCTCTCTTTCTCCTCTGCTTGCCGTCATCGTCGTCAGAGCCGCCATCCTCTCCGTCACAGGAGGCCCTGCCGTCCTCGCTGTTGCCGCCAGCCTCCCTCCCTCTCACGATCATCATCGTCGTCGTCGCCGCCATCCTCCTCCCATCCTCGTCGTCACCGCCAGCCTCCTCCCATCATCGCCGTCGTCATCATCGGTAAGTGCTCTCTCTCTCTCCCTCTCCCTATCTCCCTCCTCCTCTCCCTCTCGCCACTCTCCCTATCTCTCGCCTCCGCTCCCTCTCGCCACTCTCCCTCTCCCTATCTCCCTCCCCCTCTCCTGATCATGTTCCCCTCCCTCACTCAATCCCACTCCCTCTCCCCTGTCCCGCTCCCTCACTCCCTCTGGCCGCCCTCCCCCACCCCCCCACCACCCTCTCTTCCCCTGTCCGTGGCCCCCCTCCCCCTCACAGACACTGTAACGAGTCATAAGCTGGTCTGGATAGTTAGCTGCAGTATAATGTGATTAGTTAATTCTGTTAGTAGTTAGATAACAAACCTAGCTAACAGAGACCAGGATCGAAGTTGTTATGCTTCGAGATGACCTGTCAAGTTGTGGCAGAGCTTCTCCTACTCTGTAATGTAGCTATATAAATAAGTGGAATCATGGAGGGGAAGGCAGAGAAAAATCTTCCCAAATTCCAGCCCTCTCGTTATTCTGTAGTTTTCTCCTAACCAGTGTTTTGCAGTAGTTTCTTAGTTCCAACATGGAGAATCTCGCCCAGAGCAATTCTTCCGGGGCTTTCCTAGAGGATCCCAGCAAGGTTCCGAGAAAGAGGCGTACTAAATTGGTGTCTGAGCCCACTCTGGGTCCCTCGACTTCTCCACCAATGGCAGACGACCCCGTTGATGCTCTGAGAGCTCTGATTGATGAGGGCATCACACCACATATCCTCTGGCTTGGCACTTCTCTCCCTCCCGGAGGCAGCTAGGGAGCAGCCCTTCTTCAGACGGAACATTGGTGCTTATCATCCTATTACATTTTCCTATTTTCTTGAGTCATTTTGATGTATTTGCCTATGTTTTGAGTCATGTTACTAGGTTATCATGTTATTTACTTATGTTTGTATGTAGGCTAGTGGGCTAATGGGGCTAGTAGGTCTTATTGGGCCATTTCTTTGGTCTGGCCCATGGGCGCCCCTCTCCCCACCCCTTGGTCTTCCGTCATTTGTCCATTTCATGAGGACTTTTTGTAAATTGGGTTTTCCTATATATAGGACCCCAAACTCCCTCTTTTGAGGTAATGAAGTATTAAGCAAATTTGAGCCACTTAAGTGCATCTCTCCCTCTCTCTCTAACTCTCCCTCTCTCTCTTTCTTCAAGGGGCGACCCCACTTCTCTCTCCTCCCCTCCCTTGGGTGCAACAGCCCCTTCACCTTCCCCTCCCCCTGCCACCTCAGCTGCCACCTCACCCCCTACACCCTTTCATATTCCCAAGGCCTTAATTCCCTTCAATTCCCTCCACTTCCCAAGCAACCTTTCACCTTTCCTAGACAACCCTTCCCCTTCCCCATACAATTTCCCACCACCAAGGCAACCTTCCCCCTCCCCTAAGCAACCACTCCCCTTCCCCACACTCCATTCAAAGCCCTAGTGCGATCCAAGCCCTCTCCCCTCCTCCACTTGGTGCGCACCCCTCCATCTAGCACAACCCCACCCCCCCTCTTGACCAAATCGCAGCCAGTACTCCCACCTCCTTTCCCTGCTAGGTCCGCCCTCCCCTCCACCTCCATTACCCCTCATCCCATCTCCCCACAAGATCCCCCATCATCACCAAGGCACCCTTGTACCCTATTCCCCCACCATGGAGCCATCCTGCCCACCATTCAATCTCCAACCCGTGTGCAGAGAAGACCTGCAGACCAGCACCAAGTTGCAGCACCATCCATGACTCCATCCCGGTCCTGCTGGAGGCATGGCCTACACCGACGGAAAGGTCTACAAGTGTACTTCGCAAGCGAGGTGGAATCGTCCAGTTCCAAGTTTGTGGCCGATCGGGAGAGCTGTTCTCCCCCAACTGCGCCAGACATCCTCTGCAGAGAGCCTGAGCCCGGTTGGAAGCAACTTCACGACCAACGACGAAGAAATCAGACCGAAGGTTATTCATCAAAGTTCTTCCTCCCCCTGTCCCCGATCAGGAGCAAGAAACGGGACCTCTTTTGGCAACCGGGAGCCAGAGTTCTGAATTTTCTCCCTCAGTCGCGCAGGTCTGCCTCCTACAGCCTGCAGCGACCAGTTCCCACTCGTCGACGTCCCCCTGTCCACCCGGACCTCAGAAGATGTTGCTGTTAGTTTTTCTGTGTAGAGGCTTTGTCCACGGTTCCAGAACTCTGACGGTTCATGATTCGGCATCCAGGAGCAGCCGGGGCAACTTCTGCAAGTTGCAGACAGAAATAGGGAGCCACCCGCCCCAGAATCTGTTGCTCTACTCAGACCTCCACTGCAGCCATCGACGACGTCAGAATAAATTGATATAAATCAGAGGCGTTTGGGTTCCTGTTAAGAGAAGATCCCCCCTGGGCTCGTCATCGGAAAAATTCCTGACCGTGAACTACAGGGACTACACCGACTGCCTATCAACATCCACAGCCAGCGGACCAATTCGGAAGCGGTCCCTCCTCGTGGGCTACTAAGCTTATCTCTCCCCCTCTCGCCTGGCCGGCTTACCGCCCCTCCCTGCGGGAGGTAGTGTTTGTTGTAACCCATCAATTCCCACCCCTGAGATCACCCTCCTGCGTGAGGTGTAGTGAGTGTACACTTAAACAGGTTCGAAGCTTCATCGGTGCAGTGTGCGGGGAACCCACACTTCCCCGCCCGCCCTCGTCTCCGACCGGGGTTGGTTTCCTCAAACCAACCAGGTGAGCCTCCTGCCCTTGCCTCCTTATACCTGTTTATTTAATATCCGTGAAACATATTGGCCGGTAGGAGAGCGAGTGCACGATCCCGGCACCACCTTTTAGTGTGGTCACCGTGGCCATAAGTGAGCGAGTGACCCCGTGCCCTTAAGGCATCCGGCCGCCCTTGTTTGTGGGCTCCCAAACCTTCGGGAGGGCTAACTAAAGTGGTGCTGGTCCTCTAACTAGTCAGGGGCTATCTCCATCACCTCGACTCGGCATCACCGGGTCACCACGGGAATCGTGTGCGCACGGTGCGTTGGTAGCTTTAACATATTCTCGGCGCCTTGTAATTGTGATTGCGAATTAGGTCCAAGAAATCAAAGTCTCCGCTGCATTTTGTGTCACATCAAGTGGTATCAGAGCAAGTTTTAGACTTGTCTCTACAAGCCTAGGTCCTAGGGCATATTGCATTGAGGTCATCCGGTCATCCAAACCATGTACCTCACCAGGCACCCCGATGACTACTTCATTATCAGGCCGGAGTTACCCCGCTTCGATGGGTCCCGAAACCCTCACACATATAGGAAATGGGAGACCTCCATGGATAGATACTTCCACCACTACTACATGACCGAGGAAAGAAAAGTGCGCATCGCCAAGAAGACCCTTGGTCCCTTCGGCGAGACAGAATGGAGAAAGCTTGAGATTCGAAGGGAAATTGAGAGACAAGAGCCCATTCACTCATGGGAAGAGATGAAGGTAGAACTTAGGAATATCCTCATTCCAAAACCTCACCACTCTTCCAACTCAAGCACCCATAGCCCAATGAGCACTCCCACTCCTCCTTTCTCTCCCAGTCAGTCCAAGTCCCCCCCACTTAGGAGCAATGGCCTTAGAGTCTTGCCTCCCCAGAATGAGTTTGGTAGGGAAAGGTTAGGCTATGATCCTTACTATGAGGGGTCCCAACACTATGGGCGTGAGGAGAGACACCCCTGGGATGACTTAGATAACCAATCCTCAAGAATGATACAATTCTCTAGGTCTTCTAGGTCCACTCTACGACCGGATGATTCCATTAACCTGGGACCCCGTCCGAACCTAGACCCTCTCCCAAAGACACCCATACCAAGTCCAAACGGAAGTATCCCAATCCAGCACACAAACCCCCCTCCCACCCCTTTCCAAAAAGAACTTAAGGAGGTGATCGAAGAATATGAGGATCCCCTAGATTGGGAGGAAGAATATGAAGCCCAATGCCAAGAGTTGGATCAAGAGAACTCATCCCTACCCAAAGAAAACCCATTGAGCCTAACTGGGTACACCCTCCCTCATGAGTTACATGATGATCAGCCAAGTCCTCCCACCCCTCCCTCCATGAGAATTGTGATTCTTGGGGAACCCCTCATTGAGTGGCTTAAACAAGACCTCATCCTCCACATCATGCGCCCCACCATGGATAACCATAACCCAATCGTGGCCACCCTACCATTCCACACAACCTATCCTTCGTTTTACTTTGTGGGAGCTATGAGGGACTTGATTAAAGGCATACTAAGGCAAATAGAGGTGACAAACATGTTGGCCTTAGGAGTGAGTGATACAGGGTACCTTAGTTTCTCACACCCCTCTATCAGGTCCATCATCTCCATTTACACCAAGGGTCCTTGCATAAGTGAGCTTGTATTGTTTCTACCTGAGCCCGATGAGTTTCTCACCACCCCCCTACCACAAGAAAAGGGCACTCAACCTAGGGAATCCACTTTAGTTCTTACCCTATTAGGAGACGAGTGCCTGGCCCACACTAGGGAGTGTATGCTTTGGAGAGCTCCAGGTCTAGGATGGGAAGAAGCCTCAATCCCCTCAACCCAAGTCCCCCTAGATCCACATGATCCCTTCCCACTAACCCTTCTTTGCCAACCCACCTCCTTGCCCTCCTACATCCTTCCCCACCCCTCGTCCCTTTGCGAGGAGCTTTACAGTAGGTCCCACCAGGTTCATGATTCTCACTTCCCTATGTGTACTAGGATGATCACTTGGATTAAAACCCACCTCCACTTCACCCACCCCTTGACCCATCTCGAGCCTTGTGGCCACTCCCTATGGGCTTCCGAGTATTCATCACCCACCACCCACTCCCTCCTACCCTCACCCGCCATGTCGAACCTAACCCACCCATTCCAAAACTTAGCCCACACTATGAGAGCCATGACCATGGGTGACATCTACCTAGGAAAGGAGGAATTGACCCATCCCATGATGTCCACGTTCTTGGACCCCTTCGACCCCCATGAGTGGAAACCCCCAAATCATCCCCCACCCAAAGATGGGACCATCTTGATAGAAATACATATGTCACAACATTCTGCATCATGTGGTAAGGCTAGTCATGTCATTTGTGTCACATACACACTAGGTCCAGTGCACGACAGGATTACATTTGAACAAGCGGGTCCTCCCCCACTCTTCATCCATCTCATTCATGATAGGGCCACTTGTGGCTGCCCCGGACCACCTAAGTGCATCAAGGTCCACATGACTCCTAAGCATGATAGGTTTACATCTGGATGTCCAGGCCCCCCTAGGTCAATCCAAGTGAAGTCAAAACATGGAGAAAGCATTCATGGATGTCCCGGACCCCCGGCATCAAACACCCCTTTGCATGATAGTCTCATCTATGGATGTCCCGGTCCTCCTAGGTCCATCGAAGTCTATGTAGCACCACTGCATGCTAGGTCCCCATTTGGTTGTCCAGGACCCCCATTATCCACTAGTGAATCAACATTCACAGAGTTGCATGGAAACATTCACAAAAACATCAACAAGAGCAACGAGATTTACAAGAAGTCTGCTGACTCCCACCGCCGCCACCAAGAATTCCAGATTGGTGATTTTGTGATGGTGAGAACTGAGAGGTTGTTCCCTGGGAATACTTCGAAGTTGAGGTCGCGTGGAGCTGGCCCCTTCCAGGTGCTGAGACGCCTTGGCACCAATGCTTACGTGTTGGACCTCCCTGAAGAGTACGGAGTAAGCCCCACATTCAATGTGGTTGACCTGGTGCCCTACAAGGGCCCCACGGTGATACCCGGTGAGGAAATCCAGCCTACTCCCTCCTTTGAGAGCGCCCCCACACCCCAGAGAGCTCAACCCCATTTGAGAAACCGGCGCGATGAAGTGGAGCAGATATTAGATGAACAGGTTACCATCACAAGGAGCAAGGCGTATGAGCGCTACCTGGTCAGGTGGAAGGGACGACCACCCTCGGACGATACCTGGGTGAGCCGGGAGGATCTCCAGCAGCTGTCCCCCGATCTCCTAGAGTAGTACCGCAGCAGGGAGGGCCTTTACTCGACAGAGTCGAGCTCTTCGCCGCCCGGGAGAATTGATGAGGGCATCACACCACATATCCTCTGGCTTGGCACTTCTCTCCCTCCCGGAGGCAGCTAGGGAGCAGCCCTTCTTCAGACGGAACATTGGTGCTTATCATCCTATTACATTTTTCTATTTTCTTGAGTCATTTTGATGTATTTGCCTATGTTTTGAGTTATGTTACTAGGTTATCATGTTATTTACTTATGTTTGTATGTAGGCTAGTGGGCTAATGGGGCTAGTAGGTCTTATTGGGCCATTTCTTTGGTCTGGCCCATGGGCGCCCCTCTCCCCACCCCTTGGTCTTCCGTCATTTATCCATTTCATGAGGACTTTTTGTAAATTGGGTTTTCCTATATATAGGACCCCAAACCCCCTCTTTTGAGGTAATGAAGTATTAAGCAAATTTGAGCCACTTAAGTGCATCTCTCCCTCTCTCTCTAACTCTCCCTCTCTCTCTTTCTTCAAGGGGCGACCCCACTTCTCTCTCCTCCCCTCCCTTGGGTGCAACAGCCCCTTCACCTTCCCCTCCCCCTGCCACCTCAGCTGCCACCTCACCCCCTCCACCCTTTCATATTCCCAAGGCCTTAATTCCCTTCAATTCCCTCCACTTCCCAAGCAACCTTTCACCTTTCCTAGACAACCCTTCCCCTTCCCCATACAATTTCCCACCACCAAGGCAACCTTCCCCCTCCCCTAAGCAACCACTCCCCTTCCCCACACTCCATTCAAAGCCCTAGTGCGATCCAAGCCCTCTCCCCTCCTCCACTTGGTGCGCACCCCTCCATCTAGCACAACCCCACCCCCCCTCTTGACCAAATCGCAGCCAGTACTCCCACCTCCTTTCCCTGCTAGGTCCGCCCTCCCCTCCACCTCCATTACCCCTCATCCCATCTCCCCACAAGATCCCCCATCATCACCAAGGCACCCTTGTACCCTATTCCCCCACCAAGGAGCCATCCTGCCCACCATTCAATCTCCAACCCGTGTGCAGAGAAGACCTGCAGACCAGCACCAAGTTGCAGCACCATCCACGACTCCATCCCGGTCCTGCTGGAGGCATGGCCTACACCGACGGAAAGGTCTACAAGTGTACTTCGCAAGCGAGGTGGAATCGTCCAGTTCCAAGTTTGTGGCCGATCGGGAGAGCTGTTCTCCCCCAACTGCGCCAGACATCCTCTGCAGAGAGCCTGAGCCCGGTTGGAAGCAACTTCACGACCAACGACGAAGAAATCAGACCGAAGGTTATTCATCAAAGTTCTTCCTCCCCCTGTCCCCGATCAGGAGCAAGAAACGGGACCTCTTTTGGCAACCGGGAGCCAGAGTTCTGAATTTTCTCCCTCAGTCGCGCAGGTCTGCCTCCTACAGCCTGCAGCGACCAGTTCCCACTCGTCGGCGTTCCCCTGTCCACCCCGACCTCAGAAGGTGTTTCTGTTAGTTTTTCTGTGTAGAGGCTTTGTCCATGGTTCCAGAGACTCCAACGGTTCATGATTCGGCGTCCAGGAGCAGCCGGGGTAACTTCTGCAAGTTGCAGATAGAAACAGGGAGCCACCCGCCCCAGAATCTGTTGCTCTACTCAGACCTCCACTGCAGCCATCGACGATGTCAGAATAAATTGATATAAATCAGAGGAGTTTGGGTTCCTGCTACGAGAAGATCCCCCCTGGGCTCGCCATCGGCAAAATTCCTGACCGTGAACTACAGGGACTACACCGACTACCTATCAACATCCACAGCCAGCGGACCAATTCGGAAGCGGTCCCTCCTCGTGGGCTACTAAGCTTATCTCTCCCCCTCTCGCCTGGCCGGCTTACCGCCCCTCCCTGCGGGAGGTAGTGTTTGTTGTAACCCATCAATTCCCACCCCCGAGATCACCCTCCTGCGTGAGGTGTAGTGAGTGTACACTTAAACATGTTCGAAGCTTCATCGGCGCAGTGTGCGGGGAACCCACACTTCCCCGCCCGCCCTCGTCTCCGACCGGGGTTGGTTTCCTCAAACCAACCAGGTGAGCCTCCTGCCCTTGCCTCCTTATACCTGTTTATTTAATATCCGGGAAACATATCGGCCGGTAGGAGAGCGAGTGCCCGATCCCGGCACCACCTTTCAGTGTGGTCACCGTGGCCATAAGTGAGCGAGTGACCCCGTGCCCTTAAGGCATCCGGCCGCCCTTGTTTGTGGGCTCCCAAACCTTCGGGAGGGATAACTAAAGTGGTGCTGGTCCTCTAACCAGTCAGGGGCTATCTCCATCACCTCGACTCGGCATCACCGGGTCACCACGGGAATCGTGTGCGCACGGTGCGTTGGTAGCTTTAACATATTCTCGGCGCCTTGTAATTGTGATTGTGAATTAGGTCCAAGGAATCAAAGTCTCCGCTGCATTTTGTGTCACATCACTGATGCTCCAATTGCAGTCCCAGGTCAGTTCTCTCAGCAATGTGGTAGGTGGGGTAGCATCTCGTGTTCAAATCTTGGAATCAACGAGTCATTCTACTGGTTCTGCACCTTCAATGGATGATCACAGTCCTAGTTTAGGGGTTTTCAAACCCCGATCTCACGAATTCCCTAGATTTGATGGGACTTCTGATCCCTCTGAGTGAAAATTCAAAGCAAATCGCTTCTTTATTGTAATAACATTCCGGATGAGCATCGCATCACCATGGCTTCTTTTTATTTGGATGGAGAGGCACTACAGTGGTATTGGCACTATTCTAGCACCAAAGATCTGTTTTCTTGGTCTGATTTTGTGGCGGCTTTGGAAGCTAGATTTGGATCTGTGTCTTTAATAGAGTCACATTGATGTGGCACAGCCCAAAGATCACTAAATATGATGAGATGACCCTAGGACTTAGACCCGCAAGCATACAAGCGCTCAATGATTCTCACAATGACGATTTTTTCTCCCTCGGCTCACACGTTCACCCGATGGATCCGGGAGATGATGGTGAGGGTCCGAGGCGGGACCCAATTATCCTAATGGACTTACAATGCTAAGGCTGACCCCCAATGGGCCTGGGAGACCCAGCTTTGTGGGTGGCTGGCCCGCAAGGCGGGGTGTTGGGTGGCACTCACTCACGGGCCGCGGTGGGCACGAAATCGCTTAAAATTAAGTCCGAGCGCTCTCTTACCGTCCGATGGGCATTCAAGGCAATACTACATTTGCAGAAATGAAGCTACAAGGGTGTGATCAGAAGCTCACCTGATCGGTGTGAAGACACCGATCCCGTTCGGAGACGAGGGCGCGCCGGGAAGCGTGGGTAATTACCCGAACGCTGCGGCGATTGTCGCTTGACCTGAAACTTAAAGAGTACAACACTACACCTCACGCAGGAGGGATGAACTTGGGGTGGGGATTAATCTTATTACACTCAAAACTACCTCCACGCAGGGAGGGGCCTTCAGCCGGCCAAGCGGGGTGGGGATTTATGCAAAGGAAAAGCCGATCTTCCGAGTCCGCCGGTTCTGCCAATCTGCAGGTTTGCAGGACAGGATGTCGCTGTTGATGCTGCCACGGGATCCACGGGGCTCCAAACTTGACGAAACCACTGCCAAAAGTTTCTCAGTTGACAGGGGATGAAGCTTGAATTTTTGGGGCAGCTTTGACACCCGAGGCTGGCAGTGCCGGTGATGGGAACAGGACAGCAATGTCTGGCTCCTGGCAGGTACTGAACTGATGCAGCAGGTTGCAGACGTCGTTATGGCCGCTCCTGAACTCCGATTGGGACAAGATTTGCGGTGACGCGATCATGGTCGGAGTAGCTTCGAGCAGAAGTTGACGGGGCCTCAATCCAAGGTCGGAGGAGAGCGGGGTAGCCGGAAGAGTAGGTACAGGTCGAACCTGGTCCCACAGTGGGCAGACTACCCACCCTGACAAAGAAAATGTTAACTTGCAGCTCCGGTAGGCGAATGAGGTCCTTCTTCTTGGAGAAGACAGATAACTGGTAGTAGTTTCAGCCCTCCAAAAATGGCGCTCAGATCTTCAGGGAGGAAGTTGTGGTCGGACTGTGACTGCAGCTCTGGTTCCCTGCCTGAGAGCTTCTGCGCGGTTGAGGGAGATCGGCTCCTGCGGACAGCTCCGACCTCGGATGTTGACTAAACCACCTCGCCTTGAAAGCTCTCTGGACGCCCTTTCCAGAGATGTAGGCCTTGACACCAGGAAGACCAGGGAACGGCCGGTCCTGTTGTGATCTTCAGGACCCAACTCTGCAGCCTGCGACCTGCTTTCTGAAATGGCAAACTAGCAAGAATGAAGGGAGTGGGAGGGGGGTAACAAAGCTTGAGGATGATGGCTGAAGGTTTAGGGAGGAGGGGAGGACGTGGCTAGGGCTCCAGGAGGTTAGGAATGGCAGTGATGGAGGGAGAAAGGGGGCTGGAACTGCTAGAGGTGGAGATGGGGGAGTGGATGTGCACAAGAGAGAAGATGAGTGTGAGGGAAGGTGGGGGGCGAACTTGGCTATGGGGAGGGAGTGGATTTCGACCTAGGGTGAGGGAGGGATGGGAGAGGGGAAGGTAATTCGAATTTGGGCTTTGGGAGTGGTTAATTTAGCCTTGGGAAGGTGGATAGGTGCCTTGGGAAGTGAAGGGAGGTGGGTGGTAGTTGGGAAGTAGAGTTTGGATTGGTGGAGGGTTGTTGGGACTAGGTGGAGAGTAAAGGAGGGTTGTGGGAAGTTGTGGGGTATTAATGGAGGTAGGTGGGGGTTGGAATTGAATGAGAGAGGGGGATGAGAGAGGGGAGGTTCGCCCCTTGCCTTGTGGGAGAGAGAAGGAGAGCTAGAGAGAGAGAGAGGAATGGAATAATGAGAGATTTGAAAGAGTTTTCTTCAATATTCATCAAAAGTTGTTACATATGAGGAGTGGGGTGGCCTATTTATAGGCACATGACTTTTTCACAAAGGACCCTAACAAAAGACACAATGACTAATAACCGAAGGGAAGGGGGGGCATCCATGGGCCTAGCCCAATGAGATGGGCCCAATAACCTATCAAACCAACATAATGACTCAATACTTAGGAAAATGACTCAACAACCTAGGTACATGACTCAAATAAAGGGAAAATTACATGATATTGACTCAAAGAAAATGTGAAGATTACATGACTAGACTCAAAAATACATGACTAACATAATGGCGCTTGCCGACGAACAATCCGAGTCCGGAGAAAATGTGGAGGGACAAGGGATGCCCTCATCATACCCCCGGGGTGGGGAAAACTCGACCCCGTCGAGTATGGGTCCACCAGGGAAGTAGTACATCGAACTGCGGCTCTGGGTGATCCTCGATCTCCATACTCAACCTGCGACCATAGTCGGGGAACGGCGCTTCAGCTCGACAAAGTGACTCGGTCATACCCTCATGCTGGCGATGGGATCTTGCTTGCCTAGTATTGCCGCTGTGTGCTCACGTCGGGCTCTCAGACTATTTGTGGTGGCACTCCGAGGGTGTCTCTCACAAGGGTAGCTGTAAGCTAGAGGCACTCACTAGGATCCACCGCGGTGCCCTTATAAGGTGCTAGATCCGCCACATGAGAAATGGGAAGAATCCTAAAACCCTTTTTGAAAGTTCAACCCATAAGCCGGGTTGCCAAAGCCACTCGGAACTTGGCAAGGTCCAAGTCCTCGTGCCCTCAATTTGGAGGTGACCCTGGGGTAGAGCCACTCCAAAGTCATCATCGTCAAGTTACCAACTTGGAATTCCAAGTGGCGCTCATGAGTTTTTGCTCGCTTGTTGTGAATATCACCGCTTGTTGCTTGATATGTGCTTGGATGCATATGCCATGCTTGATGATGCGATGTGAGTGGGCAATGTTTGGTATGCAAAGGTGGTCCGGGGCAGCCACATGTAGATCGATCATGCTTTGATGCTATGAAGATTATGACAGACTCAGGGGGGCCGGGACATCCATAGATGAACCTTTTATGCATGGGTATGATAAATGTCGGGGGACCCGGACATCCATGTATGCTCCTCTCATACTTAAGACTCATGATGAATGAGGGTGGGCCAATACATCCAAATACGGTCCACTTATGCTTCCTACTTGACATGTGGGTGATTTAAATGAATGTACCCAACTTATGAATCATGCCAAGTGGTGTTGTATGCCAAGACTTATGCACTCTTATGACAAAGATGTCTCCTATGTGTGGGCCTTTGGACTTCTATTGGAATGGTTCGAAGGGGTCTAGAAACGTGGATATCATGAGATGGGGCACTTCCTCGATCCCTAGGTGTATACCACCCAAAGTCATGGTTCCCATGGTGTAACCCGGGTCTGGGATGGGGTGGATTGGATCAAACATGGTGGGTTGGGGTAGGGAAAGGTAGGTGGTAGTTAAGGTGGTTGGGTTACTTGGGTTCCTTGAATCCCATTGGAATGGATCATAGGGATCATAAAGTGGGTTACCAAGGGGCTCCATGTCCTCAAGGTCCTCAAAAGGTGATGAGTCGTCTTCTTCTAGTGGAATGGTTGGGCCGGTGTATGGGGTGGGCTGGTTGGTCAAGGTTTTAGGAATCACAATGGTAGGGGAGTGGACCAGGATGGGCTCTTCCACTATGGGGAGAAGGAAAAGGATGTCACTAGTGTAGCAACCAATAGTGCAAACCGAGGAGATAGACCCAATGCATGGATGGATGAGGTTAAGGCACTTGGGTTGGTCCGCTCCTAGGGCCAATAAAGAAGTCAAGTCTGATTGCCACTTTAGACCTTTGAGGAGATCATCCCAATCTTCTACCTCATAGTAGGATTGGATTGTGGTGTGATAGGAGTGGAGGGGAACAATTTGGGATGGATATCCCAAAGGTGAGAGAGGTGGGGGTGAGCTAGGAAGGGTGGGTCCTTGCTTGAGCCATTGGAGTATATGCTCATTCATGGTGAAGGTGGGTGACTCTTGAGGATCCGGGCTATTTGAAGTGATAAAGGTTGAGGCTTTTCCTTACCATTGGTGTGATCTTGGGCTTCCTTATGGGTGGGAATGGGTTCCGGACTAGCATCTACTCCCATGTTGAGGGTTGTGGAGGTTTCAATTCCTAGTGTTAATGGGTTGGGTAGGTCTAATGCGGGAGAATTGGTGATAGCTGGAGCATGGTGCACTTGGGGTGGTGGGCAAGGGTGGACTTGGATCGGAAGGGGAAGCAGAGGAGGCCTAGGTTGGGGAAAGATTGGTGTAGGAAGCGGGAGGTGAGTTGGGTGAGGGGTTTTAGGTTTGGGGATGGTGGCCATTATGGGCCTTGGTGGAGGGGTGGACACGGTGTCCACATGGTTTTTAATGGTGAGGGTTGGATGAGTGGTGGTCACCATGGAGGGAATTGGGTCGGTTAGGGGTCTCTTGCCCTTGGGATCATTTGGGGTGGAAGTGGGGGTTAAAGAGGCTTGACTAGTGTAGGTTAGTGAAGGGGGTTTTGGTTGGGGTGTGGGGGCCCTCATGGGATTAGGTGGGGAGGTGGAGGCCTTGGAGACTTGGGTTCTAGTGGTAAGGGTTTGGACGGGTGAGTTTGGAGGAGTGAGAGTGCTCCTCGAGTTTTGGTAACCCGGGTAGGAAGGGGACATATATTTTGCTCTAAGTTGCTCCTTCATGTCCTTCCAAGTGGTGATGGGAGTTTCCCTTCTAAGTATCTTTAGCCCGACAATTTGCATCCAATAAGTTTCCGCCCGTTTGGTAAGTTGCATTTTGGCAACCAATGCCTTTTCATCCTCGGATATATGATACCAAGTGAAGTATTGGTCCATTGTAGCTTCCCAATCTAAATATTCTCTAGGAGAGGTTCCATCAAAGGTGGGAAGTGGGAAAGGGACCATTCTATCGTCTGTCCTTGGGGTGGGCCTATTTTCTCCAAGTTGGTTGAGTCGGTCCGATATGTTATCAAGTAGCTCATTGGCATAGGTCAAGGCTTTCATGAAGTAGTTGACATGGCCAGGGAAGTTATGGGTGTTAGTGGTAGGCATCTCTTGGTGGCTTGAACTTATGTAGTGGGCCGATTGGTAAGGTTGATATGAGGTGGCCATACTAGGGGACAAGAGTGATGCACTTGAAGACTCTAAATGCATAGACATGCCCTAGGACCAACTTGATAGAGACAAGTTGTGAACTTACTCTGATACCACTTGATGTGGCACAGCCCAAAGACCACTAAATATGATGAGATGACCCTAGGACTTAGACCCGCAAGCATACAAGCGCTCAATGATTCTCACAATGACGATTTTTGCTCACTCGGCTCACACATTCACCCGATGGGTCCGGGAGATGATGGTGAGAGTCTGAGGCGGGACCCAATTGTCCTAATGGACTTACAATGCTAAGGCTGACCCCCAATGGGCCTGGGAGACCCAGCTTTGTGGGTGGCTGGCCCGCAAGGCGGGGTGTTGGGTGGCACTCACTCACGGGCCGCGGTGGGCACGAAATCGCTTAAAATTAAGTCCGAGCTCTCTCTTACCGTCCGACGGGCATTCAAGGCAATACTACATTTGCAGAAATGAAGCTACAAGGGTGTGATCAGAAGCTCACCTGATCTGTGTGAAGACACCGATCCCGTTCGGAGACGAGGGCGCGCCGGGAAGCGTGGGTAATTACCCGAACGCTGCGGCGATTGTCGCTTGACCTGAAACTTAAAGAGTACAACACTACACCTCACGCAGGAGGGATGAACTTGGGGTGGGGATTAATCTTATTACACTCAAAACTACCTCCACGCAGGGAGGGGCCTTCAGCCGGCCAAGCGGGGTGGGGATTTATGCAAAGGAAAAGCCGATCTTCCGAGTCCGCCGGTTCTGCCAATCTGCAGGTTTGCAGGACAGGATGTCTCTGTTGATGCTGCCACGGGATCCACGGGGCTCCAAACTTGACGAAACCACTGCCAAAAGTTTCTCAGTTGACAGGGGATGAAGCTTGAATTTTTGGGGCAGCTTTGACACCCGAGGCTGGCAGTTCCGGTGATGGGAACAGGACAGCAATGTCTGGCTCCTGGCAGGTACCGAACTGATGCAGCAGGTTGGAGACGTCGTTGTGGCCGCTCCTGAACTCCGATTGGGACGAGATTGGCGGTGACGCGATCATGGTCGGAGTAGCTTCGAGCAGCAATTGACGGGGCCTCGATCCAAGGTCGGAGGAGAGCGGGGTAGCCGGAAGAGTAGGTACAGGTCGAACCTGGTCCCACAGTGGGCAGACTACCCACCCTGACAAAGAAAATGTTAACTTGCAGCTCCGGTGGCCGAATGAGGTCCTTCTTCTTGGAGAAGACAGATAACTGGTGGTAGTTTCAGCCCTCCAAAAATGGCGCTCAGATCTTCAGGGAGGAAGTCGTGGTCGGACTGTGACTGTAGCTCTGGTTCCCTGCCTGAGAGCTTCTGCGCAGTTGAGGGAGATCGGCTCCTGCGGACAGCTCCGACCTCGGATGCTGACGAAACCACCTCGCCTTGAAAGATCTCTGGACGCCCTTTCCAGAGATGTAGGCCTTGACACCAGGAGGACCAGGGAACGGCCGGTCCTGCTGCGATCTTCAGGACCCAACTCTGCAGCCTGCGACCTGCTTTCTGAAATGGCAAACTAGCAAGAATGAAGGGAGTGGGAGGGGGGTAACAAAGCTTGAGGATGATGGCTGAAGGTTTAGGGAGGGGGGGGAGGACGTGGATAGGGCTCCAGGAGGTTAGGAATGGCAGTGATGGAGGGAGAAAGGGGGCTGGAACTGCTAGAGGTGGAGATGGGGGAGTGGATGTGCACAAGAGAGAAGATGAGTGTGAGGGAAGGTGGGGGGCGAACTTGGCTATGGGGAGGGAGTGGATTTCAACCTAGGGTGAGGGAGGGATGGGAGAGGGGAAGGTAATTCGAATTTGGGCTTTGGGAGGGGTTAATTTAGCCTTTGGAAGGTGGATAGGTGCCTTGGGAAGTGAAGGGAGGTGGGTGGTAGTTGGGAAGTAGAGTTTGGATTGGTGGAGGGTTGTTGGGACTAGGTGGAGAGTAAAGGAGGGTTGTGGGAAGTTGTGGGGTATTAATGGAGGTAGGTGGGGGTTGGAATTGAATGAGAGAGGGGGAGGAGAGAGGGGAGGTTCGCCCCTTGCCTTGTGGGAGAGAGAAGGAGAGCTAGAGAGAGAGAGAGGAATGGAATAATGAGAGATTTGAAAGAGTTTTCTTCAATATTCATCAAAAGTTGTTACATATGAGGAGTGGGGTGGCCTATTTATAGGCACATGACTTTTTCACAAAGGACCCTAACAAAAGACACAATGACTAATAACCGAAGTGAAGGGGGGGCATCCATGGGCCTAGCCCAATGAGATGGGTCCAATAACCTATCAAACCAACATAATGACTCAATACTTAGGAAAATGACTCAACAACCTAGGTACATGACTCAAATAAAGGGAAAATTACATGATATTGACTCAAAGAAAATGTGAAGATTACATGACTAGACTCAAAAATACATGACTAACATAATGGCGCTTGCCGACGAACAATCCGAGTCCGGAGAAAATGTGGAGGGACAAGGGATGCCCTCATCACACATGGATTATTAAGCAAGCTGAGGCAAACAAATTCAGTAGCAGAATATCAAAGGCAGTTTAAGATTCTTTCTAATAAAGTTTCTGGAATCTCAGAAGATCATCTCTTGGGGACATTGATTAGTGGATTACGAGATGACATAGCTTTTGAGGTGCAATCTTTTATGCCCAAAAATCTTAGTCAGGCTATGCACTTGGCAAAACTTCAAGAGGCCAAGTTAATGTCCAAGAAGCCATATTGAATCATATTGAATCATATGAAATTGACTAATTATTTTATTTTATTTGTAGGAAACATATAGTAGAGCTATGATAGAGAAGTACGTGGAGGGAGAGGGGGAGCAGCCAGAGTTGGATCCGGCAGAATGGGTGGCCACAGCTGGTGTACCGAAGAAGGGCCGAATATAGGGTTTTGGGGACAGCATGGACTCTAGCGCGGTGATATCATCGTGTGCGAGTTCGAACTCTGCCCAAACCAGTACTTCTGCCTTCAGTATACCTCAATCTGCCCCCAGTACTTCTGGTAGTGACGTCAGAGACATCGTCCGATCGTAGATGCCTAGCCAAATTTCTGATTTGCAGCTACAGATGCAGCGGCAGTTCCGAGAGGAGATGTCTACCCAACAGGCACCCATGTTGCAGGTACTCACTGGCCTGCTCTCACAAGTGGGAATTCTCCCTCATGCATCTACCACCATGGCACAAGTGGCACAGGTGATTCTTTTCCATGAGTCTTTTCTATGAGTTCAGTTTCTATGAGTTCAGTTTGGCACTTGGTTTAAAATAGAAGCAGTCGGGGTCCGGGGGTCCAGAAAGTGAAATACTGATCCGATCGGCATTCCGATCATTCCAACATGACATGGGAGGTAGACATGACTTGTCAGAGCTGATGGATTCCAAATCGGACATCTGGTTTGAGCCCGACGCTCAAAAGTGCATTTTGTAAATGCACTTGGTTTAAAATCAAACCAGTCGGGGTCCGGGGGTCCATAATGTGAAATACTAATCCGATCGATATTCCGATCATTACAACACGACTTGGGAGGTAGACATGACTTGTCAAAGCTGACGGATTCCAAATCGGACATCCGGTTTGAGCCCGACGCTCAAAAGTACATTTTGTAAATGCACTTGGTTTAAAATCAAAGCAGTCGGGGCCCGGGGGTCCAGAATGCGAAATACTAATCCGGTCAGCATTCTGATCATTCCAACATGACCTGGGAGGTAGACGTGACTTGTCAGAGCTGACGGATTCCAAATTGGACATCCGGTTTGAGCCCCACGCTCAAAAGTACATTTTGTAAATGCACATGGTTTAAAATCAAAGCAGTCGGGGTCCGGGGGTCCAGATTGTGAACTACTGATCCGATCGGCATTTCAATTGTTCCAACACGACCTGGGAGGTAGACGTGACTTGTCAGAGTTGACGGATTCCAAATCGGACATCCGGTTTGTGCCCGACGCTCAAAAGTGCATTTTGTAAATGCACTTGGTTTAAAATCAAAGCAGTCGGGGTCCGGGGGTCCAGAATGTGAAATACTGATCTGATCGGCATTCCAATCATTCCAACATGACCTGGGAGGTAGACGTGACTTGTCAGAGCTAACGGATTCTAAATCGGACATCCGGTTTGAGCCTGACGCTCAAAAGTGCATTTTATAAATGCACTTGGTTTAAAATCAAAGCAGTCGTGGTCCGGGGGTCCAGAATGTGAAATATAGATCCGGTCGGTATTTCGACCATTCCAACACAACCTGGGAGGTAGATGTGACATGTCAGAGCTGACGGATTCCAAATCGGACATCCGGTTTGAGCCCGACGCTCAAAAGTGCATTTTGTAAATGCACTTGGTTTAAAATCAAAGCAGTGGGGTCCGGGGGTCCAGAATGTGAAATACTGATCCGATCGACATCCCGATCATTCCAACACGACCTGGGAGGTAGACGTGACTTGTCAGAGCTGACGAATTCCAAATCGGACATCCGGTTTGAGCCTCACGCTCAAAAGTGCATTTTGTAAATGCACTTGGTTTAAAATCAAAGCAGTCGGGGTCCGGGGGTCCAGAATGTGAAATACTGATCCGATTGGCATTCTGATCATTCCAACACGACCTGGGAGGTAGACGTGACTTGTCAGAGCTGACGGATTCCAAATCGGACATCCGGTTTGAGCCCGACGCTCAAAAGTGCATTTTATAAATGCACTTGGTTTAAAATCAAAGCAGTCGGGGTCCGAGGGTCCAGAATGTGAAATACTGATCCGATCGACATTCCGATCATTCCAACACGACCTGGGAGGTAGACGTGACTTGTCCAAGTTGACGGATTCCAAATCGGACTTCTGGTTTGAGCCCGACGCTCAAAAGTGCATTTTCTAAATGCACTTGGTTTAAAATCAAAGCAGTCGGGGTCTAGGGGTCCAGAATGTGAAATATTGATCCGATCGGCATTCCGATCATTACAACACGACTTGGGAGGTAGACATGACTTGTCAAAGCTGACTGATTCCAAATCGGACATCCGGTTTGAGCCCGACGCTCAAAAGTACATTTTGTAAATGCACTTGGTTTAAAATCAAAGCAGTCGGGGTCCGGGGGTCCAGAATGTGAAATATAGATCCGGTCGGTATTCCGACCATTCCATCACAACCTGGGAGGTAGATGTGACTTGTCAGAGCTGACGGATTCCACATCGGACATCCGGTTTGAGCCCGACGCTCAAAAGTGCATTTTGTAAATGCACTTGGTTTAAAATCAAACCAGTCGGGGTCCGGGGGTCCAGAATGTGAAATACTGATCCGATCGGCATTCTGATCATTACAACACGACCTGGGAGGTAGACATGACTTGTCAAAGCTGACGGATTCCAAATCGGACATCCGGTTTGAGCCCGACGATCAAAAGTACATTTTGTAAATGCACTTGGTTTAAAATCTAAGCAGTCGGGGTCCGGGGGTCCAGAATGTGAAATACTGATCCGGTCAGCATTCTGATCATTCCAACACGACCTGGGAGGTAGACGTGACTTGTCAGAGCTGACGGATTCCAAATCGGACGTTCGGTTTGAGCCCCACGCTCAAAAGTGCATTTTGTAAATGCACATGGTTTAAAATCAAAGCAGTCGGGGTCCGGGGGTCCAGAATGTGAAATACTGATCCGATCGGTATTTCAATTGTTCCAACACGACCTGGGAGGTAGACGTGACTTGTCAGAGTTGACGGATTCCAAATCGGACATCCTGTTTGAGCCCGACGCTCAAAAGTGCATTTTGTAAATGCACTTGGTTTAAAATCAAAGCAGTCGGGGTCCGGGGGTCCAGAATGTGAAATACTGATCTGATCGGCATTCCAATCATTCCAACACGACTTGGGAGGTAGACGTGACTTGTCAGAGCTGACGGATTCCAAATCGTACATCCGGTTTGAGCCCCACGCTCAAAAGTGCATTTTGTAAATGCACTTGGTTTAAAATCGAAGCAGTCGGGGTCCGGAGGTCCAGAAAGTGAAATACGGATCCGATCGGTATTCCGATCATTCCAACATGACATGGGAGGTAGACGTGACTAGTCAGAGCTGACAGATTCCAAATCGGACATCTGGTTTGAGCCCGACACTCAAAAGTGCATTTTGTAAATGCACTTGGTTTAAAATCAAACCAGTCGGGGTCCGGGGGTCCAGAATGTGAAATACTGATCCGATTGGCATTCTGATCATTACAACACGACCTGGGAGGTAGACATGACTTGTCAAAGCTGACGGATTCCAAATCGGACATCCGGTTTGAGCCCGACGATCAAAAGTACATTTTGTAAATGCACTTGGTTTAAAATCTAAGCAGTCGGGGTCCGGGGGTCCAGAATGTGAAATACTGATCCGGTTAGCATTCTGATCATTCCAACACGACCTGGGAGGTAGACGTGACTTGTCAGAGCTGACGGATTCCAAATCGGACGTTCGGTTTGAGCCCCACGCTCAAAAGTGCATTTTGTAAATGCACATGGTTTAAAATCAAAGCAGTCGGGGTCCGGGGGTCCAGAATGTGAAATACTGATCCGATCGGCATTTCAATTATTCCAACACGACCTGGGAGGTAGACGTGACTTGTCAGAGTTGACGGATTCCAAATCGGACATCCGGTTTGAGCCCGACGTTCAAAAGTGCATTTTGTAAATGCACTTGGTTTAAAATCAAAGCAGTCGGGGTCCGGGGGTCCAGAATGTGAAATACTGATCCGATCAGCATTCCGATCATTCCAACACGACCTGGGAGGTAGACATGACTTGTCAGAGCTGACGGATTCTAAATCGGACATCCGGTTTGAGCCCGACGCTCAAAAGTGTATTTTGTAAATGCAGTTGGTTTAAAATCAAAGCAGTCGGGATCCGGGGGTCCAGAATGTGAAATACTGATCTGGTCGGTATTCTGATCATTCTAACACGATCTGGGAGGTAGACGTGACTTGTCAGAGCTGACGGATTCTAAATCGGACATCCGGTTTGAGCCCGACGCTCAAAAGTGCATTTTGTAAGTGCACTTGGTTTAAAATCAAAGCAGTCGGGGTCCGGGGGTCCAGAATGTGAAATACTGATCCGATCGGAATTCCGATCATTCCAACATGACCTGGGAGGTAGACGTGACTTGTCAGAGCTGACGAATTCTAAATCGGACATCCGGTTTGAGCCCCACGCTTAAAAGTGCATTTTGTAAATGCACTTGGTTTAAAATCAAAGCAGTCGGGGTCCGGGGGGTCCAGAATGTGAAATACTGATCCGATCGGCATTCCGATCATTCCAACTCGACCTGGGAGGTAGACGTGACTTGTCAGAGCTGACGGATTCCAAATCGGAAATCCGGTTTGAGCCCCACGCTCAAAAGTGTATTTTGTAAATGCACTTGGTTTAAAATCAAAGCAGTCGGGGTCCGGGGGTCCAGAATGTGAAATACTAATCCGATCGGCATTCTGATCATTCCAACACGACCTGCGAGGTAGACGTGACTTGTCAGAGCTGACGGATTCTAAATCGGACATCCGGTTTGAGCCCTGACGCTCAAAAGTGCATTTTATAAATGCACTTGGTTTAAAATCAAAGCAGTCGGGGTCCGGGGGTCCAGAATGTGAAATACTGATCCGGTCGGTATTCCGACCATTCCAACACGACCTGGGAGGTAGATGTGACTTGTCAGAGCTGACGGATTCCAAATCGGACATCCGGTTTGAGCCCCACGCTCAAAAGTGTATTTTGTAAATGCACTTGGTTTAAAATCAAAGCAGTCGGGTCCGGGGGTCCAGAATGTGAAATACTGATCCGATCGGCATCCCGATCATTCCAACACGACCTGGAGGTAGACGTGACTTGTAAGAGCTGACGGATTCCAAATCGGACATCCGGTTTGAGCCCGACGCTCAAAAGTGCATTTTGTAAATGCACTTGTTTTAAAATCAAAGCAGTCGGGGTCCGAGGGTTCAGAATGTGAAATACTGATCCGATCGGCATTCTGATCATTCCAACATGACCTGGGAGGTAGACGTGACTTGTCAGAGCTGACGGATTCCAAATCGGACTTCCGGTTTGAGCCCCACGCTAAAATAACTCAATTCAAAACTATGTTAGTTTTCAAAACATAGTTTAGAATAATTCTAAAAAGTAGCTTCTACAATTGATATATTTACAGTCATCGATTTGATATTATGTTTGATTTAAATTCATGTAATCTAATAGAATATTTAATTTATCTTTATACTATTTTTTTATCTATGTATATATATTTTAATATAGGAGGATCCTTCTGCGAGCGGTACCAGAGGGGATGAGCAGGGCGGGGGGGATGAAGATATAGACGATCTGGAGGATATTTGTTGATTTTGTTGTATTTTTTTTATGTTACGCTAATGAGTTTATTCTGATATTTGATGTGATTTTAATTGAATTTGATTTTTTATTTTTGTTCGTATGTATTTTTTTGTTTTCGATGATTTTGTAAACATGTTTTTAATACAAATTTTTTGTTTTAAAAAAAGATGAAAATATATTTCGGACGGCCTTTGAGACAGATCCGTCTCAAAGTTGAGACGAATTTGAGGATGGAAATTAGGCTGTCTCAAATTGAAGATGGAATTTCAGAGAAATTTCAGACGGGTAGTTAGACGGAATTTAGGTCCGTCTCAATTATCGTGCGTAATTTGAGACGGAAATAACGATGGAAAATAGTTGCGTCGGAAAAGTTGAGATGGATATTTAGACAGAATTTTTCCGTCGCAAACTTTAGACGGATTTAAAGACGGTACTTTCCGTCCGAATTTGTTTCATTACCGACGAAATTTGCGACGGATTTTTATGTCGTCTGAAGTTTAGGACGGAAAAAAATCCGTCGATTATTTGTGACTCTTTTTTTAAGACGGCCCTCTTCCGTCGCAAAGCTGTCGCAAAATCGATTAGCGACGATCTTGCGACGGATTTGGGACGTAATAGGGCCGTCGCTAAAACCGCTTTTTCTTGTAGTGCATAAGTATAATGAAGTTTCCCCCTCCGCCATGTAAAAGGTGTCGTACTCGGGACAAAAGACTTCAATCATCCCGCAGTAGAGCCCCTTTGAAATGGGATAGCGGAACCTGGAGGTGTAAACACTGTGATATACCCCGACAGTCATCAGAATCGGGCCGTAGTGCTGAAGCATGTAGTCTGTGAACTCGATGGCTCCACCCCAGAAGCCATGGGAGTCAGTGGCCTTTAAATCTGCGAACCAGCCAACAGCAATTTGATGCTTAAATCGCACGGCCAAGCAGTCAAGTAGAAATGTCTCTTCTCAGAATCCCCACTTCAGCGGGGCCTAGAACAAGCTGAATGCTGGCTTCTCCCTGTGTACATTATCGGCTGACAGATCCCACTTGGCAGGGGTAAACTCAGGAGCTCTTATCAACATGCCCTCCGCTGGAGTCAAATCTAATACTCCAGTAACAGCATCCCACTTCCGAGGCTCCCCTGAGAAATATATGGGCTCGCCCCTCACCACCAAATCTACTAGGCTATCACGGCCTAAGAGGCTACTCTGTTCGGCTACTCGAACCAGATGGGCATCCCTCTTACCGAGGAGATTAAAGGCGTGAAGAAAAGTAAGTAGGTACTTGTCGTTTGGATAGTCCGCTCTATAGCTCCGGCTGCGGTCAAATTGTAAACAGCTGCTATCTAAAAGGGCCAGCCGTCCAGCATCCATGGTGTCTGTCTCTAAATCTGAGGAGTCGGCCACCCCAACAAGGCGATCTCGCCCACTATCCAGCTCATTAATATTCCTCCAAGTCACAGTTGGCCTCATCGGTCCTCCAAACGGATCACTTGCCTTCTGCGCAGTCGAGTAAAGCACTATTGAAGCCATTTTATCTGCAACAAAAATGAATGAAATTAAATCAAAAAATATTTTCATGAACAAAAATTTCTGAAGAAATTTCGGCAGAGTCTCCCCTTAACCGGGGGCGTGCCATAAGGAAAATGGGAATGTGTCCATGCACGATGGCAAGACGGTCCCTACAACAGAGCCATAGGTGCTACACCTAGGCCAAATGAACATCCGGGGATTTAGTTCCAAGGAGTGGCCTACTAGGAACCTCCCGGGGTCATGGAAAAAAGGGGGTTAAAACCCCGAAGAGCAGTTCAAACAGGGCTTTCGCCGTCACTACTATCATGTTGCTATCGCCGCGCTCAGGGTGGAGAGCTCGTCGTCGCCGTCGCGGCCATGAGGGAGAGAAGAAAAAAGGCTCATCGTGCCCGCCGTGCCCACCACTCGTCATCGCCGCCGTAAAGAAAAAAGAAGCCGAAGGGCTCGCCGCCGGCTACACCCCCACCGCGCTCAGAGAAGAGAGGAGGGTTGCCGTCGACGTCTCGTCTCACGGAGAAGGAGGCAGAGCAGTTTGCCGCTGCCCTTACGACTGCCGCAACTGAAGGAGGGAAGTGAGCCCGCGGTGGTCACCGTTATCACCACGGATGATGAGGAAGCTATAGGGGGAGACCCGCCAACACGCTCACCGTGACCGGAGAAGAAAGGCAGGGAGCTCTCACCGCTGCCACCGTGGAGAGGTGGGAAAGACGGGGAGAATAAAGAAATAGGGTTTTCAAACCATTCGAAGGGGTTTTAAAGAAAAGAAAAGAGAATGGGAGGGCGTGAATCAGCGCTAGACCGTGCCGATTCACTACTCCGCCAAGATACCCGGCGCCGATTCACCCCCGTGGGATGCCCACGCCGATTCACTCCTACGGTATGCCCGCGCCGATTCACTCAGGTCAAAGCCCCACACCGATTCATTGCAACTGAGGCCCCTTTGCTATTCAACATTATGCTAGGGTTTTCAAACAAAGGTGGCCCCCACCATGTCAAGTGTTCACGGCCTAACTATACGATAGAAGAAAGACAACCACTAGAAAACAAATAGAACTGCGGGCCCTGCCTCATTCGTCCCTCGCTTGTGACACCCGCCGTTGGGGGGCATTTGTTGGCATCTAAAATGTTGCTTTATGATAAGCCCTAAGAGAGGTCCTCTTGGATTGTTGAAGCCCTAAGGTCACCTGATGAAGTGTCAGTGACTCTATAATTCATTACCTGGGGACATCCGAAGAAATCTACAACAAGTCGGTAATGCTATACGGCGAACCAAAATCAACAAACCCAACAAACTAGCATCGACTCAGTCGTGCCGAACAAACCCCACATCTCGTCTGACGAGGACGAAATTACACCTAGCAGTCCACCACCCTATGAAGAAACCTCTCGAGGTTAAGAAATGTCCATGGTCTCTCAAAATGGAGTGCCGAACGCGATATCAACAGAAAACCCGAGTGACCTGATTCGAGTACACGTCGTGCCGGAAAGATCCATCTAGGGTCAAAATATTTCAAGTGGTGGCCCACTTAATGAAGGTGTCTTGTATATGTATAGAGCAGGTCTGGTAGCACAAATCGTAGTGCCAAAGGTTGAATCGGGATAAAACCCGAGTAATCCGACACGAGTTCGGCGTGTGTCGGAAACCACTCGAAAGCACAAACCGGGACCCAAAGAGTTCGAAGTCTGCACTCCAGAGACACTGCATCAAACCTAGAGCCATATGGGACATCGAGTCATCATCTTAGTCAGTTCAAGGCTAACACAATGGCAAAGATGGCAAAATTCACCCAAAATACCCTCAACACTCTAAGTGAATCAGCGCAACCCATTCATGCTGGGTGAATCGGCGCCAGTAGCCATTGAATTGGTGCCCTCCCATATGCCAGTGAATCGGCGCGCTTTCCCCTCTTGCTTACTGAACCGGCGCAACCCGTTCATGCATTGTGAATCGGCGCCAGCAGCTATTGAATCGGCGCACTCCCTCCACAAAATGCGGGCTGGTGAGCCGACACAGGAGGCCCGTCCCATCCTTCATCTGGTGCCCTGCTTTCGCCTATAAAATCAGCGCTTTGAGCGCCGCAAAGAGGAGAGGACTAGAAGTGAGAGGTAGAATAATCAGAGAGAAAAAGGAGAAGAAGAAGAGCTATCAGAGAGCGACCATTCAAAGCGAGAGCGGTCGAAGAGAAGAAAAGAGTGTCACAGGGGAGAGCCACTTGCATTGGGAGGGCCCCTGTTCCGTCTCTACTGTGCCTGGAGGAGAGCTCCCTTCGATCCCTTTTCATTTGTTGGTGGGTCTCCGACGTAGCAAAGTCCCAAGGGGACTAAAAGCTTAGTTTCTTCTTAGCTCTCCTCCCCGCTCTCATTTGTATTTTCTATTGTTTTCTCTTTATCTACATTCCTGTAATAGAGAAGCCCCGCCATGTTGGGTTGTTCTAGAAATAAAAGAAGCTTTGTTAAGCCCCTTGTTGCTTGTGTTTATGTTTCATAGATTACTAGATTTCTATGTTGGATGTCTGTGCTAGCTCGTTCAATCTTCCATTTTCTTTGTTTATGCTTCGGCAAACCGTGGTTTGATGCCAAGCATATAGAGGCATATGTCCCGGTCGTGAGGAGGCCTTATTAAGGCTATATACATATTTATTATCCATTGATCGTTCGGGCAACCCTAACTTTGTGCATCTAATTTCATGACTAGAATGGCCATTGGCCACGCCTAATGGGCGATAGAAAAATCCCCTCCCTGGATCAAGCACGAGCTTCATCGTTTAACTCGGTTTACACATGCAGTGTTAGTGAATATTCTCAGATGATCAATGCATGTATATGTACATAGTATGTTAATATCTGATTGATGAACGTGTTCTTTTTCCACCAATAGAGGAGTTGGCCATGTGCCCTTTCACCGTCATCTTTAGGTTGTAGGGGTAGTTGTGCACTCCTAAATTTCAACCGGGTTACTGTTTTACCCGTATCATTGTCTGGGTAATTCTCCATCCAGCCTCAACAGTTACTGTGTATGCTCTGTCCAGTGTTCGGCAGATTGCCCTTGAGAGTTCTATCCTCCGAAATTATCACCTCTGTTTGCTCAAGCCTTTCTTCGCAGGGCCAATGGCGCGTTCTGAGCAGCCATGAATATAGTACCCTTTGTGGTGGTCTCTCTGTTTTAACCCTCTCTGTCTGAGTGAAAATTTTCGAGCCACCCATTATGTTAGTGGTTTATAAGCATCAGTCCATGGCAAGGGTACCAATTTGTTGACTCCAATAGCATGACTTGTATCTCCATTTGCTTAGGACAAGATTATGGTTCCTCCGATGTTTTAGCTGCTTTCAGATAGGTATGTGAACCTATCACCGGGGAGGGGATACATTCCCCATTCACTGCTTCTTCGTTTGCAGTTTTAAATCACCTTGGCTTTCAGGGGCTTACCCTCCTGTGGTATAGTCTCCTGGGAGCCTTTCCCTCAGGGTGAACAATAACCGTCACCTAGGTGGCGACACAACAAATCTACAGTTCAAAGCTCTGACCATGGATTGTTGAGGTCCTTAGTAGGCTAGTCCTCAGGGCTTTCACATCCAATTTGGGTCGCGAGACTGTCGTGTCTAGCCTCTCAGCAGTTATGAGTTCACTCCAGAATTTTCCGTGTGTGGGCTCAATTTCTCCTCTTACAATTCTCAGAGTAGGGGGAGATGCTGTCAAAATTTTTCTAGGATTCCCTTCAATTTTTGTGTTGTTTAAATCCAAGTTTTCTGCCTCGCTTGAAGCTAGAACTAAGGCTAACATTGAGTTATGATGACATTGCATGAAGGGTATGAGCAAATCATCTCTAGAGTGCATAAGCTCATTGTAGATTCGGCAAACCTGTGCTCGAGTATGAACCTCGCACAGAGAGTGAGCAGTGATACTGTACTGGAAAAACCTTCAATATCACTGACATAATGAACGAAAGGGGGAGCCCCAGCTCTTCTTTGCCAAATTTGGGTTTGGAATAAACTAAGCATGCTAAACCAAACGATATTCCCAAAGTTCTGTGACTGAACTGAATTTTCCCCCCTTTGGTTGACTCCATGGCCGTTCAAGTCGACCCTCTTCAAAGCCCCCTTAATCGGTGCCACCAAGTGAATCGGCACAAGGGAAGTTCCCTTGTGCACCGATTCACTCTTCCCTCCGCACTCACTCTATTCTCTTCTACGCCGACTCACACCCCCCATCTTCCATTGTGCCGATTCACCTGCCTTCGTCCAACCTTCTGCACCGATTCAACCGCCTGTGCCGCATTACCCCAGGCGTTGCCACCATCTATTTGTCACCCCTATAGTGCCATTTTCCACCGTTATGCGGAATTTTTCACCCTTAACCTCTATTCTTCACCGATAATGGAGCTGCCATTTTGCCTTGTCAAGCCGACGCTGTGTCGACTCCAAACTGTCTTGAGTCGACTCCATCCCCTTCGTCCTTCACAAATTCAACGCCTTCCTCTCTCTTTTACCCCAAGCCGTCGATGTCCTACCTATTTGTCACCCCTATTGGTCTGTTTTCCACCCTTAATGGCCTATAATCCCCAACTTATCTTTCCAGGCTGCCATAGAGTCGACTTCAAATGACTTCGGAGTCGACTCCTCTTCTTCCAAATCTTCTTTTCTCCTACCTATCAGTTCCTCTAAGCTATTTTTCACCACTATCAACCCCTTTGTCACCCATGTGAGCCATTTGTCTCTCTTGGGCTTACTTTTCACCCTTACACGCCCTTTTGGGCCTATTCATCACCACACCCTCTAAGTCAACTTTTGCAAGCTCAAATTGATTTCTACCTCCTTCAACCAATTAATTGTTCTTCCTTTCATCTTGTGAATAAAAAAAATATAATAACAAAATAATAATAATGATAAAATCGATGATGAACCAATCTGAGATTTGTTTTCTTCATACGCATATGCCTGCATCCATATACCTATACATACATATATGCATGGTTATGTCTCCTATATGCTTGCCTGTCTCGACTCCCCGATATATCAAATGGTGATTTGCAGAAGGTCAGGTCATGTCTGACCGGAAGCTCTCACTAAGCGCGAGGTGATCTTCAGATCTAAATTCTCCGCCACGTACCGAGGGTCGGATTAGAAAATATGGTTGCATTGCATGCCTGAATGGATGTCTAGGTCCTGCATTACACAATGTTGCCTCTTAATTTTCATATGCATATGTACATGTTTAGCCCCAATGGCCCTCTAACTTGGTGATTAATCAAGGGTTTTCCTCCTTTTGGGAGGATGTAATTAACGTCATAGCCTTTAGGGTATGACGGACTTCTGGACCTAATACGGACTTCACATTCATCTGACCAAGTCAGATTGAGCGCACAATAAATTTGTCATGAAAGTGACTGGTGTAGATGCCTAATTTTGGACATCCCGCGGATCCCCACTTAGACCGTCATATAAGTGACACGGTCATTTTACTTGGTTTATTATCGTTTGGTGCTTTTTAGTCCAGCCCAAACACACCCCGTTGTTGGGCCACTCTCACTTGAAGAGGCCCAAAGTCCCATGGGATGGGCGGCCAAACCATTGGCTGCCCATCCTCCTAGAAGGTAGGGGCGATGGCCGCCCTCAGCCCCTAGGAGGCAGCACTGTTGGCCGCCCATCCTCCTAGAAGGTAGGGGCGATGGCCGCCCTCAGCCCCTAGGAGGCAGCACTATTGGCCGCCCTCCATACAAGAAGGCCACTAGGTTGGCCGTCCAGTTTGCTAGAAGGCCTAAGCCATGGCCACCCTCACCCACCAGGAAGGCCATCGTGCTAGCCGCCCAAGCCCTTATAAGGCCACTTACCTGGCCACCTACCCCCTGGTAGAAGGCAAAGACCCTTGCCGCCTTCTTGTAACTGCTGGTCAAAGGACGTGGCGTGTTCTCCCTCCACGCTCGGCACCATTCCCCCTCGTCACCCACGATTAATCCGACGACCTGTTCGAGACTTCTAGAGGGAGCCTCGAAATACAAAAGTCTTCAGGGGGATGACAGAGAGGGAGGGGGGTGGGGTTCTGGAGGTCGAAAGATTGGATTTCGGGAGAGCTTGAGAGAGAGAGTTCTTTTCGTCTTTTCATGTTTTTTTTGAAGGTTGGGACGAGGGTGGTAGAGTGATTCTCTAGCAAGCAACAGTCGAAGCTTAGGAGCAAGGCTCTGAAGCACGAAGACTGCCCTTCACATTCCCCGATCACACTTCTGGCCGGCCGTGAGCTTGGTCACGCTCTGGGTTTGATCTCTCCCTCTCGGTGTTTCTGGTTTCATCTTGCAATCCCCTTTCCCATTTGCATTCATAGCATATTAGCATTACCTAGAATCCTGTCCATAGGTTTCCTTTTAAACAAACGGGAAGGCGGGTGGTCGAAAGCCTCGACCATCCCCCCTTCCAACCACCGCAGGTAATCACGTCACCATATTCCCTCTCTTGGTAGTTGTTAGAACTTTTACTACACTACATGATGTAGTAGATCTAGAGGGGGGATGAATAGATCTTTTCCCTTAAAAATTAACGAGATTAGATGAGAGAAGCGGAATACAAAATTTACCAAATCTCGATAGCCAAGGTGATCACAAAGTTATCAGCTCCGAGATCAATATCAGTAAGCAGCACAAAGTTATCAATTCAGATATCAATATCAATAAGCAGAGATATCAGTATATATATAGTAACTGACTTAATTGCTAATTGATCTATTGCACATCAATGAACCAGAAGAGGTACTTGGCAGAGGTTATACTCTAGGAGACTCCTCACGCTAGATCGTCCACCTTCCAGTTAGGCTTGACCTACCCTTTGTGTGGCGCCTTTTTATATACCTATTTCTATCTCTCAAATGAGCAAGAGATGTAGCAATTAATTCATACAACTAAGTAGAGAATAATACAGCAATCACACAAACAATTGCAACCATGGACACAAGAGATTTTAGGTGGTTCGATCTCCTTCAGAGATCTACATCAACCCCTTACTCAAATGAGTAAGGCTTCACTGTTGAGCTTTACAGCTTGCTACTGCTCATCCACAGCTTTAGGGAACAAGTTCCCTACAGACGCTGAGCTTTACAACTTGAGCTGACCAGAGGATTCTTCCTCTACTGCTGGGCAATACAGCTTAGCTAACCGCTGACATACAGCTTTAACAATCCACTGACATGCAGCTTGAGTAAACAAAGGTTTATGAAAGCAAATGAAGAAAACTAAGAAGACAAGATAATGTAGCTCTGAACTGAGTGAATGTAGCTCTAAATTGAGCAAACTGGTTCTGGTTTTGAACCAGGAACAATGAACATAAAACACATTCACTCACTGAACTCCAACGCACTGCTCTTCCTCAATTCAATCCTTTCTCCTTCGAACTGATCGGCCTCACTCAGGAATCTTCTTGCTGGATGCTCACCTTTCTTCTCTGCTTCACTTCTGAACTGAGCGATCGGCCCTTCTTTTATATCCTCCAGGAGATGGGCGTGTGGTCGCCACATTTCCCGCTCAATTTTCAATCCAGATCTGATCCAAACTTGTCCACGTGTTGTGATCTTAGCACCTTCACTTTCCACGTGTCAAGATCTCCAGTAGAGGAATATCTTGGATCACGTGCCCAACTTATCTTTTACGAGCAGGAGACAAAATGTGCCTTTTTCATTTTAATTAAGTCCCTACAAAAAGAAAGCATTTTGTCAAACACTATGTGATCATAAGTCATAGTCAGAGTATAGTCAAAACAACAAGATGCACAAACATGGTAGTGCAGTGGGCAAATGTGCATAGACTTTAATGTGCATATAGGAGAGAATGCATAGACCTCAATGTGCATATAGCAGACATTCCACATGCACAGATCTATGTTGTGCGTGGACTTCAAAACGTGCACAGACCTATATAAGCGTGGACTACACAATGTGCTCAGACTTCATAGTATGCCTAAGGTAAAAGTGCATCGACGTTATATGTGAAAAGTGCACAGACCTCAGCTGCTATTGCTAGCAAATGTGCTCGGACTTCCCAATGAGCCTGAAGTGAATGTGCATCGACGCTAACAAGGCTATCACCAAATGTGCACCGACGCTGATGATGAGAAACACAAATGTGCACCGACCTCACTGACTGGCTGAGGCAAACTTGCATCGACTTGGTCTCGCAGCAAAATATATGCACCGACCTTCGGTCTGCTGAAGGTGCAACTAGCACCGACCTTGATGAGTCGTGCACAGACCTGAATAGTAACATGTACAGACTTTGTGAGCATATATGCACAGACTATTCGTGCAGTTCCACAGGAACTTGCACCGACCTCAGGTCTGCAACTACCAGAAAAAGCGGGATTTCAGACGGCCCGTATCCGTCTGAAATCCGTCTGAAAATCCGTCACAAACCACATTTGTGACGGATTTGCGACATATTTAAGACTGAAACCGACCGTCTAAAATTCTTAGTCACAAATTTGTGACAGTTTATGTTTCCGTCGGAAATTCCGTCTGAAAATAAGATAGAATTTAATCAGTCACAAATTCCGTCTGCCTTTCATACGAGACATTTCCATCTGAAATTTGAAATTTTCAGTCTGAAATTTATGACGGATATATTTTCCGTTTGAAAGTCCGTCTGAAATTTCAGACGGCTATTACGACGGAATACAGTTACCGTCTTAAAATGAAGCCCAACTCTTAGTCTGAAATCATGTAACCGTATGAAAACTCGTCTGAAATCCGTCGCTATTTCAAACGGATATTATGACGGATAAAATAACCGTCTGAAATTCAACTCATCTCCTGTCCGAAATGTGGTTTGAAATCCTTCTATATTCCAAACGGATTTTACGACGGATAATAGACGGACAATATTCGTCGCACATCCCGTCTGAAAATCCGTCTGAAATCTACGTTTTTTTTTTATAAATCTTAAATTATTTTACAAAACCTGTTTAATCATAAATAAACATCAAGAAATTCTACATGTCGAAAAAAAAATATTGGGAACCTGCTAATCAAATAAATACCACCGAAAAATAAAATTCTGATCAAATAAATATCACAAAAAAAACACATTAACCCTGCTGATCCGTCTGAATATCAAGAAATATCCGGTACAACGTCCATATCCTCATCGTCCGTATCCTCACCGCCCTGCTCATCTCCTCTGTCGCCGCCCGCAGAAGGATCCCCCTATATTAAAAAAATAATAACATTCATTCATAGATAAAAAAATTAGTGCGAAGAAATTAGCATAAATTGAAAGCAAACATATCAAATTGATAACTGCATATTTTATAAATGAACCACTAGCCTGAAACAGTATTTAAACTAAGTGTATTTAGAAATGAATTTTGATTCCACCAGTTCTGACAAGTCAATTTCATCTCCTCGGTCGTGTTGGAACGATCGGCACGGGCATCCGGCAGGTATTTCAAGTTTTAGACCCCCGGCCCCGACCTGGCAGTTCATTTGAACCAAGTGTATTTTAGAAATGAACTTTGAGCGCCGAGCTCAAACCAGGCATCCGATTTGGATTCCGTCAGTTCTGACAAGTCACTTTCATCTCCCCGGTCGTGTTGGAACGATCGGCATGGGCATCCGGCCGGTATTTCAAGTTTTAGACCCCCGGCCCCGACCTGGCAGTTCATTTGAACCAAGTGTATTTTAGAAATGAACTTTGGGCGCCGAGCTCAAACCGGGCATCCGATTTAGATTCCGTCAGTTCTGACAAGTTACTTTCATCTTCCCAGTCGTGTTGGAACGATCGGCACGGCCATCCGGCCGGTATTTCAAGTTTTAGACCCCCGGCCCCGACCTGGCAGTTCATTTGAACTAAGTGTATTTTAGAAATGAAGTTTGAGCGCCGAGCTCAAACCGGACATCCGATTTGGATTCCGTCAGTTCTGACAAGTCACTTTCATTTCCCCGGTCGTGTTGGAATGATCGGCACGGGCATCCGGCCGGTATTTCAAGTTTTAGACCCCCGGCCCCGACCTGGTAGTTCATTTGAACCAAGTGTATTTTAGAAATGAACTTTGAGCGCCGAGCTCAAACCGGGCATCCGATTTGGATTCCTTCAGTTCTGACAAGTCACTTTCATCTCCCCGGTCGTGTTGGAATGATCGGCATAGGCATCCAGCCGGTATTTCAAGTTTTAGACCCCCGGCCCCGACCTGGCAGTTCGATTGAACCAAGTGTATTTTAGAAATGAACTTTGAGCGCCGAGCTCAAACCGGGCATCCGATTTGGATTCCGTCAGTTCTGACAAGTCACTTTCATCTCCCCGATCGTGTTGGAACGATCAGCACGGCCATCTGACCGGTATTTCAAGTTTTAGACCCCCGACCCAGACCTGGCAGTTCATTTGAACCAAGTGTATTTTAGAAATGAAGTTTGAGCGCCGAGCTCATACCGGGCATCCGATTTGGATTCCGTCAGTTCTGACAAGTCACTTTCATCTCCTCGGTCGTGTTGGAACAATCGGCACGGCCATCCGGCCGGTATTTCAAGTTTTAGACCCCCGGCCCCGACCTGGCAGTTCATTTGAACCAAGTGTATTTTAGAAATGAACTTTGAGCGCCGAGCTCAAACCGGGCATCCGATTTGGATTCCGTCAGTTCGGACAAGTCACTTTCATCTCTCCGGTCGTGTTGGAATGATCGGCACGGCCACCCGGCCGGTATTTCAAGTTTTAGACCCCCGGCCCCGACCTGGCAGTTCATTTGAACTAAGTGTATTTTAGAAATGAAGTTTGAGCGCCGAGCTCAAACCGGGCATCCGATTTGGATTCCGTCAGTTCTGACAAGTCACTTTCATCTCCCCGGTCGTGTTGGAATGATCGGCATGGGCATCCGGCTGGTATTTCAAGTTTTAGACCCCCGGCCCCGACCTGGTAGTTCATTTGAACCAAGTGTATTTTAGAAATGAACTTTGAGCGCCGAGCTGAAACCGGGCATCCGATTTAGATTCCGTCAGTTCTGACAAGTCACTTTCATCTCCCCGGTCGTGTTGGAACAATCAGCATGGGCATCTGGTAGGTATTTCAAGTTTTAGAACCCCGGCCCCGACCTGACAGTTCATTTGAACCAAGTGTATTTTAGAAATGAACTTTGAGCGCCGAGCTCAAACCGGGCATCCGATTTTGATTCCGTCAGTTCTGACAAGTCACTTTCATATCCCCGGTCGTGTTGGAATGATCGGCATGGCCATCCGGACGGTATTTCAAGTTTTAGACCCCCGGCCCCGACCTGGCAGTTCATTTGAACTAAGTGTATTTTAGAAATAAAGTTTGAGCGCCGAGCTCAAACCGGGCATCCGATTTGGATTCCGTCAGTTCTGACAAGTCACTTTCATCTCCCCGGTCGTGTTGGAATGATCGGCACGGCCATCCGGTCGGTATTTCAAGTTTTAGACCCCCGGCCCCGACCTGGCAGTTCATTTGAACCAAGTGTATTTTGGATATGAACTTTGAGCGCCGAGCTGAAACCGGGCATCCGATTTAGATTCCGTCAGTTCTGACAAGTCACTTTCATCTCCCCGGTCGTGTTGGAATGATCAGCATGGGCATCTGGTAGGTATTTCAAGTTTTAGAACCCCGGCCCCGACCTGACAGTTCATTTGAACCAAGTGTATTTTAGAAATGAACTTTGAGCGCCGAGCTCAAACCGGGCATCCGATTTTGATTCCGTCAGTTCTGAAAAGTCACTTTCATATCCCCGGTCGTGTTGGAATGATCGGCATGGCCATCCGGACGGTATTTCAAGTTTTAGACCCCCGGCCCCGAACTGGCAGTTCATTTGAACGAAGTGTATTTTAGAAATAAAGTTTGAGCGCCGAGCTCAAACCGGGCATCCGATTTGGATTCCGTCAGTTCTGACAAGTCACTTTCATCTCCCCGGTCGTGTTGGAATGATCGGCACGGCCATCCGGTCGGTATTTCAAGTTTTAGACCCCCGGCCCCGACCTGGCAGTTCATTTGAACCAAGTGTATTTTGGATATGAACTTTGAGCGCCGAGCTCAAACCGGGCATCCGATTTGGATACCGTCAATTTTGACAAGTCACTTTCATCTCCCCGGTCGTGTTGGAATGATCGGCACAGGCATCCGGCCGGTATTTCAAGTTTTAGACCCCCGGCCCCGACCTGGCAGTTCATTTGAAACAAGTGTATTTTAGAAATGAACTTTGAGCGCCGAGCTGAAACCGGGCATCCGATTTGGATTCCGTCAGTTCTGACAAGTCACTTTCATCTCCCCGGTCGTGTTGGGATGATCGGCATGGCCATCCGGCCGGAATTTCAAGTTTTAGACCCCCAGCCCCGACCTGGCAATTCATTTGAACTAAGTGTATTTTAGAAATGAAGTTTGAGCGCCGAGCTCAAACCGGGCATCCGATTTAGATTCCGTCAGTTCTGACAAGTCACTTTCATCTCCCCGGTCGTGTTGGAACGATCGGCACAGCCATCTGGCTGGTATTTCAAGTTTTAGACCCCCGGCCCCCGAATTTTCTCAATTCTTCTAAAGTAAATGAGTTTTAAAATTAATAATGAACATAATTGAGTAATTCCATCAAAATAAAAATATAGTAAACACTCACCTGTGTGGCCTGTGCTGTGGTGGTGGTGGATTGCTGAGGGACCATTCTGCTCTGGGAGAGGAGGCCACTGATTGCCTGCAAGAATACTGACACTTGGCTAGAGATCTCTTGCTGGAAATGCTGCTGCTGCCGCTGCATATCAGAAATCTGCGATCGGACCATGTCCATCATGTCGCTGGCAGAAGCGCTGGGGGCAACGGAAGTTATAGTGGAGGCACTGCCACTGGAAGAAGTATAGCTAGAACTCGCACACGCTGATGTCACCGCGCTTGCGTCTAGGCTCTCCCCAAAACCATATAGTCGGCCTTTCTTCGGTACGTCAGCTGCTGCCACCCACTCCACCGAATTGAACTCCGGCTGCTGCGTGTCTCCCTCCCCGTACTTCTCTGTCACTGCTTTGCTATATGTTTCCTACAAATTGAATAAAATAACTAGTTAATTTCATATGAATTACATGCCGATTTAAATGAACGGTACAAGTTATATATGTAGATAAACTTACCGCTGCTGACTTAGCTGTGTCACTCACAAAATCATTAGTCCCCTTCTTTTTGTGTGTTCTGTCGAACACCTCGAGGAACGACGGAGGTCGATTAAGCTCCACAGCCTGTTATACAATTCATAGTAAAAAAAAGTCAAATATTGGGATAAATTGTAAGAAGATAAATTGGTATATTACTTACCAATTTTTGTTTATGAGCCGCATAAGAGATGGACCCACTCGTATGCAAATTTGAACCTGGTTTTGACGCCCTGTTTGCTTTGGCTTTTTCGGACTTTTCTATCCACTTGGGGTCGACAAAATGGTCACAAGATATCTCCCAATCCTCCTACCTCATCCATAGAGGGCGATGCGCCTTCCACAATTGTCGGTCTTCACTCCCCCCACTCAATTTTTTAGCGTGTGCTCGGGCCTCATGTATTTTCCTCTTGTAACTTGAGAGCATAGTAGACTCCCAGGCACGACGACATCTCGCCGCGTCATGTCCACATGTGAATTGAAAAGACCGCTGTAAATCAATTGCTTTTCACACTTAGTATAAAGTTGTAAATTAACTTTGGGAAATACTTGAATTAAATGACGTAATTACTTACTAAGAACATGTTGTACAATGAATCGCGGACGGACATCGGAAAATCTCTGAAAGTGGAAGTTGCCCCGGGCACATGTGCCAACATGTGTTCGGTGGAATGATGGACAGCGCTGTGGGGTTCAAATTTCATACTGCAATTGCAAATGTCAAAATATTCATGTTAGACAGTTGAGGGGTAATTAATGTAATATAACCTTATAGATTTACCCGGATACCCAACACGAGCGACGTCTATCATGGGTCGTGCCTCCCTCGGGACAACTGCCGGCATCGTCAAGGGGCTGACTGGTGGGGGTGGGCCCTGTACAAGTGGGAGGTGGTGGGAGGGCACTGAGACCTGCAAGAATTTATTATCATGTGGAGTGATACATATACTGCGAACATATAATTAAAATATACATACCTGTAGCGGGAGGTGGTGGGGGTGGCGTTTGCACAACAGGTGGGAGGCCACTGAGACCTGCAAGAATTTATTGTCATGTGGAGTGATACATATACTGTGAACATATAATTAAAATATACATACCTGCAGCGGGAGGTGGTGGGGGTGGCGTATACACAACAGGTGGGAGGCCACTGAGACCTGTAAGAATTTATTATCATGTGGAGTGATACATATATTGCGAACATATAATTAAAATATACATACCTGCAGCGGGAGGTGGTGGGGGTGGCGTATGCACAACAGGTGGGAGGCCACTGAGACCTGCAAGAATTTATTGTCATGTGGAGTGATACATATACTGCGAACATATAATTAAAATATACATACCTGCAGCGGGAGGTGGTGGGGGTGGCGTATGCACAACAGGTGGGAGGCCACTGAGACCTGCAAGAAGTAATTTTCATAAGTAGAACAAATATTGAAGAATTTAAATTAAAATATACATACATGATCCTCGAGGTGGGAGGCCACTGAGACCTTCAAGAATTTATTGCCATGTGGAGTGATACATATACTGCGAACATATAATTAAAATATACATACCTGCAGCGGGAGGTGGTGGGGGTGGCGTATGCACAACAGGTGGGAGGCCACTGAGACCTGCAAGAATTTATTGTCATAAGTAGAACAAATATTGAAGAATTTAAATTAAAATATACATACATGATCCTCGAGGTGGGAGGCCACTGAGACCTGCAAGAATTTATTGTCATGTGGAGTGATACAAATATTGCGAACATATAATTAAAATATACATACCTGCAGCGGGAGGTGGTGGGAGTGGCGTATGCACAACAGGTGGGAGGCCACTGAGACCTGCAAGAACTTATTTTCATAAGTAGAACAAATGTTCAAGAATTTAAATTAAAATATACATACCTGTAGCGGGAGGTGGTGGCGTATGTACAAGTGGTGGTGAGCCGACACTTGCACCTATAAATAAATTCTTTTAAGTTTGTAAATAATTAAAATATTTATATAGCTAACTTATTGATCAAATATACCTGTGTCTGAAGAAGATGGTAGCGAGGAGGGAGTAGCGCCCCTCTCACTGCTAGATCTCCTCCCACCCCTAGTACGACTTCCTCGCACCATTTCCTTATTAATAACAAAACAATTAATACATATTAATCCATAATTATATAAGGCTAGACAAATGTTATTTAAAATTATGCTTAAAAGTAAGAATCTTCTTACTAAATTATCAAAACATGCCTCCCTCATGTTGATATATCTAGCTCAACTTCATCATCTTCGTCATCCATAGTAGTCTCATGAGATTCAAAATCTTCATCTTCATCTGATTCTTCCTCTCCTCTAACATCAACATTTAGCTCCGTCGGATCGACTTCTTCCACTCCATCTCACGTACGTAATGACAGTGGCTCATCAGATTCGTCCAGATTAAACCTAGAGGAACTGACAACGCCAACTTCGTCTGATTGATAATATTCAGCACGAGCAACCTCTGAGACATCTCCACTCATAGTTAACTCATAAGTGGGAAAGAGTTTTGAATTAACCCTGCAAACTACCCACCAATCTCTATTCTTGGATGATGGATAGCTTGAATAGTACACTTGCTGGGCTTGTGCGGCTAAAATGAACGGTTCATAGGTCTTAAATTTAGACCTATGCTTGACATTGACAATCCCATAATTTGTGTCATGTAGAACAGAATTAGGATCAAACCATTGACACTTAAATATGTATACATGATTGTCTTGTCCCAAATACTGAAGTTCTAAGACTTCTTCAAGAATACCATAGTAGTCCAATTCTATTTCATTGTATAAACTTCCCTTCACACATACGCCGCTGTTCATCGTAGACTTATTTCGCCCATAATCCCTTGTATGAAATTTGTATCCATTCACAATATATCCCGGATAGGCACGTGTCTGGTTCGAGGGGCCATAACTTATCTGTTGTACTCTTTGATCAGTAATGAGACCTTGTTCAACCTGAATTCAAATTAGAGTAGTTAAAATAATAACAATTACCTCAACATACGTAAATACAAACATATATATTCAGAGTTCACACTAACTCGGTTTCTTAGCCATTTGGAAAAAAACTTCTCGCGTTCTTTTTCAATCTCCACATCCTGGATATTTGGATATTTTTCAGCTAATTCTGAATCAAATTGTTTACAATATAAATGTAGCACCCCGTAAAAAAAATGATTAAAAAATTTGATAAAGCCAATGTATAGACTTTGTGAAGTCAATGTTGTATAGACTTTGAGGAAGCCAATGTATAGACTTTGAGGAAGCCAATGTATAGACTTTGAGGATGTATAGACTTTGAAGAAGCCAATGTATAGACTTTGTGAAGTCAATGTTGTATAGACTTTGAGGAAGCCAATGTATAGACTTTGAGGAAGTATAGACTTTGAGGAAGCCAATGTATAGACTTTGAGGAAGCCAATGTATAGACTTTGAGGATGTATAGACTTTGAGGAAGCCAATGTATAGACTTTGAGGAAGCTAATGTATAGACTTTGTGAAGTCAATGTTGTATAGACTTTGAGGATGTATAGACTTATGGAGTTGCTGGAAATGTGAATTAAGATCTTACTCAACAGAAGGTTCAATCTCGAGGCAATTCAAAAGAATATATATCTCAGCGGTGTGCAACTCTCTATCTTCGAGCGTGCGAGTCAAGCAACGTCCGAACGCACGTCCAGGATGTTTAAATATGGAGAGCCGATTGGACGATTCATCCACTCCCCCATCATCATTACGTGGAGGTCGAGTACGACAAGTTTGAATCTCTGGCTCAAAGTACATAGAACAGAAGTTCGAAATTTCTTCAAGAATGTATGCCTCAGCAATCGAACCCTCCACCTGTGCCTTGTTGCGAACTTTCATTTTTAATTCATGCATGTACCTACAACAACAAGTCAGATGGCAACAATATGTAGCGGCTATGGACGACTTATAAGTTAACAAAAATTGTCACATACCTCTCAAATGGATACATCCATCGAAATTGTACTGGACCTCCGACGATAGCCTCATATGGCAAATGAATGACCAGGTGCTCCATCGAATCAAAGAATGCCGGAGGAAATATCTTCTCTAGCTTGCAAATGGTTGTGACAACTTCTTGTTCGATAGTTTGTACATCCCGAAGTCTGAGTTCAGATGCACATAAAATCTTGAAAAATTGACTCATCTCAGCTAGTGCTCCCCATATCTGCTTTGGCAACAAATCACGAAATGCAATGAGCAGTAGCCTCTCCATGAACACATGACAGTCGTGACTTTTCATACCATATATTTTCCCCTCATTAACATTCACACAACGGGCTATGTTGGATGCATATCCATCTGGGAATCTCAGCTGTTTCAACCACTGGCATACTTCCTTGATCTGTGTATCATGAAGCACATAAGTTGCTTTAGGCTGCACAGTTTCGCCATTGACACTTTGCAGTTCCAGTTCTGGACGTCTACAAAGCATCTTTAAATCCATACGTGCTTTGGCGTTGTCCTTTGTTTTCCCTTTAACATTCATGATCGTATTGAACACATTATCAAAAAAATTCTTCTCGGTATGCATGACATCCAGATTGTGTCGTACAAGAAGAGTTGACCAATAAGGTAATTCCCAAAAAATACTTTTCTTGACCCAGTTGTGATCCTTTCCAAAATTAGGGAGTTGTCGTGTGCTACCAGACAATTGAACTACATCTGGTAAATTGTGCACCCGTGATGCCATATGTAGACCCGACACCCGTTGCAAGTCAGCTTCATCCATTTCAACAGTATTTTTTTTAAACGAGTCTTTTTGCCTTTGAAAAGGATGGTCACTTGGTAGCAACCGCCGATGACAATCAACCCAGCAGCTTTTCCCCCCATGCTTCATCCATTTGACATTCAAACCCTTTCGTGTACAAATGATGTTGCACATCCCATGTTGAACACCACCTCAAGTTTCTACAACTTGAACAAGGGCATCGAATGTGACCGTCGCGATCTATTGCTGCATTTGGATTCCCCAATGCAAATTGAATAAAACTCTCAACCCCAAGCTTAAAGTCATCTGACACCACCCGGTCAACTATTCTATGATACATCCATGAACGATCTGTCGACATTTTGCCTGCACCCAATAAATGACAACACACATCCTAACTTTCAAATCATTACTCATAATATTACACCCGACCCTTTCCTCACATCGTTCATCATAGACCATTTGCAGTTGGAAGAGGAATATTGATTAGATTATCACTTTTTAACCCATCCATGAAGGTTTGATCGCACAATCACTTACTATATGTGCTACACAATTTGCTAAAAATTTCGGCATCATCTCCCCACACTTCTCCGATATACCAAATATATTTATTAATTTTGAAATTTTCTTAAACACTTACAAGTAAGTGGTTAAGAAAACACTCAAAATCAATAATGGTATATCAGAGAAGAGTGAGGAGACGCAACCGAAATTCTCAACAAACCATACAAACATATATAGTAAATGACTACCTAAGTGCGATCAAACATTCACAGACTGTCCAAACGGGACAATTCAAGACTTTGAGGTAGATATATACATTCTCATAAACAAATGAGAACATACACATCAATCCCAAAGTCTTGAACGGGAAGGCACATTGACACGGTTTTAACGCGCTCTCCTGAGGTGCGTGTAATGTTAGGTCGCACCCACGCACCTCAACTCACAGGGAATACCCCATGCATTTATATAACATAAAATTAAATAACAACGTAATTATCATTATGCACATATCAAATTAAATAACACCCAAATTACAAAAATTTTCAAATGAAGAACATCGAAGCTAAACAATCTACATTTTTGAGTCAAATTAACATCAAATTTCTATTAAAATCAAATTTAAAAATATATTTACATGCAATTAAAATCCACAAAGTTTTAAATCACAAAACGAATTTTTTGGGTATTTACCTATTGCTATAGAGAATTCTGATTTCTTTGCATTTATCCACATCTTTGTATATATGTACTACTTAAGATATGTGGTCATTCCATTTCTCTATATCTTCTTATCATCATAAGACAAGGTTCAAATGGGATTACTTTCAACCTCAGTGGAGCATCTACGGCCTCAAGAATGGTAGGACGGCCTTTTTGCATGAGAATTGCTCCCATGCCAGTTCCACTAGCATCACACTCGACTACAAAAGTTTCTGAAAAATCAGGCAAGGCAAGAACTGGGGCAGTTGACATAGCCTCTTTAAGCTGTAAGAAGGCTTGATGAGAAGATGGGCTCCAACTATAACTGTCCTTCTTAAGAAGACTGGTCAGAGGTGCAGCAATAAGACCATAGTTTTTAATAAATTTTCTGTAGTATCCTGTAAGCCCTAAGAATCCTCTCAAAGCCCTCACAGACCGGGGTACAGGCCAAGTAGAAATGGCTTGTAGTTTAGACATGTCCATAGCAACCCCTTTTTCTGAAATAATGTGGCCAAGATACTCAATTTCTCTGACCCCAAACACACATTTAGACATTTTAGCATACAATTGGTTGTCTGCTAGGATCTGCAGAACCTGTCGCAAGTGCACTAAATGGAGGTCCCAGTCAACATTGTAAACTAAGATATCATCAAAGAAAACCAAGACAGACTTCCTCATACAGCCTTTGAGTATGTCATTCATCAAGTTCTGAAAGGTAGAGGGTGCATTTTTGTAAGCCCAAATGGTAGGACTAAAAACTCATAGTGTCCCTCATGTGTTCTAAAGGCAGTTTTGTAAACATCATCAGGATGCATTCTAATTTGATGATAACCCGATCTCAAATCCAGCTTGGAAAAGTACTTGGACCCATGTAATTCATCCAACAAATCATCTACGAAGGGTATGGGATATTTGTCTTTAACAGTGTTTTGATTCAGAGCTCGGTAGTCTACACACATTCTCCATGAGCCATCCCTTTTCTGAACTAATAACACTGGAGCAGAAAAAGGGCATGTGCTTGATTGCACATGAGAGAGGGAGAGTAGGTCCTTGACTTGATGCTCAATAATTGTGTTCTGTAGAGGTGAATGTCTATAAGAAGGTTGACAAACTAGCTTTGTTTCATCTAGTAGTTGAATCCGATGGTCATAAGGTCTGGATGGGGGTAAGCCATGAGGTTCAGAAAAAACTACTGAATACTGTTCTAGAATGCTGGAAATGTCTTGAGAATAAGAAGTCCCAGTAAACCCACAAGAAGTAGATGAAATATCCGAAGCTTCCAAGGAAAACAAGTGTAAAGAATAGATGCTTCGGGATTTAGGAAGGTCAGCAGATATTGTTTTAGCAGAAACAATACTTGTGGAAGGGTTAGGAAGCCCTTGTAATATGAAATCCTGACCATTCAAGGAAAACTTCATGGACATTTGAGAAACGTTTAGGGTTATATCTCCAAGTAACTAGAGCCAAGTATTCCCCAAGACCACATCAACACTGCCAAGAGGAAGAATTCAAAAGTCTAAAGTAAATGACATGCCAGGCATCTTAAGGGTAACTCCAGGACACCAACCCTGTGAAGAGATTTGGAGACCTGCAGCTATTTTGACAGGGTGGGAATCAAAGTTTGTCACAGATAATCCCAACTTCTTTACAACATGGGGGTCCAAAAAATTATGGGTGCTCCCATTGTCAATCAAAACCAGGACAGACATGGTACCCATTTTCCCTAATACTTTCAATGTGCCCGGTGATGCTAAGTGAGTAACATATTGAGCTGACAGAGAAGGTTGTATGTCAGGAGAGAATTCAATGAAGGGTTCCGGATCCACACTGTCTGAAGGAGCAAAATCACTATCATCCGGAATAAGATGCAGTAAAAAAAGTTTATGAGGTTGGCATGTGTGGCCTGGAAGCCATTTATCATCACAATTATAACATAGGCCTTTAGCCTTTCGTTCCTGCAACTGTTGTGTAGATAACTTTTTAACTGGTGGGTTTACTCCTTTAGGGGAGAATGCTGGCTGAGAGTTTGGAGTAAAAGATTTCAGTGTCTGAGGTGCTGAAAAGATAAAGTGTGGTGAAGCTCGGCGTCTGGCAGTAAACATTTGTTCTTGAATTCTTGCCAACTCCATAGCATGTGATAAGGAATGGGACATGAAGGAGTGAACTTCACAGGCAAGATCCTCTCGTAAACCACTCAGAAAAACACCCAGCAAATGCTTCTCAGAAAGTCTAGTTATTCTATTGCACATGGTCTCAAATTGCCATTGATACGCAGCTACTGTACCCACTTGTCTGAGTTTACTCAGTTGCCCATGAGAATCCACAGAAGAAACTGCACCAAACCGTGACTCTAACCCAGCTAAAAACTCATGCCAAGAAACAGATTCTTTAGAGCTAGAGAAATGCCAAAACCACTATAAGGCCTCTCCATCCAAATAATAAGATGCTATAGTAACTCGTTGCGTATCCGGAACATTATTACAGTAAAAATAGCGATTAGCTTTGAATCGCCATTCAGCTGGGTCAGAACTCCCATCAAATTTAGGGAACTCGTGCAACTTATGGCGAAAAGAACCAGGAATATCAGCCACAGCAGACAGAGAATTTTGGGATTCAAATTTCTTGAAGTTGGACTCCAAAGATTGCATCCGATTAGACATGACTCCAGCTAATCCATCAACCACTAACTAACAACTAATCCATCAGCCACTAACTAATAAAATGCAACAGGGATATCTAATTTAACTAACCCCGCTCAGAACTGAGTTATAGCTTCCGAGCTGGTTCAACGGTCTGCGACTCGGCCTGTCGAGCCACTAGAGACATGACACCCCCCTCCCACAAAGCTCCCCCTCCTCCCCCCCTCCCACCCGCCCTCCTGCTCCCACTGAGCTCCCCCCCCACTGGAACCCTCTCGGATGCCCCTCCCCCCTCCCACCGAGCTCCCCGTCCCACAGAGCTCCCCCCCTCCCACCCCCCTCCCACAGAGCTCCCCCCCACTGGAACCCTCTCGGATGCCCCTCCCCCCTCCCACCTGTAGACACGCCAAAATTGACGTTTTGTTGATCAAATCTCATGTTATTATATAAATGCCCCAAGTAGACTTCGATATTCCTATAACATGAAGTTTTTCTATTTTTGTGAGTTTTTCTGCATTTTTCCTGTATTTTTGTGATTCACGACTTGATTAAGGGCGTTAATTTTAAAAGTAACGACCTGTGGTAGGGCGTTTTCAAAGAAAGGACGACCGTATGTGAGGGCGTGAATTCCTGGTGTTATCCCTTAATTTCTGGGATTATCTATTTTCAAAATAAAAGGCCTTTTTATGAGTAACGCCTTCTCTCAGGGCGTGATTTTAATTAACGCCGTTATCTCGGGCGTGTTATTTGAGCTTTCAAACAAGGCAAGGTTTCGTTTCCAAAATTAAATCCAGGAAGAAACGCCCTTTCCTAGGTCGTGTTTCAAGAAAACGTCTTTGTGAAGGTCGTCAATTCATAAAAGACGCCCTCTATTAAGGCGTGTTTCACTCCAGAGTCCTTCCTTTTTCAATCTTTCCCTCACAGTTCCCTGCTGTCTTTGGACTCTTGCCGATCTTGATCCTTCCCTGGATGCCCCATTGCCTGTTCTTATCATCCCTTGGTTTGATCATATCCGCTTGAGGCATTATAAATTAAAGCCTTGACCGATCGTGCAGAAGGTGAAGCACCTTCAGTATTCGGCGGATTGAGCGCTCAGAAGTTTTCTTTCATCACGGGCAGAAGCTTTCTTCATCCCTTGCTGCCTCCCCTCTCTGCATCCCTTTGAGCTACATCCGGTGCTTCATCCATCACTATTCGGTTTCTTCCCTTTACTGTCGCCAGGGACAGCAGGGTTCTCATCTTTTCTTCTATTTTGTTTTTATTTTATTCATACCATCATCCCTCTGTCCTTTATATCTCTATTCCTTGTTCACGTTTTGTTGCATTTTTTTTATCATCAAACTCCCCTTCCCTTAAGTCTTCTTAAGGGGTTTTAAAAGAAAACAAAAAAAGAAGGTGCGCATGTTGAGGTCTTTTCATTATTTTTATGTTAGTTTTTGACTGATACTACTGCACTTTGGCTGATCCCTTTTCTTTTACTTGTCTTTATTGTCTTTTTTTTACAAGGTAATCAATCAAGAAAACCCACTTCGTCGGCCGGCCGATTGGAGTTGGAGGAAGAGATCCACATTTATCCCGCATCACATCTTTCACCAGGTACATGCGATCTTATTTTTTTTATTGAGGTAAACCCTCTGGCGATCACAAACTCGTCCTTTTAGCACCTCGTGCTATTTTATTGCTTTCACCATATCTATTACTTTTTTTTTATATTTAAAAGTGAATTTTAAATAGATCTACAAATTGGCGATCACGGTGGGACATCCACTGTTTTCTTTGTTGATTACCATCTCCATTGGCACCCTTGTGTGCCCTTTCCCTTTTGACACCCTTGTGTGTCCTTTCCCATTGACACCCTCGTGTGTCCTTTCCCTTTAGGCACCCTCGTGTGCCCTTTCCCCTCGGTACCCTCGGTACCCTTTCCTTTGTGCCCCTGGGGCATCTTCCATTGTGCACTCTGCACACTTCCCGGATCAGTCAATTGTTGCTTATTAACGCCTTCGACGAGGGCGTCTTTTGATTTAACGCCCCTCACAGGGACGTGTTTTCGTGAATTAACGCCCCCTTCAAGGGCGTGTCTTTATTGCATCTGCTTGCATGACCTTCATTATTTTCTCGTCTGATACTTAGCGCCCCTTACAGAGACGTGTTTCATTAATTAACGCCCATCTCCAGGGCGTATGTTTCTATAACTGCGGTGTGCTGCATGCTGATTATACTGTCTGTGGAATTAACGCCCCTCTCAGAGGCGTTTTATTTATTTTCAGCGCCTTCCATCAGGGCGTGCCTCTGAGTTTTGACGCCCTCACTGGAAGGCGTCCTTTATTTATAAACGCCTAACCCTAAGGCGTGTTTTTCCTACGGTCTGTGAGCCCCTCACAGAATTTACGACAGCCACGCTGCCGTGTTTTCATTTAGTCACGACCTGCCACAGGGCGTGTCTTTCCTCTTGCTGTGAACACGACCTTTCCCAGGGCGTGTCTTTACTGTTCTTTTTCACAGATTGGCTATTATTCATTGCTTAGCATTTGTCTTGACATTATATTATTGCTTGGATCATCTTGGTTTGCTTGCTTGGTTGAGAGACCTCCTCTCTCTATCCTAGGACCCACACACCCTTCTTGGAATCGGGACGACCCTCCATTGAGCATTCCGTCTCTTTGGACTGGAAATCCCTTTTCCAAGACCTCCATAAGTCCCCGCACCCGTGGATTCCCTCACGGACGCCGGGCTGGTTGTACCCTCGAAGTACCTGGAGTTTAGAGAACCTATACGTTGTTAAAAGAGAGAAGAACTTAGTTGACCCGGAGGTTACATTTGGATCAAACTAGGTCTCATTTGGCAAAAGAGTGAACCTTCACAAATAATCCACCCTAAATTCGAACATCAAACATTAAAATCTTGCGTTTCTTGCCAACCTTGTTTGCATAAACGTAGTTGAGTGATTTGATTGTCTTGTTTGGATTGTATATTTTGTGACGGTTCCTTCATTGAACATCCTCTTTCTTAAGAATGAAGCTCCGTTCAGGTAAAACCATCAACATGTCAGGCCACGGGTACTCCTATGATGATGAGAATGAGAACATATTTGGTCAATATGAGGACCCTCCTCAGGATTCTTTTTATTATGAGGGGAACTACCTTCCTCCTCACCCCCATTACTCACAAGTTCATGTGGTCGATACCACTGTCCATGAGGCGGACCCTTCGTCTCAAGTTCCATCTTCCAACACTTCGGGGAACCCTTCCCCATCCATTAATGTCTCAGATTTGATCCAAGCTCTCTCCCAGTTGGACGACTCCCAACGGCAAGCCATTCAGGCCGCCTTAAAGGGGAAATCCGTCCTTTCTTCTTCTTCTAATCCCCCTCCGGCCGTGAGTGGCCATCAAATCATTAATGACCAGGCGGTCTTGCATCCTCCCTCCTCTCGTCCGCAAACACCTACTGTGGCCATGCCGGCCCAGCAGGCGAGCTATTCAGCAGTCAGGCATCAATCCTCCCAACCTCCTCGGGTTCTACGAACGCCTATGCCACATTCTTTTATTCAAAACCAGGCCCCAGTCGAGCCCGATACCAACACTCTTTTGCTTCAGAAGCTAGCCAGCATGGAGGAGCAGCTCAAGAAGGTTACGGCAACTAAGAATGCTCCGGAAATTTCTCTTCCTACGTTGCCAGTGTTCCATTTACCACCTTCTGAAATGCCGAATTTCCGGCGATATAATGGGACCGGTAACCCCTTCATTCATTTAAAGGACTTCCGATATGAGACTTCTTTCTGGCAAGACAATAAGGCATCTCTGGCCTATTTATTCAGAAGATCTCTTGAGGGACCCGCCCTCGAATGGTTTTATTCTCTGGAGCCAGCTGATGCCGGTAACTTCGATGTTATCCAAAGGAAATTCTTGCAAAAGTACAGAGACCGGGTGGGACCTTCCCTTTCTGTTACAGATCTGGTCGCTGAGAAAATGAAGCCCGATGAAGACTTCATTATATTTGCTGACAGGTGGCGGTCTATGGCCGAGAAATTGAAGGACACATTGTCGGAACAAGAGCAAGTAAAAATGGTCATTTCTAATGCAACTCCTCAATTCCGGCACATTTTGGCCATGAATCGGCTGACAACGATGGAAGAGCTCTATGAAAGAGCTCGTTATATACAAACACAAATGAAGGATTCGCCCATCATGGGCACGTTTGAGCCGAAGCCTCGGCTGTTTAAAAAGAATGTAAATGTCAACAGTGGGCCCACGACTGAGGGCACTGTCACAAACGAGCAGGTTGGCGTAGTTGGTCACCCCCACCACCAGTCAAACCCACGACCTCCGCCACCTCCACAGCAGAACCCCCATGTTACCTCCGCTCCACAGCGCCACTTCACACCCCAACCTTCTTTTACTCCATCACCGAGCCAAGCGCCTCGCACCGACCCTTCAGCACCACCACAATACCACCAGGTTCCCCCACCTTCCAACTATAGCCAACAACAACGGAGACCACCACTAGGCCCCAAGAGGGCTCATTATCCACCACTCCCAGAGAGTCTCCCTGACATTTTTAATGCTTTGATGGCCGCCAACCTGCTCGTCCTACCAAAAGAAAGAACGGTGTGGCCCGACAATGTTGACACATCCCGTTACTGTGCATTTCACCGCGCCCCTGGTCACAACCTTGATCGTTGTTTCCATTTCAGAGATCATATTTATGATTTGAATGACCAGGGTGGCATTAATTGGGATGAAATGAGACAAGTCATCGCCACCATGAAAGAGAGAAGGCCGCATCGGCAACAGCAAAATCAACAATAGCCAGCTCCGCAGCAAGCTCCGCCACAGCAAGCTCCAGCACCCCAGCAGGATATGGGGATTGTCCGTAATCCATTGCCGGAGCACGCTCCTAATCAACACGTGAACCCTGTCACGTCTCTCTACGAGGTGGAGAGAGGGCAGGGATGGCACGAAGAAAACGCCTCTGTCGGGGCATTACACCATGATCCAAACCAAAATCAAACTACTCCGCGCCTTTTGCGCGTTCCTCCTTCTCCTTCTAATCTCCTATCAGGACGTTCTCTTTTACGCCCCGTCAACCCACCTACCACCACCAATTCCGCGACCTTGCCGGCTTGCTCTCTTCTTGACCGCTTACCACCACGGCAACATGCCATTTCACCTTCCACCACCAATTCCGCGACCTTGCCGGCTCGCTCTCTTCTTGACCGCTTACCACCACGGCAACATGCCATTTCACCTTCCACCACCAATCCTACATCCGCAACCTCCAGGCCACTCCTACTCCGCTCACCGACAGCACCTGCTACCCCCTCTACCACCCCTACACCGACAAGAGTTCCTCCACCGCCAGCACAACCATCTTTTGTGCCACGATCTCTCCTTATTCCACCACCTGCCAATACCCCTCGCATTCGGATATCCCTTTCTTCTGTCACGCCTCCGGCGAGGGCACCTTCTTCAAATACTCCTCCCATGCCTCCCGCGGGGGCATCTTTATTAAACACCGCTACTACGCCTCCTACGGGGGCGCCCCTTTTGTTGAATTCCCCTTTGGTATCCCCTAGCAGGATCTCTGCTACCGACATTCCTTCCTCCTCTTCCAACCCTCCCCCTAATGTTGCCCCGACAGAGGCGCGCCAAGGCGTAGCGCCGCTCCGTAGTGGACGGATGTTCCACCTTGTTTTCCCACAGAGAGAGCTAGAGCCCGTGCAGGGGCCACAAGAGCAAGAGCAAGAACAAGATTCAGTGCCGGGAACTCAGTATGATCTGTTAAAGCACCTGGATCGCACTCCAGCCAGAATCTCCATTCTTGAATTAATCAAAAGGTCCACCACTCATCAGCTGGCCTTGAAGGAATATCTGCAGAAGGTTATGGTCAATGAGGACCTTCCGGTTGAACAGATAATTACAGTCTTAACCCCTACCAGCAGTCAGCCGGCAATCACATTCCATGAACATGAGTTAGCACCTCTACCAGCAAGAAAGTATGCCCTATGTATCACGGTTGATATCAACAAAGTAGCTGTTAAGCAGTGTTTGGTAGACACCGGTGCATCTATCAATGTGTTGCCTCCGAGCACTCTAAAGCTATGCGGTATCCCTGAGAGCCAGATACGGCCATCCACCATTACTGTCACAGCATATGATAATACAAAGAAACCCCCTCTGGGTATGATTACTCTCAAAGTCAGTTTGGGTCCAGCCACCATTACGGCAGATTTCCACATTCTAGATATGGACCCGACCTTTAATGGTATCCTGGGTCGCTCTTATATTCAGCAGCTTGACGCAGTGCCCTCTACAAACCATCAGTGCCTCAAGTTTCCGCACAAGGGCCGCATCATCAAGGTGACCAGCGTGCCGATCTTACCAGAGGAGGACATACATGTAGCTTCATCAGTTCCTTCCATGTGGCCAGCCAATAAGCCGTTATTATCTGTGTTGGACATTCACTGTCCACGACCGATGCTATCTGAGACTGTTACCACCGTTGCCATGACACCCCTGCCTTCTAAGGGGAAGAAGAAAAAGAAAAATATGATGAATACCCCCGGCTGGAACATTCTGATAAGGATGGGATATCAAGATGGCAAGGGCCTGGGCGCCAAACTCCAGGGCAAGATTAGGCCCATTAAGCCTCAAAAAGTGATTGCACGAGGCGGCTTAGGCTACAAAGCACCGGACAAGAATGAAGGAGAGCCGTGGGCTGTTATGACGTCCACCTTCAAGCCAGATCGCCAGCCACTCACCTGGACTTTAAAGACACATTTTGTCACCGGTGGCGTTCAGAACAATGAACAGACTACCGTCATTACATCATTGCTTGATTGTCAGGATGTGCACGCTAGACAGTTTGCGCGGCACATTGCCCCACTGGCCACTTACAAAGCCTTGGAGACTTTAAGGCCAGATAAAAGAAGAAAAATGGGTGACCCGGAATGTGACTGGTACAGGTGGTTTGACATGAATGATATCACTTTCTCTTTAAGCCGCCTGTTCATGCCGACAGATCCAGAATGGCCGCCATTGATTCAAGAACTGATTGAAACGCCTGCCGCAATTACAGATAAAAGGCAGATGTTAAGTGACTACACAGATACGGGAGAGCCAGATGTCCCCTTTGAAGAAGGATTCTCCGTGGATAGACTGTGGGCTGGCCTTTTCTCCCTCACTTCTGTGCATTCGTCTGTGTTGGTCTCTCTCTATTCTCGTGGGTTTGGTCACGTGCCGCGACCACCACCGATTACCATCAACCTATCTCCCAATTCAATTCAGATTTCCTTCCCTATTGACCTTTCGCTCCTCGAGCGATTTTCTGAAATCTCCATCTCGCCCCCGTATGGGCCATCTTTGATTGAATCTTTCTCCAAACTTGCAATCTCCACTCCCCCCGCTATTCTCCCCTCGCATTGCTTTTTACTTGAAAAAGAAAATAAAAACGACGGAAAAGATAAAAATGAAAAAAAAACGCCGATTTCCCAATTTTCCAATCCTCCATTTCTGTTGAGGAGACCTCATACTTTTCTCCCGAACGCGTCCCGACCCAGGGGCCGCTCCTCCAAGATTCCTTGGTAAGTCTCTTCTCCCCCTCCGATGAGGGGTCCTCCCCTGTATCACCTCCTGTATCCACTTTTTCACCTCCTTCTTTCCCTTATAATCAAGCTAATTGCTCTTCCTCCCCTTCTTCCTCTAATAAAATTCATGGGGTAGATTCACACAAGAAGGCCAAGGGTAAGCAGATTCCTCGCAGATTTTTGTTGGAATTGGCCGTTAGATGCCAAGCTTGTTTAGCTCTCCCTGAGTTCGTGGAAGATCCGATTATCCTGCCAGAATTAGAAATTGAAGATTTTGTTGCTTCTTATGAGGGTTTGGGCGTTTATGAAATCATGAATGATGAAGACCCTATTGAAGAAGGGGATGAAAGTTATGAAGAATATGAGGACGAGGCTGATGCTTTTGCTAGTGGTATAAGAAGATTCGACGAACCATCAGCCTCAGTAGAAGAACCTACCAAAGAAATCAACTTGGGTACCGAGGAAGACCCTAGGATTGTCCTCATAAGTAAAAATTTGCCGCCCTCCGAAGAGAAGGCGCTCATCTTAGTTCTTCAAGAATACAAGGACACGTTCGCATGGAGCTATGAAGATATGCCTGGATTAGACCCTGCGCTCGTTGAACACCGTCTTACACTTAAGCCAGGATCTGTCCCGCTAAAACAACGGTTGAGGCGTTTCCACCCTAGCACGGCTTTGAAAATGAAAGAAGAGGTCGATAAACTCCATAAGGCTAGATTCGTGAGAGTCGTCCTCTATCCCAATTGGGTAGCTAACATTGTCCCGGTTATGAAGAAAGATGGAAAAGTTCGAATTTGCATAGATTTTCGGGACCTCAACCGGGCGTGTCCTAAGGATGACTTCCCCCTCCCTCATATTGATGTGCTGATTGATAACACGGCAGGATTTGAGACTCTTTCTTTCATGGACGGCTTTTCAGGCTACAATCAGATTCGTCTAGCTGAAGAAGACCAGGAGAAAACTTCATTCACTACACCATGGGGCACATATTGTTATGTGGTTATGCCCTTTGGACTTAAGAATGCTGGAGCCACTTATCAAAGGGCCATGATGGCAATTTTTCATGACATGATTCATATTTATATTGAGGTGTATGTGGACGACCTGGTTGTGAAATCAAGAACAAGGATTGAGCATCCTGGGGTTCTGGCTAAGGTTTTGCAGAGATCACGAGAATTTCAATTAAAAATGAACCCCAAGAAGTGCGTATTTGGCGTTTCTTCGGGGAAATTACTTGGATTTATTGTTAGCAAGAGGGGAATTGAGGTTGATCCCAACAAGGCAAAGGCCATTAGAGATATGCCTCCTCCCAAGAATCTGACGGAAGTTCGAGGATTAATCGGGAGGTTGCAATTCATTCGCCGCTTCGTCTCCCAGCACTCGCAGAGGTGTAGGCCGTTTTACGAGCTTACTAAGCCGGGAGTCAAGTTTAATTGGGATGATAAATGTCAAGCAGCCTTTGACGGATTGAAGGATTATTTGGTCAACCCTCCTGTCCTGAGGCCGCCAATTCCAGGCAAACCACTTATTCTTTATGTTTCAGTCCTGGATGACTCCGTAGGTGCTGTCTTAGCTCAAGTGGATGAGGAAGGTAAAGAGAGGGCAGCATACTACTTATCTAAACTCCTTAACCCCTGTGAGCAGAGATATTCAGCTATGGAAAAGACTTGTGCAGCTTTGGTTTGGGTAGTTCAGAAGTTAAAACACTATTTTCTAGCTCACGAGGTTCACCTCATTGCTCGCATGAATCCAATCAAATTCCTCCTTGAAAAATCTGTCCTTACTGATCGATTCGCACGCTGGCAAAGCTTCCTTTCTCAATTTGACATCACTTACATTCAGCAAAAAGCTGTCAAAGGTTATGCCATTGCCGAACATCTTGCTCACCACCCTCTCCCCCGTTTTGATCCTGTCGATTCAGAGTTCCCGGATGAAGAATTAATGTCCATTAATCAACCCCCAGATCCTATGTGGACGTTACATTTTGATGGAGCTCTTAATTCTCAAGGAAGAGGGATCGGCATGGTTCTCTTAACACCCGAAGGAGTCACCATTCCATTTGCTGCTCGGCTCACTTTTCCCGTCACCAATAACATAGCCGAGTATGAAGCTCTTTTGGCCGGTCTTAAAACCGCTCATCAATATGGTGTCACTCATTTGCGAATCGTCGGTGACAGTCAGCTTATTTTACGCCAAGTGTTGGTCAAGTGCCGCACTATCAATCCTAAGCTCAAGCCCTACCAAGAACTCGCTTCAGCTTATGCCAAACTCTTCACTAAATTGATTTTCGTTCATGTCCCGCGCAGCCAGAACATCTTGGCTGACGCACTTGCTTCTTTAGCTTCCGCTTTAGTCTTCCCTCCTGAGCGTGATTTTCATGTCCCCCTGATTCATCAGCGTGATACTCCAGCCATTAGGGATCGTGCTTTTCTCGATATTAGGGATCAGGTGCTTGAGAAGGTTAGACGGAAGGAAGCTCTTGAAGGCAAAGAGGTCATGCTATTGGATTGGCAAGAAGAATTGGCTGACGAAGAAAAGCCTTGGTATTATGAGATTGCCAGATACTGTAATGATCAGTCTTATCCCGAGGAAGCCACTGCCGAAGAAAAGAAAGCAATTAGGAGAGTGGCTCAACGTTATACTTTGGTTGGAGGTGTGCTCTACAGAAGAGGGCTCACCGGTGTTTTGTTGAGATGCCTCGATGATGATGAATCGTGGAAAGTTGTGGAAGAGGCGCATTCTGGTGTGTGTGGTGGTCATGTAAACAGCCAGATGCTAGCTAAGAAGATTCTTAGACTAGGGTTCTACTGGCCCACTCTTGAAGAAGATTGTTCTATCTATGTTCGAAGGTGTGTTAAGTGCCAACTGCACGCCGACAAGATTCATTCTCCTGCTTCTTCACTCCATCCTACGTCCTCCCCATGGCCTTTTTCCATGTGGGCTTTTGATATCATTGGACCTCTTGGTGATTCGAACCTCCTGACCAAGCAAAAATCATTCATTCTCACGGCAACGGAGTACTTCACCAAGTGGGCGGAAGCAGAAGCTTACGTGGAGATTAAAGCATCAACCGTCTGCAAATTTATCATGAAGAACATCATCACGAGGTTCGGCATCCCAAGCACCATCGTCACCGACAATGGACCTCAATTTATCTCCCAAGATCTCAAGGATCTCTGCAACAGGTATAACATTGCATTGCATCATTCTTCTCCCTATTATCCGCAGGGCAATGGCCAAGCAGAGGCCACTAATAAAACTTTAATCAAGATTGTTAAGAAGACGTGCGAGGCTAATAAATTCTCGGACTGGCCGGACAAGCTGGTTGAAGCTCTTTGGGCCTACCGCACTTCCATTCGAACCCCCACTGGGCAAACTCCTTTTGCCCTTACTTATGGAATGGAGGCCGTAGTCCCTTATGAGATTCTTATCCCGTCTCTGCGAGTACAATTGGATAAGGAGCTCTCTATCGATGAACGTCGTGATTCACTCCTTGCCCAATTGGAACTTCTAGATGAGAAGCGTCTGGTCGCCGCCGAGCATGCGCGCGTTTACCAAAACAGGCTCTCACGTTTTTATCAAAAGAAGGTAATTGAGAGAAAATTTAAGGTCGGTGAAATGGTGATCAAAAGAATTTTTGTAAAGCCGGGTGGCCCTCGTTCAAAGCTCCAACCAAATTGGGAAGGGCCGTTCGTTATAAAAGATGTTTTTCCCGGCAATGCTTATAAACTGGTTAATGCTGAAGGAGAGGAATTAACTCACCCCTAGAATGGTTTGTATCTCAAGAAATATTACCCCTGAACAAAAATCCAAATAAAAATCAAAAACTTCACAAAAAAATAGAAATCTCCCAGATAATAATAAAAAAAAAAATCTCTGAATATTTTCAAAATCCAAAACAAAAGAGTTTTCTTTCATGGTTCTCCCTTTTGGGCTGACTTAACATGCAAAGGTCACCGGTCCGAAAGGTCAAAATCCAAAATCCATTTGTCAGTCTTGCTAATTTAAAATGGGAGTTGACACCGCACACACTACACACTTTACTCTTGAGCTCAAGCAGTGCAAAATCTGATGGAAAGTCGAAATCAAACTAAAGGCGAAAGACGATATCCATTCTTTTCTTCTTCGGCCCACAAGGGAGGAAGAGAGGTCTTGAGGTAGACACGCCAAACCTATCCGCCGCTTTAGTAGGAGGAAGTCAGGGCCCAAAAGGGAACAAATGCCACAAAAGCCCAAGTACAATTAGGTTGTTCATCAGTTCAAATCTATTCAATGCAAATCAATTCCGAAGTGAAAGTCAAATGTTGAAAAAGAAAAGCATGTCAAGAGGGCAAAGTCCCCGCAAGGAAAACCTTGGGCGTATGCATGCATTATGAAGAGGGAAAGAAAAGGGCAACAAAGCGTCCCTACGCCAAAGACCGAACCCCAACATGCATAAGGATAGGGGAGGTAGCTTTGCCTCATGCATCTTTGAATCTTTTGTGAGCTCCCTTATAGCTTCTCTTTTATTTTTGGAAAGTCATGAACCAACAGAATGGTCGAGACAAACTGAAGAGAATGCACTGTACGAAATCTTGTGTATAAGTTTAACCATATTCACGCCAAATTCCCCTTTTAATTATTCAAGAAAGGTTAATGGAACTTAGAAGATGACCAAGTAGGGCCCACCACCTTGATTTCTTTATCAGCCAAATTTGGGAGGAATACAAATTAACGCCTTTGTTCAAGGCGCTTTTATGCTGATTCACGCCTAGATCTTAGGCGTTTATTTAAAAATAACGCCTCTTGGAAGGTCGTGTTTTCAAAAAAAAAAAAAAAAAAAATATAACGCCGTCTCCGAGGGCGTCTTTTAAGAGATTAACGACCTAATCTAAGGCGTTTTATTTTAGAAAAATCTTCAAAAAAAATATATGTATATGCTGAAAAGAACAAAAAATAAATTCTTCATGCTGCATGAATTGCATTCTTGCCTGGACATCTTTTAATTATTGTTTGCATACGTGTGATTGCATGAGGCATCTCCGAGTTTTGATTATTTCATTTTTGCCTTATTAAAGGCTTGGCCCCTTGACCCATTATTTAGGTCAAAATATTTACACCCCTTGCTCACCGGGCAAGGGGCCAAGTCGAACAGATGAATTAACCTGTTTGTTCAAGTGAAAATCGCAGTCGCAGATACAGGGCAAAGTAAAGCAAACACGAGGAACGAGAGAAGAAAAAAAAAAAAATACAAACACAAGTCCACAACCACACAAGTGCTCAGGTCACAAAAGCTCAAATCTCATATATATGTGTATCATCATGTCTATCATTA